>OZ035961.1:2710000-3910000 GCA_964034945.1 Chrysopilus asiliformis
CAGCAAACGTGCTCTCGGTGACCATATGAACGACATCGAATTTCATACTTAAATGTAACATGTCCACTACACCTGGAATAATTACAAAATTGTTATGTCCTTATTGAAAGACCCGATACATACATACAAGTCCACGCATGTTTTAAATGGAATATCATAATCTCTTTTAAAAAATTAATTTAAAATCTCTAGTAATTTTGTTACATTGTAAAAGTGCCGAAAGAATATTTTAAAATATGATAGAATAATTATTTGTATTTGAATCTTTAGGGCTTATCATTACGTAATCTCATTGTGGAGAGTCTGTTCGTTGAACGTCTCCTTAAATCCAATTTGCAGGTCAATAAATTAATCGGACCCTCTGTAGTTTGGTAACACCAGTTTGGTATGCAATTTATCTTGCTAATATGTTACCACTTGGTAGCTACCAGACAAATCCGAAATCACAACGGCTCTAACAAATCTAAAGACGGAACCAATCACCCCTAAAAATTTATACGGCACTATCAGCATTACTTGATGTGAGAAGCTAGGGGATTAATAAAGGCGAGAAACTTTGTATTCTTAATGAGATTTCGTTGCGATTCAGAGATGGAAACGGAACGGAAGAGATGTAAATGGGGTGCACGGTAGCTGTAAGTTGTGTTTATCCATATAGTCTGATATTTTATGTCGATATCAAATCAATCATGCTTCCTTTGAAGGATAAAATTTTGATTTGTACAGTCAGCAAACAAGATATCGCAATATTATATTGTTGAAACGGAACCAATAGAAGAGTTATCCGGGAATTTAATATACTTTAGATAGCTTCAATGTGGCTCACAAGGAATAAATAAAATTTTGTTGAAGCTTTCGATTTCTTATGGAACTTTGACTGCAAAGTATCTTCCTAAAGTCGGAGTCGATTTGATTTTTACTGATGGCATTGAAAAATGTGTATCTAAAAAAACATTGGATAAATGTTATATAAATCTATAAATTCTTCACTCTGAGAGTTATCTTAAGGAATCAACTGTGTACTCAAAAATACTCCGAATGAAACAGTTTGGACGCGAGATATTATGGGGAACATTGGATTCTTTCTAATCTTTACATTATGAAAAATGGATTCTTAACGAAAAATTATCCCTTAGAGAAGTAAATCCAATATTGGAGAATATATTTTAAACGACTGCATTCTGGCACTAAATCTCAAGGCAGGATTGGTTTCATAACAATTTGGCGTCCCTGTTACTTGCACCTACATTTATGGATTACGAATGAATCGCAACATACTATAGGGCTAGGGTGACCAGACTTTGAAAGCGCAATAATGCATAGAGACAAATCCTGGAATATACGAAACAGTGAACTCTTCTGCAATGATTGGGGAACTTTCCTATTGTCAGCCTGACACCTCTGTTCCGCAGGAGGATCAGGAAAAAGAAGCCAATCGGGTAACCCGAGCGATGACGAAGAAACAAGAGGTGAAACGTGAATCCGTACCGAGGCGCACATAAAAGACAAACCGTGTACTAAAATTGAGAATTAAACCAGAATAATAAATTCAACTGTTTTCGTTTAATATAAACCCTCACCCAAACGTCCTGGACATCCTGTGACACTATTTTTTAGCGTGGCTTCCCAAAGTTTTTCTAAAAAATTTCAAACCGCTATAAAATTGTTATTTTTCAACCGATTTCAAAACTGTGAACGCGAAAAGATGCGTCTAGTGAATCTATTTCGACCTCGGATGAAAACTATGCTTTAACCCGACGAATAAAAATTTTGTTTATATAAAAATATAATTTTTTAATATCTCGATAAAGGTAAAATATATTGATTTACCGTAAAATGTTTTTTCGGAAAACCGTTAGTTTTCAAACAGTTCGCAAAAATCCATTTTTTAAATTTTAATGAAAATTAGTCAATAACGGTATAAATTAGCGGATAACAGTAAAAGACAAAACTGTTAGTTTTGGAGAGAATCGCAAAAAAATAACGGTATACCGTTATTTAAAAAAAAAGCTAGAGTTTCATGGCTCTAGCTTTTTTTTAAAATAACGGTATATCTCAATACTGATCGAGTTCTAATGAAAGAAAAAGGTGTAGGAAACTTCACTGTCTTTAAATTTCATTACAAAAGACTACTAGAAAACCAATAGTTTCGGAGTAAACAACAAAAAGCGAAATTGCATTTTTTAAAAAGCCGCCATTTACACTTTAACCCGATCGTCCCATTACAGAACCAAATGCGACTGCAAAGTTTCATAGCTCTAGCTCTATTCAGTTTTTGAGAAATCTTGTACACAGACAGACCGAGAAACTAACCTCTGGAGCCCAGTGAACGCAACGCGAACGCAACTAAAACGCACAAACTGTCACGCAGCGCAACATTTCAGCGGCAAAGCCCAATGGCATCTCGTGAAGTAGTACAAGTGACATAATAGCTGCGTTCCCGATCCATGGAAAACCTACTGCGGAGTACTGCGGAACGTTCGCATCTACACATCCTTTCAGTCCGAATCTTAGGATTTGCTTGCAATCATCCAAAAGTGCGTTCCCGACAAATATTACTGGCAAGTACTGCGCAGTAGTTTTTACATGGGTCGGGAACGCAGCTAATATAAAGTGGTATAAAGTTGGCAAAATTACAAAAATGGATAATTTTGAAGCGATAATTTGCTTACAAGTTTAATTTTGAAGCGATAGTTGGTCTTTATCTTTGTTACTTGTATGTTATTGCACTAAGGCTAGCAATTTTTCCTCGAACGACATTTCCCCAACCTCACTTTATGAACTGTTAACGCAGAATTGCTGCGGCAAAGTTAGAATTTTGCAAACTTTTGCGTTGTACTTGCGTTCACTGCGTTCACTGTGCTCACTTCAAATGATTTCTATGAAACAAACTTGTAAGTGACAGTTTCTGCGTTCGCGTTGCGTTCATTGGGCTCCAGGCATAACAGACAGAAAGACATTTCTGTAATATTGCTCCAATTGACTCAGGAGTACCCGGGAAATGTTTTTTAGACAAAATTAAGAGGCGAATAAAATATTAGTTTACAAAACATCAAAATGATTTATACAAAATCTTAACGGTCAAGGATATCAATTTACGGGAAAAATGCGAAAATATATAGAATTTTATTATCTTTCATTCTGCTATTCCAAGTTTTTTTGGAAAAACTATTTGCAAGAAATTTAGGAAAGTTTTTTTTACTAATAGTGAAAATATCTCGAGAAATAATAAAGATAGTTGATAACAGTAAAGAGCAAAGTTGTATAGGAATCTCCATTTTCTCCAATTCATCTCATATCGTGTAGAATATTTACCAAATAACATACATATTTTTCCCATTTCTGTCTATAAATTATAAAAGAACGTGCGTTGGCTAAAAAATGTGCTCCACCTTACGCATACAGTTAACCATATTCTTTCTATTTAAATGAAACATCAAAAATATACACACCAAAAAGTCTATATTATATTATATATATATAAACTCGGTACACAACAGCCCAATGGCTTGGCATTTCGATTCACAACACAACTGATTCGCCCCCATAACTTAGGGCAGTTGCTATAGCGACTGTAGCATGACATGGCCACCCTTTTCCTTCAGAAAGACATTATCTATATATAGTGTAGAATATCTAACATAGATAGGTAAAGACAAAACACTTTCTCATCTAAAAAAAGGTTTTTGCGCGAATATCTTGCTAGCCCACCCAAATATCTAACATATTTTGCCTATTTTTTATCAAAAATTTTATTAAAATTTTCCTATTCCTTAACAATACAGGAAATAGGATATTTTTTTTAAAACTAAAACTGAACGTCACTTATTCAGTTGATTCAAATGTCCCCATTTCCAGATGAAATTGGAACAATGCCGTTGTGGCTCATTTCGTTTAAATTATTTGTCATTAGGGATAAAGAAAATACATATAATTGTGTTCTTATGACTAAATTTTAAGTATTAGCTAATATTGTAATGTTGATCGTGGACTTATCATCTGGAATCGATCTTAAGCTTTAGTGCCAGGCAGCTCAATCAGAGCAATAATTAACTCGAAAAAATCAACAATGGAACTGTCCTCCAATCAATCAGGAAAACATTTCCAACAGTTTTCCATTTGTTTATTGACATTTGACCAGGACTGCGATGGAACTTCATAAAAAAATAACGACCATCAGACAAATACGAGTATACGAAAATATACCGACAATCTCATTCCACCACGACGATATTCAACTCGACGAACTTCATACGTTCGATTTCATCATGCACACGACAATCAAACCCTAACTAATTCACTGAATGGTGTTGCCTTCTTTATTTGATTATTGAATTATTGGAATTACTAATATTGGCCCAGCCAAAGAATTCGAGAATTGATTGTTAAGCTGTCAAGCATTTCAACGTCAATGTTTGAAACCAAAAACTAAAAAAAAAAATTGTACAAAAATTGATTATACAAAAATTGATCTAAATAATGTGAGTTCAAAACCGTTTGATAAAATTTTAAAAAAAATAATACAAATTTAGTGCCAATTTTTAAACTAAAAACATTTCTGTATTCTCCACATAAAAATTTTCCTACATCAATTTAATAAAATAGAGTAGAATACTCAAATACATTTGCTTTATACACAAATCTTAAATTCGTGCCACACTCTGATACGAAGTGCAAATATTTACAATCGATCCTTGTTTTTATTTTTGTTTTATATGTATGTGCAATAGTGTTTGGTTGATTGCAGGACGAATGCAGGAAGAAGGTTTGATTTACGTTAGTAGTACATGTTTTTAATAGACGACAAGTGACGGACGATGTCGGTTCAATACTTTATTGCTTTTAGCAAACATTTAGGTGGATGTGCTTTGTTCGCATTCAGATCAAACAAAATGGTTCACTAATTAATCGTCGTCAAATATTACCTAAACATATGCACAATGTGCAATATCCAATGAAAATTCAACAATAAATTAATAAATGAGTAATGAATTTAAATTAAGTCTACTTAACTACTCCGCATTAGTAAAAAAAAATAGAATCCCACCTTCTACAAAAATAATTATTGCTGTCAGAGTTTAATTAAAAAACAGTTTCCGGTTAATTCGAACAATACGAGGTTACCAACTAACCTGATTTTAGTTACTAATGCACAATTGCACCTACTTGAACGAAGAAGGGATACTCGTTGACTGCGAAAACGAAGAATAGCAACATACCAATATATCGTTATAAAAAATTCTATTCATCCCATTCTTGCATCGCTGCCATTCAGAAATCAAATCCCATCATCACCACATCGAAGAAAAGTTGCATCGAAATAAACCTCACTATTACAATGAACAAGAGAAATATGTTCCGATGTCGAATCCAAAAGTCTTCTGTTATTCTAGAAGAAGCGGAAATCACAGATAATCCATTCACGGTACTTTTCACAGACCTAAATTTAGTCGTTAATACAGCCAAAAAAGGAACTTTCAAATTTCTTAGAGGCGGAAATCCTTTTTTCCTGTTTTATTCTTTATTTTCAGGAAATTAATCAAATTCATTTAAACTACAAAGCAGAATTTTATACCTAAAAATTATTTCGATTTGCCAAATATATCGTTTAATGCTTTTCACCAATAAATAGTTTTTATATTTAATTAATGACAATTTATGATCAAACATAACAAAAGCTATAATTGTCAATCTGGCAATTATTGAAAACCCGTATGGTGATATTCGTATCAAAATTCGAACAGTTTTAAGATTTTTTAATCTTTATTCCATAAAATTAGTTTTATGTAGAATCATATCCTAAATAACTTTTGTTCTTGCCCTTTTTTGATAAGATGTACCGTTTTTGAGATATTCGCAAAAAACGTTGTCGTTCGTATGGGGGGTACCCCCCCCCCCCCCCCCCCCCCCTAATGGTCAATTTTTGTCCATGAACGAACTTAGCCTCGCATTTTACGATAAACTAAAATTTGCGCAAAATTTCAAGTCTCTAGCTCAATCCGTGCACCCGCAATCCGCGCCACAAACGGACAGACGGACAGACGGACAGACGGACGGACGGACAGACGGACGGACAGACGGACGGACAGACGGACGGACGGACAGACGGACGGACGGACGGACAGACGGACAGACGGACGGACAGACGGACGGACAGACGGACGGACAGACGGACAGACAGACAGACAGACGGACGGACAGACGGACGGACGGACAGACGGACAGAGGGACAGACGGGCAGACGGACAGACGGACAGAGGGACAGAGGGGCAGAGGGGCAGAGGGACAGAGGGACAGAGGGACAGAGGGACAGAGGGACAGAGGGACAGAGGGACAGAGGGACAGAGGGACAGAGGGACAGAGGGACAGAGGGACAGAGGGACAGACGGACAGACTGACAGACGGACGGACGGATAGACGGACAGACGGACGGACGGATAGACGGACAGACGGACGGACATGCTAAATTCAACTTTTTTTTATCATTCTAAACACACTGGTGTAATTCATTTTTTTGTGTGATGACGGGATCTTGGCGTTACAAACGGTAAGGCAAATCTAATATACCCTTGGGTTTCACCATACGGGTATAATAAGCCGAAAGATTATTTCGTTATTTCACAATGAATTTTAAACCTACTACTCAATTTTTTTTATAAACCGCACCGTTTTTGATAAAAGCATAAAAAATGATATGTGCTTTGAAATCTTGTGCAATAAAGCAAGTATTGCACTAATGCGGGTTGCAGTCAAGCAATGACTACCCCGAGTGTAGCTAAAAAAAGACGCTCAAATATATTTACAACTCAAACGAAGGTACATGATTTTTTCATAGTAAGATCTTTGTTATTTTAGGTTAAGCCATTGATTTTACTTTATTGAATTTTGACAGATTTTTAACATACTCAATCAAATTTTTCGGTCGATTTGAACACGTTTCCCATATTAGGTATATTTAAAAAAAATTAATTTCACGACTAGTTTCGGCACGTTCTATTTTTTATTCCGAATTGAAAAAGGGGATTATATCCAGAGCTAAAATCGATGTTTATATATGTTTATATATATATATGGTGCTACATCTGAAAGTGGTACTGAGTCTCCTCAATTGAGATTTCATAACAATTTTCTTCCCAGCTTCGCACCTACAATTTTACATGGATTACGAACCATGGAATACGAACCATGGACGAACTGCAATATTTGTTATAATAATACAGGATGTTGTAATGGCTCGGACCGATGTTAACAGAAGTAAGACAATTTTTTTTATTAAAATTTTTTTTTTCTTTATTGAATCATGTTATTTTGCACATGACAATTATATGTAAGAAATAATATCGCTCAAATGTTCGCCAAAGCTTCGGCGGCACAACTCCACTCGATGGTCAAAATTTTTGATGACATCTCTGCATAATTGCGCCTCAATACCAGGAATATGGCTTATTATCTCATCCTTTAGCTGTTGAATTGTGGTTGGCTTGTTGGCATAGACCTTACTCTTGAGGTAATGCCAAAAGAGGAAGTCCAAAGGTGTCAAATCGCACGATCTTGGTTGCTAATTCAGTGCTCTGTTTCGAGAGATGATGCGACCTGGCAACTTCTCATTCAATAAAGCCGTTGTTGCATTGGCTGTGTGGCGTGTGGCGCCGTCCTGTTGAAAAAATCATCGACATCCATAGCATCCAATTCAGACCATAACAAAAAATCACAAAGTGCGCGAAATGCACTTTTGTGTGAACGCCAGTTTTCGTAATAGGCTTCAATAACTTTAACACGTTGTTCGATTGTTAATCTTTCCAAGGTTGAAATTACCAAAGACTGAATTATTAAAATCTGAAAACAGATATCAAAAATCTATGACGTTTAAGCCTCAATCACATTTCACATCGGTACAAGCAATTGTAAAGGCCCAACTACAATAGACATAGGAGCGCATATGTTAATGTCAAATTTCCAACGAATGTTGACATACATAGCTGTCAACATAAAAGCTAATCTTCATTTTACCTCAAGTGGAAATTAATATGGCCACAATATTATTAAATTCACACTAAAATTTTAGGTTATGTTCACTATTTTCATATGCCAGTTCAATTTGTATCGAATCATTCATGCTTAACGAAAGTTTAACGAAGGTTTGAAAGTGGCACATGTCTATTGTGGGCAGTGTTGGGGCCAGATAATTATTTTTTTATCTAGATAAAGATAAAGATAAATGCTCGTAATGTTTATCTAGATAAGATAATAGATAATGAAAATATGAAAGATAATAGATAAGATAAGATAAAAAGCCAAATTATCTAGATAATTTTTAGATAAATATTTATTTTGACATTGCACAAAATTCAAAATTACGTACTAAAAAAATAGCACAAAATTTTTTGCTTTTCTTGATTTCCAATTTAAATATAATAAGAAACGAAATAATAATAAAAGAAAACGGATAAGAAACGTTATCGTAACGTAACGAAATAACGAAATTATTTTCGGGCTTTTTCTTCAAAATTGCGTTATAATGAACGTTATAGAAATTCAATTCCGTTACCATAACGAAAAACGAAAAAAATATTACGTTTTTTCGTTGTTTATTAGTATTTCCTTGTTTTGTTCAGTATTATTTTTTGTGAAATTTCCCACAAAAGTTCATCAAGTATAACCCCACAGACATAAAATATAATCAAAAATATTGGAGTAGTGTTTTTAATCGTATTTTGATTCTAAATCGGATTTTGTTTTGGCCAGATTCACTCTATTTCTGGAGATACAAAAATGGAAATCTTCTAAGCAAGTTTCTTGGTAGCGAAAAGATTTTCTTTTTAGTAACTCCAGAAGTAGAGCGAAATTCTATAAAAAAAATTCTATATCTTTGATATCAAAATCACGCTTTTGTGGAGACAGTTTTTTTAATGAACAAAACTTTTGTGTGATTTTTTGTCTTTTGTATTTTTTATTGATTTTTTAACTTAATAATCACATTTTTTTTCCGTTTTTATTTGTATTTTCTTTTTGCTGAGTTTTATTATTTGTTATACAATTTATTTTTATGGAAACTGAACTGAATTACTTTGTGATAAACTATTATTACAGTGCGTTTTTTTGTTTTCAGTTTCAATACAATGTGTAACGGAATAATAACATTATAACGTAACGAAATTAAGTTTTTTATCGATACAAAACGAAATAACGTCACGAAATATAAGTTTAATTTTGCTACGTTATGATTTTTTATTTCGTTCATAGCCCGGTTTACACTTGGCAACAGTTACTGGCAGAACTTTTTTTTATGGACAAGAGAAGAGAGGCGAGGGAAAGAGTGACACTTCGCTTCCTTGTCCGTAAACAAAAATTGTTGCCAAGTATAAAACTGTTCCTAAAAAAAGTTTTTAGGTTTTCAAAAGTATGCAGAAAACAATTTCGTTTCAGCATTTTTTCAGATTTAATTTTTTGATTTTCGGTGGTAACGATTATCTCTAGATAAATGGTATTTTCCTTTATCTAGATAAGATAAAGATAACTTTTTTGGGGTGTTATCTAGATAAGATAAAGATAACATTTTTTTTTTATCTAGATGATTATCTAGATAATTATTATCTAGATAACCCCAACACTGATTGTGGGTAATAGACTTTCTTATTCTGGAAATGACATATGCAGCTACATATGCGTTCTTATGTCTATCATAGTTGAGCCTTAACACCCGATATATGTAGCATATTATAATGATTTCCATAAGCATATAATCTAATAATAATTTCACATCGCATAACTGCCTAAACAATATTCAAGTACCTAAATAATAACACGCAATTTAATTTGGGATACATTAAACTATGTTTGTGTTTAATTTAAAAAAAAAATCCTCAAATTAATAACGTTAATTACCATGAAGAAAGAAGCCGTGTCAAGTTTTATTGGTTTTGTTTTCTCGTCTTTGACGATCACTTTTAAAAGTGATTTAGATAAGCACCAGGACCACGCAGATAGTTTTGACATCGAATGTTTGCTTATTTAAAAAGTTTCGGTTTTTTATCATCTTTAAATACGAACTGTAAGCCCGAAGATTTCTCCCAAATATATTATTGGAAAAATGAACTAAATCGTTATAAATAACTGAATATATTCTTTTCAGAGGAGAAAATTTCTATTAGTATTTTTCTTTCAATTCTATCTCTTTTAATATGGGGATCTTTAGCCCTATACCTTTTAAAAAAAATCGATTTTAGATCATTTTACCTACATTTATCATTTCGGCACTTGTTTCTGAAATCGTATTTGGCTTCGTAGTGGGAAGCTGCCTCATTCAGCCATTTTTATTTGCGTAAGCTCCGCCTATTTTCTTATTTCTTATTCGGCTTATGCTAGAGATCCGTAAAGCAAATGGATGGAGTTAAACATAACAAAAATACTTGGAGATCGTCATTTCTATTTTCACATTATCTTTTGTTTTAACCTTGCTGGATACCAATAATATAAGATGTAAATTAAATTTTCGACTGTATAAAATTAAATTATTTTTATGAAAATTTGGAATTTCATTTCATAATGAAGAATAAATTCTGTTGGCAGTTACCTTTAAAAAGAAATTTGACTCATACTGTTGAAATAAATTAGATCCGCTAAGTTTGTCAGTTACAACAAAGTTTTATATAATATAAATATCGAAACATTATTATCTGATTTATTTATTTTTTGGATTCAAAAATTTTACTATTCGACAACGTCAAATAAGCAAATATGTCTTATTTTTACTTGTTAACGATTATATCAATGTTATTAAAAATTAGAGGGAACAAACATTTTAAGACTTTTTTTGCTCAAAAAGCGATTCTGGCTTTCCTCTTAATTTAAAGAGTTTTTAAAGTTGAATAATACTTATTTCACGAAACTTTTTGGGCCACTGAATCGAGTTAACAGTCGAATTTCAAGTGGGCTAGCTCGATTTACTGTCCACAAGAGGTTTCATGAAACCCGCCATTAGCATTGTGCAGAAAAATTCTCTAAAGTAAAGTATAAAATTGGTCAGAAGCGTAAACTAAGCGTTTTTGTGGTTTCTGATACCAAATATAATCATATCATATCATCATACTAATATTTAAAAATGAGTTGGTGTCTGTCTGTCTGTTTGTTCCTCTTTCACGCAAAAACGGCTGAACCGATTGACTTGAAATTTGGCATGAGTGTCTGTGGTAGTTCTGGTTCGAACATAGGCATACGGAAAAGATGCACGATGGGTGGGGGGAGTAAGGGGAGTGGGTAAAGTAAATTAAAATGCTGCAATTTATTGTCTTTTTGTTAATTTTTGATAACCATTTTCCGAGGAGAAAAAACTTTAAAGAAAAGCAAAGACCGCCCTACTCTAAGCTACCTAATTTCCAGTCACGCTTTTAACCGGGTGAAGCCGGGTCCAAATTCTAGTATTATATAAATCTATCAGAATCAGTGACCTGTAAACTGCTGTCCTGCACATTTTACTTTTTGTCGCTTAGTGCAGTTTGCCTTCTATGGCTACAGATATGAAATTTATATATAACTTAAACTACCGAAAGTGAAACCGTGAAAAAATACATCTCTAGCGGATACAACATTAAAAAAATTTGAAATTTTTGTAATGCGATACTGAACGTCGACTTTGATCGATGTCGAAGGTGCGTCCTGCTGGATTTCCAACTCATAAATCTCCCTCTCATCGAATTTCCAAGCTACTAAAATTTCGAAAGGCACAAAAAGGGTTGGTCAACTAACTATCAGTCGAAGTTGTCCAAAAACCATTATTTTGCTCTTCAAAATCTTTGGCGGACTTCAATAATTCATCAGCACAAGAATGGAATGACATAGGTGTGTATCCTAAAATAAATGAAGCACGTGTCGTATGCAATTATAGAATATTTATCTCTATTCTAAAAAAAATCGTTTTTCTATTGTGCATGCAAAGTTATTTCTGTATTATTTTCATTGTAAGGAAATCCAAAGAAACAGACCTTTTCACTGAGTATCACCATAATTAATAACATAATTTTGCTAATTTTCTCATCGACTATTTATATGTAATTTCGACGATAATATGTGCAAGTATAAGTGATTTCCTCTTATTTGAATTGTTCACAAAAAACACCAAAAAAAGAAAATCATAAAGCGAAACTGCTCCCATATAGAAAAATCGCTTCTCTCCACTTAATTCTATTTTCAAGTGTATAGTCCCATATTAAAATGATTGCTCTTCTGCAAATATCGCATCTGTTTGAATTATGGAGCGCGCAAATATTCCAGAGGCAAATATTTACAATAAAACTAACTACACAGTTCATGTTCCACTCTAGTACAGTACACTGGGCCCTTTTCCCTTAGCATACTCGGTCTGGCTCAGCACAAAGTAGCTTCCTTCTTCCTGCAATTTTCAGTTCACATCCGTTTTCCCATATTTTTCATCCTTATCTTTCCTTCCTGCTTTCCGCCTTCACATCGGCGATATAGTATGCAACTAGAAATTTACGACTTTTATAATAACACCTCGGTAAAGCTAAATCTTTTTTGAGAGGGGCCATTTAATTTTTTTTTTTTTAAATATATCTAGATACTGTGAAATACCATTATTATATTTTTTTTAAAATTAATAATAAATAGCGCAAAGATATTTTTTTATCTTCTAACATTTACATTTAATATTTCATAAGGCCACGAATATTTGAAATAAAACTATTAAATAAAACAAGCCAAGTGATATCAATTGTTTTAGAAAACGGTTTTATAAAGACAAATTTCGGTATGTAGTATTATTCGTTTTCTTTGTTTCTTAGTCAAAGTTCAGGGAAATTTTTAGCCATAGGAAAAGGTTCTCCAATATTCAAATTCAGTTTATTCTTAAGTTAAATTTATAAAACCGCTTGATTTCATCAGGTTTGTATCATCTCTAATCCTAATGCAAAATTTTCCGAGTAGAAAGCCAAATATTACAGGATTACAAAAAATAATTTTTAAAAGAAAAAAAATCGAGAAACCACCACGATTTTTATTTTGTTACACCGCCATAAAAGTTAAAGAATTTTAGGCTATATATTTGAACTGTACATTATTTCAAAAGGCTTAAAATTTTGCAGCATACGCGTGTTATTTCACGCCTCTTTAAAATTACAATAAATAATATGAAATCGTTTATATTAAGAATTAGTCTACATTAGAATTTCGCTATTTGAATCCAATTGCCGCGTCCGTCGAGGGTTTCGCAAAGCAACCGCTGGCGTTAAGGTTATTGTTACAAAATCACAGCACCACCTAGTTCTCAAACGGCGTACTACAAACGACCGTAGCGCAGTTGAGAGTCGCAATAAATCTTGGTTTGATTTGATTTGATTTCTTCAGTATGAAAACAAAATAAAATTTTAGGTTATGATGTGGTTAATTTTTTTTTTAATTCCGAATTGTACAATTTAATAACTAATTTTGCTTACAGGGCACACATTGCATTAAGAAAATGTAAACTGCTCAAGCAATATGTGGGAGCGCTCCAGTTGCGACATATTTCCTGCACTACAACCATCCACAAAAGAAGGAAAACAGCGGATGAAAGGGTAAGAAAAAGAGCAGGACCCGCTTAATTGCACAACCAATTTTCCAAGAAAAGGCTAATATTTAATTTAATATATTTTCTGCAAACTTAGATAAGTTTTGGGACAAAAAAAATACTTTTAAAATAAAAAAACGTATATTAAAACTAATAACGAGTTAGAAATATTCATTTGTGCATAGAAAGTTTCTCGTAAAAAGTAAGCTTAAATGAGCCAAATTCTACTAATAATTCGTCTCGATTAGACATAAATTGCGACCGGGCGCTTTGCTCTAATTTAGTTCACCAAAAGGGACTAGAGACTACCGGGGAAGTTTTAGTGGTATGACTGCAGTGAAAACGGATAAGGTATCGCAACCCAAGTAGCACAAAAGGTCATCAAATGGTCGTCGCGACGATGGACTTACGAAATTAAAGTCACTACGACCACTTTACGACCTTTTGTGCTCCTTGGGAAAGATATCCGGTGGTTTTTTTTAATATTAATACATAAAAAGTTTCTTTTTCACTTTTAAACGGACTGTAGACGAGTGCTAGAAAGGCACAAATAAAAACTTAGTGCCTTTATGGAATAGAATCGTAATCGTAAAGATTGAGATTTGCCTAGGGTGGTTTCAGATAACTTATTTATAAGTCTATTCTGGGTCATTTGCGGTCGCTGAATCCGAATCTAGCAGTTGTTTGGCTGTATCAGCTCTAGTTTTTCAGATTTCTTGGGTCACTCATAAATTGGTTTAAATATGTATACACCCCGATTCTGATAGTCGTGTCATTTTCGACAAGAATCGTTTTACTGATAATTTGGTAATAAACAATTATTTTTTCCTTCATATCTCAAAAAGTAGAGCTCATCCAGCCAAACCATGGTCAGATTCGGATTTAACGACCACAAATTACCCAAAAAAGACTCAAATTTCGTGTGCACCAAAATGAATGGTCAGCCAAAGGATGTCGGCTCTGCTTTAATAGAGCCTGTTTACATTAGGACTTATTTCAGGCGTGACGTCTTTCGTCCTTTTTCTGCCGTGTGCACACGCTTCGCCGTTTTCATTCGCTTCGTCTTTCGCCTTTTTGACGTTCAAGACATTGGGATGAAAATAATCTCACACCCCGGTTCACCCCCCACCCACAGGTCGGCCTTCGGCCTCCCAAATTTCAGGCCAATCAGTTCAGTAGTTTCCCCGCAAAAGAGTAACATAGAAGGAAAACTAAGTTTCCAGACTACTTTTCCCCCCTCCCCTTACTCCTCCCACCTCTCGGGCTACTTTTTAATTGGTCTATGTTGGGGCTGCACCCCCGACGAACATCTATGCCAAATTGCAGGCCAATCGGTTCAGTAGTTTCCCCGCGAAAGAGTAACATAGCGCAAAAACTAAGTTTCGAAATCACTTTACCCCCTCCCCTTACTCCCCCCACCCCTCGCGCTACTTTTCCGTATGCATATGTTGGAACCAGAACTACCACAGGCACTCATGCCAAATTTCAAGTCAATCGATTCAGCCGTTTTTGCGTGAAAGAGGAACAGACAGACAGACAGACAGACACCAACTCATTTTTATATATTAGTATGATGATTAGGCTCCATAAATGTGCTCAAAAAAATCTTTTAATCCATGACCAAAAGATTAAAAAGTTTGAAAAATCGATCCTTCAAAAAATTGCGGAATAACAGGCAGCGCAGCACCAGCGCCTACCTGTACCAGGATATAAGTAGAAGACATTACGAAACAAGAGCTCACAGCTGAAAATATAGTACAAATTTTTTAAAATTCAGTTCCCAAAATACCAATTGCAAATTAAAGGTAATAGCTAAAAGTACAACATTCTAAAAAATTGAAGATGTTTTTTTTTTGATTTTTAAAAAGTGGAAATTTTGAAAATAATTACCTATTTATTAAAAAATGCGTTTTTTTTACGTTTTTCATCTTTAAGATCGATTAGTATTTAAAAGATTTTATAAAAAAATTGATGTTTTTTGTCAACTAATATTTTATTCGACGTGTTGTAGTGTAAATTGCACAGGAACATAGATTTTGTATAAAAAAAAGTCATATGCTGTTCACATCATATAGTTTTTTTTTCTAGAAAGCAGTGAAATTAGTTGAATATTCACCGAAAAAATTAAATAACACTTCGTCATTGGGAACTGTGGGAATTTGGCGAAACATAACTATTGCTGAATTGGCAGACTTACTTGATAAAGATTTAGGTGAGTTTTGATTTTTAAATTTTTGTCTACACTACCGTGAGATCGCGAATATAGATCTTCATCAATTTTTTTTCAATGCCTAAATATTGACACTAAAAGTTTAGAAAAACTTTTAGATTTTCTCGGCTTACAGTTCATAAAAAATATTTCCGAAAAGTTACTCCTAATAAGGGTATTCACAGTCCTCTTTTAATTTTGGGCATTCGGTATTTTCGGTAATATTAAAAGACTGAAAATATTCTGCTGTGAACATCCCACAGCACAGATTTGAGAACAGCGCTTTTTTAGGGGCGTGCATGGCTCAGTCAGCTAAGTGCTTGCCTTGTGATCCAAAGAGCAGTGGTTCAAATCCCACTCAGGGCAAAATAATTCGGCTTGAATTTGGAACTTTTCTGCTCATGGACCTAAACACGGACCAGTTTGGTCTTTTTGCCTCCCGCCGCCTGAATACTCCTCCAAGCTCTGTAACAGGACACAATGGACGATAAGGCTATGTACTGTCGCGCCAAGTCTTCGTTGCAGTATGATGAGGAGTATTCAGAGTATGAATGGATTGTATGAATGGTTGAATGAATGATGTCTTGAGCTGTGCTTCGGCATTAGAGGCAATTTTGCTTAATCTCCTGGCATAAACATAAAAAAAAAATTGGATACGTGACCAAATCATGAACTGCGAATTTGATTGTAAAATATGTCACATACCTTTAAATCCATGTTTGACGACTCAAGGCATGTCTAAAATTACCGAATCCGGTAATTCATTTTTACATGAACCAAATTACCGTCCGGTAAAAATCTGTTAAATTTGACTGAATTACCGAGCGGTAAAATTACTCGCAATTTAAAAGAGGACTGTGAATACCCTTAATGTCTGCTCTGAAACCCATATTATTTCAATATTAGACGTTTGTGTGTGTTGAATTAGTATTTTACGAAAACAGTGATATTTTAGTAGAAAACAAACGAAAAGGGATGTGTTTAATGGCAAAAATAGTTTTGGAAATATTTTCCATTCAAACCTTTCAGTTGGCAAATATCAAAGTTAACCAAATCGCGTTCCGACATGGCGGAGTAATGTTTCCTTTATTTTCAACTTTGGCAATCAGCGCTTTAAACCCCAACCTTAACTTTACTTGAGCATAAAAGAACGCACCCCCAAATTCACAAAAAATACCAAGCATTTTGTTATATTTTTATGACCTGTAAACTGAGATATTCTAATAGAGTTCAATGGCAAAATCGGTGGAGTAAAAACCATGAATTAGAAATGATCCAAAACACAAAAAGGATTTAGAAAAAAAAAACCTAATGAGTGATTTAATTTAGAGGAAATACAAGAGCTGTTGCTTTACCTTAATGCTTCCAACAAAATCGATCCGGCCCTGCAGCTGGAAAACATTCAGACGATTCGAGAAGTAGTGACCAAATGTGGACTGAAATGTAAAATTGTGGCTGCTCCACAAGATGATGAAGTTTTCGAAATGAAAGATAGGGATGTCTTTCCGCGGCCCCCCGCATTGCCCGAAAATTTAGAATTTAGGCCACCGGTCGTTACCGTTATGGGGCACGTGGACCATGGTAAGACAACATTATTGGACTCTTTGAGAGGTGCTTCTGTTGCTGCTGGCGAAGCTGGGGGCATCACACAGCACATCGGGGCATTCACTGTGACTTTAGATACGGAGGAGAAGGTCACGTTTTTGGATACACCAGGCCATGCCGCTTTTGCAGCGATGCGCGCTCGAGGCGCTCATCTAACAGATATCGTGGTACTTGTTGTTGCCGCGGATGACGGCGTGATGACGCAGACTCAAGAAGTCATAAAACTTGCTCAGGATGCTGGAGGTTTGTATCAGAATTTCATGCGAATAGTTCGCCGACTGTTTAACTTAACTTATATAATTTTGTAGTGCCAATAATCGTCGCTGTGAATAAGATAGATAAACCCGAAGCGGATATCGTTGGTGTTTTTGCGAATCTCCTGCAATTCGGAATTTTCATGGTTTTATGTATTCACAGGAACGTACAAAAATTAGTCTCGTCCAACAAGGCCTACCGCTGGAGGGCTATGGCGGAGATGTTCAGGTTGTGGAAATTTCAGCGCTACATGGGACAAATTTGAATAAATTGATAGATGCTATCAGCACTCAAGCAACCTTAATGGATCTCAAATCTGAGTTTTCCGGCTATGTGGAAGGTGTTGTGGTTGAATCAAGAACAGATACAAAGCGGGGGTAAAACGGCATCCATTAATTAATTTTTTGATTCGCAAAAATAATTTTAGCTCTTTAGAAAGCTTTCGACAGCTATCATTACCAGAGGTACTCTGCGGAAAACTAACGTTATAGTCAGTGGCTTAGCATGGGCGAAAGTTCGAGGCCTTTTCGATGATCAAGGTAAAATTGTTGACTTTGTCACACCCGGATCTCCAGTAGAAATTTTAGGATGGCGAGAATTGCCTCTAGCTGGCGATATAATACTCGAAGTCGAATCGGAAGTAAGTCTATATTGTATAAAATGAGAAAATTGTCACAATTGACCACTTTCACATATCTAGAAAAAAGCCCATTCAGTTTTACGGTGGCGTCACGTAGAATCACTGAAAGAAAAAGCGGGAAAGGACTTAGAAGTTATTTCAATTAAAGAACACGAACACTATGAGCAATACAAAGCGGCAAGAGATGCGAGGCGATTATCGGGTAGATATAAAGTTCGTCGACAAGGTCCGAGATCAAAAGAAATCGAACCTGAGGATAAGACGCCTCGAGTTAATATCATATTGAAGGGTGACGTACATGGATCAGTTGAAGCTTTACTGGACGTATTCGATACGTACGCCAGTTATGACCAATGTCGATTAGATGTTGTTCATTATGGAGTTGGCGATATTACCGAAGGTGATATGCAGCTAGCCAAAACATTTAATGCCATTATATATGCTTTTGATGTTAATTCTCCAAGTCAAGTCCAATCTGATGTAACTGTGAAAAAATTCAACATAATCTACAAACTGATAGATGACTTAAAAGAAGAACTTAGTTGTAAGCTACCACCAGTCGAAGTTGAAGAGATTTTGGGTGAAGCAAACGTTTTACAAACGTTCTTAATAGCCGATGGTAAAAAACAGATTCCAGTTGCTGGATGCCGCTGTATTAAAGGGTTTTTGAAGAAAAATTCGAGATTTCGAATAACTAGAAATGAAGAGATCTTATATGACGGTAACTTATATCAATCTTAATGTTTTTTTATGTTAATTCTATTGAACCACTGGTTTTATTATGAATATGAATAAAATCTTGTTATTTATTTTGGTTATGTTAAATTTGTTTAGTCTTATTTCATATTAAATAAAATCGTATTTCATATTTCTAGGTGAAGTCGATTCGATGCGTCACTTAAAAAATGAAGTGGATACAATTAGAAATGATGTAGAGTGTGGTCTCAGATTTAAAGATAATTCCATAGTTCCGCAAGCTGGTGACACTATAGTGTGTTATTCAACACGCCTTGAAACACAAAAAACGGATTGGGACCCCGGATTTTAATTCCTATTAGACTTTTTTGTATAATGAAATATCAATAAATAATTTCGTTATAAATTTATCGTTTACTTACTAAAAATCCTATTTTTAACCAACTTCGAAAAATGAGGAAGTTATGTATTCAACGTATATGTATATATTTCTGCGATTTAACTTATATAGGTATATCGAATTGAAACTTTGGCCCTTATTATGAATGTCAATTCACAATTGATAGTTGATAATTATCAACTGAGTTTTAACATCGGTATTACGAATCTCAATCGGTGTCAACTTTGGTTGACAGCTATCAATAAAGTTGACACCGATTGACTTTCGTAATACCGATGGATCAATTTTGTTAATAGGTATCAACTATCAATTGTGAATTGAAACTTGTAATAAGGCCCTTTGTGTTGTGTTTAATATGACTGTGTTTCCATTAGGACTCATTTTGAGGCGGCACATCTTTCGCTCCGGCCAAGTGAGGGTGAGGGACGCAGTGGGGAGGGAAACCAAAAAGAGCGAACGAAATTTAGATTCACTTAAAATTTTCAGTCGCAAACCGATTTGAGTCTGGTTGTTGAGACCAGTTACGTTTAGTTTTGTTGATGAAACCGGTTTAGCGAATGAAGATGAAGCGAACCGTGTGCACACGACAGAGAAATGAGGAATGGCGTGCCGCCTCAAAATGAGTCCTAATTTGACACCAGGAAAAACTTTTTACATATCGCCCCCCAGTGACCATATCTGCTCAAACCCTCTTCTCTGCTAGATTTTACAGATATTGAGTACAAACCTTATGTATTGTGTGCAGTACAACACCAGGAAGATCTGTTACCCTCAAATCCTCTCCCCTGTTAGATTCGAGTTGAAATTTTTTGTGCTGTATTTAGCTTAATTACATATAAGACTTTTTAGCTAACTCCGAGTCGCACTATCCACTTAAGATCTTTCCCTACTATCTTTTCAGCTAACCGAATCGAAATTTGATGAAAATACTAGCCTATGTTGGAGCTAAACTTCGGGCCAATCGGCTCTGTAGTTTCCCCGCGAAAGAGTAACATAGAGGAAGAGCTAAGTTTCGAGATTACTTTACGCCCCCCCCCCCCTTACTCCCCCACCTCTTTTAAAAGGTTTATGTTGGGGCTGGACCCCGACGAACATCTATGCCAAATTTCAGGCCAATCGGTTCAGTAGTTTCCCCGCGAAAGAGTAACATAGCGCAAAAACTAAGTTTCGAAATCACTTTACCCCCTCCCCTTACTTCCCCCACCCCTCGCGCTACTTTTCCGTATGCCTATGTTGGAACCAGAACTACCACAGACACTCATGCCAAATTTCAAGTCAATCGGTTCAGCCGTTTTTGCGTGAAAGAGGAACAGACAGACACCAACTCATTTTTATATATTAGTAGGATTAAGTTCGAATTTGCCATTTTTCTTAACAATTTAAGTATATTTTGGTTTTTAACTTGGTGAAACCATTGATTTGCAATTCAATTCTTTAACCATACCAAACAATTGAATTGCATGTTTATTTACAACAAATTTACTTTGCCTTTTCACTTAAAGCCTAGTACGCAGTTCGAGTAAAATGAAATTTTAACGCGGTCTCCAAATTGGCACATTAAAACCGAAGTAAAAACTGTTTGTGGAGAAACAACATTGACAGCCGAGCACACACAATTAAAAAACCACACTCGTTAAGAAAACTGGAAACAGAACCTCTATTATTTTCATTTGTCAAATTTTTACCTCGAATTTAATGTACCGAACAGTTAAAATGCTGGTAAAATCAAGTGGAGACTTTCTACGCCATCTAGTGAGGCAACATTGCAACATGAGTTTTTCACATCATTTTACCAGCGAACTGCGTACCGCTTGGTAAAATTTCTGAGGTTAAATTTAAGCGCAGTGTTAAATTTGTATGGAAAATTTCATTTTACTCGAACTGCGTACTAGGCTTAAAAGTATGAGGTATTTTTTTCGACTTAAAAAAAGCGCTAAAAATTAAAAAAAAAATAGTTTTTTGAAATTAATATTGATATTTATTATAATTACATACAAATTAAACAAGTATTTCTTACGGATCATATATAAATTCTTTGATTGAAACTCGAAATTCCACTAAAAAGTATGAAGTAACTTTTTTATACCCGTATGGTGAAACCAAAGGGTATACTAACTTTGCCTTACCGTTTGTAAGGCCGAGATCCCGTCATCACACACAAAAATGAATTACACCAGTGTGTTTAGAATGATAAAAATAATCAATTTTTGCATGTCCGTCCGTCCGTCTGTCTGTCTGTCCGTCTGTCTGTGGCGCGGATTGCGGGCGCACGGATTAAGCTAGAGACTTGAAAGTTTGCACAGATCCGTTTTTCGTAAAATGCGAGGCTAAGTTCGTTAATGGGCAAAAATGTACCATTAGGAGGGGTACCCCCCATACGAACGAAAACTTTTTTTCTGAATATCTCAAAAACTGTGAATTTTATCAAAAAAGTCCAAGAACAAAAGTTATTTAGGATATGATGATTCTACATAAAACTCCCATACATCAAAATCCGATTGGAATAAATTTTAAAAAATCTTATTGGAAAGTTTGACTTCAAAGTGGAATTTTGATACAACTGTTCGAATTTTGATACGAATATCACCATACGGGTCTCCAATGATTCCCAGATTGGCAATTATAGCTTTTGTTATGTTTTTCTTTAAAAAGAACTGACATAAAAAAATAAAAACGCTAAAAATTAAAAAAATAGTTTTTAACACTTATAATTTGAGCTTTGAAATACCGTCAAATTTGAGTGCCAGAAAAATTTAAATTGTTTCCAAAAAACAAGCGATTATGTTTTTAAATATGAAGTGGAAACATTCACCCCGATGGCGAGTGTATTGTCGTTTTCGACAAGAGTCGTTTTACGTGTTGTTGTTGGTAGAAAAACACTAACAACAACACGTGAAACGACTCTTGTCGAAAACGACACGACACTCGCAATCGGGGTGAATATTAGTTTATATCAAGAAAATGTTAAGTCATTTTGAGACTTTATTTGATTTAAGATGTATTAAATACGGATTTTGCCTCGACTTCATATTTTAAAAAAGTTTTAGAAACAGCAAAAAATTTTCTGGCACTCAAATTTGACAGTAATTGAAATCTCAAATTATAAATGTTAAAAATTATTGTTTTAATTTTTACGTTCTATTTTTTTTTTAAATCGGTTCTTTTTTTTTAAGAAATGTGATTTTAATCCTTTTATGCAATCGTTAAACTCTAGTAATGCCAACAGAGCGAAGATGCAATGAATTTTCCCGGAAAGCTTCTTAGAAATTCGCAAGTGATCTTCATACATTTTTTTTAAATAAAAATGTTAAGTAGAAATTTTGAAATAAAAATTCGGTAAACGGTTTTATTCGGCTTGTGCGCAGCTTAAATCCAATTTTGAATTAGTCGGCAGCTCTGTTAATCGGAAAAATTCTGAAAAAACGGAACTGGACGTAGATAAGACTCAGTTCGGAACATAAAATTATAACATAAATACAGCGAATTGCAGATACGGTCATCATTCATCCCACACAATATATTTGTTCCGCAGATATACATTGACATAAAGTTAGTATTTTCCCCATACTATAAAAAAATCATATTGTAATGAATGTGATTTCTTCACGTTTTGAAGATCACTACAGAAAATTACTAAATGAATTTAAATCATACAATTGAGTAGCTTAGGAATTTAATTTTGTTAAATACATAAAACAACATATTTTTATCTGGAGCGCACACGCACAATTTTGGCGGTTAGTTGACAATTTGTTGTGTTTCATGAATAAAATTAGGGCAATAAATCTACTAACTGGCTAACTAGGAGCTAAGCGATAAAAACATCCGTTTCATCCGCTGAGCAACAATCTACAGAGGAATAACGATACTACCATCATAACTATATAAAAGTTATTTCAATGTATTAAAATTATACAACAAACTTATATCGTACAAGTACTCTAATAACATGTTTTATTTCAAGGATAAGTCTAGTCGGAAGTCAGATTTATTTGGACTTCATGATATGAGAATATTTAATCTGCATATACAAAAAAAAGAATCATTTTAATCAAAAAAATATGAATATCGACCTTGTACAAGTTGCTTTCTGGTAATAGTTTTAATAATTCATACGAGTTATTTGTTTTTATAATTACACATACATCAAACAAGGATTTCTTAAGGATCATTATATAAAAACTTTAATTTAAACTCGAATTTTTGCAAAAAAGAAATTAAAATTTTTCAACTATGTAAAAAAAATACTCAAAGACAAACTATATTTGAATGTAGCTTTTTACGATATAAATCCTGTGTTATTTTTACTTACAATATCAAAATCAGAAGTTTTTTTTCAATTTTTTTTTTCTTAAAATTTTTATGGAAATGTTTTCGGTTTAAAAACGTTTTTGATCGAAATCTCTTCAATGTTCCAAAATAATTACAAAAGTAAGAAGAAGTAGACTTTATTGGCTTAGAAATTTTCCACAAAAATAGTGTTAGATTGGTCTTGATTAATAGTAGATTACTTAGTTTTAAATTACAGAAAAGACAAAAATATTAAAAAACTGCTTATACATTAAATGTTATGCATTCTTTGAACAGACTTTGTCACATATAGAATAATCTGAACTCTAAGCGAGGACGTACACGGAGCAACTTTCGGTCATCAGCATGCCGCAGCCTCACCAAATTGTAAGAAAGAAACGAGTGCGGCAAGAGGGGAAAAGTTGCCACTCGAAAAGTGTTATTCACGTCATCTTTTACGCACATAAACGAAGTCGCTCGTGCAGCACGTCAGCAGCATGCATAACAAATTACCAGTCCTTATTCTTCTATTGGCAGTTTCTATTTTGGCAATTGATATTGCCTCGGTGCAAGTAATGGAATGAGCTGGAAATGAACCACACACACATGAGCGGTCGCTTGTTGTACACAAGTTTTTCCTACTAAAAAGTGAAGAAGCGTGTACGTCGGAAAGGCATTTTGAGGACCAAAAGTTGCCGCGACGAGAAGAAGCGTGTGCGTTCGCATTAAACATTTGACCTAAAGCTTTTTACAAACATTGACCACCTCGCTCAGTTTTTCCTTATACTAGATCCAAAGGAAGAGTAAAACAAATTCTCTCTAAAGTTTACCTTTTTTGATGTCGATCGTTGTTCTGTTTGCTGTCTTGTTTTGTTCTTGAGTAAGGTAAGACTTAATTCTTACCGGTGACGTACCCATTGCCCGCACATGATTTCACTTTCGAATCATATTCATATTAGACTCCTGTGCTACCTTGCATTTTATTTTCATCGTGCATTTCGTTGGAAGATCGGCTTGTGGTCATCTTGCCGCTCTTTCAAAAGGAATACTTGAATGAAGAAGCATAAGTTCAGTACTCGACTTCGAATGTTGCAGTTCATGGACAACATAGAAAACCTCTAGACCACTGTTTCTCAACCTATTTAGTTTGTATACCCCCTGGCGGGCTAGTGATTTTTCGCGTACCCCCTTAACAAGCTTATAGGTAGTGTTGTAAAAATAATAATTCAAGATTATGAAATTATACCATTGTAAAGTGTTACAACTTCTCGACTTGCAGACTTAGTTTTTTTTTGTAATTATCATTACACACAATACTACTTGATGCGTTCTGTAGTTATTCAAATTTACATTCCAGATAGATTATTTTACAAATAGAAATTAAAGCCATTATTATTTACTACTACCAGTAAATTTTTCAAAATATGATTGCCTCGATTTTGTTTTCGAAGTCTCCCATACCCCCTGGAACCGGCTCGCGTACTCCTGGTTGGGATATACTGCCCTAGAATTCTTGCAAGCATCTCTTCTTGCAGGCATTTCTTACTACTGTTTATCTTAGCTCAAGTACTCCCCGCTAAGCTTGTGGTATGAGATCTTCTTGGGCCAGCAAAAGGGTTTTATATTTCTTCTCATATAACTTTGTCCAGAACATCATTTATATGGGTTTTTATCTTGTGCTTCGAATGCTGTACATTTGGCTGATGGACTGTTATGCTGTGTTTCATGTATTATCTTCAGTTAGGCTCCTGCACAAGTGTATTTGTAGGCGATACATTTAGCTAGGTCTGGAGATCAGCTTTAACATATATAAAGATAATATTGGTCCGAGCTAGAGAGGGTTGCCGGTCTGACTTCAGAATCAGTCATTCAGTAGAGTTTCATTGAAAAAGACCGGCGACAACAGATCCCTGGACAATCCGCAGTGCGACCGAAAAAAAACTTAAAAAGAGAACATATTACAAACGAAATCGTAATCTAGAATGAAGTAAAATAAGACCGGATTTTTTATTTGATAGTAACCATCTGGCTTTTCGATATTTGTTGTATAAACTATTAAAAATTTGGTCAGTAAGGCGTTGATCGTGCTCCCAGAAGGGTGGTGATCATCTTAACAACTGCAAAGTTTTTAAATCGGTATCGGGATTGAATGTTGAATACTACTGCTATCTTGTGAAAAAAAAAGTTATTTTTCATTATTATTAAAATATGTATAGTTACTAAAAATATTACAATCAATTACTGGTGATTAACAACAAAAAAACCTGTGATTTAATTCCTTGTGTTCCATTTATAGTTTATAATTTATAAAAAAAAAAACCTTTTCATTCTGAAATTTCGGGGAATTGTCTTACGACAATTAAGGGTGATCAATATACGAGTCTTACAAAATGGATTTTCTGAGGCGACATCAGTGAGTTTATTGATATCTATTAAAAAAAAATTTTAACTCTCGAAAATTTAAACTAATTAAACAAGTAGATGTACTACTCAATG
This sequence comes from Chrysopilus asiliformis, assembly GCA_964034945.1. Classification (NCBI taxonomy): domain Eukaryota; kingdom Metazoa; phylum Arthropoda; class Insecta; order Diptera; family Rhagionidae; genus Chrysopilus; species Chrysopilus asiliformis. The sequence continues at coordinate 2,736,153 of OZ035961.1, forward strand.
AAACACTTACTATAGTTAAAATAAAGGGATGATCAAATCAAATCACTTTCTGGAACGTTTCTGGAATATTAACTGATTATTGAAGTACACTTCTGTGGGAGATGAGAAAATTAATCCAATTCAATCCGTATATTAAATATTTTTCTAAAAAAAAAATAATGTTTTACACAATATATATTGTGGATAACTAAATACCTTTTCTACTCGCATCAACTCTTGATAATTCTAGAACTAACACTGAAGCCACAAGAATTTACCATTCTTATGGATTATACAAGCGGATTCTTGAGAAAAAATCAACGTCAATTCATACATATTATTATTCCGAAGATGACCACTATCAACCGGCTACAAATCAGAATCTTCTAAAACCATGTGTTGTCATGAACTGCATAAAATGAAATTCTTAGAAATGTGAATTTTTCGTCTGACTGGAAGGACCAACTCATTTTGCCTGGCTAAAGAAGATGAAACACATTTAGACCAAAACGCAAGCCAACAAAGGGATTTATTATATCTTCTCAACGCAACGAATCCCTACAAGCGATAAAAAAAAATACGAAACCAAAACAAGACGAAAAAGCCTCTGATCTGCTACGGAGCGGCAGAAAAACTGACTTTCGAGTCCAACAACTACAGATAGTATGTAGTCAATCGGCCATAGGAGACAGAGTAAAGTATCCGTGACTAACGCCTCATAAAACCAAGAAATTTGGACAAGAGTTCATTAGTCTTCTTGCCTTTTAAAATCATATCAGAACGGAATGCACATCAGTAAAAGATCAGTCTTGACGAATGAATCCCCATAACAATAGTGATTATATCATTAGGTTTTTGCATAACCGATTGCTCCATATACATATATCAAGAAATCTGGTGTCCATATATATTCAAAAATATTAACCCATCTATATTTTGTTTTTCGTCATTACGTTCCAAATTGACTATCTCCATGCAGTGTCCTTTAACCCCATATCTCCATACAGTGTCAAGGGTTCTGGTCGATAAAACTTGATAAAACCTCCAATCTCATTCCCTTTTGTAAAATCCAGCAAAACCAGTTTAGCCTACCTCTTTGCTGCCACAAATTTAACAAAAGTAAATTCCTAAATGCATGCTTTGAGTCCTAATCTTGCGGTCAGTTGACAGAAAAATTATCCAGATCACGATAGAAATGCAAAAAAAAAATCTTATACGAAAATTCTGATTATAATAATGGGTTTCAAAACATTTTAAATTTGGATCTTTAGTCTGAAAAAGATACTCGCAACAGAAAACGTATTTAAAAAAAACCGTCTGAATTCTGCATTTACTTTTAACATTAATACCGTACTAAGGAAGAAAAGGTTGAGAATGAATTATCTAAACTCCACCAAATAGATATACGGTAGAGTTTAAAGAATTCCTTCTCAACCTTTTCTTCCTTAGTCTATGTGTTGGACATGTGGTGGACATAAGTTGTTTTAACTGACAAACGAGCAACAAAACCCGAATGATCTGATATCTATCACAGTTATTTATTGCCAATATTAACTTCAATGATATTCGATTGTTTTTTTAAATGTAAGTTCCAACTAAAGTCTATTGTCAAAAAAACATTTTCAATGTTAAAATTTGGTGTTGAGGACTAGCGATATTCACAATACTTTAGCAAAAACGAACCATTTCCATCCCGAAGACTCAGTTGATGAAATCCACTGAGACATGATTGATCTTTCCAATTGCCATGTGCCTGACGATTCCTCTGGCACGACTAAAAAAATACGAGTTTTGCGTACTTGACATTCATTTCACAAACTTGTACATTTGCGCGCCTCATGTCACTTAACAATTTATAGAAAATGTCTAGCAGAATTCCTTTAAATAATGCTTGGTAATTTGTTAGTCCTTAACAGAGGCTAACTACCGCCAGCCTTAACCCTCATACTGTCCTCGGGTCATTTCTGACCCAAATTCGATTTTAATTAAAAGTATCTTCTCAACTACATAAACAATGTTTGTATGGTGTAGGCTCTGTGAACAAATTTCTTTTGAATACCGAAAACAATAATCTATGTTCATATTTTAATCCATTGAAGAGCACTGTAGTCTTCATGGGTCATAAATGGGTCATAATGGGTCATTCTTGACCCACGAAGACATCATATGTTATTTTTCTTAAGGACAGTATGAGGGTTAATATGGTTGTTATGATTACTATGACTGTGTTTACATTAGGACTCATTTTGAGGCGGCACGCTATTCCTCATTTCTCTGTCGTGTGCATACGGTTCGCTTCATCTTCATTCGCTAAACCTGTTTCATGAAGAAAACTAAACGCAACAGGTCTCAACAACCAGACTCAAACCGGTTTGCGACTGAAAATTTTAAGTGAATCTAAATTTCGTTCGCTCTTTTTGGTTTCCCTCCCCACTGCGTCCCTCACCATCACTTCGCCGGAGCCGGAGCGAAAGACGTGCCGCCTCAAAATGAGTCTCAATGTAAACACAGTCTCAATCACTATATCAAATGTATGAATTATGCAATGGTCCTCTATTATGCCTAAAAATGCATACACCTATTCTGTTTAAAAAGTTCATATGAGTGCAAATATGTATGTATAGTTCATTCGGCTTCAAAATTGTCCAAAGTTCACTTGCGTATAATGCTGCGTTTACACGAATGACAAATTTGTCATTTTTTTTGTCATAAATTGTCATCATCGTGTAAATAGTATCATTTTTGTCATTATTTCTGTCAGAAAAATGACAATCTCTCATAAAAGAATGAACTTGTCCATTCTGAACTTGTCCAGTCATTATCTGTCAATCGTGTAAACCCAGCATAAGATATTGCTCATACAATAAAAATTACTTTTCACTAAAATCATGGAAAATTTTAGAGAAATTTTTAGCTATTGAAATTCAAATCTAGTCAGATACGAAAGGTATATTTTTTTCAATTTCAGAAAAACTCGAAAAACATTTATAAGATATGTGGTGGCATATACCACTCCTTCGGGATTTATAAATCGAATAGATGCTGGTCTCTGAATAACTATACAACGCCTAAAAATGTGTACTTATAGATAACGTATCATTTCTATCAGGATCTTTTGTGTAGGCGAATTAAACTATGGTGTTGCATTCGAACTGTGAATAAGAAAAAGCATCATGTACGATCATATCATTTAACACGTTGACTGCCGAACCAATTTCCTAAATGTTTAAAGGAAATGTAAATATTTGTAGATCTATAGAATGTATATATGAATGTGTGTACGTATCTATGTAGAAAGCATGTATGTAGAATGTAGACCTGGCAATCGAAAATTATAGCCGGGGCCCATCATGAAACTTGTGCACTTTTCCCCTGGCTATCAAGAATGATAGCCATGGCAGTCAATGTGTTAATAAAGAATTGTTTTGAAGTTAAATGAAATTCGACACTGGCTTTATTTCAATTTTACAAACATTTTTTGCTACAATAGTTGCCGGGTGGAAAGAATATATTTGAAATAACTACAAAACTTCCGCAACAAAATTAAAATTCCCAGTTAAACTGAAACTAAACGTTAAACATTTCAAATTGCAGGGCAATGAAATTTTATATTTTTATTCTCAGTAATAGATGAGTGGATTAATTTTACTTTCATTACAATTGCATCCATTGAAATATGTCTGCTTGATTACATTTAATTAATCATTCAGACCATGCGATTTTCGACAAAGCCGAGCATTTTAATTATTCCAGTCACACCATATTGTGAAAAGCACCATCTATCTTCAGCAAACTATTTACCATTGAAACCTGAAAGAACTCCATCATTTCTTTGCTAGTAAAATGATATTCTTACATTTTGCTCAGCTGCAGAATTGTACTTGCATGGGAAATATACTTGAAATATTTAGCGATAAAAATTTTGTGCTAACACCTTATTAGCACTTTCATTTTTTTTTTTTTTTGTTAAATAATAGGTTTATTGTTGATATTTAAGCAGCCACGAATATTCAAGTACCCATCAAGAAATTAAAATTTCTTAGTTATAAAAATAGGGTAAAGTGCGGATGGACCCCCATGGGTACCCCCATACGAACGAAAACGTTTTTTGCGAATATCTCAAAAACGGTGCATCTTATCAAAAAAGTGCAAGAACAAAAGTTATTTAGGATATGATTCTACATAAAACTCTCATACATCGAAGGAAAGTTTGACTTCAAAGTGAAATTTTGGTACAACTGTTCGAATTTTGATACAAATATCACCATACGGGTCTCCAATGATTGCCAGATTGGCAATTATAGCTTTTGTTATGTTTTAAAATCTCACTTCACAAATATTCAAGTGGAAAGGCTGAAAATAGGCGTGACGTATTTTATGAAAAGCCCGTAATTGCAAGAAATCCGAATTTAAATCTTTTGTTAACAAAACAAAATATGATTGAATATTATCATCATACTAATATATAAAAATGAGTTGGTGTCTGTCTGTTCCTCTTTCACGCAAAAACGGCTGAACCGATTGACTTGAAATTTGCCATGAGTGTCTGTGGTAGTTCAGGTTCCAACATAGGCATACGAAAAAGTAGCGCGAGGGGTGAGGATAGTAAGGGGAGTAAGGGGAGGGTGTAAAGTGATCTCGAAACTTAGTTTTTGCGCTATGTTACCCTTTCGCGGGGAAACTACTGAACCGATTAGCCTGAAGTTTAGCTCCAACATAGACCATAAAAAAACTTAACCCGGCAACGACGGGTATGCAAGCTAGTATTTTATAAACATGGAGCGGCTGCGTTGTGTTGTTAAAAAAAGAGGACCAAATTTAGTCTTTTTGCCTTCTACAAATGGTTAAATTTTTGCACAAAGAAATTGTGACTCCATCTTATGAATCAGTAGCAGCGTAACGCAGAAATTTTGCTCCCAGTCACTAGATTCCTAACCGTAACAAACGATGTTCCGAATAAACATGACATCGTAACAATATTTTCTTCTTTCAATTGAAATAATTTTTTAAATACTTCAAAAAAAATTTAAGGGTTCCTAATTTTTTAAAAAGAGGACAAAGAGTAGAATTTTTTGTAAAAAGAGGACAAAATATAAATTTTTGAAAAGATGCCGGACATTTTTTTCGGTTAGAAAACAGTACATGTTCTCCAGAAAGAAGACGTCTGGGAACCCTTTTCCCACTGCATCTCGCATGCACAAACTTTAGAGCAGGAGTAATCAAAGTAACTGTCACTTCCTTTACAATCAAAATTTATAACCACTAAAATAAAAATACAGTTCAATGAAACACAACCTTCCACGGCAATGGCTTGACACGAACTGATTTAAAATGAAATGCGTCATGCTAATAATGCCCCGATTCCAACTCAAAGCTCGATTCGTTTTATTCCTGCGATCCGAAGCCGCACACACAAGCATTACATCACACAATAAAAGGTCGATTATAGTGGCTACGCTGTTAAAGCCAATCTGTGTGATGAGCCAGCCGAGCCACTAGCTGATGATGCCTGCTTTAGAGTAATGAATGACCTTGTCTGAACCGGGTCTTAGCGAACATTTTATATGGACTAAAACATCGACATGCGTATCAAGCCAGCAAAAATTGACATGCGTATCAAGCCAGCAATATGAACGAAAGAGGTCGCAGACTTCGCTTTGCATAAACTTTTTATTACCATTTTGATTAAATTTGGGTCTGAGAGTCCTAAAATCAATTCTAAACCTACACCGCTATCATCCTTCCCCCCTCCTGAAATTTGGAATTCTAAGTCGCAAAGACGAAATCATTCCCACTTTGTCCCTCGCATTATTCTTGTACGATCCAAAGAATTCAGAGAAGTGGAACTTACAATTTATACTGCTAAGAAACTAAACGAGTAGTGTTGGTTTCGAATTTCAGATGCGGATGAACGACGTATCAAGTAGCAAAAATTATTTTTTTTATTAGATTTACGAACATATATCGAAGCAATTCACTGAAACTTCCTTAAACCTAAATGTGCGTTTGACCATTACGAGAAACCCACTATAAATCTACGAGAGAAGGGCACTTTTTTCCTATTAATTTATAAATCAAAAATTTGCTAGGCCTAATTAAAATTTCCTAGAGAAAATTCCTAATCGCTAATTGAGGGATAATCAAAGAAATCTGAAACGACCGCTATTAAAAGACGTTTAATTAAGAGATTTTAATGGAAATTCAATTTAAAAATGTTCATTGATAAAATCGTTCTTCTTTTATGAAATCAGTCATGACACAGCAGCGATTTTTTTCAAAAATCAAATATATCGCCACCACATGTGTCCGTTTAGCATCCGTCTTTTGATTATACCACCTTTTCTACTATACCTTGGCCGGTATACAGCACCGATCATCGATCAATGCGCAACATTTTAGCGATAGAATGTCCACTAAAGTAAATATTTGGATTAACACCATGGACTCTGGATTGTGCCTGCCAAAAATGATTTTTCAAAGAACGTACATTTCAATCCACATGATTACTTTATACAGAGATCCTGCTTCTTATTTATTTGCACTTTTTATTTGATTATTTAAACCAGAGCAATTGTATTATGCCAGAAAAATTGTATATCATATTTGAAACTAAACTATTCACAATACATAGTATTTCATATGTCAGCATTTATGTATTTTAATTTAGTTATTTCATATAAATTTTCTATAGATTCTAAATTATGAAAAAACATGTTTCCTGCGTTTAATTTTATTTAACCCAATTGTTGTTTAGATCAATTATTCATTAATTGAATGTAAAATCAACAAAAATGTTGAAAAATGTTTCTATCCATCGTATCAAATTACTGCTGTCCTTTGGTCCATAAAAGTTAAACTTCTTACCAACTGATTTTAAGTCATAAATATCTCAAATCGATGATGGATAAAAGGACAGGACGTACATATGTGTATAACATATGTGTACGAAATTCAAATGCAATGCGTAGCGGAACTGTAAGCCTAGTAGGAGGCATTTAACAACAGCTGCAATTGTTTTTGTAACATAAGTCGGAAAAAATCAATAGAAAATCTTTGCATTTCATTGAATTTGAAAAAAAAAAGTTTTTGAGAAATTAACACGTTCGTAACATCGTGTACCACTGGTGGTAAATGAATAGTGCAATCGATTTTTGAATATTCCTGACAGTCGTAAGTATAAAAACATAGTTTAAATTGTCAATATTTTTTGAAGTAATATAAAATACTGACAATTTATGTTAAAACTATGTTTGTATACTTACGACTGTCAGGAATATTCAAAAATCGATTGCACTGTACCACTGGTGGTACACGATGTCACGAACGAGTTATGTAAAAAACTTTTTTAAGTACCAACGGGAAATACAATTTAGAAAATTGAGAAATAGTATATCTACTGGAAATAGTATCTATTTACAAGGTTGTAACTGAAAACATTAAATATAAATTTTGAGAAATTTTCTTAAACGTTCCTTTAATTGAGGCGTTAAAAGCTAGAGTGGACCAACCTACATAATCGAGTTTTTGAAGCTTTTTCACTTTTGTACTATTATTTACTGTAAATTTTTGGAAAAAAAAATTTGTGTGGACTTTATTACTCAATGTTGAAATGTTCTTTTGTGCATACAAACATTTTTATCTAAAAACTCAGTCGCAATAGTGATTCAAACACAAAAAAATTCACGATTTCGACATGTGGGTTGGGCCACTCTAGCTTTTAACACCTCAATTTTCTTAATAGCACGAACTGCATTTCTGTATGTAAAATAATTTAAACCCGCATGTAAATTTTTTTCACAATTGGTTTATAAATCTGAAACACAATGAAATGAATGCAAAACATAACAAAAGATATAATTGCCAATCTGGCAATCATTGGAGACCCGTATGGTGATATTCGTATCAAAATTCCAACAGTTGTATCAAAATTCCACTTTGAAGTCAAACTTTCCAATAAGATTTTTTTTAAATTTATTCCAATCGGATTTTGATGTATGGGAGTTTTATGTAGAATGATATCCTAAATAAACTTTGTCCTTGCACTTTTTTGATAAGATGCACCGTTTTTGAGATTGTCGCAAAAAACGTTTTCGTTCGTATGGGGGGTACCCCCCTAATGGTCAATTTTTGCCCATTAACGAACTTAGCCTTGCACTTTACGAAAATGGATCTGCGCAAAATTTCAAGTCTCTAGCTCATTCCGTGCGCCCGCAATCCGCGCCACAGACGGACATACGGACGGACATGCTAAATTCAACTTTTTTTATCATTCTAAACACACTGGTGTAATTCATTTTTGTGTGTGATGACGGGATCTTGGCGCTACCAACGGTAAGGCAAAGTTAATATACCCTTTGGTTTCACCATACGGGTATAAAAAGTATTGTATCAGAATTTCACTTTAATTTCATTGCTAAAAGAATAATTACCCGACTGTCTTTTCACTACATACGTTTACATACATGAAAGAATGTTCGAATTTCACAAAAAAAACGCCAACGCAATTCTTCATGTGTGAATTTTAGCGTGTTTATATGCTGAGCAAATCAAAATTTGGCTTACTTTCTACTTCGCGGTTGCGATTAGAGATTAAGCTCTTGCAAAAACTTATATTGTTCTATTGAGAGATTGCATCTGGCAAATGTAAACGAACTTCACGTGTATTTATACAGGCCAATGCTTGATATTCTAAACAAGAGGAGGTCATTACCTGCCAAGAAATAAATATTCCAAAGAACTTTAACTATGAGATGAATATTCATACCTATTTTCAAAAAATATGTATGAATGCAAAGAGTTTACAAGTACTTCACTAAAAAATATCAATATTTTTTTAGGACAAAAAATACATTTATCAGCATTTGCATTTCCGGCATCAGTCGTATGACGAATTGTTACCAGGATATATAAAAGTCAACATTTTATAGATATATAATTGACTGTGATAAGCTCAAGAAAAATTGCGATAAAAGTTGTGGAAGCAAAAATCATATTTAAAACGTGTGGAATAATAAAGAGTAGTTCCATAAATGGTGGTTATTCTTATTAATAGACAATTTCATCCTGCATCTCAATATCTACATACAAAAATCAAAAATTAAAAAAAACCCTACCTTATTGCCTAAAATATTGAATTGACTTTCAAATTATGTTTAGCAATTAATTGGCAGAGAAACATTGATTATGGCTTTGTTAAATCAATAAAGTTCAAAAAAATCTTGTTTAATTTTAATCAGCTTGAATGATTCCACATCTACCTTTATTTACTATCAATCTTCATATGTACCTTTGGTTTTCATTTATGAGTCAAACTCAAAAAGAAAGCAAATGTGAAACGATTTACGTATTTTCAGAAAACATAATTCTGTTTCAATACACAATCATTTATGAATAACAAATCAAAAAGTACAAAATTGTGTTACCTGACAAATATAGAGTGATTAGTATTAAATATTTTGTAATTTTCGCTATTCTGAATTTTTCATTCATTTCTAGAAGAAAAACATAACAAAAGCTATAATTGCCAATCTGACAATCATTGGAGACCCGTATGGTGATATTCGTATCAAAATTCGAACAGTTGTACCAAAATTCCACTTTGAAGTCAAACTTTCCAATAAGATTTTTTTAAATTTATTCCAATCGGATTTTGATGTATGGGAGTTTTATGTAGAATCATATCCTAAATAACTTTTGTTCTTGGACTTTTTTGATAAGATGCACCGTTTTTGAGATATTCGCAAAAAACGTTTTCATTCGTATGGGGGGTACCCCCCCTAATGGTCCATTTTCGCCCATTAACGAACTTAGCCTCGCATTTTAAGAAAAACGGATCTGCGCAAAATTTCAAGTCTCTAGCTCAATCCGTGCGCCCGCAATCCGCGCCACAGACAGACGGACAGACGGACAGACGGACAGACGGACAGACAGACGGACAGACGGACAGACGGACGGACATGCTAAATTCAACTTTTTTCATCATTCTAAACACACTGGTGTAATTCATTTTTTTGTGCGATAACGGGATCTTGGCGTTACAAACGGTAAGGCAAAGTTAATATACCCTTTGGTTTCACCATACGGGTATAAAAAAAGTACGTAAGAACTCCATTAAAATACCAGGTGCTTCGCCCCCTCCCTCACCCTTCCTCCGCCCTTTCTCACATTGAATTACGTCAAAACTACTTTAAATAATATCCATTCAGGGTTGAAGGATCAATAACAATATTAAGCGAATGAAGCTAAAAAACGAATTTATTATAACCAATTAATAAATGGCCATTCGATCCATATTTGTACCTGATGGAGACGGATTTTTTGACCATATCGCTTCTATTATGTAGGGGAGAGCGGGGCCGATAGTTCCGATTTTGAAAAACTTGCAAAATACACCGATATAACATAATGCAATCAAATTGACTTCTAGAAATGATAAGACTATAAGGTCTATAGTTTATGGATTTAAAGTCATTTTGGCTTTTTTTATCATTTTTTAGTACACAACAATTTTTGTGAAGCAAGTCGGAAAGGCACAATTTGCCCCAATTCGGGGTCAATTGTTCTACTGCTGGGGCAAATTGTTCATACTAAACATGTAGCTATATTAAAAGGAAATGTACAGTTTTTTTAAATTGAAAAAACTCCATTTATTTTATTCATTTTGTACATTTATTTAAAAAATCAACTAAAACAAACATTCTTCAAAAAATGTTAAAAAACAAGCATAAAAAAACTTAAAATTTTTTTTTCACAAGATATTCTACTAGTATTGCTTTTTGGTCATTGTTGAAAACGGTTACTGGCTTTTCTCCGGCTCTCAATTTTTTTGAAATCGAAAATCATGTGTAAATAGTAAAAAGAAATAAAGGGTGGTTAAATTTTAAGGGCCGATGTTGAATGTGAACCACACCTAAACGTCAAGTTTTTTTCTGCATTTCATTTGACATTTCTCAATTTCAGACTAACTCAATTTGAACCATGGAAAGATACACAATCGAGCAACGCGTTAAAGTTATTCAGGCTTATTATGAAAATGGGCGTTCAAATCAAAATGCATATCGTGCACTTCGTGATTTTTTCGGTCAATTTAATCGTCCAAATGTGCGTACAATCGGAAAAATCGTGCAAAAATTTGAGCAAACCGGGTCTGTAGGAGATGTGCAAACACCAGTGCATGCTCGTACAGCTCGTACTGCAAAAAATATTGCTGCTGTTCGCGATAGTGTTCGCGATGCTGTTCGCGGCTGAAGAGCCGTCCACCTCAACTCGTCGTCGTGCCCAACAATTGCACCTCCCACGCTCGTCGTTGATGAACATTATGCATAAAGACTTGCATTTACACGCTTACAAGGTGCAATCGACTCAAGCACTAAAGCCTCTTGACCATTTCAAGCGTCGTCAATGGTCAGAATGGTGGCAAGAAATGGCAACAGTGGATGATCAATTTTCGAAGAAAATCATCTTCAGTGATGAGGCACATTTTCACCTCAGTGGATTCGTCAATAAGCAGAACAGCCGCATTTGGGCGAATGATAATCCAAGAGTGATTGTCGAAAAACGAATGCACCCACAAAGAGTGACTGTTTGGTGCGGTTTATGGGCTGGCGGTATGTGCACGATATGCATTTTAATTTGAACGCCCATTTTCATAATAAGCCTGAATAACTTTAACGCGTTGCTCAATTGTGTATCTTTCCATGGTTCAAATTGAGTTAGTCTGAAATTGAGAAATGTCAAATGAAATGCAGAAAAAAACTTGACGTTTAGGTGTGGTTCACATTCAACATCGGCCCTTAAAATTTAACCACCCTTTACTATGGGCTCTGTTTTTCCTAGTCACAACTAGCCCCAAAGAAACGGATCAACTAGCCCCATTTTTTCCAAATTATGTCAATGTAAAGTTTTGTCCTTGCGTGATAACAAAAACCGCTACCACATTACGCAACGTTTTATGACTTTAATTATTTATTATAAAATACTTCACAATAGTGGTATCTTCCATAATTATCAAAAAATACCAAAAAATGTGAAGACGAAAATATTTACTTCCGTGACGTATAAGCACCTCACTCACCCGAGCCACCCCCTCAACGTTGTGGTGGGTACTAAACTGGCTGCCAAAGATGCACAGTTACTGGACATCACGTAACGTTTTTAAAACGCATACCTAACTCTTTTCATATTGGCGCAATTTCGATCGGAACAACTTACCACGGGAACTTGCGGCCCCGCTCTCTTCTATATCAAAATTCTGATTTATTAAAAACAAAACAATCTCTGATAGTTTCATTCAGTTATTTCAAGATAAGAGTAGATTTTTCGCATTTTCTAATTAGCACAGAGCACATATGTATACAATGTTAAATCACGAAAAAAAATGGAAAAACAATTTAAACAAATCATCTTAATTTGTAATTGTAATTCATCATCAACAAAAATATCGATCAGAAAAAAAATAATTAAAAATTTCATTGCTATGCTTTAGTTAAATGTAAACATATCCACACGCTATACTAAAAATATATTTATCTTTTATTCTGATGGCTGTTGCAATAAACGTTTCAGTTTGAATCAAATACATATTTACAATGGTCACAAAGATTTCCTGTTTATCAATTTCAGAGACAGAAAAATAATCCCAAAGACATTTTGTAACGTGCAATTGGGCACTAACACTATTGGGCATATTAAATCTAAAATTTCGCTACTATCATTTTTGGTGTATGTTAGATATGTGCGTACTATATATAGGGTCTTTCAATAAGGACATAACAATTTTGTATTTTAATAAAAACGCACCTTACAACTTTTTTTATGATCTGGCAATGCTAAAACGTCAGTCAAGGTTTACATTTTTATCATGGTGAAGTTCACGAACGAGCAATGCCACACAGCTGGTCAAACAATTGATCTATTGAAGGAGAAGTTCGGTAATCGTGTAATCTCGAGAAATGGTCCGGTCGAATCGCCACCTCCCTCATGCGATTTAACGCCGTTGGATTTCTTTTTATGGGGTTATGTTAAGTCGTTGGTTTATGCCAACAAGCCAACAACATTAGAGGAGCTCAGGAACAATATCGAACGCGAAATTGCCAACGTTCTGGCCGATATGTGTGGAAGAGTGGTGGAAAATTGGCTCCAAAGAATCAATCAGCAAACGTGCTCGCGGTGGCCATATGAACGACATCGAATTTCATACTTAAATGTAACATGTCCACTACACCTGGAATAACTTTCAGCCCGATATCTCAATTATTCTGTGTTTTATTTAAATACAAAATTGTTATATCCTTATTGAAAGACCCGATATATGCCAGTAGGTACATATATAATTTTTTTTTGTTCTATAAATCCATTAGCATGCATCGGATGAAAAATTGAAAAGTATAAAAACCAAGAGGAAATTCGCTTTATAATAGAACTAGCTCTTGGACCTGTCGTCCACGAGTTGATTTTAAGTCCCAACGCACACAATTGCAGTCCTCCTTGCTGTCCCAACCCGAACCGTTTTCAAGCAAACAGTTTGTGAAACTGTAACACGTCAACAGTCACTACGACTGGAATATAATGTATGGAAAAGCCGTGCAAAATTGTATTCCAAAGACTTTTTACTGTCTTACGCGAAATATATTTTTACCACTCTTTCACTACGACGCACTTCATTTGACGTGATCCGATTGAATTGAATTCTGCTGTATAAAATGTATTCAAAATACTTTCTGTTTTTGAAATGATGCATCTTTTTTTTTTTAAAAATATTTTTACTGAAAAAGGATTCTTTTCCATTATTAAAATGAAAGTATTTCCGCATTCAATAATTTAATTAAGTTTATAACACTGTTTTACGAATAGTTTTGATTTTCTTTTTTCAGGTCAGTTGCCTCAATTATTTTCATATTTACAATTTTCACTGATACATCATACGCAAGATATGTAAGTGCAAAGATATATTGCAGTTTTAATAAGATACACGTAAACATTCTTTTTTGTCTAGCATTTAAAAAGACCCAAACGGCAGCATGGTGCAGAACTATATCTCCCCGATAGCTTCATAATTCCAGGTGGTGAAGGTCTAGAGTTTCAATGGTCGCCATGGAGTTCACCTTCGGAATGTTCGAGATCCTGTGGCGGTGGAGTCGCATTTCAAACTCGAGAATGCCGTGTTTTAGAGTTTGGAAAAGTGTTACTGAAAGTTTTCTAAATAATAAATTTCATCATATTTCAGACCGAATGGTTATCCTAACTGCATTGGGGGAAACCGAAAGTATTTTTCATGCAATACACAGGTATAAGCTTTGGAGAATGTTATATTTTTTCACGTCTTCATTAGTTTTTTTTATGCTAAATGCTTTAAACACTTCTATATTTGTTATCGATATTGTTGTTGCTAGCATTAACTAAACATTTTTAATACAGGATTGTCCAGAAACTGATGGTGATTTTCGCGAGGAGCAGTGCGCTCGCTTTAATAATATGCCATTCGAAAGTGGGAAATACGAATGGGTCCCATATAAAAAGGCGCCAAATCCTTGCGAATTGAATTGCATGCCCAAGGGCGAACGGTTTTACTTCCGACATAAACTTAAGGTAATCGATGGAACAAGGTGCAATGACGATTCTCTAGACGTCTGCGTCGATGGGAGATGCGAACAGGTTGGCTGTGATATGATGCTTGGCTCACCAGCAAAGGAAGATAAATGCAGAAAATGTGCTGGAGATGGATCTTCATGCAACACAATTGCTGCTCGAGTAGATAGGAATGACTTCCTACTAGGTATACTACTAAAAGTTTTTTTTTTATACTGGCATTGAAAACTTCGTGTAATTTTAGGGTATAACGAAATCTTTATTGTGCCAGCTGGAGCGACAAACATTCGAGTAACAGAATTAGCACCATCAAATAACTATTTAGCGTGTCGTAATTTGTCAGGACATTATTATCTTAATGGAAACTGGAGGATCGATTTTCCTAGGCCAATGTCTTTTGCAGGTACTTGGTGGTACTATGATAGACAACCCCAAGGATTTGCCGCGCCGGACAGTTTAACCTCAGCTGGACCTACAAATGAACCAGTTTACATAGTATTGCTGTATCAAGACTTTAATGTCGGAATTGACTATGAGTATAGCATTCCCAGTAATGCAAAAACACCGGAAATTGACATATATTCGTGGACAGTGGATTCTTTTGGACCTTGTCCGGTGCCATGTGGCGGAGGAATTCGTTATAGGAATGTTACTTGCAATCGCCGCACAACTCTAGAATTAGCCGACGAAAGTTTGTGTGATCCTTCAGCAAGACCCGAAGAATCTGAAGAGTGCGGGGAAGCACCGTGTGCTCCAGGATGGGTTGAGGAACCCTGGGGCAAATGTTCTGCGCCTTGTGGTTCTAGTGGAACTCAAGAAAGAGAAGTGTACTGTGAAAGAACTAGCTCTGAAGGGTAAATTTTTTGTATCCATACTTTTAAAAAAGGCATCTGTAAGAAAAGTTTTTTTTCGCAGAATTGTAGTCAAGTTGGGAGATAAGATTTGTGAAAAAAATGCTGGGAAAAAACCAGAAACATCTCAACCCTGTGGCCTGGAAGACAACTGTGCTGAATGGCATATTGCCCCATGGTCAGCTGTAAGGTTAAAATGAAGTGTATGCCAAATTCATTACTCTGATATTTTCCATATATATATATTTATATATAGTGCAACGTGCTATGTGGGGATGGTATCCAAAAGCGACAAGTTGTGTGCTTCAAGGAGGAAAATGGCAAAAAGAAACTATTAGAGGACTCACAGTGTTCTGAAGAAAAGCCACCAAGTGAGCAACCTTGTGTGTTGCGGCCTTGCGAAGGTGTAGAGTGGATTACATCTTCATGGAGTGGAGTATAAAATTGTATTTATAAATTTAGTAACACAATAATGATTTTTATTCTCATCCTAGTGTAAATCTTGTGGTCTCAATGAAGAAAGCAGAACTGCTATATGTGCTTCCAAGGATGGCAAAACTTTCAACGACTCATTCTGTCCGACGGAAAAGCCTGAACTCACCCGATCGTGTGTGTCAATGGACTGTGAGTATCAATGGTTTGCATCTGACTGGAGTCAATGTTCAGCAGAGTGTGGACCAGGAATTCAAACAAGAGTAGTAGCGTGTATCCAATTTGATAACGGAGTTCCATCACCAGCCAGTGATGAGTCCAAATGTGATGCGGACATTAAACCCGAGAACAAACAAGAATGTGCGAACGAAGGAGAAAAATGTCCTGGACAATGGTTCGTCGGTCCATGGGGCGACTGTGACAAAAAATGTGGGACGGGTACGAGGACCAGGGAAGTTTTGTGTATTGTAGATGGAGCATCCTCCGATCTTAAAAACTGCGATTCAAACGCCAGCGAGCAATTATATGAAGACTGCAACCCTCAACCGTGCACGGAAGATGAAACAATTCCTGTGGACAGTACAAGTAAACCAGTTGAGGACGATGAGGAAGAAACTTGTGATGATGAAGATATGGAAATAATAACTCCTACCGGGCCAGAAGGATTAAGAACAACACAAATTATTGATGATGACAAAAAGACCACTACTGAATCCTCTCTCTTGACCGATGATCTTATGTTTAGTGATAGTACTGGAACTGAATTGGATACGACAGCAACAGGTGAAAGTACTGTTTCATTATCAACCGTGGAAGGATCGGGAGATGGCGGCAGCGGAGACGATGAAATTTCGGCCACAACAGGCAGTGGAACGGAAACAACTGGTACTGGAACGGAAACAACTGGCACTGGAACAGAAACAACTGGTACTGGAACGGAAACAACTGGCACTGGAACGGAAACAACTGGCACTGGAACGGAAACAACTGGTACTGGAACAGAAACAACTGGTACTGGAACGGAGACAACTGGTACTGGAACGGAGACAACTGGTACTGGAACGGAAACAACAGACACTGGAACTGAAACAACTGGCACTGGAACGGAAACAACTGGCACTGGAACGGAAACAACAGACACTGGAACAGAAACAACTGGCACCGGAACGGAAACAACTGACACCGGAACGGAAACAACTGGCACTGGAACGGAAACAACTGGCACTGGAACAGAAACAACTGGCACTGGAACTGAAACAACAGACACTGGAACAGAAACAACTGGCACTGGAACTGAAACAACTGGCACTGGAACGGAAACAACTGAAACTGGAACGGAAACAACTGGCACTGAAACGGAAACAACAGACACTGCGACGGAAACAACTGGCACTGGAACAGAAACAACTGGCACTGGAACTGAAACAACAGACACTGGAACAGAAACAACTGGCACTGGAACTGAAACAACAGACACTGCGACGGAAACAACTGGCACTGGAACGGAAACAACAGACACTGGAACAGAAACAACTGGCACTGGAACTGAAACAACAGACACTGGAACAGAAACAACTGGCACTGGAACGGAAACAACTGGCACTGGAACGGAAACAACTGGCACCGGAACAGAAACAACTGGCACCGGAACGGAAACAACTGGCACTGGAACAGAAACTACCGGTACCGGAACGGAAACAACTGGTACTGGAACGGAAACAACTGGTACTGGAACAGAAACAACTGGCACCGGAACAGAAACAACTGGTACTGGAACAGAAACAACTGGTACTGGAACGGAAACCACTGGCACTGGAACTGAAACAACTGGTACTGGAACGGAAACAACTGGCACTGGAACTGAAACAACTGGTACTGGATCGGAAACAACAGGCACTGGAACAGAAACAACCGGTACCGGAACGGAAACAACTGGTACTGGAACGGAAACAACTGGCACTGGAACGGAAATAACTGGTACTACTGTGGATATTTGGTCTACAACAGGGTCTGATAAAGACAAAGATAAAACTACTCCTTATTCAATTCAAACCGCTATAACCAAAGAACAAACCCCGCGTAAATGCAAAGCCAAAAAGAAGCCGGCAGCATGTTTAAAATCCAAATTTGGATGCTGTCCAGATAATACGACAAAAGCTACCGGTCCATTCGATGAGGGTTGTCCATTAACGAAAACCTGTAATGAGACCAAATATGGTTGCTGCCCAGATGGATTATCCCCTGCACAGGGTGATAAGAACGAAGGGTGCCCTGATCCGATTTGCAAAGGAACACTCTTCGGTTGCTGTTCTGACGGTATTACGGTGGCTGAAGGAGAGGATGAAGAAGGATGCCCAGAACCGGTAACCACACTGGCGCCAACGACGAGCAGCAAGAATTGTAAAGATTCCAAGTTCGGATGCTGTCCTGATAACAAAACGGAAGCCCAAGGTCCGAAAAATGAGGGTTGCGAGGAGTGTGAGGGTGAAGATTGTTCTACCCCTGCGACAACTACTGAAACATCAACAGTTGAAGCAGCGGAATGTGAATCTTCTACTTACGGCTGTTGCCAGGACAATAAAACGCCTGCCGAAGGACCAGACTTTGCCGGTTGTTCTCCATGTTCAGCAGAAAAGTTTGGTTGTTGTGTTGATGAAAAGACACCAGCGCATGGGCCGAATGAAGAAGGCTGTTGTTTACTTTACAAGTTCGGTTGTTGTCCAGATAATATCACACCCGCTCGCGGTCCTTACTTTGAAGGCTGCTCATGCGAACAATCGCCATACGAATGCTGTCCAGATGGCATTACTGCCGCTAAGGGACCTGACAACGAAGGATGTGGCTGCGCAGGCACAGAACACGGATGTTGCCCCGATAAACTCACACCCGCACAGGGCGAAGATTTTGAAGGATGTCCGTGCCATACTTTCCAATTCGGATGTTGCCCAAATGGCGTCACAACTCCAACTGGTCCCCATAATTACGGATGCCATTGTTCGCAAACAGAATTTAAGTGCTGCAAGGATGAAATCACTCCTGCGTCTGGAGCAAATTACGAAGGCTGCACTTGTGCCAATACTAGATTTGGTTGCTGTGCCGATGGTGAATCTGAGGCTGAAGGTCCAAACTTTGAAGGATGTGAAACGAAGATTAATGAGTCGCGATCCAAGGCATGTGGTCTTCGGAAAGACGATGGCCCCTGTAACCAAAATTACACTGTTAAACATTTCTTCGATCCGGACTTTGGAGCCTGCACACGCTTCTGGTATGGAGGCTGCGGCGGAAACGACAACCGATTCGATTCAGCTGAAGAATGCCGAAGCGTTTGTGAAGAACCTACAGGAAAAGACAGATGTTACTTACCAAGAATCTCAGGAGAATGTAAAGGATACTTTAGAAAATATTATTATGATTACGAACGAAACACTTGCAATGAATTCATTTATGGAGGCTGCTATGGAAACAACAACCGATTCGAAACTGAAGCAGATTGCATGGACACATGCAGTACTAGGGAGGATCTGCGTAAGAAATTCTATTTTTTATTGAAAGAAACACTAACACAACCTTTCTTGAAAAAAAGCTCCTTGTCAGCAACCTGTAGTTGAGGGACCCTGCGAAGGCACCTTCGAGCGTTGGTATTACGACAGTGAAGAAGATATCTGTAAAGAATTCAACTATGGTGGATGCAAGGGGAACCAAAACAATTTCCTCACAGAACATGCATGCAACTATCAGTGTAATACCCCAGGAGTTCTCAAAGGTATTCAATTCTCTTATCTGGTAAAAGTTTTCTGATCTTTTGTATGCAACTTATGCTGCACTCTTTTATATTGCAAAATACTAATTAGTAAAATCCCTTCGACAATCCTTCTAACTTCACAAAATAGAAAAATGCTCTTTGCCAAATGATCCTGGCGTATGCGCTTTGCCAAATAATCCTCAGGCCCGATGGTATCACTCGGATGTGTACAAAAAATGCATGCCCTTCTATTATTCTGGTTGTGGTGGCAATGCCAATAACTTTGATAGCTTGGAAGAATGTGAGGAGGACTGTCCTCTCCAAGTTGGTGAGAGTTTATCTTTTTCAACTTTTTTATTTGGCATTACCCATAGTTGGATAAAAGTGGAGAAAACTTCAAATAGATTTTGATAGTAGAAAGCATTAATTTGATACTGATTACTTCTGCATAATAACTAGAACTTTATAAATATGAAATAATAATAAAGGTTGTGTTTGATCTATACACGTATTAAAGCTTTTTTTCTAGCGCTACTAAAATTATTGGTCGGAGTCTCCACCTTTACCAAATTTGGTGTCATCATGATATTTCATTTTTAAATTATTCTAAGATCTCATTTGCTTAATCAAACTTCCTAGATAAGGACATTTGCGAGGTGCCAGCCGATGTTGGTGATTGTCAAAATTACACCCCGCGCTGGTATTTCGACACAAAAGAAAAACTCTGCCGTCAATTTTACTATGGAGGCTGCGGCGGCAACGCGAATAACTTCTATACGGAAGAAGACTGCCTTAGCCGATGTGAACATCGGCCTGAAGAGCCTGCAGTACCACTTCAGCCCGATTTGAATCTTGACCCGATGTTGACATGCTTCCAGCCGCTAGATCCTGGACCATGCTACAGTATCGGAATGAATCCCCCAATCAGGTGGTACTATGATAGCCAAATCGGCGCATGCAGTGAATTCTACTATGAGGGATGTGGTGGTAATCAAAACAACTTTGCAAGTGAAGCGGAATGCGACCATTTGTGCCTTCAAGTACAACCTACTTGCACCCTACCACCAGTCGCTGGAGGATGTGCAAATAACAGTTACCGATGGTTCTACGACCAGTCTAGTGCACGTTGCCATCAATTCATCTTCACCGGCTGCGGAGGCAATCGTAATAACTTTGTTAGTGAGACCGAATGTTTGCAGTTCTGTCAAGATGATCATCAACAGCCACCACAAGTTCAGCCCGCACCACAGCCACCCGCACCGCAGCCACCCCCATCGCCCTATGAACCACCTGTTCTGGTAATTCATAAAAATCGTAATTAGTGTACTGAAATGAATTTATCTTCACAAAAAAAAGGAAAGCGATTTTCTCTATTGAAATTTCGCGGCTTACAGGTCATAAAAAATATAACATAATGTTATATTATTTTTGAGGATGTTTTCACATCGGTATAGTTCCTCCTAATAGGTCAGGCATGTTTGCTCTGAGACCACTAGGAGCTTGATTCCTAGTGAAAATTGCCGTACTTTTTGACATTCAATTTAATTTTTAGGCATTTATCGAAAACTTTGATTTTTCGATTTTTTCAAAATGGTAGGGAGAAGTGGTCCACCCACAAAATTTTTTCCAGAAATCGCATAAACATAAAATTAAATGACAAATAAAAATATAATCATGAAGTTTGATCAAAAATATGGTTTATTCGAAAGTACCAAATGATCGTTTGATCTGTTTTTGGTGTTGGTTTCTTCGGTGTAATTGTTAAGCGTCGCTTTCCGACGGCTTTTTCTGCTTCTCTAATTCAGCTCGATTTTCGGGAGAAGTTGTAATCGAGGTTCGCATCGATTTTCGGCCACAATTTGAAACACTCAAAATAACTCAAAAAAAAACTTGAAAACACGAAATATGACATTGACAGGGTGGACCACTTCACCCTACCAAACGTGGACCACTTCTCCCTTCCGACGCTCTTTTGCGCGGAATGACGCTGCTTCAACAATTGTGGGAAAAAGTGCAGAAATTCGGTGGATTTACAAAGTTCATAATGTAAACAACATTTTAGATTAATTAGCTTATTGAAATTGATGAAGAATTGGTCAAAATGTTGTTGAATGTGAATACTTGCGAAAACTTTCAACAATGTTTTTTTGGCACTGGTCAGTGAGAGTGAGTAAATATACGTCTGCACACTTCAATAGCTGTCATCAAGAGCAACCGATGAGAGTTGCATATTCTGTTCTAATGTCACTATTACTAAAAAAATGGTGGTGGACCACTTCATCCTACCCGACCCTATATAAAAATCAATCAAATTATTCAATCGCTATTCTTTATTATCAGTTGTTTATATCTTGATTATCAAGAATTTTATTTTTATGTTTTAGACATCTGACGATGTTTGCTCCGAGCCTTTAGTTTTGGGCAACTGTCAAGATAATATTGATTCATGGTACTTTAATAGCTTATCGGGAACATGTGAAACGTTTTACTATACAGGATGTGATGGTAACGGTAATCGTTTCGAAACACAAGATCAATGCGAGAGACAGTGTGGCGCCTACAAGGGAATTGGTACCTTTTCAAGAAATTTTAGAAATTCCCCTGACTTTCTCAAGTTTTAACAATTTAAGATGTCTGTAATGAACCATATCACCCCGGACAATGTAACCAATGGCAAACGAGATACTATTTTGATTCAGGGACAAGCAGCTGCCAACCATTTAGCTACAGCGGCTGTGGAGGCAATGGAAATCGTTTTATATCGAAGAGTGAATGTCAAACTGTGTGCATTATTGTGCGTGGAGATCCAACGAGTTTAGATAATAAAGGTACTTGGTAAATTATTCATTGAATTGTCAAACAAATAATGATTATTAACAATAAAACAAAACAAAAAAATATATTTAAAAAATTAAAATAATAAAAAAATATGAAAATTATTATGAATAGATACTAATAATGGTATGAGAACTGCAATTTGCAATTTATGATATTTTTTATCATTCGCCGTATTATATTATCATTCGCAGTTAGAAAAATTTAAATATTCACAGTAACATTTAATTTTTTTTTTCTTGAAGAGTAGCTTTTGTTCGAAGTGATGAAGCCGAATATTCTTACCTCCTTCACCTAAAAATTGGAAAAAAAAAAAATTAATGAATACTCTTTATTTTATTTCCTCAATCATAATAAAAACTATACCATTTTTTATATACCATTTTTAAATAGCGATTTGCAATTTAACTGTCAGCATTGGTGAATGTGAACAACCCAATGATTATCGCAAACGGTGGTACTATGATGAGTATCGAGGAACTTGTGTACCATTTATATTCTCTGGTTGCGCAGGCAATCAAAACAATTTCAGATCGTATGAGGCTTGCATGTCCTTCTGCAGCAGTAAGCAATTTTGATACACAGCACTTTACAGCATAAAATTTGAATGTTGTTTGCACAAATCAGCACAAAAATGTGTGAAACACATACACACACACACACGCACACACAAATGCACTAAACACGCATAAACTACTACAGAGAAATCTCGAATTTCTGATTCGAAGGAATAATTCGGAAAACTACCAGATTACAATAGTGAGAAATATTTTTTCAGCATCCTGGAACACTATAGCTATAAAATCTTGGTGCAAAAGAAAAAAAATAAAATTGAAAACTAATAATGGCTTTTGTTTTCTTGTGAAAAATTATTATTACAAAAGATTTATTATTGAGTCATTTTTCTTGAAAATTTCATTGCATTCACTGCATTTTATTGTTTTCATTCAAATAAAAGATGCTATTATTTACATCATTTCATTAAACATATACCTGTGTAAATAGTTTTGTTCTCATAAAAAATAGGAAAATTTAT
The DNA here is from genome assembly GCA_964034945.1 of Chrysopilus asiliformis. Taxonomy (NCBI): domain Eukaryota; kingdom Metazoa; phylum Arthropoda; class Insecta; order Diptera; family Rhagionidae; genus Chrysopilus; species Chrysopilus asiliformis. The sequence continues at coordinate 2,759,614 of OZ035961.1, forward strand.
ACGAAGTGATTAACAAACGAGTAGGATTTTCGAGACTTCTCTGTATTTTCGCAGATGCACAAAAATTCTTAGCTTTAGTTAGCAAATCTAATCAAGTTATAAAATAGATCTAATATATTATTCCAGAAAAAATTGAAGTTCAAAGTTTTTTAACCCTTCGTTGGATCCCTTGGTACAATTGTACCAATTTCAACTTTGAATATTCCGTGTGCAGTGTACATAGTGTACACTTTTGTAAATGTATATCGTTGTGTGACAAAGGGGTCCAACGAAGGGTTAAACGGTAAAATTTGAGGTTTAGTAGAAACCATAAAAATAAAACAAATTTTTCATTAAAACCGATATGTCCTATTGTACTTCAATTCTTCTATTTCTGTTGTATATACACAATGAGCTCGAGTAAGTGCGTTTAAAAATTGCTAAACTTTTTTAAAAGTCAACTAAATCGGCAGTAAGACAATGTCAAGAACTTTTTTTCAAAATTCTAATTTCACACTTTCATTATTGATTGATTCGAACTACTTTTTATAAGTTACTAGCTTGCATACCCGTCGTTGCCGGGTTAAGCTTTTTGTCTAAGTTTTAGAATACGAAGAAAACCGGAAAGAACTTAAAAACTTTTTAATGGGTCTATGTTGGAGCTGGACTCCCGACGAACATCTATGCCAAATTTCAGGCCAATCGGTTCAGTAGTTTCCCCGCGAAAGAGTAACATAGAGCAAAAACTAAGTTTCGAAATCACTTTACCCCCTCCCCTTACTCCCCCACCCCTCGCGCTTCTTTTCCGTATGCCTATGTTGGAACCAGAACTACCACAGACACTCATGCCAAATTTCAAGGCAATTGGTTCAGCCGTTTTTACGTGAAAAAGAGACAGACAGACACCAACTCATTTTTATATATTAGTATGATTAGAATGAGATAAGTAACTTATAACCCAGAAAGATTAAATCTAAAAGAATCGAAAAAAATCAGATAGTATTTTTTTCCTAAAGTTTTTACTCATATTTTACCTAGGCCTATGTTACACACGGCAACTTTAAGCGGCGACTTTTCTTAAGCATAGGCGCGAGAAGTGAGGGAAGCGGTGGCCCCTCACTTCTCTCGCCTATACTTAAGAAAAGTCGCCGCTTAAAGTTGCCATGTGTAACATAGACCCTAGAATACTAATATAAATTTATGTATTTGTGTTATTTTGTTCCTGAAAAAAATCCACTTTTTGTTATGCAATGAAACCACGAGAAAATTATTTTATATAACTTTTATCAATTTTTATCAAGGAAATAAAGAAATACCAGCAAAAAAATTATCATCTAATTTCCCCAAACATTCTTTTAAATTTGTAATAAAGCATAAAGTTCCTTAAATTAAAATCTCCATACATGTTAAAAACCGAAAATATTTCATATTTCAAGGTCGTTTCTGTTGGTATTAGTAAAGTATCTTTTTATCAAGAATTTCTTTAGTTTACTTGTGTGCAAAAAAAACCTACAAATCAAGCCAGTTTTTTTTTCTTCTTTTTCTGACCTCCATTTTAAATTAGATTAGAGCGCCAAAATCGTCAAAAATATATATTCTTAAATATTTTCATGGGCTTTTTGATAACATTATCAGAAATTTTGTTAGCTTAGAACTTATAAACAGTTTGAAAGGCATATTAAGAACTTTAAGTGCACGTACACAAGCTCAGCTCAATTCGGTTATTGTTTTATCCATTTTTTTGTAAAATATATTTACGTTCTTTAATACTTTTTTAGATGATGAGGATAATGAAGTTGTGCCGAATCAAACTGATCCCTGTGTGACACTTCGCGAGGAATGTGAAGCTCTTCATTGTCCTTATGGCGTTCGACGGTCATATGACGAACAAAATTGCGAGCGTTGCTCATGTGAAGATCCTTGTGCTGACTTCAGTTGTCCTGACAACTCCACGTGTGCGATTGACATTTCACCCAGCTCTGAATTCATCCCGATCTGTCGACTAACGAATAAACCAGGAGAATGTCCCGAACTCTCAAATCCAAGCGCTCGGTGTGATCGTGAATGCTATAACGATGCTCACTGCCGCGGAAACATGAAATGCTGTAGTGACGGATGTCGATATGTTTGCGTTCAGCCCAAGGAGCCGGAGATCCTTTCAACACATTTGCCGCCAGTTATACATCCCGGTGAAAAACCTCCTGTCCTGGAGCAAAAGTCCCAACAGGAAGTGGATATCGATACGCCATCCGGTGGTATTGCTATATTGAAATGTTATGCGACTGGCTTTCCGGCACCCACGATTACATGGAGACGAGGCCGAGTTACAGTAAGTGCATCATACCAATCAATTTTTGACTTTGCTTTATGATGATTTCTCTATATTCGTATAAATAAATATTTTTGCAACAGATTAATACAAATCAGGGACGATATGTTTTAACCCCAAGCGGAGATCTAACAATTGTTCAAGTGCACAAATCAGATAGTGGAACCTATGTATGTGTAGCTGAAAATGGATTGGGCTCGCCAGTTTCAAGGGAAATTAATTTAGTTGTGTCAGGTAAAACATGTAGTTATTATTATCTGATTTTTTTTCTTTTTGTTGCAATCTTAATTTAAATTTTTCACACTCTTATATACACGCAATTAATTGTTTTAATTTTTTTTTAATTTTCTTCTAATTTTTGCTGCAATTTCTTTTCGTATCTTTTTACACTCTTCTCCTGTATAACATCCTTAAATGTTGTGTTGTGTTGTGTATCTAAATATAAATCAAAAAGAGTCCCAACAAATCGACGCTTACATAGCGGCACCCAAAAATGATACAAAAATTGTAACACTTAAACAGCCAACTAGTTTACGTTGCCCATCTGGAGGACATCCGAAGCCGTGGGTATCTTGGTGGCGAGAAAAAGATCGTTTGCCATTGTCATCGCCACAATTTGAAGTCACACGTGATTATACGCTAATTTTCAAGAGTGTTGAACTGTCCGATTTAGGAACCTACACATGCGAAGCATGGTCTGGCCATGGTAGGCCCGCTTCGATTCAGATAACTCTGAAGGCGCTTGGTCCCGTCTTCGTCAGGCAAGAAGACGAGAAGTACCTTAGATATATTGTTGATCCTCCATGGACGACTTTAACTACAAAATCAAGTCCTTCTTACCGCCCTACCCGTCCCCCCATACAACCTACTACGCAGCCTGAAGTCCCAAGGCCTCAGGGTAATTTCACTCAGCAAGCCGGTAAGCTATCTTTATGCATGGCTATGCAATTATTTTTGAAAAATAGCATGAGTCATCTTGTATTTAAAAAGCATGTATTTCTGTCCTGTTATTTCTGTTTCTATCTACAATCATCCTCACAGTTACATGAGATCAATTTATGCTCAGTTGAAATTAGTCCTCTATAATTTGATATTTTCTCAGAGCCAGCAACAGCCGTTCTACGACTTGATAGCAAAAATACCTACGCTATTGGAAGTGACATTGAGATGCATTGCGAAGTAGATGGTTATCCTACACCCAATGTAACATGGCACAAGGATAACATTCTTCTTTTACCCTCGTATCGTATTCAACTTACGGGTAAGCATTGTTTATTGCAATACATATTTTATGTGACACACAATAGTTACTTGACGAAAACACACTAACATAATTTGAGTGCGTGCTTATATTTATAAACAAAAATTACCACGTTCGTGACATCGTGTACCACTGGTGGTACATGTAGAGTTTTTTAAAACCGCGCGAGTAAATAGTGCGGTAGTTTTTTTTTTTTGTGGAAGTAATATAAAAACACGCACCGTGTACCACCGATGGCGCACAACCGCCAGAAAACAAATCGCTAGTGTACCACCTGTGGTACACGATGTCCAAATGTAAAAAAGTTGAAAAAGCAAATGTCACGAACGTGTTAAGTTAATTTATTGCTTTTCAAAAATACAACTAAATGTGTAGTTTTTTATTATTGTTTAACCCTTCGTTGGACCCACAGAACTATATAACATAGAACAACTGTCACCATACAAAGCTCTGCTGAAAAATGGTCCCAAAAGTATTCCCCTCTTTATCGTACTTAAACGCATCCACTGAACTGTATAAGGTCGCGAAATTCAAATTTAGTTTGCCGCGAAATTCAAATTTCACAATTTTGAGACTAACTTTAGGCGCAAACAAATAACTTTAGGCGCAAACAAATAACTTTAGGCGCCAACACCATTCCGAAAGTCTTTTTTCCTTTGACAGCTCACGGTTTAAACGAGAGGACTATATTTATTTTCATACGGTTATCTTGCTCTTACTTGACTCGTTTTGATTCACTGAACTGTATTGAAATGGGACCATTTGAGACAGCAAATCGAGCGATCTAGTATATCTATGGTTGGACCCCTCTGTCATACAACAATATACATTTACAAAAGTGTACACTATGTACACTGCACACGGAATGTTCAAAGTTGAAATTGGTACAATTGTACCAAGGCATCCAACGAAGGGTTAATCAAATTTAAAAAAATTAACAGCAGAAAAATCAAAAAAAAGACACCAAAATAAAAACAGATTAAAGTACTTGCATTTTCACATTTCATTTTTATTGACGAATTGAATTTATAAAATGTTTGCCGTTACTAAATCTCTACTTTTTAATACCAACAGAAGAACCACATGCTTTAAGAATTCTACATGCAACAATAGCGGATGCAGGACACTATAAATGCCATGCTCAAAATAATTACGGATCACAATATCATGAACAATTCGTATCAATTGACGGTAAACGATTTTTTTTTTTTTTTGCCTAAAGTATGTAACAATTGTTTTTTTTTCAGATGTTTTTATAGCTCCTGATTGTAAGGATAACCCATTTTTTGCTAATTGCTTGCTTATTGTAAAAGGCAACTACTGTATTAATAATGAGTATTACGCAAAATTCTGTTGTCGATCATGTACGCTAGCACGACAAATTCCGGGCGTCCATCCGAATTTAATATAAACTTTCTCCTCAATAAAATCTTGTAAAATTAAATAATTTTTAATTAGATAACAATGAAAAATTTAGGGAGGACTTGACATTTTCTAGATCAAAAACGCATGCCTCGTTAAATCTACAGACTCGCAATTAGTTCACAGCGGATAAAAACGAAATTCGCTTATTAGTAAAATGTAATAGAAATTCACAATGGATATTTTTTGTTCCTATTTATTAATTTTTATTTGTTAATTACGATTAAGTTAAACGTAATCGATTTAGAACTGAATTTATTTCTAATTCATAATATTTTGCGAATATTGTGGGGAAAATAGAGTTTTATTCATCCGAGTGAAATAAAACTTTGTGTTACCTATATCGATCAAAAACTCAAAACATATACATACTTAGCTTACTTGATCGAGTTGTCTTTAAACCAAATGTATTAAAAATGTTTTTTGTAAATAAAAGAAAACATGTGAGCAATAAAAAATGCTTTTGTTTAAATATACTTGTGTCCTGCTCGCCGTTTTGTATCCGCCTCCTTTGAATTTTACCGTTTTCAAAAGTTGCGTTTTTTTAATGTTCTAGAACAGACGTGGGCAAGAGAAAATAAAAACGGGCCAAACATATACCAACAAGCCAAAACATACTTCAGAAAATCGAGTACACTGCGAGAAAATGTCTTTAAACTGACTACAAACGAACCTTTTTTTATTGCTTTCGAATTACATGAATTAGTTTTCTGCTCTGGTATAGCATTAGCAGTGCATGTAGTTTTCTTTAGAAAGTCTTCTTTTAATTTTGCAAAAATCAATTTTCTGCTTTCACCATCAAAATCAAAATCGCTTTTGTGCTTGGCTACTTATTTTTGATGTGGGAAAGCTTACGAAAACAAACCAAGCACTGTACCAAGCAGGGATTTCTACAAAAACAATATCCTCCTCCCATTGATCTTTAAAGTTTCTATTATTATAGAAACGCTTCATATTTGTTTCAGTGTATATGCGCAAATAACAAGCAACACCACCTACTGAGTGGAGTGCCTGATGGCGAATGACATGAAAACAACTCAGACCGACCGATGGCTGTGATGTGTTTTCGCTCATCGCTGCGAAAGTATAGAGGTACAAGCACTGTATAAGCATGTTGGTGGATTTGGCCCAGTTGCGAATGAATTTGGCCCAGTTGCAAGTGTATTATTTCGGTTTTCTCAAACTGGGCCAAATGGGCCAAAAAGACCACACTTTGCCCATGGCTGTTCTAGAACACAGAACATTAAAAAAACGATCCAGAGTAAGTGGGAAATTTCATCGAGTTCGAATGGCAACTAACTTCACGTTGGTTACATCAGTAGGCCGTTACTGCTACAATAGTTGCGTTTTTTTAATGTTCTGAAGCAGTTCAGAACAAGCTTTCCATACAAAATCCTGCACCACCTTTTAATCTCGAACAGCGCTTGGAACAAAGTGAAATTTTATACGGTAATGTACGGTAATGAAATGCTGCTAACTTCAACATAATAAATCTGACATTTTATTCTCAATTGAGGATTTTGTGTTGGTGGTTTGTAGGTTCTGTTCGACAGCGAAATAGTTTTAATCATGGGAGATAGCGAATCGTGATTATATCAAGAAAATATAGCAGTAATGCCCTACTGATGTAACCAACGTGAAGTTAGTTGCCATTCGAACTCAATGAAATTTCCCGTTTACTCTGGATCGTTTTTTTAATGTTCCGTGTTCTAGAACATTAAAAAAAACGCAACTATTATGTTGAAGTTAGCAGTTTTCATTACCGTACATTACCGCATAAAATTTCCCTTTGTTCCAAGCGCTGTTCTAGATGAAAAGGTGGTGCAGGATTTTGTATGGAAAGCTTGTTCTGAACTGCTTCAGAACATTAAAAAAACGCAACTAGAGTAACATTATTTTGTGATAATTTTTTTAAACATAATTAAGTATTATTGTCAATTCAAAAGAAATAAAAGAATATGCATTATCTAATCTATCCAGAGATTGCACAACTCGGCTGAAAACCACCAATAATTTTTCAATCGCCTACCCGAATGTATTTGAATAAATCATTGGGCGCATTCACGGTACTCAACGGTTGAGTAAATCTCGATGAGTTCTCGTGAATGCCTCGATACATTAAACGTCAAAATTCTACACTCATCGGTTGAGCAGAAAAGTATCGCAGTAATTTTTCGATACAGAAAATGGCGTCCGCTCAGTGGTTATGATGAGTAATCTCTCAACTGTTGAGTACCGTGAATGCACCCATTTATATGTATACACTGTTAAAAAAAAATTATTTTTGAGTAGCAAAAATTCTTTTTTTAAAAAACATATGTTGAATGTTAAGATCCTTGTAGTATTGTTCTAGGTTAATTTTTTCAACTTAAGTTCTTAAATAAGAAATTATTTAATGTAATGATTGCCTTAACATGGATAGGGTACACACGATAGAGCACAGCTTACATTTCAATATTAAGCATGATTTTTATTTCTGATATCCTTATCTTCCATGAAAGAAAATCACTTTGAGAAAAAACTAAGTTACAAGACATAAATTAAGTAAACGGCATTTTTTAATAACTTTTTTTTAGTATTTGGAATGAATATATTACAATAAAAAAATCCTATTTAGAAATTTCTCTGCAATAAAAACAATTAAACAACTTATCTAAAATCTTGTTATTTGACGGCGGCGGTAGCAGTTCTAAATTTTGGGATTCACTGTCTTCTGTATTGTCGGATTCAATAGTCATTTCCTGAATGCTAAACGTGTCCGAGAGATTGTGGTTTTTTTTAACCGATTTTGTTTTAATAGGAAAAAAAGAAATTTCTTCCGTATCTTCGCTGAAAGTAGTAAATAACAAAAAAAAAAGTTTATATTTATCAATTGTATTTCAATGCTATACATACCTATCCGACTTATAATCTACTAAAGGTTGATTATCCGAGTATCTTGGAATTTGCAAGCGATCGATTGGAATAAGAGTCGAAGACTTTTTACAACACTGTTAAAATAAAAAGCCCATTCCAATTGAAAATCAACAATTAATCAGTAATTCTAAATAACAAACACAATATAGTACCTGACTTTCCTGAAATTGATCTAAATTTCTTTTTGCACGTTCAACTTTAAGTTCGAGTTTACGTTGCAAAATTCTACAACTTGTAAACTGTGTACTACTATCCCCACAATTTACTGGTTGATATGATGTATTACCATCTTTTCCGATTTTAAAGATTACATCGAAATTTCTACTATTACAGTTTTCATTTTCTGAATCCTTACTAGTTTCAATCTGAAGTTGTTAAAAATATATTCTCAGTCATACAGAATATTAGATAAGAAATTTTGAAATCTTTCTTACTTGACTCAAATCGTTGTAATTGTTAACACTTATTTTATCCTCACTATCAATGCCACTATCTTCCATTATTAACAATACAGCCTGCTGATAAATACAATATTCTCTCTCCAATGTATAAAGATTTGTTGGTTGTATGAATTTCAAAAAAGAATATTATTATTATTAAATACTATATTCCACGGCCATATGCTAAATGTCAACAATATTTTTCACGAGATATCGATTTTTCAAATTGGGACTTTTATGTATTTGCCAACTTGACAAAGAAAAATCCTTTGGGGAATTTTTTGGCGCGAGATTTGTTCAAAACAAGCAATATAATATTTTGGAACTTAAGTATTTAATAATTACTTCTCGCACGTTTTCTTATCATCTTTATAGTCATAAAAGTGATATCCTAAAAACGTTTTTTTGTTCGACTTAAGCATATGTGGTTCAATCAACGGTTCCATTAGTCAAAATACTTATCAATAATAGTAAAGAAAAGTGTTAAAAAGAAATTAAATTAGATTTTTCTATGAATTTGTATAGAAAATTCCATGACATTGACGAGAAGAACAGTTTGTTATATGATTATGCTTTTGGGTCAGTGATCTTTGCTGTAATGATAAGATTAATAATTTTAGCATATCGTAAAACTTTTGTCTGTTTAACTTGTCTATCAGCAAATTCTCGAGAGCCCTATGTTAATGTACAATTGCTTTTAGAACTTTACAATATTTATAAACTTATTAAAAGAGATTAAATATTTACCTAATATGTTTGTTTCTTAGGTAAATATTTAATTTTTTTTTAAATATTTCAAAGTTCTAAAGCCAAAGGTTTTTGGGCAACCCAATTGTAAATTCAAGTCACACAAATTCAGAAAAATATTCTATATTTAAGTACTTACTTTGCTTCCTTATTCCAATAAGTAAAGAAATTTCACAAAAAAAATTCCAAGTGAATTCAAAATTTTAGAAAAGTGTTTCAAAAAATACAACAACTATTTTGAATTTCTCGACCTCTAGGATTTTGAAATTTTTCTTTTGAATAATTTCGCAGTACAGGTAACATTGGAATATTTATTTTGTTTCTCTCAAAACCATTTCCTTTCAAGTACCAAGCCCCAATCTTAATATATAAAAATGGATGTTTGTTGGTTAAGCAGGGAATAAACGCCCACTCTTGCCCTACAACATGCTGTCACTCCAAAAGTTGGTTTTGCTACACACGTATCGATCATGCTGTCAGTCTTCATTCGTTACCAACTTTTTAAGGAGATAAGGTCGTAGTAGAGAATTTGGAATTTGCAAAATGAGGATGAACCATTTCGAAAAAATCACAGCAATAACATACACCTGCGATCATGTTGGCCAACCTAAGCCACGCCCACAAAAATCAAAGATAGTTTGATATTTGGCGATCATGATCGCCAACACGAGTTTTTGTTGTCCGTCAGCACTACACACGCTCAAATTGGCGTGACAACATGAAATGTTGTGGGGCATGCGTGAGCGTGTATTCCCTCCTTTAGTCTGTTAGTTTGTTTGAGATTACAAAACTCAAAAACTACTAGACCGATTTTTACGCGGTTTTTTTTGCAAAATGATCTGCGTTGCCAAGAGCAAACTTATAGCTATGTTAGTTTTTTAAAATTCGAAACGGAAGGTCCTGTAAGGATAACGCAAATATCCTTTTTTCTATTTTTCCCCGGAAAAATCGGCATAAGGAGGTTTTTGGGGTCGCTGATTACGAATCCGATATTAGATTTTCAAAATTCGAAAAGGAAAGTCCTGTAAGGATAACGCAAATACCCTTTTTCTCGTTTTTCCCCAAAAAAATCGGCATAAGGTTTTTGGGGTCGCTGATCACGAATATGCTATTAGATGTTCAAAATTCGAAACGGGAGGTCCTGAAAGGATAACGCAAATATCCCTTTCCCCATTTTTCCCCGGAAAATTAACATTAGGGGGTTTCCGAAGTCACCGATCACGAATTTCAAAATGCGAAACAGAAGATCCTGTCAGGATAACGTTTTTTCCCAAAAGTTTTTAAGTTATTTATGGTTTTTTGGCATTCTAAAATTTATACAAAAAACTTTAGGCTGGCAACGTAGGGTCTGCTAGTTGAATGAAATTAATTTGAAACAATGTGGAATTGGGAAAAAATTTTTGCTAGGAAGCATCAAGTTTCATTTCAGAAAATTCAATGTTGAACCTTCTTCAGACTAACACATTGAATCTCTGTTAGTGATTTGAACGCAAAGGATGCGAAAGAGGAAAGAAGTTCTTTTTAAGTTCTCTAAAAACATTTTTTACAAAGTCAATAGTTTCGATTGAAAAAATTTTCTCTATCAGTGTGATTCAAGCAGTGGCGGCTCGTGTATATTTGAAATGAGGAGGCAACGAATCGGAGGCTAGCCTCTATGAAGAGAATTTGTAGTTTATGTTTTAGAGAATTCGACATTAAAGAATAGGATTTTCTTCTAAATTATTATTTTCTGAACATACAGATTTTTATACAGTCCAATATGGTATAAAAAATTAAAGGCATACGTTAGTAAAACATTTTTATAAAATGTTATGAGGAGGCAATGCCTCCGTTGCCTCCCCTATAAAGCCGCCACTGGATTCAAGAGTAGAATAGTTGATTCCCAATTGACTTATACAGTGAAACCTGGATAAGCCAAACTGACAAGGGACGATGAAATTTGTCCGGCTACGTACGGTTCAAAAAAATATGCTCAAAATTCCCGAGACAAAATGGGCACTTTGTGTATTATTTTTTTTTACAATTCAGGATGCTTCAAGAAAAGCCAATAGTATGTGTGGCAATACCGAGAACATTCGAATTTCATTTTATTATTTTCGGATTTGTTAAGTAACTGTAACATTAATTGTTCAACGTAAAATTGTTAGAAGCGTTGATGTTACCAAGCGCGCACTTGCTATTGTACATTGCGCTGCTTCTTTTGTTTCCTTTTTGTACCGTTGGATAGGATAATAGTAAGAGAGAATAAAATCTGTGATATCACCAGAGTCTTGTCTGGATCGTGATCTAATAAACTTGTATAAATCAATTGACAGAGTTTTATTTTTGTAATTCGGACACATAGCCACCACATATGCATTAAAAATTTCTGTACCTTGCTCTTTATATGAGAGTACATGGCAGAAGACATTTAAATAAAAGTCTGAAATCCGTAGCGATTTGTTAAATATTTTTATTATAAAGATGCATACTGAATAAATTTTTTTCACAAAAATCAAAATGTGAATATTTGCAGAAAAAAAATATTTGATTGGTAACAAAAAGTTAATTTCATAAAGTTGTATTGAACGAAAAATCTAATTATTGAAATTATTATAGTTGATTTTCCTCAATTTCTAAACCAGAAAAATTGAGTTTGAAAAACGGAAAGCAAAAACTTAAAACTAATTGTGAATGAGCTGACGATTTTTACGTGTTTTACTCATTTTGTTTTTTACACCGTAATGCCAGGTGGGGATTTGCATGAGAAGAAACTGTTGCTAGTTCCGCAGTTCTCAACGAATATTAGTTTTGTGTTAACTGATTAAAATTGTGATGATCAGTTGTTTGTTGAATATTGTATAGGCAATACAATCAGTTTTTACTCTTGATTTTGAAGGTAAAAGAAACATAAACATACCAAATTTATTTCACAAAAAATGTTTGTGCATTTATAACATATCTACGCAAGATCAATGAAGTTTTTACAAATTAATTAAGAAAAACCCGCATTTTAGTTCATTTTTATATTTTTATACATATGATTGAAACTGGTTTTTCAAAGAAACTGATCTTTGCAAAGTGGTGATCAATGATTTGAGAAAGGGGATATACTCGTACAATTAACTGGTTTCGTGGTTTCATCAAAATCAATATTGTTAATACAAGTATATTCGGTAAAATTATCAAGTCGTTAATATTATATAACTAATTTTACATACTAATGGCCGACTACTTCATAATTCATTTCATCTTAGGATAACTATATTCGGGATATATATTTATACTGGGAAGAACTTTACTGCCGTTTTGTTCATATCCCCAGATTTTTTCTAGCGAAGAAATCCAATTTTTAAGATATCCCGAATATATTTCTAGATTGATGTTATCCGTACCGTAGCATATCTCATTGCGAAGAGTCGGCCAAAAGTGTTTTAATCAATTAGGGATAAACCGTAAAAAATTGCTTGAACAAAATGAAGTTTTTTTAAATAGTGAGAACTTTTATGTTAAATGGAAATGACAAAAAAAAATTGAAAATCGGGTTCAGAAGTGATTTGTAACTTTTACTGTATATAATTTTTCTTATATATTTTTAATCAATCTTATTACCGGTTAAAAGAAATGAAAAATGGTCCACAAATTAAAATTTTTAATTAATTGGATTTAATGCATATCTCAACAGAAACTTGTATATAAAAAAGTAATTAGCATTATTACAAAGTTACTCTCTATTTATTTTTGTGTGTAGAATTTCACTTAATAGACCAATGCGCGTCAGTAATTTGCATACCTGTTTTAGTCAAGTTTTACAAATTATTGAAAAATGATTATAATTGTAAAAAGATCATTGACATCAATATTATTCTTTCAGCACAATTGATTACAAACATGTTTGACATAGCAATGCTCATTTTATAATAATTAATGGTGCTGTTATTAAAATTAAGTGAACGTTTAATTATCACTATGATTTTGTATGGGTAATCGTTTTATGTTTAATTGAAATGCGTTACAAAAAAGTTACTAATTATGAATACATATAATTACGATTAAGTTACATCAATATTTAATGATTGATGACCGCTACATACGCAATTCCGATAATATTTATGTATTTTCCAAACAAATAGGGGAAGCTGGGGCACATTCGGCAGGTTTTTTTCAAAGTCATTTCCTGCCAAATTCCTTTGATGAATTTGAAAATCTTGAAAATTTGTAAAAACTTTCATTATTTTACTATTAAATAGGAAATAGATTTTTTTTGTAGCTCTAAAGAAATATACGATTTTTACTAATTTTAAAAAGGAGGCCATTTTGCTGAATGTACCCCATGCCGGGGCACATTCGGCTTTTGAAGGGGTACATTCGGCGAATATACGTTATTTGTTTGATTTTACTAATTGAAAGACTATTAGATTTGAATTCATTTTATTAATTCTTTAAAATAAAATAAAAAATAAAAATTCATTACATATCCCATACAAGAATGATTGAAAAATCCTATTTCACGAAATAGTTATCGAAATTTATATTAAAAATATATTATGTGGAATATCGAAATGTGCCGACAGGATTCATTTAAATTCAATCTATAATTTAAATTTAGTAATTTAAATTCAATCTCTCTTCTTAAAATCACGGATGTATTCAATCTCACTTCTTAAAATCACGAAAGCCGAATGTGCCCCAAAAGTTTCAGCTAAATGTTTTCAGATTTTTTATCTAAAATACTGTAAATTAAAGGGCATTCTACTTTCGGGATTGAAACTTAATGTTTTTAAATGCTATTTGCGCGAAATTTTTTAAGCGTCGGACGAAATTGACTTCAAAAATTCCTTACGTACCTGCTTGGGAAAATTACATCAAACTTCCGAAAAACACAAAAATACCTCTTGCTCTTCTGAGCGCCGAAATAGAACTCTCAGACTTTATTTAAATTCAAGTTATTGCATTATTGTGCATTTACGTATTTGATCGCTCCTTTCTGAAGCATTCTTGATACTGAAAATGGCAATGCCGAATGTGCCCCTTTGCCGAATGTGCCCCAGTTTCCCCTAATGTTAAGATTTCTTGGAATAAAATGAAAATAATTCAAATGTTTCACGATTCTTGAATGAGTCAATATTCAGCCATTTTGCGGTAATATACTATAAGATTCTCGAAAAGTTGTCAATTTTTTCAGCTCCGTCTTTTGAATAAAAATGCCTAACATTATCCAAACAGTAGAGAAACCAGAAGCTGGAACGTTTCGAACTATTTTACCTCAAATATTAGCGAGCTCTGCGAAAAATTTACTTCTAGTAGATTTAGGATTATCAGTAGCTTTCCCAACAATTGTAATACCGGCACTTCGACATACTATAACGAATTCGCCTTACAACGAGACCTTACACTTCACAGACGTCGAAGCATCATGGTTTGGTTTGTGAAAGCGTCCTTTAAAAAAAACTATAACCAAATGTTATGTTTTTCTTTTGTAATGTATAGGTAGTATTGCATATATATGCCAACCGATTGGAAGTGTTCTATCTGGGTGGGTGTCAGAGCCTTTGGGTCGAAAGAAAGCAATGATAATTGTCAATATACCACATATAATCGGTTGGATAGTTCTACATTATGCCAATTCAATCACTGCGATGTATATTGGAGCGATACTTTTGGGACTGGGTGTTGGATTCATGGAAGCCCCGATACTCACATATGTAGGAGAAATATGGTATCCTTTATGCATTCATTTTGAAGATTTAAATGTAATTTTTTGTGTTTTCAAGTCAACCATCGATTCGAGGAATAATAATTTCCTGTGCTGGCGTAGCAGCCACACTCGGTGTGTTTATTGTTTACCTTCTTGGTTCAGTAATGAGTTGGCGGAATGCAGCTGCTATTTGTTTATCTATTCCACTTATAACGGTCATTGCAATATGTTTTGTCCCAGAAACCCCAATGTGGCTCCTATCTAAACATCGAGTCGAGGATGCACAGAAATCTCTCCAATGGCTACGCGGTTGGGTTTCTCCGAAAGCAGTAGAAAAAGAATTTCTCGAAATGCAAAGACATAGTGTCCAATCAAACAAATGTACGACATGCCAAAAGGGAAATAAAGAGTGCAATCATCCTCCCCCAACAATAAAAATGAAACTTCAAGACTTGATGCGAAAAAGAACTCTGAAACCGTTCGCTTTGGTCATGTCACTTTTCTCCCTGGCACAATTTACAGGACTTCCATCGATGCGACCATTTCTAGTACAAATATTTAAGGCTTACCGAATTCCAGTTGATCCCAACTGGATAACAGTTGTAATTGGTGTTGTTGGGCTATTAGCAAACATTACCATAATGTCGACAGTAAAATTGATTGGAAAACGGAGAATTTGTCTGATTGGATATTCTGGATCCGTCGTTTGCTGTTTGGCTTTAGCATCCTACGCGGAAACCACGTTTCCAGTTAACTATAACTCATTTGATCAGGAAAATGGAGAACTTATCGAAAAAAGCTTTTTCCCACTTGTTGTATTTGGGATATTAACCTTTTGCGCATACGGTGGAGTTTTGTCGGTACCGTGGATGTTCCTCAGTGAAGTTTTTCCATTCAAGTAACGGCATTTACATATATTGTTAACATTTTCATAATTTTTTCCTTGTTAAAGAGCCCGTGGATTTGCTACTGGAATAACAGCTGCACTTCACTATATTTTAGGCTTTGTAGCAACTAAAACCTATCTTAATCTCGACAAAGGATTCTCGCTTAATGGATCCATGTGGTTTTTTTCATGCATCAATATTTTAGGGTAATTTTTCAATTTCTTTTTATGTTATCAATTTTACTCACATTTTTTTTTATAATATCCCCGCCTAGACTAATATTCGTTTATTTTATCGTTCCTGAAACTGAAAATCGTACCTTGGAAGACATCGAGATACATTTCTCAGATAATAAACGAAAACTCACTGACATTTATATTAAAAAAATAAGCAAAATGTCGAACGAGGAGCAATATATAGAAACTTCAAGTCCATCATTTGATCAAAAAGTATCTGTGCCGATGTCAATTCGCACAGAACATAAAAAAGATAAGGGTTTAGAAAATAAAGCATTCACAGAAGACTAAATTCGAATTGTTTGTAGAAATTAGGAATGTTGGTTTTTTACCTTTTAACTGATTTTAAAAATTCATTGTTAATTGTTAATTGTTAAAAATTCATTGTTAATTGTGAATAAGCGCATACTAATATTTAAAATGTATTTCTTTAAACCGAAGACTTCATTTCAACATTAGAATTAACCTTTAAGAATTGCTTTTAAAAAAATCTGTCACCCTATTTCCGTTGTAAGGCAAATTAAAGTTTTACTAAATAAATGGGAATATTCACAAACAGTATTAAGTAACAAAAGTCTACTTATTAGTACTCAGGAGAATTTATAAATAATTTTTCATGAGGTTGAAACGGAGCTTTTTTTTAATGTAAAAGTGGTAACTGAAGTGCCTCACTTTGTAGTTTAAATTATTCGTTGTAGATATTTATTATTAATTAAAATAATTATCAAATTCCAATGTTTTACTGCAAATTTTAAACATTTTCTTACAAAAGTATAAGAGACGTTTAAATTCATGCACAAAAAATGTCGTGCAAAAATCAAAATATGTAAATGACATTGTACCTTGTATTATAAAAATAACAAACAAAAAATAGCTTCAATTCAAATAATTAGGTAAAAATTTCGCAGTTGAAACACAGTTTTGAACCATAATTTAGTAATGATCACCGAACCAGAAATAAATTTTCAAATGACAGTAAGTCGCGACTAAAAACCACTAACAAATGAACTTAGAATTTTTTTATCAACAATTTTCATTTCGCACAATACATCGCAATGCCAGGTGGGGGATAAACTTCTGCTTTTCCAGCGCTTACAGTCCAACGAAACGAATGTAACTCTTATATTTCCGATGAAAATTGTGTTGATCAGTTGTATGTTGGATAGCGTGTAGTCGGTTACTTAAAACAGCATAAAACTCATACTCACTTGTTTGGATCGAAAATGTAACTAAAACGGAAATCAAAACACTAATTACTTAAACTCGCACTATTTTACGTACAACAAAATGAAAACAGTGTAATTGAACTTTAGTTTGCGAAAAAAATCTTTGCGTGAATTAACTCAAGTCTTAAAAAATCAAATAAAACATATCTTTACACTTAATAGACCCAATTGAAACTGGTTTTTCAAAAGAAATCGGTCTTTATGCAATTGACGCTATTCGATGTTTCGAAAAACAAACGGGTTAAGCTAAGAGATTTAGCGACCTCATCAAAATATCAATGGTGTTCTTATTTACGGAATTGATTCAATTCTGTAGGTAATTTGTTAAAATTACATATTTTATTTAACAAACAATAAATGACACTTTGTTCAACACATAATTGAGGATTTACAAAATAGTAAGCATATAAATATTTTTTCATAATATTCTCACTAAATTTTGGTCACAATGTGTAATTACATGGATTTCAGTTAGCATGCATCTGATTTTTTTTTTTATTGAGGTAAGAGAATTTAATGTGTTGTTCTTTATTAAGTTTTGAGTTGTGAAAAGCTTACGATGATTATAACTTTTGAAAACAAAAACAGAAAAAATAATACAGCGGCAGGTGCATAAAAGAAAAATACATTGAGAAAATATGACTTTTAAAAAAGAGAGAAGTCGTTACAGAAATCGGGTCAAGGTTTTTACGTCTGACTTATTCTTTTTTATACATACGAGTACAACACGTACAAAAAAAAGGTTATTAAAAGGTTATAAAAAGGTTATATATAATTGTTATATATTTTAAATAATTAAATAATTAAAATTAGAGGAAAAATTATAGAAAAATATTGCGTCTATTTCATACGGGGGGCAAATTGCCGGGCATTTCATATTCCAGCATGGCACAGAATAATTTGATTTTACAGCCCAATATAACTATTATCAAGGCCCTGTTATACCAATCACTGAAAAATTAAAAAAAAAGTCTGAAGCTTAGTTACTATAACGATCCTCAATATTAAAAAAGGAAAATATCATTTAAAAAATAACTAGCAACATATGAAAGTCAGGGCAAATAAATAAAAACTATTTTACGACATTTCAAAAACTATTCACCCCGATTATGATTGTCGTGTCGAAAGCTAAACGTTTCGAAGTTCCGTTGTCGTGTCGATAGCATTTTGGTATTATGTAAGAGACTCGAGTCGACTAAAAAGCGTTGCCATGTTATCCTAGTTGAAAAGTGTGTTTAAAGTGATCCTTTTTATGTCACTCATATAAAATAGTTGTCAATTTGTGTTTTCAAAAATTTAATTTCAAACCGATTTTTTTTTTTAATTGTGGAAAAATGAATTCGTTTGACTTGTTTTTTGCGAATGATGATGGAGAAGAACAAATTGATATGCTGCAACGAAGAAAAGAGCTTCATGATAACTCTAACCCTCTGGAACTGGACAATAAAACGTATGTTATTATTTAGCTACATCTAATATCAGAGAATACGAAGACTTATTGGAACTAGATGACGAAACTCTTGGTTTTCCAAACAACGCACATTTGACCGATCTTGAACCAAATGAAGAAGCAAGAATAATTAGAGACAGAATTGCTCATTCCCTACAATAAAAAAAAATTGTTTTTTTTTTTTTGAATAAATACAGTCTTTTAATTCTCCCTAAAATCTATGAATAAATAGTTAAAAAATACAAAATTTACGAATATTTAAGTTTCTCATGTTTTCGACATGTTTTTAAGTCAACTCATCAGCTGTCGTTACCTAAAAAGCTGACGACAGAAATCATCGCATTGAAACGAAAAATGTCGTATTCAAACGCCATACGCAATGCAAAAATTCACAGTCGCAAGAAAACGACACTAGAAACGACAATCGCACTCGGGGTGAATAATTTTAAAAACAGTAGGGCAACGAGTTTCTTATTTTCTCATCAAAACCCACTGTTTTTGATTGACCTGCAAGCAGCATGGCAAAACTTGCCCTGCGTATGAAATAGACGTAAAAATATTAGTCATACAGAATGACATCGGTAAACGCAACTCCTCGGTTAACGCAACACCTAATACTTTAGGTAGGGTCAGGTAGGATGAAGTGGTCCACGTTTTTATTATTGGCCATAAAATGGTCAAAAATTTGAATTTTTGCATGATAAGATAGTCAAATCGCAAGCGCAGGACCTAAGCTAACTTTCTGCATTCACAGATTGCCAACTTTTTGACATTTAATTTAATTTTTAGGCATTTTTCGAAAACTTTGATTTTTCGATTTTTCAAAATGGTTCTAGGCATACGGAAAAGTACCGCGAGGAGTGGGGGAGTAAGGGGAGGGGGTAAAGTGATTTCGAAACTTAGTTTTTGCGCTATGTTACTCTTTCGCGGGGAAACTACCGAGCCGATTGGCCTGAAGTTTAGCTCCAATATAGACCATAAAAAAAATTGAAAAAACTTAATCCGGCAACGACGGGTATGCAAGCTAGTTGTAAATACTTTTGTAGTATTTAGTTTTGAAAATACTTTTGCGGTGTAAAAACTGCGTTACAAATGGTAGAGTTTTTACCCTATTATATTATTTAACAACTTTTGTTTGACTTTTAACATATAATGTTGTGACTCGGTTATCGCAACTGACTCAATTATTGCAGGCCTGTTCTGTCTACTATAGTTGCGATTACCGAGTTCACACTCTATTATAAAAACCGCAAAAATTTCTATTTACAAGGTAATTTAAACAAACTGAAAAATCTCTACGTGCCGATTGAAAAAACTTTCCGATGATGGTGCATTTTAGTTAAAGATTATTCTTTACAAATTATTTGAAACTCGGTTTCTATTCGAGAATATTGGTTTTTACATACCAAAAGAAAAGTTACATAATTACGACTCCAATGAACTGAAGACGATTATAAAGATTTTCTTTATATAATTATATAAGTACTTATTAAATAGATGAGGTCAGATTTACATTAACATTTGTCACGTATTTTTCTGCAGAGCACATGAAAGAACGAGTTAACGTACTATGGGAGAATTATTCAATTCGTTTTGCTTCTAATTTCCTCTTGTGTATATTCAGTTCAGGCTATGATTGCTTTTAAAAAAGCAAAAAAAACACCTAAAAATTAAAGAGCAAATGTTGAGGCTTTTAACTATCGTATAATTGAAATTTGAATAAAATTAAACAATATAAAAAAATATTTGTACCAGACTTAACACGTTGGCTACCAGCCAAAAAAACGCTTACTCCGCTAGTATATGCAAAAATCATTTCTGTACTTTGTGAGTCACCAGTGAACACAAGATCAATACAGACAAAAACGAACGAATCGAATAAAATATAACGGACAAAAAAACCCCGGTACGACCGACTGCACTCAACCATGGAACTTGAGAAACTGACGGTAATGACAATAGTGTGTGTACACCGGTGACTCACATGGTAGCCAACATGTTAACGTTTTCACAATTTTTTAAAGATGGAAATCGCTTTATAAAAACTTTTCTAAAATTCGGCATTTTCTGATGATTATTTTTTACGTAGAGCTGTGATGAAAATGACTAACACTATCCAAAAAGAAGAAAAGCCGGAGGCCGGAAAGTTTCGGACTATTTTACCTCAAGTATTAGCAAGTTCAGCGAAAAATTTACTCTTATTAGATTTAGGATTATCAGTAGCTTTCCCAACAATTGTAATACCGGCACTTCGACATACTATAACGAATTCGCCTTACAACGAGACCTTACACTTCACAGACGTCGAAGCATCATGGTTTGGTTTGTGAAAGCGTCCTTTAAAAAAAACTATAACCAAATGTTATGTTTTTCTTTTGTAATGTATAGGTAGTATTGCATATATATGCCAACCGATTGGAAGTGTTCTATCTGGGTGGGTGTCAGAGCCTTTGGGTCGAAAGAAAGCAATGATAATTGTCAATATACCACATATCATCGCTTGGATAGTTCTACATTATGCCAATTCAATCACTGCGATGTATATTGGAGCGATACTTTTGGGACTGGGTGTTGGATTCATGGAAGCCCCAATAATCACATATGTAGGAGAAATATGGTATACTTTTTCCATCATTTTGAATATTTAAATTAATTTTTTTATGTTTTCAAGTCAACCATCGATTCGGGGAATTATAATTTCCTGTGCTGGAGTATCTGTGACCTTGGGATTTTTCATCGTTTACCTTCTTGGTTCAGTAATGAGTTGGCGAAATGCAGCTGCTATTTGTTTATCTATTCCCCTCATAACGGCCGTTGCAATATGTTTTGTCCCAGAAACCCCAATGTGGCTCTTATCTAAACATCGAGTCGAGGATGCACGAAAATCTCTCCAATGGCTACGCGGTTGGGTCTCTCCAAAAGCAGTGGAAAAGGAATTTCTGGAAATTCAGAGGTACAGTGTCCAATCAAACAAATGTACGACATGCCAAAAGGGAAATAAAGAGTGCAATCATCCTCCCCCAACAATGAAAATGAAACTTCAAGAATTAATCCGAAAAAGGACTCTGAAACCCTTCGCTTTGGTCATGTCACTTTTCGCCCTGGCACAATTTACAGGAATTCCATCGATGCGACCATTTTTAGTGCAAATCTTTGAAGCTTACCGAATTCCAGTTGATCCGAACTGGATAACTGTTGTAGTTGGTGTTGTCGGACTTTTGGCAAACATTACCATGATGTCGACAGTCAAATTGATTGGAAAACGGAGAATTTGTCTGATTGGATATTCGGGATCCGTCGTTTGCTGCTTGGCTTTAGCATCCTACGCGGAAACCACGTTTCCAGTTAACTATAACTCATTTGATCAGGAAAATGGAGAACTTATCGAAAAAAGCTTTTTCCCACTAGTTGTATTCATGATATTGGCATTTTGCGCATATGGGGGAGTAACATCTGTACCTTGGATACTACTTAGTGAAATATTCCCATTTAAGTACATGAAACATTCTTATTACTAAATTGAATTACACACAGATTATTTTCTTGATAAAGATCACGCGGCCTTGGCACTGGAATAACAGCTGCACTGAACTATATTTTAGGTTTTGTTGCAACTAAAACCTATCTTAATCTGGACAAAGGATTCTCACTTAATGGATCCATGTGGTTTTTTTCAAGCATCAATATTTTAGGGTGATTTTTCAATTTATTTTTGTGTTAACAATTTTACTCACATTTATTTTTCATAATATCCTCGCCTAGACTAATATTTGTGTATTTCTTTATTCCGGAAACTGAAAACCGTACTTTGGAGGATATCGAGATACATTTTTCAGATAATAAACGGAAACTCACCGACATTTATATTAAAAAATTAAACAAGATATCGAAAGGAGAGGAATGTAGAGAAGCTGCAACACCAATAGATCAAAAAGCATCCGCATCAGTGACAATTGATGCTGCAAGTAAACAGATAGCCGAGGGATTAGTTAATAAAGCATTTGTAGAAGGATAAATACAGATTTTAAATCACTCTTTTTATAACCGAAGATAAATAATAAAAAATTATATTTTGGAGGTTTTTTTTGTGATTTTTTTTTTACCCACAACGGAACGGAGATATATGAGTTTGAGATCAGGTCAGTTTTTGAACTGAATGTTGAAATGAAATGAATGTTTGCCATAATGCGGTTCTATTATAATATTTTTTTTTCGATAAAAATAATAGAAACATTTGAAAATTTACAAAACCAAAGCATTACCAAGTCCCATCAATAATAAAGGAAAATTTCGATAAAATTGAGTAAGTTTTTTTTAATATCTAAAAATTGTCATAATAAGTCAACTGAAGATGGTACTCTAATGGTTTCCCCACAACGCGCTTTTATACACTTTTGAAAATAGTTGTTTTTGGAAAAAATTTAGAAATTCAATAGCAATACAATTTTATACATCCATCAATCATCTGTAAAACTCATTAGAAGAATAATTGAATTCCTCTGATTTTCTGCAATTTTTCTTTATTTTAGATCTCGATTGGACATAAATATTGCAATTCTCATGTCGTGCCAAAAAAATGTCTCGTAGAGACAGCTTTTCCTACAAAATTTAACTTGTAATTTTTAAAATCTGAAACTATTAAACTTGTTTTTGAGGCTATAGCCGGGTTTCTATTGGCTCAAATTTGACTGATTTTTATATGAAAGTACCTTATTTTGTAACTTTAGCATATTTTTTTCAAAAAGAATAAATTTGAAACTATTTCTTCATAATATCACCCATTGCCTGATAAATCTACCGGTTGCTCCCCTTGAAGCTACATAATCAAAAAAATTAAATATTTCCATGATTTTTTCTTGGTTTTTTGGCTGTAGCCGGAGAACCGGAAATACCACGGACTTCGTTTTGATCGTGGCATATGGGTCTATTCCAGGTCTTTCGAGCGAGACCGAAACCAATATATAATAACAAAGTTGTAAACAAATGTGCAAAATTTAATTAATTAAAGTACAGTAGAATCCTGATAATTCGTATATCCCGCTAAATCGTATGAATTTGCTGGTCTCTTGAAATACGAATTATCGGGATTCTACTGTAGTGTGAAAACTTCCACAAACTCAATTCATATAAACAAAAATATCTAAGATCCCAGTTCTTGTCACTTAAATTGCCAACTGAATGACTTTTATGTTGCCAGTTCTCGTTTCTCCAGAAAACTCACTGATTTCTTTAAACGTATTAATTCTAGTTCTTAAAATTAAACATAAAAAGTTAACAAAACTGTTCAAAGCAAAAAATTCAGCCCAATAAAAGCTTGTTTTCAAAAATTAATTTTCTCTATAAAACTTTTAATTAAACATCCATTTCGTACAAAACTCACGGCATAGTGGACAAAACCAAGGTGTGCCATGAACTCAAATCTGACGTTTCGTTGCAACGTCACTTGTGCCGATTAGTTCAAGTTCAAAAGGAATTTTGTTTTGTGGAGGGTTATTTAAATTTTTGTGCGATCTAAATAAGATATTTGTAAATTAGTGGACTCATTGCATTAAATAGTGATCAATAAATATAAAAATTAATTAAAAAAAGTCGGCACAAATGACGTCACACCTGACTATCAAAAGTTCATGGCATACCTTGGTTGTCTTTATGCCGTGGTTAAAACTTACCAAGGGATCTCGTTTTTATACCCGTGTGGTGAAACCAAAGGGTATATTAACTTTGCTTTACCGTTTGTAACGCCAAGATCCCGTCATCACACACAAAAATGAATTACACCAGTGTGTTTAGAATGATAAAAAAATTGAATTTTGCATGTCCGTCCGTCTGTCTGTCCGTCTGTGGCGCGGATTGCGGGCGCACGGATTGAGCTTAGAGACTTGAAATTTTGCGCAGATTCGTTTTTCGTAAAATTCCAGGCTAAGTTCGTTAATGGGCAAAAATTGACCATTAGGGGGGGTACCCCCCATACGAACGAAAATGTTTTTTGTAAATATCGCAAAAACGGTGCATCTCATTTAGAATATGTTATTTAGAATATGATTCTACATAAAACTCCCATACATGAAAATCCGATTGAAATAAATTTTAAAAAATCTTATTGGAAAGTTTGACTTCAAAGTGGAATTTTGGTACAACTGTTCGAATTTTGATACGAATATCACCATACGGGTCTTCAATGATTGCCAGATTGGCAATTATAGCTTTTGTTATGTTTTAAATCAGGGCACCAATCGTGTAACGCGACGCAGACACGAAATTGCGTCTTTCATTAAGAAAAGCAATCGTGTATGGCGACGCGTCTTTGCATACTAGCGACTTTTCGTTCAGGGACACAGTTCGAGGCGTCGCTCAGAGTCATTTCGTCTGTCATTTCACAATGGACGAACCAAAGTAAATAGTATAGGTTTTTGTATTTAAATTATAATAAATTTATATTATTTCAGAGATTTAAGAATTTTTTTTAGTGTCGCGATACAAAATTAGCAAAACGTGTCGCGTCGATGTCGCCGTCTCAGCTCAAAGACGGAGACGCGTCTCGTTACACGATTGATGCCCAGAGTTCTGGGTGAGACCCGATTATCGAATACGCCGCGGATTGTATTCAAAAAAAAATGTTCACTTTGAGAAAAGAATTCTTAAAAACCCCAAACTAAAGGAAATTAAAAGGAAACAAATTTAAACACTTTTATTGCAATTTAATGATTACAATTTTGTTTTACCATTCACAAATGCCAATTTATTTGTTCTTATTTTAAATCTTCGGTTATCTAAAATTGACAAATCTCCATATTCATTGTTAATACGAAATGTTTGGCATTAATTTTAAAATTCAAATTTAATTGTATTTTCTATCTAATGCTATATATAAAATATTTCGTTACATAACTTTAAGTTAATTTGATAACCTATAAACATTTATGCTCAATGTTATATATATATTTGATATTTAATATATGTGTATGACTTATATGCGCATTTTCGCAGGAAATGATACAAGTCAAATAGATTTTTTTCACGATTCGCAAACTTCTATATTACGACTGAATTTTGAGGCTGGCCCAATTTTGAATCTTGATTTGATTGTTGCTGTGATTGACCTTGTGCCGATTGATCTAGCCGTCTATAATTTTGAAATGTTTTCCATTCACCAGTGTTGTAATCCAATCTAATTAATGATTCAACTAACATAAGGGCATATGTGTCATCTTCTTGTTTTACTTTTTCCTAAAATGATAGCTTAAAAAAAAGAATCTCACAGCCAAAGAGAACATACCTCGGTTTCACCTAATTTAATAACAATCACATTTTCTGGATTTGGACGAGGATTTTCACGCATTCCAGCCATAAAACCTAATATTAGTGCTTTATCCGGGCGTGTTACTCGATTCGCTTTTCTAAACATTTCATGTGCCTTCATAATATTACCAGTCTGTAAGAAATTTAATATGTTTATAAATGTTGTTAAAATAAAATAAAAAAAAGCAATGTGTACAGATAGTGATAAGCCCTTTCTTTGCGGCTGCTGTGACTGTTGCTGACTTTGTTGTTGATCTTGTGGTTGCTGCTGATGAGTTTGCTGAATTTGTACAGGTTGTTGCTGCACTTGACGGGTTATTATAGTCTGTGGCTTGTGTTGAATAATGATTTGTTGCGGACTTATTTGATTTTGGGGCTGCGTAATAATTGTACGTTGTATCTGTTGTTGGACTGGATGCTGCGTAGTTTGAACTTGCACCAATTGTGGCTGTTGGCCAGGTCTTTGAATGAGAGTTAATCCTTGGGGAAGTGTTGAAATTTGCCCAGTTTGAACATTTGTTAATACAGGGCGAATTATAGTTTGCTGTGGCGGCTATAAAAAGTTGCACAATAATAAAAATTCTCATTTTTATTTATTGAAGAATACTTACATTTCCGATTATTGTTTGAACAGGTTGATGTGTTTGCGGAGATGATTGATTGCTATGCGTTGCAATTAATGATGGAACATTAACACTTTGTGTCAAATTACTGGTTGGTATTAAAGCTGGTAAAGATTGTGTCGTTGACTTTACAGTTTGGTGACTTATAGTTTGAGCAGTTGATGTTTTAACAAGACCAGGTGGTCCAGCAGTAACAAGAGTTGCACCACCGCCTAAGTTTCCAAGGCCCGTGACATTGCCAATTGGTATTTGATGATAAACGTCTCCACCCACACTTCTTAAAATGACACCTTTTTGGGCAAGGAAAATAGTTTTACCCTTAACATTCATGCTAGGGGACATTACAACCTGTGCAAATTTAGCAGGTTGATTTCCACCCATATTTCCTATTGTAGTATTTTGTTGTTGTTGCTGCTGTTGCTGCTGCTGCTGTTGTTGATGTTGCTGGAGTTGTGCCTGAATGTGCTGAACTTGTGCAGCTTGCGAAGCGGGTTGAATTGTCACTGGCCGATTCGGTAAATTCACATTTTGAATGTTTAGAATTGTTGGCTGTGTGGATATTAGTGGAGGAGGATTAGTTTGTATTGCCGAGGTTCGAGATGCACTTGAAATCATAACTGGAATCGTTGGTGTGGTTTTTAATAAAATTTTAGCCGGCTGTCCGTGTTGTTGTTGATTAGATGGCGTTGTCTGTAGTAGAGTTTGTCCGGCTCGAGATTGATCAAATGATGTTAACGAGGGCATTTTTCCTGTTAAGATAAACTTGGTTGGTTGGTTAGAATTCGAGCCTGAACCTTGATCAACAACTGGCAAAGTAGTCATTATTGGAGTCGTAGAAACTACGGCATTCTGTGTCGTAGCATATGTTGGTAAGCCCCCTTGCTTAGAGGGTTGAATTATTGTTTGCGATATGATAACTGGTCCACTGCTGGATTTCGGTAAATGTGAACTCGAAATATTCCGTATAGTATTTGTTTGTGTCTGTTGAGTGTTTGTGATAAGAACAGGTTTTTGCTGAGCTGGAGATAAGATAACCGGAGAAGTGGGCGTACTAATAACAGTTGTTTTAGTTGTTGAATGAATGATACCATGAGAAGATTGAGCAACTAAAGGTGTCGACGATATAGTCATGTTAGCATTAATTACAGATGATTTTGCATTCTCTTCAAGTTTTCCGCACATTTCTTCAGTCTTTACTTCAATTACTTCCGATTTGATCAAGTCGGTGTTCATTTCTTCCTTAACTTCAATTATGCTGCTAATGCCAGGGGTTTTGGGTGCCGTCGACATATTAATCTGCAATGCACTTGTTGATAATTTGTTCTGGCCGGACGATGCTGCTGTTGCCTGTGTCTGAGATGTAATGTTTGGCTTAAATTCATCTTTTACCATCGCTGGTGTTGGGGGTTGCGTATAAACTGATGAAGCAGTAAGTCCAGCTGCATAATCAGGCGTAGTTGTGGTAGGTGTTGTCGATACAGTTGTTGTTGGCGGTGTAGCTGGGGTTTGCTTAGCTTCCAAAGCCCGTTTCTGTTGCTCTTCCAATTCTTGTTGCCTCTTTCGTTTCTTAGCAGCCGCGTATCCCAATGGCTGTTCGGTAAATTCAATTAATTTTATACCACCGTCTTTTCTTCCTGCGGGTGTCCGACTCATATTTGGGCGACTTTGGTTTTGTGCCAAAATTGGCGATCGAAAACCGGACGTTGGAACACGGGACGGAATCCCTTTTAGTGGAGTCGTATCTGTCATCTTACGAGGCATGCCACGGGAGCGGAGTGGTATTGTGGGTGCAGATGCTTTCCTAAGACTTGATTGAGCATCGGCTGACTTTTGCAAAAGTTCTGTTCTTAGATTAGCACTTTTAGGCTTTCTTTTAAGGGTAAAATGTTTAACCGGATTCGATTGCTGTCCAACCTACGAATGTTCAGTTAATTTAAAATTGATATCAATGTAAAACTTATATACGTACCACGGATATAAGTGCATTTTTATTTAAATATTGACACTCCAATGGAAGCATTCCGAGATCGCTGTGTTTACTAACTAATTTACGAAGATCGTTTACCATATCAGCAAAAATCGGTCTAGTTTCCTCGTACTCCAAAATTTCTGTATTCAAAGACCCGGTAGCCGGAAAGGTTTTTATAGTTTCCGCAACCATTGAGACCCATAGTTCTGAATCTACGCCCGCGACTTCGATGACTTCTTCAAGTTCAGTTTTCCACTGAAAAGAGTTTTGAAAGCAGTGTAGGCAGTCATTGCTTAAAACTTGTAGAAATTACTATACCTCTTCAACAAGGCGGCGTGGAATATGAAAGAAACTCAAAAGTAGTTTTAGTTTCACTTGAGTTTGCAGATCCGGAAAGCAATCCTTTATATTGCGAAGCACTTCTTTGTTAAGCTGCGAACATATCGATCCACTAATCCATGAGTCTGACGAAGTCCCCAACTTATTGTGTAGCCACAACGAAGTATTTAAACTCGAAGTAAACTCCATTTCAATCTGCAAATCACTCTTTAAAATTGTTTTTTGGCAATAAACCTTACACTAGGCGTCATGCCATCGCATTCGCACTAGTGATGTTGTTGTTGACTTGCGCACGAGCCAACCGCTTGTCATTGCTTACTGCGCAGGTCCAACAACAACTCGGCTGAATGCCTTTGAGATAGAATGACGCGAGAAAGGGAGGAATTTTGTAAATTGATCGAATTACTTTGCAGCGAGTTTTACATTATTTATTGCACAATCGAAGCTCTCGCTTGTTTCCTGGGAAACTTGATTACCGTTTATTGGCTGTTTTTACAGCTTTTTCACAAATTTCACGGAAAAAACCACTCGTTTATTTATAAATAATTCTTGGTTGCGCTGCTGTCATTTCATCAAAAATGGCTGAAAAAGGATGACCCTGTAGGCCAAAAGCGGTTTTCGGGTAGTTTTTTAAAGTGCTTTCAAAGTACAGTGGTTCTAAAGAGCCTATAATCTGGAAAGTGGACAAAAATGTCCGCCGTGCTGAACAACTAGAGTGACTATATAAAACTAATGTTTGTTTAAATTTTTTAATCACATATTTGAACGAACAATATTATAATCGATTCGTTTAAGTACCGCTTTCCTGGTCCAGGGCTTAAACAGTTTTTTTCTTTAAACTGAAAACAAAGTTGATTTTTTTAATCAAATTTTCAAAAAGAAATCATTTATTTTTTTCAATAAATTTTCCTAAATACTAATTTTGTAAATATGACACGAGAACATGTTACGGTCTTATCATACTAGCTATTATACCAGTTTCCCAACTGTCTTAGCTTACCATTGGAAATAAATTTTGAACTTAAATATTTAAAAAAAAATCGAGATACCATGGTTTGAAATTTTTCGGACCGTCTTATTTCGAAAACGTTTTTCCGATGGACACACTTTCTTTTTTTTATATAGTCCTTCTATGAAAAACGAGCGCGAAAAACTTTGGTTCTCTGAAAAAATAAAAAAAACTCACCCATAAGGAATTTAGGTATTTTATTGAAATGCAATATCAATATAGAGAGAAGTAAAAGTCATAAAAACAGGAATTGATAAGTTTGCTTCATTCAAAGTTTTTCTTTTGACTTTGGTTCTTATTTATTTGTAGTATGAAATCAGTTTTTCCTTGTCCAATTGTTGAATTCTGCAGTTTTCAAAATTATATTTTGTTGCCGTAAGAAAATAAAGTGTTTTTTACCGCTTGTTAACTAGAGATTTACTGGGAACTAGATGACAGTTTGAGTGCCTTTAAATAAAAAATATGTCAATTTCAATCATTTAAAAATAAAAAATTGTACTTGTAAATTATTTTCTGCTCATCAGCCCACGGCCACAATTTTTCAAGTTGTTTGACCTGTTGAGTGAAGATAGTTTTACTATAAACTTTTCAAATATAAACAAAAATAGTTAATTTATGCCTTTTCAAGTTTTTCTTTTTTTAGAATCTCGTCCTTTTCCTGAATTGGAGTCAGTTCATGTTTTTGATGTTCCTGTTCCATTTCCTGTTCCATTTCCTGCTCTATTTCCTGTTCTTCAGAGATATAATCTGATTCTGACTCTGAAAATTTGTCATTAATTTGGTTGTTGAGACAAAAGTGCTCCACGTCTTCTCCAGAAAGCTGTTCATTATCTTCGTCAAAAAGCAGTTCATTATCTTCGTCAAAAAGCACTTCATTATCTTCGTCAGAAAGCAGTTCATCAGATTCATCAAGGTGGTCCAATTTGGTATCATCCTCTAATAAAAATTGTCCAAATGTTTTTGAGACAGTTTCTAAGGTTGAGTGAATTAGAATTGGGATTTCAGCTATCTCTGATAGTTTTCTTTGCATTGCACGAATACGCTGCTCAATTTGAGCTATAGAAAAATAGTTTCAAGCATGAAAAGAAAGGTTTTAGTGAGACATTCAAATACATTTCACTTATGCAAAGTAAATTTATTTTATTAATATTGTTAACATGTGACAACAATTTTATCCATTTTTTAGTGAAGGATTAATAATTCATAGTGAAAACAAACTATTCCTTCAAATTAGATGCTCTTTGAAGCTCCAGGCAAAATTAGCAGCATGTCTTCAACGTGTTTCTTTCTTATGTCTGGCTTCTCTTCAGTTTCCCTGAAAAATCTTCGAATATTTCGAATTATTCTATGATGGGGTAGCTCCTGTGCAAAAAAAAACTTGTCAAAAACAATGCCCAAAAACCACACATTTCTAATTTGTTAGTAATGCATATTCACTGAAAACTTGATCTAAATAGTTAAGTTTAGAGTCGTAAAATTTTTAGAAATTCAATTTTGAAAAGTTTTTTGAATATTGGGGCAGATATTCTTTTATAAATACTGGGGGCTGCGCCTAGGGATGCCAACGGTACCTCGATGTTTGCAAAACATCGAGGTATCGTTGAAAAATATCGAGTTTTAACCTCGATGTTGAACAGACCGATATATCGAGGTATCGATGTTGCTATCCACGATGTTAGAACATTACTCTTCATAAAATTAGTAGAGATACTAATTTTGGCTGATTTAATATAGCCACTCTACTTAAAGATTTGTTTAAATTTCCTTTGGTATCAATTTTCGGTTTCATCTTTCTACAAGATTTCGAAAAAATACCAGAGCTAACCATGAAATTTTACAGAGAAGTTTGGTCTTGATGTGGAAATCCGTTAACCGGAAGTAACCAAAACGACGGCTTTTTAAAAACTACGATTTCGTTTTTTGCGATTTATTCCGAAATTAACCATTTTCCAGTAGTCTTTTGTATTACAAAACTTGGAGACAATAAAATTTCCTACATTGATGTCTTTTACTAGAACTCCGTATCTCAAGCCGTTATGAAGATATGCCGGTATTTCAAAAAAAAAAAAAGATTTTTTTGCGAATATCTCGAAAACTAACGGGTTTTTGGTGGTTCAACGTATAAGAAGAATTAAAACCGTGTTAATTCTACCTGGGTGCACTCCACCCACAGTATAGCATCCCCCAGGTGGCTAAATTATTTATTAAATTTAACTTTTCAAAACATCGGAAAAACGATGTTTTCAGGACGATGTTTTTTGACCTCGATATCGCCTTAAAAAACATCGATTTTCGATATATCGAGGTTGTATGAACGATGTTGCATCCCTAGGTGCGCCCGAACTGAATAAACTTAATCGTTAACTGAGTTGAGCCCTTGCAAAGCCCCCTGAAAGTTAAGGCCGTCACATCTAGTAATGATGTACAAATAGTGGTAAAGTTTTTCCTTATGTCCCTATACAATTCAAATGAGGACAAACGAAGATCTGATTTCATTGATTTTTATACGTATAGGAAACTATTAATCCGCCGGAAAAACTTTTTACACGTTCCTATAGAATATTCGGTATTTTTCTTAGGCCTTAGTTAACAAAAGCCAACAGAAAATAGGTTATTTTTTGCCTTGTCTTATAGGAAGCTTTGAACAAGCCTAGTATGTATGAAATTTTGAATTTGATTAACTTTAAAAATCATTTGAAGCATAAGTTCGATATTAACACGTTCGTGACATCGTGTACCACTGGTGGTACATGTACAGTTTTTTAAAACCGCGCGAGTAAATAGTGCGGTAGTTTTTTTGTGGAAGTAATATAAAAACACGCACCGTGTACCACCGATGGCGCACAACCGCCAGAAAACAAATCGCTAGTGTACCACCCGTGGTACACGATGTCCAAAGGTAAAAAAAGTTGATAAAGCAAATGTCACGAGCGTGTTAAGAGTTTAGTGAATATGCTATCGCAAAAAAAAATAGAATCTCAACCTCGCCCTCAATTTGTGCCTTCCCCTCGATAATTTTTTGTGTTTCTGGGGTGGGAGGCCACATAACAGGATGCCATACTTTTCGTTCTACTGATGGAGCTGTATAGACTACAAATAAAAAATAATCGGGCAATTAGTATGATTAATATAAACTATGAATTTTTCTTATAATTGGATTATACCTCGTGGTGTTGTAATTTCTTTTGGAGGTAATGGCTGACGCAAAACAATTGATTTTTCAACGGACATATTTGTCATTTCTTCATCTTCCATCCTAAAAAGAGAAATAGCTGAAATTTATCCTTATAATCCATTAATATAATTAGTTACTTGATAGCAATTAAATGAAGATTCGCCGTAGCTTCCTCAATTATTTTCTGAGCAATAGGCAAAGTAACGTTAGTTACGTCGATGCTGTTAATTTGTATCAAACTATCTCCAAGTCGTAGTCCCCCTTTCTCTGCAAGACCGCCCTTGGTCACCTTAAGTGATATATTTTTTTTTTTTTCGTCAAAAGATCAAAACTTTTTCTAGTTATAAATGGAAACAAAATTGAAAAGGGCAAACAAGATTTTCGAAATGAGTTTGTTTTTTTCCGTGTAATTATTTTTTTTACTTTGTAGATATAACAAAATTAATCTGAACACGACTCCTCAATTTACGGTATTCCACAAATATAACATTTATCCATTATCTAATGAAAATTTGAAATAACTAAAAGTTTTCTTTTCTATTTGTAACAATTAAGCTTATAGAACTAGAAACTATGTAGATAAAGAAAATTGCGCACTCTGAACTTTCTTAGATGGCAAATTTCCCAGACTCGGTAAAACATTTTAATACTAATGATGAAATATATGAAAACAATGGATTAAAGGCAATTCAAAAAAACACATTTTGGCAAGCTAAATATTTGCATGTCTCTCGTTTCGCAGCCACACATTAAGAAAAACTACATTTATTTAATATTTAGTTAAGTTTAGTTGAGCATATAAATCTTTCGGAAATATAAACGTTTTTTGAAAGCACATCTATGAGATATATAAAAAACCATTTTGAGGGGGAGAGATAAGCACCTCCGAAATTATAGGTATTTTTTTTAAAGTATAGTATTACCTGAAAAACAGTTATCGGCATATGGAAGTCAGCGCCTCCAGTAATTCGAAAACCCCAAATAAAGTCTTCTGTGGTCGAAAAGGAATCTTCATCATCAAAGCTAAATGCTGGAAATCCATCTGAATCGCCAATCCCACAGGCAATTTTTAAAATTGGCTTCTCCTTCTTCGTTTTCGTTGCTGCCTGCACTGGCATTTGGGAGGCTTCCGGCATTTTCATACGTTTTGTTGACCTATTTTTCCTTAACAATTCTATTTTTAGTCTCAAATTTTCTGATGCAACGGTCGCGGATAGTGATTTGCTTATTTAATATTGCACTCGAACTACGCGTATTATGACAAAAAATTCTCCTAGCTATCCTACTTTAGCAGTTTTACTAGTTTTTGAAATTTTCAAGTTTCTCGTAATGTATTTGAAACTAATTTCAATCTTAGGAAAATAATAATGCTTTCTTCTTTTATTTTTTGCTAGTTTTTAAAATAGACTTCTATTCACTGGGAAGCTATTAATTTAAATGAGATGGGAGACGAATCGATTTAGATTTAGGTACATTAGGAAGGGGCATCAATATACTTTTGGCAAGAAGGGATTGTTTTTTTTCCGATATCAAAAGAATGCAGATACATTTATTGCTGGCGTTCTTTAATGGTGAACTACTAAGTGGATTGATAGTAATAGCAAAGTTACGGTTGTTTATTGTCATTTGAAATCATACGACTTTTATCTCTTTTTTAAACGAAAAAAAAATGGTTTGCTTATAAGTGAAGCAATTACGCAGAAAAAAAAATAAATCGAACTCTATTTTATAAT
This sequence comes from Chrysopilus asiliformis, assembly GCA_964034945.1. Taxonomy (NCBI): domain Eukaryota; kingdom Metazoa; phylum Arthropoda; class Insecta; order Diptera; family Rhagionidae; genus Chrysopilus; species Chrysopilus asiliformis. The sequence continues at coordinate 2,794,331 of OZ035961.1, forward strand.
GGTGTATCGCAACTTTAACTAAAATTGTTAATTTTATTTGATAATTTTCGGGCTATCGGACATATTGGAATAATTTTGCTTCTATCGAAACGATTTCTATTCAAGTACCAGATTTTTCATATTTTTTTTGAATTTAAATGGAAACAATGAGGAATCAGAAAATATTTTTTTAACGGAAACAGAAAGTCTTGATCCTGATGAATTTATTATAAAAACTAGTTTGCATACCCGTCGTTGACCGGTCAAAGTTTTTTAGTACCAAAAAAAACGTGACTTAAAAGCTTTTGAAAAAAATCGTTATGCCGACAGAACTAGAGAACAAATAATCTAGAGAATAAACTCTTAGAACAAATTTTTAGAGAAAATTTTTCCACTGTGAGATGAAGCAAGAGGATCCGATGTAACACATCATTGGTAACACGGAAAAAATTATCCATTCGATTCCTCCATCTCATTGAATAGATACGACGAAAATGATTAGAAAATGTTCTCTCTGCTTCGTGCTCTCTAGTCTAAAAGTAATTAATTTTTAGGCCGTAGCTAGTGAATGATAGGGACATTTTTCCCCCCTTCGAAGGGGAAATTTGTCAAAAATTTGTTCGGCAGAGTTTTTTCTATATATTCCTTATTCTATGACAGAACTCCCATGTCGAATTTTGAAATTCTTATGCTACATTTACACGAATGACAAATTTGTCATTTTTTTCTTGTCATTATGTTAATTCCCGTGTAAATGGCATAATTTTTGTAATTTTTTCTGTCAGAAAATGTCAATCTCTCATAAAAGAATGAACTTGTCCATTCTTTTATGCCAGATTGTCATTCGTGCAAACGCAATATTAGTTATGACAAAAGTTGAATACTAATGCTACATTTACACGAATGACAAATTTGTCATTTGTTTCTTGTCATTATGTTAATTCCCGTGTAAATGGCATAATTTTTGTAATTTTTTCTGTCAGAAAATGTCAATCTCTCATAAAAGAATGAATTTGTCCATTCTTTTATGCCAGATTGTCATTCGTGCAAACGCAATATTAGTTATGACAAAAGTTGAATACTAAAGTTGTCATAACTAATATTGCGTTTGCACGAATGACAATCTGGCATAAAAGAATGGACAAGTTCATTCTTTTATGAGAGATTGACATTTTCTGACAGAAAAAATTACAAAAATTATGCCATTTACACGGGAATTAACATAATGACAAGAAAAAAATGACAAATTTGTCATTCGTGTAAATGTAGCATTAAGCTAGAACCTGAATCGTACGTCGATGCGTCCGTCATGCGTAGCTTTCACGTGGTGCGGTAACAAACAGACCAACAGATAAAAATTGAAAAATTGAATAAAATCGATTCCGGTTATTTTTGTATTTGAAATTAGTTATTTTAGTTAATATAGTCCCGATTCCCCATTATAAAATAAATTTAATTTTTTTTCTGCATGATAGTAAGACAACTTAAGAACTGAAGATTTCTTCCAAGAGTAAGGTCGTAAATTTGTACGTCGATAATGTTGCTCAATTTGATTTATTTTTTACACTATTTTCCGATTGTTTCAAATGATCCTTGAAATTATCCGTTCAATTTCAGTTTAATGCTGGGTACCAATCATGTATTCCGACGCGTCTCTGTCTTTGGACTTCGACGCAGCTTTTAACTCTTGACTTCGCCATATCTGCAGCTTGAAATTTCGCGGAATCGTCACTATGAATCGGAATTTGTATAAGGGAAGGGAGGGAATGTGGGGATATAGAGTGAATTAGTGCATGACAGAGTTATCTAATATCATATTCTAAATACATTCTGTCCTATATGATTCTCATATAAAGTATAAAAATAAAAATATTTTGCCAATATATAAAATTTATTGTAAAACTTAACTTAATCGAATGTTTAGGATAGAATGATGCCATTGCAATAAAAACAAATACAAATTGAATCTTTTTTATCGATCAACGGAGCTATCGACACTAAGCAAGTTTTTAGTTTTATTAGTGCTATTCTGGTCGAGGCTTGAAGTTCCGAGTCTATGAGTTTGTCCAGGCGATGGCTGTAATAAAGATTGGTCCCGGAAAGATGGTGTCATCGATCGAGTATCCGTGCTCCCTTCCCTCCGTTGTACAACATTGGATGAAGCACTACGTCTGGCCCTAACAAATTCCTCCACTTTGCTAGGTACCATGAAACAGTTTGACTCTCTGAAAAGTAAGGGATGTTTATCAGATCAAGGTAAGCTTTGGATTCTTTATTTAGAATCCTGTAAGTAAATATTTGTCATTTAACACGTTCATGACATCGTGTACCACTGGTGGTACATGTACAGTTTTTTAAAACCGCGCGAGTAAATAGTGCGGTAGTTTTTTTTTTGTGGAAGTAATATAAAAACACGCACCGTGTACCACCGATGGCGCACAACCGCCAGAAAACAAATCGCTAGTGTACCACCCGTGGTACACGATGTCCAAATGTAAAAAAAGTTGAAAAATCAAATGTCACGAACGTGTTAAAAAAATGATGCCAATAGAAAAAAACACAATATTAAACTGTCTTGCCTATATACGGGTTTGTGGCGGTCGTTCCAGGGAAATATCCATTGGATAGGCTGTTAAAAGTTTTAAATTAAGTAATGTAGGTTTTATAGTAGTTAAATAATATTAGTTTTAATACCTCAAAATCTCTTCTCCAAGGTTTGCCTGTTAAAAAATAAATAAATAATTGAAATTCTTTATTGTAAACGAAACAAAATTTACGTGGTTTAAACCAGAAATCTACTGTGAGCTCATCATCACTCTCGGCATCATCATCCCTATAAATAGAAAAATATTTATTAAAAAGTATTACACTGTTTTAAAATTACCCTCTGACGTAGATTCTGACATATTTCCCAGATTTACGGAGTAGCATTTGAGCTTCATAAAGGGTCAAATCCTAAATTTATTCGCGTTGTAGATTTTAAATTCAGAAAAAATGAATAAAATTGTAATTAAAATAAATCAATAAATAAATAAATAAAGGATGCTTAAACATGAAGATCCTCTATTAAAATACCTCTGCAGGGGTTTCATTGATTTGAGTTATAACGTCACCAACTCTCATTCCCGCACGACGGGCTAGTCCGCTTCGTGTGACATTCAGAATAGTTAGGGGTTCATATTGGTCCGTACCTTTGATTTAAAGCTTATTATAAATTAACAGATATTTTTTTTATACAAAAACCTCCAGTCACTTCGATTCCCCACAATTTATCTACAAAGGTCATTATTCTTTTGTCAGTTTCAACAGTATAAGATATTCGAATTTGGTATTCGACATTATCGAATGCATCTGATGTATACTTAGGGACGTTTATCTTCAATCCAGCTAGTTCTTTAATAATAAAGTTTTATGTTTAGTTAGTTTTATTTATTTATACAGACTATTAATTTTTTTTTATTCAATACCTGTTTGGACCATTTTGTTACAAAGCTCAGAAACTAATTGGTAACAAAAACGTTCCCTAATTGATTTCGTTTGGTAAATTTAAAATTGCTAATAATCGCTAGCGTTGCTACTCGATTAAAATTCAATTAGTGAAATTTCGGCTTCGAGTTTAGTATTTATAAGTTTTTTTATCCAATGACATTTCATTATATAGTAGAATAAAAGACAAAAATATACAAATTGATCGCAAATAGTCTTTGACGAATCTTTGATTGATTTGTTATTATATAATTATGCCAGGGCTAAACATTTTATTCAGTAACATTTACTAACAAAGTTTAGTTTTTGACAATTTTTTTTTCGCATTTCAAATCGATTCCTCTCTCGAACCCCAATATAAAAACAAAAAAAAGAAGAAAAAAAAACAAATATCTCCGTAAAAATAAAAATGGAGTTTAGTAGTTACTAGCTTACATACCCGTCGTTGCCGGATTAAGTCTTTTCCCCCGGCAACGAAAATTTTTTTTTATTGTCCATGTTGGAGATAAACTTTAGGCCAATCGGTTCTGTAGTTTCCCCGCGAAAGGGTAACATAGAGGAAGAGCTAAGTTTCGAGATGACTTTATCCCCTCCCCTTACTCCCCCACCTCTCGGGCTACTTTTTAATGGGTCTATGTTGGGGCTGGATCCCCGACGAACATCTATGCCAAATTTCAGGCCAATCGGTTCAGTAGTTTCCCCGCGAAAGAGTAACATAGCGCAAAAACTAAGTTTAGAAATCACTTTACCCCCTCCCCTTGTTCCCCCCACCCCTCGTGCTACTTTTCCGTATGCCTATGTTGGAACGAGAACTACCACAGACACTCTTGCCAAATTTCAAGTCAATCGGTTCAGCCGTTTTTGCGTGAAAGAGGAACAGACAGAAAGACAGACACCAACTCATTTTTATATATTAGTATGATTTTTAAAGTAAACTCATTGGTAAGGGTGGAAGTGAGAGCGTGGTCCACTTTTTTAAGAAAATTCAATTTGAAAAAATAACTTTTATTATAATAGGACTTCATAGGACTTTTAGGTTCTTAAAAGCGTTTTTACTATTTTAGGAATTAATGTTATAGTAAACCAAAAAATTTGTTCATTTCTAGCCCTAAAACATTTAAACAAAAAGTATGGTAGGAGAAAAATACAAAAAAATATCTAATAGATTATAGCAAGAACAAATGTTCCAACCCTGAAATGCAAATTTTTTTTTTGTCGCTAAAAATAATGATCTTATCATCTAACATTGACCTCTTTTTTTGCGATAATTACCAATATATTTTTAATCTCATCGCCAGCATAATTAGTTACACTGAACTTTTCAAATAACAACATTGATGTGGCTGTCTGTAGTTTTAATATATACCTACTATATCGCAAAATATATATTGCGAAAAGGAAAACTGTTGTTTATATATAACTAAAGAAATTAGGTGATATAAATTTGTGAACCCATCGGGTTTATTTCGACTAATCAGTTTCGCTATCTATAGATTTGGATACATATTTAAACCAACTTTAGAACGATACACGCTAAAAGTCTACCCTTTTCCACTATTTTAAGATAGTTGAAATAACTTACCTTCATAATTTAAACGTTTCAAATGGTTTGATCTCTAAAAATATTTCAAATGTAACCTCGGTTGGCGAATGGAATGGATTAAGTTCAAGAATCAAGGCCCATTGTAATCATTTTTTATGTATAAAGCTGTGTGCGAATTTACCCATTCCCCTTCTCTTCCATATACCAGTGAGGGACTTAAATACCGAAACTCTGAAATACGCCAAAAATAAATTTTTTTTTTCATGTTTTGTTTACAAATTATTTTTAACAATGCAATTGACTATTGATTAGTCATTTAACATTTAAAAAAATACGTTTTTTCAAACAAATCTGGGCACCAATCATGTATTCCGACGCGTCTCTGTCTTTCGACTTCGACGCAGCTTTTAACTCTTGACTTCGCCATATCAGCAGCTTCAAATTTCCTGGAGTGACAGTCAGAATCACGTTTCGATTCATCGTGACGATTCCGCGAAATTTCAAGCTGCAGATATGGCGAAGTCAAGAGTTAAAAGCTGCGTCGAAGTCGAAAGACAGAGACGCGTCGGAATACATGATTGGTGCCCGGATATGCCCAAAATCTCGAAAATTGAAGATATGTTCTGGGTTCCAACATTTGTCTTGACGTCGGTATTTGACTCCACGGTCTCAAGGCTCGCATTTATGCTATTGGTGACCATTTTGAAGTTTATAAAATGTTTTATAATTATCAGTTCTACACTATTAACATATGTTAAAATCAAAATAAAATAAAAATAAAAATCGAAGATGTATAACTCCGAATGAGTTTCGAAATATAGGTCCCACACTGGTAAATGGGATTTGTTTTTGCAATAATCTCAAAAGGGATTCATTTTTTCAAAACAAAAAGTGTTTAGAATATTCTTTTTACATAATTTTGGTAAAAGTTACGTTTTTGGAATTGAGTCGATTTTAATTTTTTCATAGTTTGATGATAAGATATGACAGAATATATATGTAGCATGAATGATTTGATAAAAGACGGTTTAAGCTTTGTGCACACTTTAAGCGCGGTATTACACACGGCAACTTTCGGGCTTACTTAAGCCGATTTTTGGGAGAAACGACTGAGGAGGGAAAAGTTGCCAGTCGAAATTTTGGCTTATCGACAATCTGCATACATGCAAACCGTGTGAACCGGTTTGTGAAAAGTAGTAGCCAGAAATCATTTTCGTTCTGACCGTCAGCAGGTAGAGATCTTGGGAAGTATATGAGCAGCAGCAATTTCAATGGTTTGAGTCCACACACACACATGTAAACTTGTGTAGCATATGCAAACAGGATTGGCTTATTTAAGCCACAAATGTAAGCACATTGGCTTATTAAGCCCAAAAGTGGCCGGCTTAAATAAGCCAAATGTAATACCGGACTAACTATCATTAAGTGTACATAATGTAGATCGTTGTTTTGAAGCTAAGAGATTGGAATTTAACTGAAGTGCTTATTTAATGAAAGTATTCATTTTATCGTAAAATTTCTACTTGAAATTCGTACAGTTTCAATAAAAACGGATCGTTCCAAATGTACATAATTCGGATCGTCCGCGGATCATAATAGTGTTAATAGTTTGAAGATTTTTTTTCAAAGATATAGTTTAACCGATCCTTTAATCGTTAGTCTAGTAAAAGCAAAAACGAATCTCTCATCACTTTTAAAATTTCTTACCACTATTCTTACCTTAGTTATTTCGTTAGATCTTAAAACCCCAATTCGTTAACTATTAATTGTTGACGGTAAACAATAACATTAAATTATGAATGTAAATACCTAAAACTTGCAGAATGTAGCAGAGAATGCATAATTATTTTTTATTCTTTGATACGTGGATTATTTTTCTTATTATACAAAAATAAAGAGAGGTGATCCACATTTTGAACAACGATCCCCATTATTTACCCTTACCTTATTTTAATTTAACGAAATAACGCAACTTTTTGTTATCAGTAAATTCATATTGTAATATGCATGCAGTTTAGTTTTCACGAATATTATTGATCTATCACTCAAATCTCTGTGATGATTTCATAATTAAGTTGGTTCTACTTAAGCCCTGAAAGTTCTGAACTTAAATAACTTAAGTTGGACACAAGGTGCCAATCATTGACCTGAAATTTGGCAGGGATGCTCGCTGTAGGCTGGATATCCCACAGACTGTTGCGTGAAACCAATTATAGGCATAAATCAGGGGATCACGATACTTTATTTTAATCAAACAAAAAATACAAAAAAATAAATTTAGGCTGAATCAATAATAAAAGGATGCTAGAAGATTTTTATCCACAAGAAATTGGTGTCGCTCCCTAAAAAAAAAATTATGACTTAAGTAGTCCGTTTTTGATGCATTTGCAATCTTACATTTTTCACATCCGCCTCTGCCAGAACCTTTTCCGGACGAACTTCAATACCTCGTTTTGGCAATTTTTCCAAATTATGTAGCACTTTATAAACTTCGCTTTTGTCAAGATCAATTCGTTTTTCCGGCTTTTGATATTTTAAGAAATTCACCCTGTGGAAAAAACATTTAGTAATTGAAATTTTTGGAAATATGTTTAATATTATAAAGAAAAATGTGAAAATTATATGCAAATGATACCATACGAAAAAATAAGTATTATGATACCTTTCATCATAACCCAAAAGGGGGCTCTCAAATGTAGAGCTGCGTCTGAATAAGGGTATAACATGAAATTTCGATCATGATGGAAAATAAATTGTTTTAACATTATGAAATGATGTCGTCAAAAACACGAGTACATATGAAATGAATTTTAAAAGAGAAACGATTTTTCATTAATTACAAAAAAATTACCCTAAAGTTGTTCCAACAATTAACTCAGCTTGCGAACTAATAATTTCCGCAATAAACTCTTCATTAAAAGCGTCCTTCGGTTTTCGCCACCTTCTACCTCCGGGTAAAATTAGTGGTCTTTCTTGAGGAGTAAGAGTTTTTTTTGGTATCCGCTCTTTTATTACCCTCTGTTGATGTTTCTCATCCAAGTACTTCTAGATGTAAATTACATTAAAAAAAGAGTTTAGGTTTTCTCATTTAAATATTTTTTTTTTGAACATTGGGAAAATGCACTTTTCAATTATAAAAACTTTCTTTAACACGTTCGTGACATCGTGTACCACTGGTGGTACATGTACAGTTTTTCAAAACTGCGCAAGTAAATAGTGCGGTAGTTTTTTTGTGGAAGTTATATAAAAACACGCACCGTGTACCACCGATGGCGCACAACCGCCAGAAAACAAATCGCTAGTGTACCACCCGTGGTTGAAAAAGCAAATGTCACGAACGTGTTAATATAGGTAACTGAAATTCTTGAAAGCTAATAATGTTTTAGTAGAGTAGTCTACTTCACTAGATTATGCGGTACAATACTGCTTATTTCACGACTTTTATTCATCTAAATTCACTTACAGCAAAAGTTTTTAGAATTCGAATTCATTCCAGTGAGTTTTTATGAAAAAAAAAATCCAGTAGAGAATTCCACTGGATAATTTATTCTGGGATAAATTTTAAGAGTTTTGTGTCGTACAACATGAATTTTGTGTCGGAAAAAAATTTCACAAATCAAGTGTTAAGTGTAAACGGCCCGTTACTCCCGTATCCCACAAAAAGTGGGCTCCATTCATAAAAGTTTTTTTAAGAATTGTAAACTAAAGAGGGTGTTGAGTTAATCATAGACTTGTGTTTAACCACTAAACTGGATGTTAAATTTAGATTTGGCGGAAGGTATATTTAAGTGGTTGATAAACCTCAAATTATATAACCTGTAAAAATTGCCAGTGAAAATTAAGTCGAAAGATTTTTTCGACGAATTTTAAATATTAATAGCAATTGGGGTGTGTCTACCTCAAAAACATTGTAAATTTTGATTATTTTACAATTTTTTGGAGTGTTTTTTTAATGGTGAAGAAATGTTGGCCTCATGGGATAAAAATAAGAGCATAAATGCATCGGTGGTTAACATATTAGCACCCCGGGAAACTTCAATTTCGAATGCTCAGCTGGGACCCTATCGTCGAACACGATACGATTGATTCAAATCGTAAAATTAATGTTGTTGTTGGTATAAAGCTCTAACAACAACAATAAAAATCATAATTCGAACCAATCGTATCATGTTCGGCGATAGATCTCTTGTAAACAGGATAGTTACACAAAAATTGGCTTTTCCATTTCAAACTTTCATTGAATTTCATAAACATAAAAAATCGAAAAATGTAATAGATTTGAGCCAAAAACACAATAGAGCAGTTGTTTAACCTATAGGAATTTCTCGGCTTATAAGGTCTGCAAAAACAACAAAATTATATTATTTTTGCGGATGTTTTCACATACAAATTTCCCCCCAAGAGGTCGGACATGTCTGCCCTGAAAACCCATCAGGAGCCTGTTTCTGGTAATTGTTTAACTAAACCCCAGTTTAAGTTTGATTATGAATAAAAAACTTTTTAAGTTGGACGTTAACTTTTAAACATGATTTAGCTAAACCTAGTTTAACACAACGACTGTGAATACGCGCCATTGTGTTTATACTTCAAAAAGGAAATAAGAACCTATTAGTTCAATATTTCACCTTGCCAACTTTTAAGAAAAAATCATTTTATCACAGTATGTGAAATAACGTTTTATTTATAATTTACATGATATAAAGATTTGTTTATAAATGAGTGCAATCAGAAAGACATCAAAAGCCATTCACATTTGCACAGTGTTTACGTTTCAGTTCGATTTTTACAAATCAAATCTCACTGTGCGACCACGACTTTCTCTTCGCTGTAAATTATGTGGTAATTGTTGCTTAAAATAGATTATGTGGTAATTGTTGCTTGAATTTTTTTAGCAAAAATTTTTTCCAGTTGGTTCAATTCTCAAAATTTTATGATCAGTTTCCATACATTTTTATATCACAGAGCATACCCAAGGAGCACAAAAGGTCGTAAAGTGGTCGTAGTGACTTTAATTTCGTAAGTCCATCGTCGCGACGACCATTTTATGACTTTTTGTGCTACTTGGGTATTGTGTACTTAACTTTTCTAATTACATAAAACTGTATTAAATTAAAAGTTATGTTTAAACGATTTTGGTAGCTTTCCCCAATAAAATTAACATTTTGAATAATTCGAACCAACTGAAAAATAAATTTTTACTTGATTTTGATTTACCTTCTGCTTTTTATAATGTAATTCCTCTTCAACTTCTGGTTGGTCTTCAGAATTTGTTGTCTTTACATATTTGCAATCCGTTTGGTCTTCATTGATTAAATTCTCAGAAATTTGATATCCAGTAATTCCATTAGGTTCAGTGCTTGCAGGATATTCTTCGTTTGCTGGATCATCGCAAGGTTCTTCGGTTTGATTACATAATTTTGCAGCATTGTCTTGTTCTATTTCATGTTCTTCGGCCAAATTTTTTTGAGATTCCATCTCTGCGGTAGTATCGTTGATTGGTACGATTTCTGATTTTGTTGGTGGCGGTTGCAGGCGAAATGAGGGCAAAAGTTCAGTCAATTGTTTTGTAACCGAATCTAGGGTTGCCTGAATTGTAGACGGAAGAGTGGATAACGCTAAAAGCTGCTGTTGTACCTGTGCTAATTGTCTTTCAAGGGCTAATTCTTCGTCACTTTTTGGCGGCTCTGAGATTTCTAATGGTATGTCTTTTTCAACGATTTCTTCATATATTTCCGGTTCCAATGTACTTTCTATATGTGCCTCAATTTCAGCTGGTTCCAATGGACTTTCTATATGTTCCCCAATTTCAGTTGCTTCTTGAGACTCTTCCAAACCTGCCTGCTCGTTGTTAAGTATTGGTTCGAGATTTGGGACTTCGCTGTCAGTAGGTAGTTCCATAGGTTCTTCAACTACGTCGTCTACTACTACTGGTGGTATTTCCTACAAACAAAAGCAAAAAATCTATTTTAGAAACTCTAAGCGGAATATAGTGTCCAAAACTCTTATTTACCAATGTTGGTGAGGGTGGCGGTGTTGGAATATGGTCAGGGGCAACTTTTGGTTTTGGTTGTTTTATTATTTGGACCTTGTATACTTGAGCGGCTTCTTCTTGGAGCTGTTTTCTTGATTTCGGAATTGGTCGGTTCGGCTTTTGTAGAAATGTGGTCCATTTCCGTTTGTCTTTCTCCATTTCAGTTTTGGTCTTTACTGCTTCTTCATTTAGTTGCCGAAAAACTTCACTGTTTTGGCAAATTTCCGCCTTAGGGAAAATCCTGTTAAAGTTCACACTACAAGCAAATCGGAGTCAGTGAGTCGTGTAAAATTTAAAAATTTCTAGCAGTTATACAAACCCAATAACATTGTGTTCCTTTAAAACTTCCGCCTCACCAGACATCATTTCAGCGATCTCATCTTCACTCACACTTTTCTCTAGCTGCTCTACTTCAACAATTTCGAAATCATCTAATTTTGTTTCATCCTCTTTGATACAGTCTTCTAATTTTGTGACCTCGTTAGCTGTCTCCACATCTTCTTGAATTTTTGAAATTTCTTCACATATTTGCCCATTTTTACTGATATCAGGGCTATTCTGCTTCTCATCGTGTCTAGATTTTTTTTTTAGCAGAAAAATACATTTTTAAGAAAATCAGTAGATTGTAAATAATATTTGGGGCACCTTTGAACACCTAAGAAGAAATTGTTGCCACTATGTAAAATAATTTTATGAGCATCATTATGGGAAAGGTCAATTGTTGGTGTTTCATTAATTCGAACTATAATATCGCCAACTTTCATACCACATTGTTCAGCTATGCTACCTTCTGTAACCTGAAATGTTTAAACACAACAATTATAATTTTTATGTCTCGTTAAATCGAAAACTAAAATTTCACTTGATATTCGGCTGAGTACCTATGGTCAAAAATAGAAAAAAGAAATAAAGAAATCCATCAGTCCGGCGTCTTCAAAGAATATAGTTAGTTGCAAATATAAATAATAAAGTTAAAAATTTTTGTTGTGCAGATTTTAACGGGTAATGCACATAGCATCTAAAATATTTGCTGAAACTAAGTAATGGCGAAAATCTTAAATATTTTTCAGATACTTGAATTACATAATAAAATTGGGTTGAAGAATTTAGAATTTCAGAACGATAGAGCCAAATGTTGGGGAATGATCTTTAAATAAATTCTATGTTGCGGAAAACAAAAGTGAAGATAAAATTCATTCAACAAGTGTGAGTGAATCGTTTTTTATCGAAAATTCCATTAACCAAAACTGAAATAGTTATTTATTTTAAAGTTGTTAATTTATGCTATTACATAATTGAAATATTCCAAGAAACTTCCAGAAAACCGAATCTGCAATTTTCACTTCACATTCCGTGAAAAGTTAGCTCTTGTCAAAATATTATGATTAAATATACCTTTACAACTGTTAGAGGCATTTCGAAATCCGCACCACCAATAAGACGAAATCCCCAATTTGCGTCTTCGAATCGGCAAAATTTTAAATCTATAACCATTTTTTTACTGCGCGAAAATATCCGAATTAATATACGCTACAAATCAAAACTTTAATGAAATTAAAAAAATTGGAGATGTACTTGCGAGACTGAAATTTCGATTGGGCACCAACTAAAGAATGACAAAAGATCGATATCCAACTGATACTCGATTTAACTAATGGCGAACCCAGTTTCTCACCCATCCGAAAATTCCCGATAATAACATAGAGAGACAATTGTTGAGCTCAGGAGTATAGTATGGTTAATCTAAAACATGTGATTTCAATAAAAAAAAAACTTTTTTGTAGAATTTATCGATTAATAGTGTGTGCTCCTCTATTTTTAGTTAGTCGCGCTTACTTCCCTTATATCGATCTAGTTGACCTTTCGTTTTCTATATCTCTTTGCGAAGTGATTTTCAGAATTTTTAATGCTTGAAATCTATGAGAGTCATATTTAGTTCTTATAAAGAAATGATTTCAATAAAAATTTTCAATAAAGTAAGTGTAGAACAGGACTGTCACACTTAATTAGCCAAGTGTAACATTGTGTTTTCTACACCAAAGCAGTAATCTTTGAAACTATATTATTAAATTTTTGTTACCCACATTTATATGGGGCGCGAGCTGCAAAAATACTCGTTGCAAGTACCAAGCCGCAAGTTTGACACCGATATCTCATATCGTTATCGAGATATACCGGTATTTTAAAAAATTAATTTCTTTTGCTCGAAAACTAACGGTTATTCGGTGGTTTAATGTATAAAATTAATTAAATAGAATAGCATTTTACAAACTTTGATTTTGCACAGTTATTCGTTGCCTTTATTCTTTATTAAATATTATTTATTAAAACATGTAAAATTCAATTTTTTTTATCATTCTAAACACACTGGTGTAATTCATTTTGTGTGTGATGACGGGATCTTGGCGTTACAAACGGTAAAGCAAATCTAATATACCCTTTGGTTTCACCATACGGGTATAAAAATGTTCGAAGATTGCAGAAAAATAAGAGGAAAATTCCTTTTCTCCAGTATACAGTTAAAAAACTTGATAAATGAACTTTTATAGAAGATCTAAACGGTGTTTTACTGAAAACTTCACCTTATTCGTAATTCAAATTTTAGCGGGTTTTAAATTGTTGGGTAATTTTTCGAGTGCGCTATGAGTCAATTTCCAGAGTACTTTTAATTAGTGAGCCCCATCATTCGATTGTGTCTGTTCTTCAAGCCTTGTGTTCGAGCGGTATCTTCTGTTGCTGTTGTGAAATAATTTTGATTGTTTTTCTACATTCCACTTTTGCGAGTTCTTTTCAAGGCAAGAAATCAATCGTATTCGTGAGTATGAAATAATTTTCGAACGCTTTTTAATTCGCAGGCAACAACTGTAACATGTCTGCCGACGAAGATTGGGATTTGGACGAGCCGACCGCGAAGAAGTCGCCTAATTACAGGGAAGATAGATACAAACCGAAATCTGACTCGTACCATAAGCGGGGTGGAGGGTATGACAATGATTTTAACGGCCGCAATGCTCGGGATGGCTACAATCGGCAGCCACCACCACGTGAGAGAAGAAATATGACCAACAACTTTAAAGAATCTCTGGAAATTGCGAGTAACCAAGTCGGGAAAGTGATTGGGAGAGGCGGCTCCAATATCCGCGAAATGCAGGACAAATTTTCCGTGCAAATTAACGTTGACAAGAACACCGGACCATCTGGTTTAAATACCGTTAACATTTCTGGTTCCAACGAGGTCGACGTGCAGAAAGCGATTGAGGAAATTAAAGGTCAGCTTGTGGAAGACGGAGGTGGTGGCATGAGAAGGGATGGTGATCGTGGAAGGGAAGGTGATCGTGGAAGGGAAGGTGATCGTGGAAGGGGCCACTTTGACTCGAGGCCAAAATACGAGGATAATCGAAATTCTAATGGAAATTGGTACGACAAAAAGCAGGAGCAGGGTGACTATTCCAATCAATCGCAAGGCACTAATCCAACAGCAGATGACTTCACACCCATTGATTGGGCGGGATTAAATCGTCAATGTGTATGTTTTAACAGTTCAAATTTTGCATGCAACTTTAGAATGCAACTTTCAGGAAGAAGAACGAAAACTGCGTTGGGCAAAATGTCCTCCTTTACAGAAATGCTTCTACCACGAGGACCCTGAGGTGGCATCCTTGTCGCAAGGAGAAGTTACTGCTATTCGAAGGGAAAATAACAATATCACTGTTGACCGTGTTTTCAAGTCCAGTTCGGAACCTGCAGACCCAATTCCAAATCCTGTGATCAAATTCGAACATTGTTTCGCGCAATATCCAGACTTGTTGGAAGAAATCTACAAGCAAAGGTTCCAGCATCCATCTCCGATACAGTCGCAAGCATGGCCCGTCCTTTTAAAAGGAGAGGTTAATTACGAAATGAATTTTAAAAATTAATTTTTATTCAATTTAATTAATATTAGGATTTAATTGGCATCGCCCAAACAGGCACTGGCAAAACTTTGGCATTTCTTTTGCCTGCTATGATCCACACTGAGTTTCAATCTACGCCACGCAGTGAACGAGGTGGACCAAATGTTCTCGTTTTAGCTCCAACTAGGGAACTAGCCCTTCAAATAGAAAAGGAAGTTTCGAAATATCAATTCCGTGGAATGAAAGCGTAAGATATGCACTTTATCTAAAATTATTTAAATCGCAGAATTTCTACAATTAGACTAACTACATGTTTTTACTTTATTACACGTAGTATAATAATGTATTCATTAAAATTGTCGACGTGCATAAAAAATATTTCCCGATCACTCCTTAGTCGATTAAAGCATTCGTATTTCATATAGGCCCCCAGTTTTAACCTTAAAATAAACATATCTTGACCATTGTTACGTGTTGTATGCAATCTAACACAAATGACTGACGCAGCGAATTTCAGAATAGCAATTGTGTTCGATCGAATGAAGAATGAAATTCGAACAAATTAACGCAAACGTCGCATTCGAGAAGTGTTCATTGCCCTGAATTGATGAAATGTTGGCAGAAAAAATAAATATTTCGTTTTTAAATAACACGGAGATACGCCAGATCAAAACACAAAAATTTAATATAATTTTTACTTTCTTCTACGGAGTATAATAAAGTATTGTATTCATGAAAAATTTCGACCTCTTAATTTTGCCTAAAAAACATTTCCCGATCACTCCTGAGTCGATTGGAGTTATATTAAAAAAAATGTCTTTCTGTCTGTCAGTCTGTCTGTCTGTCTGTCTGTCAGTCTGTCTGTCTGTCAGTCAGTCTGTCTGTCTGTCAGTCTGTCTGTCAGTCTGTCTGTCTGTCAGTCTGTCTGTCTGTCAGTCTGTCTGTCAGTCTGTCTGTCTGTCAGTCTGTCTGTCTGTCTGTCTGTCTGTCAGTCTGTCTGTGTCTGTCTGTCTGTCTGTCAGTCTGTCTGTGTCTGTCAGTCTGTGTACAAGATTTCTCAAAAACTAATAGAGCTAGCGCCATGAAATTTTATAGGCATGTTGGGTCCTGAAATGGGACGATCCTATCAACTTTTGGTGGAAATCCGTTAACCGGAAGTATCCAAAATGGCGGTTTTTCAAAAATCGCAATTTCGTTTTTCTCGATTTACTCCCAAACTACGCGTTTTTTAGTGGCCTTAAGTGGAGAAAATAAAATTTCCCACACTTTTGTCTTTAGCTATAACTCGATATCTCAACCTGTTATCGAGATAAACCGTTATTTCAAAAAAAAAACAGTTTTTTGCGATTATCTCGAAAATTAACGGGTTTTTGCTAACTGAATGTATGAAGTGAATTAATGAGAATGGCATTGTGCGCAATTTTGTCTTTTACAGTTATCCGTTATTCTTTTACCGTTATTGAGATATTTTCATTAATATGTAAAAAATCATATGTTTGCGAATAATTTGCAAACTAACGGTTTTTCGACAAATCAGTTAAAAGAATAATTAAAGATGTTAACATTTTCTACATTTTTGCCATTTACCGTAAATTGATATCTTTTACAGTTCTCAAGTTATCTCAAATTTTGTACGTTTTTGATATTTTTGGATGAACCAACAATTTATTGGGAGGTCGTCTTAGGAGGTTGACAACGCGACAGGGCTCTAGCGTAAATTGCGCAGGGTCGTAGATTTTGTAGAAGAAAGTTTTGTGTTGACCACAACTGATATTTTTGTTTTGTTTTTAGCGTTTGTGTCTATGGTGGCGGTGATCGCAAGGAGCAAATAAATTTGATAACGCAAGGAGTAGAGATCATCATTGCTACGCCTGGACGTTTGAATGATTTGGTTCAGGCCAATATTATTAAAGTGGCCAGTATTACATATTTGGTACTCGATGAAGCTGACCGAATGTTAGATATGGGATTTGAACCTCAAATCAGGAAGATACTACTTGATATACGGCCTGATAGACAGACAGTAATGACAAGTGCCACTTGGCCACCAGGAGTTCGTCGATTAGCGGAGAGCTATATGAATAATCCGATCCAAGTTTGTGTTGGAACTCTGGATTTAGCCGCTGTCCATACTGTTACGCAGGTTATCGAAATATTGGATGAGGACGAGAAGTACTACAGGGTATATATTTAAATAAGTCAAAAGTGGGTCCTTCAGTAATGTAGTTTTTTACAGATCCTTCGGTTTGTCAAAGAAATGGGCCCTGACGATAAGGCAATAATTTTTTGTGGTAAAAAAGCTCGAGCTGATGACTTATCAAGCGAATTTTCTCTAAAAAACATTCTTTGCCAATGCATTCATGGTGACAGAGATCAGGTATTTATATTTCAGATACAATTTAAATTCCACATTTGAACGCTTACATGGACCTTCCGCATCATAGCACGATCGCGAACAAGCCATTGCTGACATATCAACTGGATATGTAAAAATTCTAATTGCAACCGATGTCGCTTCCAGGGGGCTGGATATTGAAGATATCACGTAAAATACAGTTTACTTAATTACGAGAGAAAAAAAAATCAGTGGTTATTTTTCAGTTATGTTGTCAACTACGATTTCCCACGTAATATTGAGGAATATGTACACCGGGTTGGAAGAACTGGTAGGGCGGGAAGAAAAGGAACTTCATTGAGTTTAATGACGCGTGAAGACTGGGGCTCAGCAAACGAGCTAATATCGATTTTAGAGGAAGCTAACCAGGAAGTTCCAGATGAATTGAGAGATATGGCTACTAGATTCAACGCAATGAAGGAGCGCAGAGCAAGAGAAGAAGCTGCATTTGGACCAAATAAAGGAAGACGCGGCGGAGGCTTTGGAAGTACTAGCAGTGGCGGGAGTTCAAAGTAAGAAAGAGGCTTCTATTTGTTAAATTTTCTTTAAATTTCAATTTTCAGATATGGCAGGGGCAAAAGATATTGAATTCCACATCATGACGTTTTTTTTATTGTGATACTCACTAAATTCGAAAAATCATTACTTTTTAATAAAAACTTGTACCAAGAATACGATATAATGAATTAAAACGCAGTTCCGTACAAAATATTTTCGATTTATTTGTATAAAATGCGATTCAGGCCCGTTTGCACGCACTATTCTTAAAAAATTAAGTTGCGGTTAGCTTACTTAAATCGTAGAAATTCTGGGACTTGAATAATTAAAGTTGTACATAAGTTGCTAAGTTTCGCTGGTGAAAACGGGCCTTAGACGTATAAAAAAAATTATCAATGCAAAAAGTGCTATCAAAGATCAGACAACTAAAGATATGAACTTTTCTTAGAAATTTTAAATTGTGTAGGATTACGAATCTCAATCAAGTAACAAATATCATTCAAATATGTATGTTTTTTCGACAGTGTTGCGTTTTTACGATGATTTCCTCTTTAGGTATACTAAAGATTTTTTCCCGCCTGCGAGATTTTTCGCGTTCTCTAAAATTGTTACTCAATCTTTGTTGCTATTGTCTAGATTTTGAATTTCTTTTAAAGCGACGCAACTGCTTTTTTTGCAGCATCATCGAGATCTGTTGCTGTTTGAATTGGAAGGTTTGAGTTTTTCAATATCTCTCTTGCTTTCTCCACATTAGTACCTTCGAGTCGAACAATTAGCGGAACTTGCAAACTCAACGTTTTGAATGCATTCACAATACCGTTGGCGATTGTTGCACAATTGACGATTCCACCGAAAACATTCACTAGAATGGCCTTCACATTCTGGTCAGAGATAAGGATTTGGAATGCCTTTAGAACTTGATCTTCTTTGACCCCTCCTCCGACATCTAGGAAATTCGCTGGACTGGCTCCGTGCAATTGAATAATATCCATGGTAGCCATTGCAAGACCTGCACCATTTACCAAGCATCCGATGTTTCCGTCCATTGCAACATAATTCAAGTTGTGTTTTGATGCTTCAACTTCACGGGGATCAGATTCAGTGTCAGATTCCATTTCGTAGATCTTCTTCTGCCGAAATTGTGCGTTATCATCGAAATTTAGTTTCGCGTCGACTGATATAACTTGCTTATCATCGGTTTCGGCCAAAGGATTTATCTCGATTTGTACTGCGTCCACTTTAAGGAACATCTTCCACAACTTGTCGATTTCGTCAGCAGCCTTTTCCACAAGCTCACCTTTAAATTCGAGGAATTTCGCTATGTCGACACTAGTATCTCGGCTTAGTCCACTGACAATATCGATTGGGACAGTTTTGATCTTGTGTGGTGTATTCTCGGCAACAGCCTCAATATCAACCCCTCCAGCCGGCGAAGCAACAATCACCGGACCATTGCTCTCGCGATCCATTAAAATGCAGAAGTAAGTCTCTCGAACAATGTTCACGCTCTTCGCCACCATCACCTTCTTTACTAAAATGCCTTCCTAAAAAAAAAACTCTTGAATTAACGATGCCTCGGAATTTGAATTGATACATACCTTTGGTGTTTGCTTGGTTATCAGTCGTGCCCCAACCATTTGGTCAATTATCTTAAATACTTCGTTCCTCCTGAAATAACAAAGAGCATCCATCAACAGAAATGATGTGTCTGAACAATCAATGTTATCAAATGAAATCCAACTAACTTGCGCGTGATGTGGACTCCACCTTTGAACCCATTATCGAAATATCCTTTACCTCTGCCACCTGATAATATTTGAGCTTTCACCACGAATTCCGGAACATCTGCCAAAGAGTTTATTTAAAAATCGCATTTCTTTTTCAGATAAAAAATGACTTTGATTTTGTGAGAAAACTTGATATGATAGACAAAATCAAAATTTGAACGAAAATTTCTTCTCCTGAGTTGTAAAATTCTGTCCTCAAATTCCTTCAAATAGGACTAATCATAGTGGTAGAAACTCTTTTGATCCTTACGAAATTATGTCTGTGGTCCGCCATGCAAACGCATTATAAATTTTCTAACTAGGAATTTTAAATTCTACACAAAGGTCGAATTTAACACTTCAAATTTCTGACGTGGAATAATCCGGCTTGGATAGTCTGGTAAAAATTGTGAATAAATCCAAGTAAATATCTTTACCAAAATCGTTCAGATTTGAAGCATCTTTTTTCCCTTCCAGGACTCGAAAGTTCTGGATAGCGACTCCGCTTTCCTGTAACAGTTCTTTACTCTGATATTCCAGCAAATTAAGGTTTCTCGACTGAAATATTTGAGCCTGCAAAAGACCTATTAATTCATTTCAACTATTTTTTATTTCTAAATATATTGCTTACACGTCGAGCAAAACGTGATAAAATAAACGAATACCGCGACAACATTGTTTTTAATGCAGAGTTCACACTGAAAATATCCAGCAATTATGTAACGAAACTATTAATTTCTCAGTCAAAAATCGCCACTGAGGAATCTTATCAATCTCATAAACTCGGTTTGTTTGTGACAAGTGGTGGCAAGTTTCAAAGTACGCATGCGATTAAATTATAACCTTTTTCCTGCCTGACATTTCTTTTTTTGTATCTTTTTAATCAGTGAGTCAGATTGAGGGATTTTAAAATCGAAATACAGAAAAGGGATTTTAAACTTTTTGGAGGGTTTTTTCAAAAAAATATAATTTGCCCGTTTGCAACGCTTGCTGGTGCAGTGAATACTCATATTATGTGTATTTTCACATTTAACCTCTTGTTCGTTTTCGATTTACGGTAAAATGTAGAGAATTTTAATAACTTTAATTTTTCCTTTAACTATTTTTTCGCAAGTAATTCGCAATTTTTTTTTTACTTTTTAATGAAAATATCTTAATAACGGTAAAATATAACGGTAAAATGCAAAATTGTGTAGAATACCTTTCTTATTAATTCATCTCATGCAAAAACCATTAATTTTTGCAAAAACCAGGAAAAAAAGACTTTTTTTTGAGGTAATCGCAAAAAACTGTTTTTTTTTTTAAATACCATTATATCTCGATGACGACATGAGATACGTAATTTTAGTAAAACACAAAATTGTGGAAAATTTGATTGTCATACACAAAGCTCTGAAAAACACATTATTTCTGTTGACACTTATTAAAAATTTCAGACTTGGTGGTTGGGAAATACATAAAATTGTTATTTTTTTTGTTTTAAAAACCTGTATTATCATCCAAAACGATTGAAATTACAATAGATATGCCCATGATTTTGATTATAACCACCTTATAACTTTTATGACGAGTTTCACTATATATTTTGCAACCGCTAAATCGGATTATGGGTCAATTTAAGTAGAAAGCGACCGGTAATTCGATTTAGTGATCGCTAAATGTTTCGTGAAACCCGAAACAAATTGAATGGTTTCAAGTGCTCTGTCCTTTTATTTTCCTAAAATGTGCGCAAAAGAGATATTTGGGTGATGGGAAGTCCAAACCTCTCCACCCATACAGAATCAATATTACAAAAAAAATCGATGAGTGGTTCCATCGATTTTTTTTGTAATATTGATTCTGTATGGGTGGAGAGGTTTGGAAAAAGATTCAATAGATTTACCATCCAAATGAAAATCTGGATACGAAATTTGGTGCAAAAAATGGGATGCAATTAGCGTTAATTTTACTGCAATTGAGAAGATAAGCTTTTGAAAACTTTGAAAACACACTTCCCGTGTCAATATACACACTTCCCGTGTCAAAACTGAATGATCCTTTTCCACTTTGACTAGGGTAGCTCTTCTTAGTATTCCTAGAGCATTCCTAGGGAAGTATCTAGAAAATCCGAAGGGATTGCGGAAAGGCTAGCGCAGTGACAGTCACAACTGAATTTAGTTCTGCAGTTTACCTTAATTAAAATGTTGCAAAGAAAATTCGAGTTTTTTTTTCAGAAATTTTCCACGCCAAAATTGTCAAACTTGAGTTTTTTTGGCAGTTCTCGCTTTATAATAAATGTAGGTAGCAAAAATTTAATAATATTTAGACTTGATACTTGAACAATTTTATCTTTAGGTCATATATGGCCGGGATCTCAATCACAAAACCTTTTATTAGAAAAACCACGCAATATACAACACATTTGTTGTCCCGAAAACTAACAAGAACTTTCTAATTCAAATTCGTGCATTTTGGAACCATTGATTTGCGCGCTGTGTAAATCAGATTGGCCTCTAATAAAAAATTCGATGTTTAGAAAATATAAATTGTGTACCATTTCAAAAGCCGTAGGTGAGTAAAATAAGTATTTATTTCTTACTAGCTTGCATCCCCGTCGTATACAAGCTCGGGTTAAGTTTTTTCATTTTTTTTTATGGTCTTTGTTAGAGCTAAACTTCAGGCCAATCGGCTCGGTAGTTTCCCCGCGAAAGGGTAACATAGAGGAAGAGTTAAGTTTCGAGATCACTTTACCCTTTCCCCTTACTCCCCCCCCACCCCTCGCCCTACTTTTCCGTATGCCAGAACTACCACAGACACTCATGCCAAATTTCAAGTCAATCGGTTCAGCCGTTTTTGCGTGAAAGAGGAACAGACAGACAGACATACAGACAGACAGACATACAGACAGACAGACATACAGACAGACAGACATACAGACAGACAGACATACAGACAGACAGACATACAGACAGACAGACACCAACTCATTTTTATATATTAGTATGAGTATGATTGATTGATTCAGCCACGGTTGAGAGAATTATGTAAATACAAACTACATATTTCTAAATAACTTTTTTTTATGGTGACACCGAATCCAAAAAAAAAACAGTATTTTATATTTTTAGGTTTATATTTTTTATATACTTTTTTCTCTCCAATATTTTTATAAAACTTAAAACAGTTTCATGTTTTTTATTAACTAAATGTAATTCGATCCACAAATAAATTAAATGTTTCTGAAGGAACGTATATAACATAATTATTATTATAATTTTTTTACATATTACAATTATAATAAGAATCTGTATTTAAATTACGTAGAGTGCATTTTTGTTTGTCGTTTTTTTTGCTATCTTGTTTTGCTTCGTATAGCGTTTTTTATGCATTTCTTTTTAACTAAAAAATACAGTAGATTCGCGATTATATGAACTTATCTAAGCAGTGAAGTTTTCATGTGAACAGGGTTTTATATGAAAACTGTTGTTTTTTCAGCCCTCGTGAGAAAATAAGGCAATCTTAACGCAGTTATACTCTTGTAGCTCCCCCTTTTAATTTTTAATTTGAAAGATTGGACTACAATTCATATTTTTAGTACCCGACCGAAATTTCAGTTTCCGCCTTTTTCGGCCAAAGATTAGAGTTTCGGTCGGGCACTACGTCTAATCGACCCCAGCACATAAATATTTTTTTTGTTGTTCATATAATTCAGTAGTTCCTATAATGCGATATTCATATAACCACGAGTCAAGTGTATATATCAGGTTAAACTGTTTGAATTATAATTGTAACCTAATCTCCTTATTCTGGCGTAGTTACCTGTCACAAGTTACAATGTGTATAGCGATTTTGGCACAAAAGATAAAAATTTTGCAGTGATTTTATCCGTGATAAATGAAACAGGAAATTTTTCAAAGCTCAATTCAGAGAGATACAAAGCAGGTTGGAATTATACCGTGAAAATACGGAAATTTGGTAGTAGAATTGTGACTAGTCATCGGTCACTGACAGTTGCCAGAATAGGGGTATAAGTTTAATAAAAATATATATAAGACAGACTATAATTTTATGTGGATAATAAATTAATGATTATTTACAAGATCATTTTTAAAATATTACTTAATTAAAATTTGTTTTTGTCGTCATAAAATAATCGTAATTGCAAACAGTTATAATTCTCATGTTTTGTTATATCCTAGTTTTATTTGCAGTTTCACTCTTTCACACGCCTATCAAATATTAAAGATTTCAACTAATTTACAACACTGACAATACCTTAATCGATTTTTAAAATACGCCCGTATGTACACATTTTCATTTCTTATGTTAAATTTCAAGTTTTCAATTGTTGCATAAAATATTACATATTTACTAAAAAAAACCAAAAAAAAATTAAAGTGTAGATATCTATGTATAAAAAAGATACATAGTTTTATGATCTACGACTACGATTTGTTTGTTTTATTTATTTTTTTACTTTTTAATTTTTAAATTATTTTCTATTCAACTAATTGCGATGTATGGTGGCGGTCTATCGTATCGTCTGCGATATTTCCATTTAAATGGTAATCACCAGGTGATGATATTGATGTTGGAGACGACGATGCGGATGAACTTTCACCCTCTTCGTGTGATCTCGCGTCTAAAATGCGTGCATTTAAAGCTTCCTCGTCGCTTTCCATATCGGAATCGGAATGGCAAACTAAAGTTGATGTTGGCTCTAGAATACCATTCGCTCTTAAGTTCTGCTCCAACTCGAGTAATTGACCCATAAAATTAAGATTCGGTGAAATAATCGGCCTCGCCACCTTTACCAGTTTGTACGCCTCTAGCAGTGATAAGGATTTGTAGCGCATTACGTAAGCTATGGCTATTGTCGCACTTCTTGAAATACCAGCTTGACAATGCAGTAAGACAGTAGAACCCTTTTTCCTTGCTTCCTCTGTAAATATAAAGAATTTGTTATTAGAAAATTGACATTCTCTATAAAAATAACTATTGATAAATACGAGGTTGCATTTAAATTTCTGTTCATAAATTTATCTATATTATGGCTTGACATCCCAAAGTTTCATAACGCACCCACAATTTTACGTGGATTGCTAACCATGGATGATTTACACATTTGTAAGGTTTTTATGATGCAACCTATCAAAAGCGGAGGTGATAGCAATCTAGACTATCACTACTCATCTCGGACTTGAATGACCACGGTCGGAAATTGAACCACCGACCTTTACTTTATCATTTAGATTAAGCTGCCTGTCCATAATTATTAATAATTCTATTGAAATTAGATCAAAAACAGAAGTCGTGTTACACGAATGTTATTATTGTGCTCTGAGGATGAAAACAAAAACAATTGCGAAAATATTTTCAGTAAATATTTTAATAAAACAGTGTGAAAATGTTTACTGGTCTAGATGTGCCATTTTGTCCACAATTTTCTTTAACACTTTAAGGCCCATTTGCTGATACAAGTCCTAACTATTTAAGTTATGCTTAGCCTTCTTAAACCATAGAAATTCTGGCACTTCACAAATTTAAGTTCGACATAAGTTGCTATGTTTCGTTGGTGCAAACCGCTCTAAATGACTCTCTGTTGTGTTTGCTCTAAAACGGTTCGCTTTGTATATTTCATAGCTTGGAAAAAGATACTTCCAAAAGCATATGTTTAATTTGATTTCCGGTATTGACAACTTTAACATAGTACATATTGCCAGCAAGTTAATTGATCTGATTGACTAAGAAATCAGGAAGTAGACGTATGGATCGTTGTAACACACCATTTCCCTTTTTTTAACAGTGATATACGGCCTTGCTGAGGTTAACGTAAAAAATCTGGAGTGAATTATTTATTATTGGATGAAATATAAAGTACATACACCAGATGAGTCATATAAAAACCGTCATCGTTGCCATTGCCAACGACAGTTATAAAACTATTATTTCAGGTTGCTATTCAGACAACGTTTTTTTTTGTTTTTTTAATTTTGAAGGCCATTAGTGCAAAGCAAACTAATAATCTGGTTAGAATCGTTCGTTAATTATACACTAACGGTGGTATGCATCATACAAAAATCGGATTAGCTGTTCTACAGACTGCATTCTTTTAATGCAACTTAAAAATCTAGTTTCTTAGGCCCCGTTTCTATTTGCGATTTTTTCTCTTCGAAAATGTCAATCAGAATTTTTTCCGTGATTTCGAAACTTAGTTTTTGCGCTATGTTACTCTTTTGCGGAGAAACTACTGAACCGATTGGCCTGAAATTTGGCATAGATGTTCGTCGGGGTCCAACCCCAACATAAATCTATTAAGAAGTAGCCCAAGAGGTGGGGGAGTAAGGGGGGGGGGGGGGGGGGGTAAAGTGATCTCGGAACTAAGTTCTTCCTCTATGTTACCCTTTCGCGGGGAAACTACCGAGCCGATTGGCCCAAAGTTTAGCTCCAACATAGACCATCAAAAAAAAAATTGAAAAAACTTAACCTAGCAACGACGGGTATGCAAGCTAGTTTTTTAATAAATAAAAGCATCGAAACAAAATATAGATTAATTTTAAGTGTGAACAATTGATTTTAAAGTTTTAATAAAATTTACAAATTTATCTATCTAAATACTTTTTATTTATTTGATCCAAGTAAATTAATTAACATACCGATTCGTACATAATTAACAAGAAAATATTGCGTCATTCGTTCATTCTAAAGCAATTACGGATCGGGTGTTATTAGAAAGAAAACAAAGATCAATGCTATCAAGCATTTAGGGATTCCCTCGTATGACTAATCACATTAAAAATTCCTCCAATTTACCACCTGAATCTAAAAAAACGTATTGCCTTTGATCAGGCTGTCGTTCATCACGTGTGATTCTTTTTTGATTATTAAGATTTTTTACGTCATTTCACTTTATGAACAGAATCAACAAAACAAAATATACATAAATGGTGAAATCCGAATTAAACAAAAAAAAAAAAAAAGGTTTTTATACTTTAATGTCGAAGTAGTGGGCGAGGTTTGTTCGTGCAATCATAAGCCGAAATATACAAGAGTTCCATCTCTGCACAAAGCCAAACTTTTTTGTGTTATTTAACTGGTATGGTAGACATCTGACTACAAGCCAGGACAGAAGTTTAACCTAATACGTGTTCTGGTTGTTCTGAGAAACTTCCAAAGCGCTGATGACATTTTTTGACGAACCTAACTCCTTAGTTCGCGGATTTGTTGTATACGTGTACAAAAGCATGACTCAATTTTATTTTCTTATAAGCATTCATCGTTTGGCTTCTCATTAAATACACCATTGAAGTGGTGATTTTTTTTGCATCTGGCGGTAAATTCTATAGAAATCTCATCCATTATAACGTATGAGCTAATTTCCCATTTTTAATTTCACCACCCTTCTTGAACCACCCTTCTTGAACAAGATGATAAAACCTATTTGATGTTTGTCCTCCCGATATTTCCAAATGGTTTTTCAAATTTCTTTGCCGCCGTATCCTGATTAAAGTTCGGTTTCAAGTGCATGGGTTGAAATTTAAATAAAAAATCCGAAACTGAGTCATTCGGACAAAGTAGAACTTTTGGATTTCCTGTTCTTTAACGCTTTCGAGACGGCTTTCACAATTTTTCATACTTTGCTGTGAATTATATGTCCCAGCAGTCTCGAAAGGGTTAACAATAGGTATGTATGACATATTTTATTTTTAAGGGTAGATCGTTTAAACAAAAAAACAAGGAAAAAGAAGCGGTGAAAAAAAGCACAATAAAGTTGTAATCCGAAATCAACACACTTTGAAAAAGGTGTGCATCAACGGCTTTTAGGTTTCTTCCACGCATGAGACGCAAGTTGCCATACGGCCTTTGAATGACGTCAGCGCCCAGAAAGGTCATTCTTGGCTGGTGCTCATGTCTGGTATTTTACAGAAGCTATGAGTAGCCCGAATCGAACCATACACACATTCGCAATAATTCGCATAAGTATACAGAATTGCGTATACATTTCAAATTCAAACTAGGGTTCGGATTGCTTTCAGACTCAGGCCAAGTGCAAGAAGTAAGATTACTAGACTTCGAACAATCTGCTCATTTTACTCTCGCCATCCTTCATTTTCAGCGATTTTTTTTGTATTTCAGGTCTCCGGCAGAAAAGTAGTTTTTGAAACCGCCGAATAGTTTTTTTTTTGGTTTAAAGTTAGTTGAGAAAACTTGAATATGTAAGCAAGTAAACACGATTAAAAAAAAAAACTGGAACTGACTCATAAAAACGGTCTGATATTGTTGTGTTGGTTTCAATAGCAGTTTAACATCGTATTCATGATGCAAGCTGGAAACTTTTAACATATATCTGGTTTCGTTCGTAACTTGCTCAACTACCTACTCGTAAGGCATTTGTATTGGAAAGCAGCAGCAATGGAATTCCTTTATGTTACCATTATGCTAATTTGCTATACAACAACAAATAGGTAGATGATGCTTTACTGGCTTTACCAATAAATAGTCAGGTCTTGTAACGATTAATATTCAATGTGACGTGAAAACTTCAAAATTTTAAATTTTAATACTGGTATGAGCTTTAAATAGATATACAGGAAACCCTCGATTTACAACGTTTTTAAGCGGGTAAAATTTGGGGATTTTGAGTTCTATATCATTGTATATCAAGATATTGTATTTTTTTGATAGCTTTTTATGTATGTAAATTCTGAATAATGGCTCTATTTAGAGTAAATTAAAAATTAAAAACATAACAAAAGCTATAATTGCCAATCTGGCAATCATTGGAGACCCGTATGGTGATATTCGTATCAAAATTCGAACAGTTGTACCAAAATTCCACTTTGAAGTCAAATTTTCCAACAAGATTTTTTTAAATTTATTCCAATCGGATTTTAATGTATGGGAGTTTTACGTAGAATCATATCCTAAATAACTTTTGTTCTAGGACTTTTTTGATAAAATTCACCGTTTTTGAGATATTCAGAAAAAAAGTTTTCGTTCGTATGGGGGGTACCCCCCCTAATGGTCCATTTTTGCCCATTAACGAACTTAGCCTCGCATTTTACGAAAAACGAATCTGCCCAAAATTTTAAGTTTCTAGCTCAATCCGTGCGCCCGCAATCCGCGCCACAGACAGACAGACAGACAGACAGACGGACAGACGGACGGACATGCTAAATTCAACTTTTTTTATCATTCTAAACACACTGATGTAATTCATTTTTGTGTGTGATGACGGGATCTTGGCGTTACAAACGGTAAGGCAAATCTAATATACCCTTTGGTTTTACCATACGGGTATAAAAAATGTCTTGGAAATTCAACGTTGTATGTTATATCGAATTTTTATCATTGCATCCCGAGATCGGGAGCAAAACACTGCGCTTTGTATATCGAAACGTCTCATATCCAGTTGTTGAAAAGCGAGAGTTTCCTAATATAAGAAAAATGTAGCAATATTGTTATATTAAAACAAAAATACTGCTCGATTTAATCAGAAAGACAAATAAATCAAAATCCAGGAAAAGAACAGTTGTATCTATAATAAAATTTTACATTATAAAATATTTAAAGCGATTTTTTATTTTGCAAAACAATACAAAAATTCGTACATAGTAAAAGCGACTTAAGAAGTTTTGCGGAGGTATGAGAATGAGACCATCTAAAAGCAGATCATGATTCATATCAACTCATGTCTTGGCCACATCATTTTTTTTCGTTAATTTTTTGTTGCCCCTATGTCGTTTTTTGTTTATTTATTCTTCCACTGCCAAGATATACATATACATATAGACGAAGGTATCAAAAAACTAAACACTGTAAAAATGATCAAAATCTGTTTCAGTGTTGGAATTATATTCAAGAGGTCAATTCAAACGATATAACCTTTTACTTTAAAATAATTTCCTTCTGGTTAAAAATCTATGAGGCTTAGAAAATAAATCAATCTTAAATTTTTTGGATTTAAGATTGATAAGTAATAACAGAATACGGTTATCAATTTTATCCCATTTTTCTGGTCTTCTTACAGAATTATTTGTAGTTTTAGTGATAAATTTCAACTTTTACTTTTACAAAAAAAAAAATACAAGCACTTCTGAGTTGATTGGAGCATTATTAAAAAAATGTGTTTTTCGTTAACCGGAAGAAATTCGTTAATCGGAAGAACCTAGAATAGCGGCTTTTTTAAAAATCGTGTTTTACTCCGAAACTACATGTTCTTCTGTAGTCTTATGTATGACGAGAGTTGGAGACAATAGAATTTCTTACATTTTTGTCTTACACCGGGTCTTCACTTGGGATTTTTCATCGC
Organism: Chrysopilus asiliformis; assembly: GCA_964034945.1. NCBI lineage: Eukaryota > Metazoa > Arthropoda > Insecta > Diptera > Rhagionidae > Chrysopilus > Chrysopilus asiliformis. The sequence goes on from OZ035961.1 coordinate 2,824,213, forward strand.
AGAGATTTTATGATTGACCAATCAGAGCCCGAGTTGACGGCGATATTGTCATCAACTCGAGCTCTGATTGGTCAATCAAAAATCTCTGCGATGAAAAATCCCAAGTGAAGACACGGTGTAATATAAGAACTGCGTATTTCAAGCCGTTATCGGGATATACCGTTATTTCAAAAATACCAGTATTTTGCGATTATCACGGAAAATAACGGTTTTTTGCTGGTTGTATGTATGGAATGAATGTCATTCTACACAATTTTGCCTTTTGCCGTCATCTCTTATCTTTTACCGTTGTTGATATACTTTCATTAAAATGTTAAAAATTGAGATAACGCAATTATCAAAATATGACACTAATACAAGCCAGCATTATCTTTCAGATTTTGTAAAAAATTTTTTTTAATATAATCGGGCTATAATAGCCTAAATTGCGTAGGAACGTATTTTGTATAAGAAGTCATGTGCTGTTCACATCAGATTTTCTTTCAAGAATTCTTGTGTATGAACCTATATAACTTTTGATATCGAACAGAAATAAATTTTTATAAAAAGAAAATAATCCTTTAAAATCCCGCATGACAAAGATAAACCATCAATGGGCGAAAATTAAATTTTGTACAAAGTTTGCCGTAACACAATTATCAAAATATGGCATTAATACTAAACATAACAAAAGCTATAATTGCCAATCTGGCAATTATTGAAAACCCGTATGGTGATTTAATAGAACGGCGAACAGTTGTATCAAAACTCCACTTTGAAGTCAATATTTTCAATAAGATTTTTTAAAATTTATTCCAATCGGATTTTGATGTATGAGAGTTTTATGTAGAATCATATCCTAAATAACTTTTGTTCTTGCACTTAAGATGCACCGTTTTTGAGATATTCACAAAAATCGTTTTCGTTCGTATGGGGGGTACCCCCCCTAATGGTCCATTTTTGCCCATTAACGAACTTAGCCTCGCATTTTACGAAAAACCAATCTGCGCAAAATTTCAAGTCTCTAGCTCAATCCATGCGCCCGCAATCCGCGCCACAGACAGACAGACGGACAGACAGACAGACGGACGGATAGACGGACAGACGGACGGACAAGCAAAAATTAATTTTCTTTATCATTTTAAACACACTGGTGTAATTCATTTTTGTGTGTGATGACGGGATGTTGGCGTTACAAACGGTAAGGCAAAGTTAGTATACCCTTTGGTTTCACCATACGGGTATAAAAACAAACAGCATTAGTGAGGATGAGAGCCGGACCTTCCTGTTTATTCCCGCTTTTGTGATGCTTTCTGGTAATAAAACCAGAAGAGGGTTGTGAATTGCGCCAGAGGGTTGTGAATCTAGAAGAAAAGATGAGTCAGACGTATTTCATTTAGTGATAAAGGGTTGGTTCAAGGGTAGGATTCAAATCTCTGTTTCCGTCGTAAGTTAGATGCAGTAACCGGGAAAGGGCTACACTGTGATTCAGATACGAGATATGATCGTATATCACAGTAGAATCAATTTTCTTACTCAAAACCATTTTCCCACAATTTTTTTTCGAACTCAGATATTCTTAACCCCCAGTATCCTCTAGGCGCTTCTTTCATTTGCCCCCCTAAACTTTGGAGCATGCTCCCACTAGCTACGCCTGCCACTGCCTTCAACCGACATTTGTTGGTAATGGCTAACGTAAACGTTATCATGAAATGGTCTGCGAGGCCCCGAGGAGAAGTGTACAGGTATCACGATAGCAGAAACGATGTCATGACTCATTTAATACACGTCGAGTGTACAACATTGCTTTGTATGAATTTTCATAAATATTTGTATACTTTCTCAGCGGAATGACGAAAATACACTAAAAACATTTTAAAAGTAAAAATTTAGTGGATTAAAATTTGTGATAAGAAATTTTACAAAATTGGCTTTGTGACTGTCCAAAAAATACTTCACAGTTACGGTTTCGGCAGAATAAAATTTCACACAAAAATTGCAAAAAAAAAATGGCCGGGCCGTAGCAAAGGCGAAAATTATTGTGTATGAAACTATCAAATTTAATGTTTGGCGAAAATTTTAAATAATTGAAGTCAACAGAAATATTTAATTACTGTTGCATTTACGTAAATAGAATTTACATTTTCAAGTTTATGATAACTGGCCTATTCTGTTATCAACGTGATTGCTAATTTTTCCTACCTAATATCAGAAGCTAGCTTGATTTTTTTTGTATTATTTTACTATGCCTTTATAAAATTGTCAATATTGACAAAAAATAATAAAAAAAAAATATGGCAACGAATTAACTGATGACTTACTATGAATTTATTTTATTGTATCTTGACTAAGTTAGCTCTTTTAAATCGCTGATTCATCATATCGATGGCCTCAAATTCAGATTTAATTACGTATACAAATTGTAAATGAAACAGGAAAATTTTACAAAGCAAAAAGCAACAAAAAAAAATTGACGATTTTAGTTGTCGATGCAGTTTTCTCTCTTCGTTATGTTTTTTTCCAGAAATTGGAAAAAATTGCCTTTGCGCGTGATGCTGAATTCGATAATACATGGTCCAATGGCTTGTGTGGGATATTTGTTCTGCATAGCTCTAGAACATTAACACGTTGACTGCCAGACCAATTTTGCAAAAATGTAAGGGAGATGAATGTATATTGATTTTTCCCGGGGTAAATCATCATACTAATATATAAAAATGAGTTGGGGTCTGTCTGTCTGTCTGTTCCTCTTTCACGAAAAAACGGCTGAACCGATTGACGTGAAATTTGGCATGAGTGTCCGTGGTAGTTCTGGTTCCAACATAGGCATACGGAAAAGTAGCGCGAGGGGTGGGGGAAGTAAGGGGAGGGGGTAAAGTGATCTCGAAGCTTAGCTCTTCCTCTATGTTACTCTTTCACGGGGAAACTACTGAACCGATTGGCCTGAAGTTTAGCTCCAACATAGATGTGAATTTTAACTTTTTTTTTTCAAGTTACAATTTAAAAAAAATTAGTAAAAAATGCAATCTAACTACGGGGGCGAGCTAAAAAGCTGTTGATCTCTGTGTGTCAACTTTAAAGGAGTATTTGGCGATTTCAACTGCAACACGAAGGAGTTTTTGAAGCAGTCAAAGGAGCGGACAGAAGTCTGTTTTTTTGGGATGTGCACGGCATCATTTATATCGATTATTTTGAACAGCGCAAAAAGATCACCGGCGTCGACTCGACGCCGATTTCAAGCCAAACCGGCCGCATTTGGTGAAAAAAGTGCTTTTCCACCAGGACAACGTACAAGTTATTTCCAAATTTGAAGATAAGATATTTGGGTCGAATGAGGAGGTCATTGCTATTTAAGTGCCTAGAAAATCATATTATTCGGAGGGTGTCAAAACATTGAAGAATCATTGGACGAAGTGTATCGCCCTAAAAGGAAACTATGTTCAGAAATAAAATTAGTTTTGCCGAAAAAAACTGTTTTTTTTACGTAGGCCGATGACTTTTGAGCCCGCCCTCGTATGTAATTATAACACAACACTTACCTATAAAATCGTATGCCTCCTGAAAGTATTGCTTAATGTTTTGATGTGGTGTATCACTGGCCGGTATCTGCTTATATTTTAATCCTGGCCGCGGTTGCACACTGGGTTCTTGGCAGGTAACGTTAAGCACGCAATTAGCACCGACGCTTGATGGATCCACTGCATCCCTGCCATTGCCAAGTAATAAATGTGGAAACACTGGTGACGCAGGATGTGTTTCTATATCTGTAACAGAACAAAATATTCAATTAAAAATCTCATTTCAGCAGTTTTATACAAGAAACAGCTTAATTCAGCTAGAGGTGAGATTATACTTTTTTTACATAATAAAATATCCTATGTCAAAAAATTGGGTATGCTATTGAAATTTACTATTCGACTGGATTTCGAAAGTTGGAGAACTGACTTAGGTAGAAACTTTAAATTTAACACAAATCCGACTTTTATCAAAAGTTAAATCATATCCAGAAATAGGGAAAAAGTTTAGCCACTCTTTCTTCCCTCCACCACACTCAGAAAAATGGAGGCTAACTTGACGACCTACATACGGCGTAATTTGCCTCGGGTAGGCGCGCGTTCGCCTGCATGTGGGCAAGTAAAACTGAGTTGACCTGTGGTCGGAGAAATTCTGAAATAAAGCCACCAGCAGGTGAAGTTGGGCATTGGGAGCTGCACGAGTTGACCTTAGATAGGTTAACTCTGACAGCTAGCTGGCTTACAGACACCTCTGTAAGGTCAGAGTTAACCTGACAAAAAGTTGACCTGGACATTTTTCTGAGTGCACACAAGTAGAAAAAGTTTTTGCGATGTTCTCGAAAACTGTTTGATTTTTTATAAAATCGGTTTGACCAAGTCATTAAATTATTATTTTACATAACTTCTTCATAGAAAGAAATCCAATTGGAGCCAATTTTTATAAATCCAATTTTATTGCATGATTGCAATAACAGCTTTCAAACAAGAAAACGCGTCAAAATCTTTTAAGGTTTACTAGTAAAAGTCGATCTTGCCTTGTAAAAGAGCTTTCGCTGTAGCTCTTAATAAATTTATATTAATAGTAGATACTAAGAGTTAATAAAAAAAGGGTATTTCCTCTAGACAAAGATGCAAGTAATGGAATGTGTTATAGAAATTTTTTAACTCACTTTAAAATAGTAAAATGTCTAATAGGTAAATTCTTAATTGAATTTTAACTCTAATTATATTTTGTACTTATTTGAATTTAGCTTAAAAGAACCAGCTGAATATACAACTCGGAAAAGAGTAACATAAAAAATACAATTTCCATAAATACATATATTTACAAAAAAAAAAAAAACGCCCAACCTGATGACGACAGTCGTGACTCTGATTCGCTTGCATTCGGCGAAAGGCAGCATGAAAAGCGACAGGATGTAAGGAAGATTTTTTTCAAAATTGAATTTTAAATTTTTATCTAGCTTTTCACGTTCGGTAAGTACACAAAAAAAATTTTACCTCCGCGCGGGGAGTAGTGAAAAATTGAAATGATGAAGAAATTAGTCCAAGTAGAAGCGGTGAGCGAATAAATGAAATTCTTAAGTGAAATTGCGCCGTGTTTTGTTCGAGTACTGCTTGGCCATATAACACAAACGAAATGTGACTCATCCAATTTGGTTCATCTTAAGTCCGACATCATGCCAACTTTTATTACGTATTGGCGTACTACATATATACTATATACGGTATACTAACGTTTGTAACCAATCGTCGGACACAAAAATCAACTACACCAAGGGGTTTGGGATGATAAAAGATTTCCCACTATCAGTCCGTCAATGATATGAGGCGTTAAAAGCTAGAGTGGACCAAGCCACATAATCGAGTTTTTGAAGCTTTTCCACTTTTGTACTATTATTTACTGTAAATTTTTGGAAAAAAAAATTCTGTGGACTTTATTACTCAATGTTGAAATGTTCTTTTGTGCATCCAAACATTTTTATCTAAAAACTCACTCGCAATAGTGATTGAAACACAAAAAAATTCACGATTTCGACATGTGGGTTGGTCCACTCTAGCTTTTAACGCCTCATATAAGCTTTCTGATCAGCACGAAATCCGTTTCAAGTGATATTATTAGGCTGTCCGTGCATGTATCTCTGTTGGTCCGTTTTACGTATCTTAAATAACTAAAATGCGTTTAGCTAGCGCTTTGAAATTTTTTGTAAATGAGTCTTACGAAAATCGTAGTTTTCTATCAACTGAAAGTATACAATTTTTTTTTGTTGAGAAACAGTTTTTTGCAAATTTCTCGAAAAATAGAGATAACAAAATTTAAAGGATATAAAATTTTCTACATTCTTTGCTTTAACGGTTTTTACAGACTTCTAAAAGTTTTCAAAATCATACTAATATATAAAAATGAGTTGGTGTCTGTCTGTCTGTTCCTCTTTCACACAAAAACGGCTGAACCGATTGACTTGAAATTTGGCATGAATGTCTGTGGTAGTTCTGGTTCCAACATAGGCATACGGAAAAGTAGCGCCAGGGGTGGGGGGAGTAAGGGGAGGGGGTAAAGTAATTTCGAAACTTAGTTTTTGCGCTATGTTTTCGCGGGGAAACTACTGAACCGATTGGCCTGAAATCTGACATAGATGTTCGTCGGGGGTCCAGCCCCAACGCTTTTAGCCGAGCGAAGACGTGTCCAAATTCTAGTATTTAAATATAACCAAATTTAAAGAAAATAAAATTTTCTTTACCGGCCATTACGTATTTTTAACGGATCGATATATTTGAAAAAAAAAATATTATTTTGTACATATTTTTTTTTTGAAACTAAATATTGCAGAGGAAAATTTTGTGCTGATCACCACTGATATTTCTTAATCATATATACCTATACCAGGCGGATTTTCTTATATTCATACAAATAAACCCAAGTGGCTGTGTGGTTCTATCTCGATAATTTTGCTAAAGAATTGATCAATACGGACAATTCTTTGAAATCGACTATTATCAAATATTTTCACTCTGTGTCGTCGTCGATGTTTGCACTAGTGGCTCAAATATGTAGTAATAGAAAAAGTGACGTCAAAACGTTCTACAACTGATGCGAATTGACGTAAATTTTATTCCGCATCTCTTTTTTAATTATTTGCACATTAACCATGTGTAAAATAAAATGTGTTAGTTGAACAAAATAATGATAAAAAATATCAAAATTAAATGTAAAAACAATAAACAAATAGTAGTAATAAGTCACGACGATGTCTCTCATTCTTACAGTTGTGTGACTAAATGTGAGGAACAAAATGAAACTCTTTTCATATGTTTGCGTTTTTCTTATTACAGCAACAAACGCTGTGTGTCTATATTCAGCTCCAATTTGATTACATTACATCCAGCTAAAGTGAGTCATCATTATATTCGGCAGAGTAATTTGTTGTTATTGGTTTTCATGTGTAATATTCAAATGCGGAATTTTTATTCAACTTGGATATAAACATATTATAACGATGGGATTTTGTGACATCAGTATGTAAAGATTCAATGTAAAATGTTGAGTGTGACGTGCTATTGTTGCACGATTAATATTTACGTCTATGATGTGTGATTTCGCTATCCATTAAAAATTCTTGATAAAAAAAAACCGTAACTATAACAATACACCGCTTCAATAATAATATAATACACTGCTATTTTGACGACAATTCTTGTAGTTGCTTAAAATATAAAGACATTTTTATCTTCCTGCCGTTCAACTCTGGCCAACTTTTTTAACGTTGAATCACCGTATGTTGGTGGGGTGATGGCCTTCATGAGAAAAATAGAACTGAGTTTTAGTCAGCCAAGAGACCAAGATGTCATTCGTCTTTAAATGACTACCACCAAAACATTTTTTTTTTACATTTTCTTGCAATATTTAAAAAGTTTTTGAGCTCATTTTAAAATTACTAAATGATGATTCTGTTAGATTTTCTATATGTATTCATCCGACTTTGTTAGTAATATTAGACATGTAAAAATACCGGTACCATTCATAGCCATATGCAATTTAACAATAATGTTGCCAATCAAATTTTCAAAGTTCAAAGTGAAATTTTTTTTACAAAATGTTATAAAAGTGTGATAATTCCATAGAACTCTTAATATCAGTAATTTGACAATTGTCTTAAGTTCAAATAAAAAGAACAACTTCATTAACTATAATTCAAATAAATAATTTTTATTACTACACGGCGTTTACATATAAGACTAAATTTTCGTATTTGACAGGTCTTACGATTTGCTGTGCTGTCTTATTGAAAATGTTGAAAAGTTAGCAAAAAAGAAAAATAAAGAATGCTTGGGTAATGATTTCCTCACAAAAAGGGAAAATTTTGACATCGAAGTGAGGAATGTATTCGCGCAAAAAAAAATTTCTTTTCTTAAACGACGAAAATTATATGATCGATATTACTGTGGCAACAAGTCATAACGGCTTAAGTCTGTTTTTAGGCTAAGCCAAATTGCTCTGTCTATTAAAGTAAATGCAGATCTTTTTATCTTGATCTGAAAATCGACTTAGGCTCTTATGACTTGTTGCCACAGATATATTCAACTAGCTTGCATACCCGTCGTTGCCGGGTTAAGTTTTTTTCAAATTTTTTTTTTTTTTTTTTGAAGGTCTATGTTGGAGCTAAACTTCAGGCCAATCGGCTCGGTAGTTTCCCCGCGAAAGGGTAACATAGAGGAAGAGCTAAGTTTCGATATCAATTTACCCCCTCCTCTTACTCCCCCCACCCCTCGCGCTACTTTTCCGTATGCCTATGTTGGAACCAGAACTACCACAGACACTCATACCAAATTTCAAATCAATCGGTTCAGCCGTTTTTGCGTGAAAGAGGAACAGACAGACAGAGAGATAGACAGACAGACAGAGAGATAGACAGACAGACAGACAGACAGACAGACAGACAGACACCAACTCATTTTTACATATTAGTATGATATGCCTTATAAGTCATACCGTTTTAATTTAAATGAAACGTGAATTAAATTTTTGTTAACAAAAAATCAATATAAACCGATTTTTTTTAAAATTTGGAGTGGATATGGGGTCACAACGTAGTATAACGATACCAAGTTTTTTTAAACCCGAAAATACTTACGTATATACAAAATCGTAATAGTATTTCAATAGCATGGCAAGACTACATAGTCTATGGCCGTGTTTTGGGAGCAACCAAACCAAGAATAAAAAAGTAAATTTCTCTCTAAGTAAACACATTATTTCAAAAATATTTTGGCGCGTGTAGTGGATGTTGCGATTGGATTCCCTCCAGATTCAGGTTGGTTCAGCCAGTTATGAGTCATCGCCAGATTTCAAGTCACGTTGAATTGGATTTGATGTGAGCAATTTCTTGATTTTATGAACACACAAAAGAAACATTAATGGATTACTATAGCAGTAATCACCGTCAATGACGCTTACCGTCTCTAGAAGTAATTTCGTTTTTGATTTTTGAATTTGTTTTTTCGGGGTGTTTTAAGAAAATCTTTTTGGCCACGAACGGTATAAAAATCAAGTTGCTTAGACAAGCAATATGGTAAACTGAGACACCTTCGACAATATAGCACATTCAGCAATACCTTCTTCACTATGAAGAAAGCTTCCGGAAACAACAATGATTAATTGAAATGCACACTAATACAATTCCAGGAAATGAGATAAATTCTGGACGTTCTTCTGCCATAATTTTATAAAGCAAGTACTTAAGCAATTTTTATACCCGTATGGTGAAACCAAAGGGTATATTAACTTTGCCTTACCGTTTGTAACGCCAAGATCCCGTCATCACACAAAAAAATGAATTACACCAGTGTGTTTAGAATGATAAAAAAAATTGAATTTTGCATGTCCGTCCGTCTGTGGCGCGGATTACGGGCGCTCGGATTGAGCTAGAGACTTGAAATCCGTAGATCCGTTTTTCGTAAAATGCGAAGCTAAGTTCATTCATGGGCAAAAATGGACCACTAGGGGGGGTACCCCCCATACGAACGAAACCGTTTTTTGTGAATATCTCAAAAAAGGTGCACCTTATCAAAGAAGTGCAAGAGCAAAAGTTATTTAGGATATGATTCTATATAAAACTCCCATACATCAAAATCCGATTGGAATAAATTTTAAAAAATCTTATTGAAAAGATTGACTTCAGAGAGGAATTTTGATACAACTGTTCGCCGTTCACTTAAATCACCATACGGGTTTTCAATAATTGCCAGATTGGCAATTATAGCTTTTGTTATGTTTTAAGTTAATTTCATTAGGTATTAAAAAAAAGTCTTCAAAAACATATTTTAATGAATATACAGTCAAAGTCCTCTAACTCGAAATCCCTGTAATTCAAATTTTCCTCTAACTCGAATTTTTGAACCTTGACTCTTTTGAACCGGGAACTTTGCCAGGATTTATGGTAAAACTTGTATAGTGTTTAAAATATTTTTTGTAATTATTCAATACTTAAAGTGATTAAACCTCAACTTACCATAAACTGCAGGACTAGAACAACTTCGAGATAACGGTACTCTGCCTCCAGGCGGAATAAGTGTTTCTTCGCAAGGCGTTGTTGGTTCCTTTGATCTTTTGTTATTATAATCTTTGTGATTAGCTGAAAAAAAAATTTAAACTTCAGAGCAATGGTAAAATGTTGAGAGATTTAAATTAAGACGAATTTTTTTCTTGTGAAAGGTTTTTTTTGCATTGGAAAACATCTACTAATAAATAACAGAAGTAGATAATGGGTGATGTGAATAAAAAAATATATTTTGCTAAAACTGATGTTTTTTTAGCTAATGCAGTCTGCATGCAGTCTGCAGTACTTAAAAAACATAAGTCTTAGCAAAAGCTTTTTTTATTCACATCACTCAATGAACCAGAAAAAAGTTCTTCAAGTGGGGTGTATTTTTTTTAAGAAAATGAGTCCTAATAAAGGGTTAGAGTTTTACGCTTAACTGTATCATTTCATCAAGCAAAATTATATGTAAAATCATGAATCATCAACGATTCGTCATATTTAAAAGTTAAAAATATTTTACCGGCTATTCATTTATGTATAAACTCTTTTAGGAATTTTAAAAACAGTCTACACGTCTGCAATTTTTTTTTGTCTTCTTAAATGTGCAGGCCGATTCTCAAATAGGCAAAAACACAAAGGATCGTTTTAAATAGAAAACTAAAAAAAAATAGTAACTGACAAAGAATTTTCAAATCTAAGTACATATGCCATCAACATAATCAATTTTTAACTACATTTTGGCCCAAAATTTTTGGGTGGCTGGTTCTCATGAGGTAAAGGCTTTTTTATCAGGTCTTTGGACTTCGCAAAATGATCTGCACATATTTAACGTATTTTTGATGAACTCTAATGTTACGTTCGGAAAATCCTACTAATATATAAAAATGAGTTGGTGTCTGTCTGTTTCTCTTTCACGCAAAAACGGCTGAACCGATTGACTTGAAATTTGGCATGAGCGTCTGTGGTAGTTCTGGTTCCAACATAGGCATGCGGAAAAGTAGCGCGAGGGGTGGGGGGAGTAAGGGGAGGGGGTAAAGTGATTTCGAAACTTAGTTTTTGCGCTATGTTACTCTTTCGCGCCGAAACTACTGAACCGATTGGCATAGATGTTCGTCGGGGATCCAGCCCCAACATAGACCCATTAAAAAGTAGCCCGAGAGGTGGGGGGAGGGGGTAAAGTCATCTCGAAACTTAGTTTTCCCTCTATGTTACCCTTTCGTGGGGAAACTACCGAGCCGATTGGCCTGAAGTTTAGCTCCAACTAAACTGAAAAAACTTGACCCGGCAAGGACGGGTATGCAAGCTAGTCATTAAATAAAATATTGTAATTATTTATTGCCTATGCTTGTGTGGGAAGGTACAGAGACTGGTAATGTTTTAAAACTCTAGAAACGTTTTTAATTGGTCATGGCTGATTAAGTGCATTGCCGGAACGATTTTGTTTAAGAATTTTTTGTTACTCGTGTATCACTTCCGAATCATGTTTTTAATGAAATTCATTTTCTATAGAGACGTCCTGAATTTATTGCAATGAAGTGGAAAGCTATCGAGAGATTTTATCCAGAATCTCTCACGACATCGCCACTGTACTAACAATAGAAATAGTAACTATGTTTGTGTTTATTTATACATTTGTACGTAATACCTAATCGAGAAAACGAGGGAAAGAAAATGGCGATCGTGAGTCACCGTCTTTCTTGTTGCTTGGTTACTGATTACAACACATTTTTGATGACTATTTATAATGTTTTATTGTTTGTATATGTGCATGAAACTGAAACGAAAAATGTGGCACTTAAAGATAAAGTTTTGTGACACGATATCATATACAAATAAATATACCTTGCATCGAATTCGCTTCATTTCATGAGTCCAACCAATTGGGTACATGGTTTCGTTTGCTATAAAATCAATTTAGGGTTTAGGGAAGAATTTGCCTTACATCCATATACTATAAGACGCCACTGCGTGTATAGTCAATGAATAACGTATTTTCTAGTGTGTGCCGAACAGTGTTTTTCCCCCTTTCTTCTTATGTACTATAAGGAAGTTGGGCTAAATAAGGCGACGACAGCTCATTTCGAGAAAGTTTCACGTGAAACAGTTTTCATAAATTTCTTTGCATTTTTCGTAACTGATGGATTTCTTTCCGTTTGGTTAAAAGTAATTATAAAATAGGCAATGAATAAAATAGTCCCTTTTCGTTAAACTTAAGGTTCTTAGAGATTTCGTTCTGCACTTAAATGTCAAAACAAATTGATTAAAAAAATGTAGCTTTTGTGTTGTATGTAGAATACGGCTTCTATAAAAATATTTTTGCTATAGCGTGCCAAAACGTAATTAGGTATATAGGGAAATTGTTAAAAACTTTTAAGAAGAAAACATTTTTCATGGTAATCATACCAAGCATTAGTCATCATGTTTGGTATTGACAAACTGTAGTAAGAAGTCATTACTCTATACTAGTTACTAGTTACAAATGTGGAAAAACGATTTTTTTGAAATACGATTCATACCTATTTTGTTTATGGGCATAAACCTAAGTACCAGGCACGGAGATTCACGTTTTATCCTCATTTTCATTTCACTTTTTTTCTTGTATTGTTGCGCACACACTTCTGAATTTTTTGTCAAAATTTTTTTTGTGATGATTTTTTTCTGATTACAGTTATGGCTCACTTTATCCAACTTCTGAGTGAAAACGATTACTTGCTATTCCTGGTAAACGTTCGAATGAATATTTCCTTTAAATTTTGTACGAAAACTCCTTCGAATATTTTCCTTCGAATTTTTTTCACACAAGACACTGCACTAAAATAAGCACTTATAGGGACTAATCCTGTATTAGATAATTAGATCGTTTCAATTTGCAATGCTGATATAGTGGAAAAAAACTTTCACAGTTAAATTACTATTTCTCTGATGAAGGCACTAATTTTATTCTCGATTATTTCACATCGACGATATAGATTCCCTGTGGTATAAATAAAATTGGTTCGTCCACTGCGAAGATTAGGTATTAAAAATCCTGTTTTCTCCTTCGGCCGAATCACCGCGCTAATGAAAACCCGTTCTTCTCTAACAAAAAGTTCACACCGGAATGAGTTGCTAGCTGAAGCTAGAAATTGCCGCGGTCGCGCAGTTGAATGGAAGTGCTGTGCTGAGAGATTCGTTGGCAATGGCGTAGTACGAAGCTGAGTCACCATATGTAAGTATGTAACCTATTTCGTACCACTACAGAGGCGAACTTCTTTCCAAGTGCCAGGGATTGAAAGGGGACAGGCAGGAAAGTGAACGTGCATTTATGATTGGAACTGGGAAACTTTAAAAACTTAAGTGGTCAATCTGCTGAAATAGCAAAACGAGCCAAACAGCTACCACCAAAACTTGAGAGCTAGTTGTTTTAGCGTTCTAAGTTACATCCTTAATCGAAAGAGGGCGCCAACTGCGATCAAAGGTATAGCGGTACACCATATTATATACACTGCTATAAATTTTTAGTTACCTTCCATATTCTTACTTTCCTCTTTTGTATTGGGTGGTGGCAAACAAAAACTTTTTGGAAAGAACTCTTTGAGGGACACCTTTTGGCGTTTACAGTTTTAAAATCGGTCAAAAAACAAACAAATTATAGCCGTTTGTAGTTTTTGCGAAAAAAAACTTTGTGGGGCTCCCGGCTCCCCCCTATGGTCGAGCGACTAAATTTTTTTTAAATCCATTTGACCCCATAACGCTAGGAAAAAATAGGAAGATCCTAGTCAACCGCGCCCCTAAAGTAATATTTTACCAAAATTTCTCGAAAACTGCGCTTTTGTGAAAAAATGCATTTAACCAAATTCAAAGGAAATAAAATTATCTACATGTTTTGCTTTAACGGTTTTTACGTAACTCTAGCGGTTTTCAAAATATTTCAAAAAAATTAAGCTTTTTGAAAATTTCTCGAAAACTATGCGCTTTTTGAGAAAAAAATGCATATAACCAGATTGCCTGCATTTTTCCCTTTAACGGTTTTTACGTATGTTTAACGGACTTCGAGATATTTGAAAAAATATTATTTTTACTTTCTTCTACGGAGTATAATAAAGTATTGTATTCATGAAAAATTTCGACCTCTTAATTTTGCCTAAAAAACATTTCCCGATCACTCCTGAGTCGATTGGAGTCATATTAAAAAAAATGTCTTTCTGTCTGTCAGTCTGTCTGTCAGTCTGTCTGTCTGTCAGTCTGTCTGTCAGTCTGTCTGTCAGTCTGTCTGTCCGTCTGTCCGTCTGTCTGTCCGTCTGTCTGTCAGTCTGTGTACAAGATTTCTCAAAAACTAATAGAGCTAGCGCCATGAAATTTTATAGGCATGTTGGGTCCTGACATGGGACGACCCTATCAACTTTTAGTGGAAATCCGTTAACCGGAAGTGTTCAAAATTGCGGTTTTTCAAAAATCGCAATTTCGTTTTTTGTCGATTTACTCCCAAACTACGCGTTTTTTAGTGGCCTTAAGTATGACAAAACTTGGAGAAAATAAAATTTCCCACACTTTTGTCTTTAACTATAACTCGATATCTCAACCTGTTATCGAGATAAACCGTTATTTCCAAAAAAAAAAAAACAGTTTTTTGCGATTATCTCGAAAATTAACGGATTTTTGCTCATGAAGTGAATTAATGAGAATGGCATTCTGCATAATTTTGTCTTTTACCGTTATCCGTTATATTTTACCGTTATTGAGATATTTTCATTAATATGTAAAAAATCATATTTTTGCGAATAATTTGCAAACTAACGGTTTTTCGACAAATCAGTTAAAAGAATAATTAAAGATATTAACATTTTCTACATTTTTGCCATTGACCGCAAATTGATATCTTTTACAGTTCTCAAGTTATCTCAAATTTTGTACGTTTTTGATATTTTTGAATAAACCAAGAATTTATTGGGAGGTCGTCTTAGGTTGAAAACGCGACAGGGCTCTAGCGTAAATTACGCAGGGTCGTAGATTTTGTAGAAGAAAGTTTTGTGTTGACCACAACTGATATTTTAATTTTATTTTCCGAAAGTAAAACCATATTTCAGAGGAAAGTTTTGTGTTAATCATAACCGATATTTTCTTTTGCTTGTCCTATCCTCTAATGCTCAGAAAAATAATGGCAACTGAGTCAAAAAGGTAACATTTTGACTTTTTAAAACAAAATCCAACCAAATATAATATACTTTTCAAATTCCGCAGGCTTTTAAAAGATATATGTGGATTGGTTTCAAAAAATGATCTTGTCTACCTTCAGTAGTTTTGAGAAAATCAGGAAAAACTATTCATTCCCAAATAGCGTCAACAATCAAAAGTTTTTTTGTGTTTTTTGATTAAAGTAGAGGAGAATAACAGCAATGAAGCAGATCTCCAATAAAAAGGTCAGAATTATAGACAGTATCAGAAGATCAAAAGTGGACAAGGTCGTCTCTTTTTGAAAAATGATTTTCAAAATATTTTATGGCATTTAATATTTTATAATTCAATTTTTATACAAATTATGGTACATTTTGTATTTTACATTGGATATCTTTTCTCAGTGTATTTGGTATTTTAAATGAAAAGTTGTATAATTATGATTTCTAGAATAGTTTAACTAAGTATATGCTGACTGTGCCTGTGTGAATATTTCGATTTTTACTTTGATATTTCTACACGTTGCGCCAACATAACTACGTATCTTTTTTTGCTTTAAGATTTATGGTTGTATGAGTGGGCTTGGTGAACTTTCGTCACAATTGTAAGTTACGCAAATTTCGCAATATAATTGTTTGTACAAATACGACAAAGATTTCGTTGCCCAATGTCCTTGCTAGGCCGTTCCGGTTCGCCAATGTTTATATATTAAATTGTAATCAAATATTTTATATAAAAATGTAAGATTTTTCAGGACAAAATCGAATAAAATACCCGAGATTTGGAACTATTTTCAAAGTTGTATCAAAATTGAGAAATTAGCTCTAGAGAAAACTGTTGATGGATATTAATAAAAAAAAATTGCCATTTGAAAAGTTGGAATGTCGCATCAAATATGTTTTTATCTCAGAATTTTTATTATACACCCTGTTTTGAAAATGTGCACACTTCAGAGGGGCTTTAGTCAAGTCTCTCTCGTATGAATGTATAGAGACTTTTCATATGTGAACTTCATATGTTGAATAAAAATTTATTTCCTGCCAATACAAAATTGTATACGTCACGCGTTTTTCACACGAAACACTCATTTAATTGAGTATTATAGAAACGCGTTCAGCGTTTTGAATGAAAAGCTAATAAGCTCTCTGATGCCACTGAGTTTGACTCGCTTCTAGAGATTTAGCAAAATCTAATGTAAACAAAATCGTCCATTCGATATTGTTGTGGCTATATGGTCTCTGTAGTTTTCTTTTAATTTGACTGGTCTGGCTCATTCTTGGAGTGACTCATCTCCACTTTCGCATGATTTGGTCGAGACAGCTGGTTTCTGGAAGTACACTTATCCAAGCAACATCTGCTCAAACTTCGAAATTTTCCTCTTTCTGATAATCATGATCAACTACCTTAGGCGATTCTGCTCTTGTAAACTTAAACCCCGTTTATACGAACTCAAGGTGTTGTAATTTGTTCATATAAACGCGCGTCCATTGTCTTAAGTTCACGAGCCCAGGTTTTGCTGTACTTGGTTTTTATAATTCACTAAAAATATCTCATGTGAACAGCACGAGACTTTCTTATGCTAAAGGAAAAAAATCGCGAGTCTACTGTAGTAAGTATTGAGCAACAGTTTGTTTCGGCAACATAGCTAAATAAAGGAAATATGTAAAACACTTAACGATGATAATACAAATAGGCCTTTCGACTTTTGGGACCTCAATTTTAAAGAAATATCTGATACTATTAATTTTTAGGCCAACACATAGCTGTAGAATTGGGGATTAATTCATAACAGCATAGCCCAAAAATCAGCACCACATTTTTTTAAATTATTTATTGATTAGTTTTGAAATCTTATTTAACTATTTTATATAGCGACATAAACATTTTTAAAGTCAGATCATATTCCAAGATCTGAACAAAAGTCATCATTATGGGTCCCATATTTTTTCTGCGGATAAGGCCTTAGATTGCCTAAATCCGCCTCTGATGTCTATTCAATTAGGTCAATATCTCATTACACCTCGCATCTCATGAAAATATTTACCTGTTGATATATGCTAGTCGTAAAACTACAATTTTTTCAATAGACGACAGAAATATTCATGACTCATTGTTCACCAGGATTATCTGAGTTGCCATCAAATAAGTAGCACACATCCTATCTAAGGACGGTTATTTTGTGGAAATTAAGACCCTAATTGCGGTATGACTCATAGCTTTAAGCATAGGTATTAATTATTCTTTTAGATTTTCCTTTATTTCTAAGAGAATCAAATATTGTAATAGGCAATTTAGATTGAACGGTGTTATGAAAATTTCCTTGGCACTGAATTCAAGTACTTTTCATTTCCCGATAAGAAAATGGATGACTAATAAAACATTTTTTGGGTTTTTAATCTCTTTACATATTTTTTGCTGTGACTTGGTTGTTTGAGTTCGAGTACAATTTCATTTTGGTATTTATAAAACGTACATATACGTATATAATGTATATTCGATTATAAGCTCCTGATAACGCCCTGAACTCAATTGATATGAACGACGTCAGCTTATCATTGAGCACAATACCACGGCTGTTATGTATGCATATATTATATCAATAACAGTTAAATGATGTTAATATTTTGACGATGTAAAAAATTAAAAAATTATTTATCTAAAATTACTGAGTTTATCTATTTATTTTGGTATTAAACATAAGAAAAACTACAATAGCCAGGAGGCAAGCGACAAACGTTGGCTGCCAAAGCCTTTTCAGGATTTTGATCGTGCAGTGCCAACGTCTTTTCACGATTTTGGTCACCTGAGGCCAACTTTTTTTTGTTATTTTTTGTTTCCTTGTGCCTAAAATTCATTTTTGACTATTCGCGACTTTATTATTGGTCCTAATTTTGCAGTTATAACGGTTTTTTTTGTGTGGGAGAACATAAAACATCCTGGGGGCACGAAAATGTGCGACGCGGCCTCAGGGTAACATTTGGGTGTCGCACGAAAACGTGCGACATGGCAGCCAAAGTGTTAAATGATGGAAGACAAAATGTTTATTACAAAAATCCATTTGTATGGGGGAAGAGCGATCCGATTGGATTTTAATATATGGAATTTTGTCTTTATAGATGTTTCTATATGAAGTACCGTTTTCGAGAAAATTGCAGCTTTTTTTCACACTACTCACGCCGTCACACTACTTTTTCTTTGATTCTGTAACTAAATGTAAAACTACATATATTTCTTGTTATATGCTTATACCTTATCAAATCCGGTTTGTCCAAATTCTAAATTTTTAAGGTCCTAGTGCATTTTGCTTGCAAACCGTGGATATATTGTTTAAACTTAAAAGAAATTAGATGTTTTATGTCATGAGTTATTATTTCAAAAACTATGAGTGTATAATTACAATTTAAACGTACTGTAACACATTTTTTTATCAAGTTTTCCCATTTTATAAACTTGTAACATTTTCGCACAAGGCTAAATTTTGGTACTCGCCAAAGATTTTCTTAGTTTTCACAAATTAAGTTAGTGACAAAAGTGCTAAAGATTTTTCAGGTTCCTCATTGTCCAAACAAATAATGGAACTATTATCAAAGGAGATTGGTCTGTTG
Source organism: Chrysopilus asiliformis (assembly GCA_964034945.1). Classification (NCBI taxonomy): domain Eukaryota; kingdom Metazoa; phylum Arthropoda; class Insecta; order Diptera; family Rhagionidae; genus Chrysopilus; species Chrysopilus asiliformis. The sequence goes on from OZ035961.1 coordinate 2,843,005, forward strand.
TCTCATTCTCGTATCATCTGCTGATGCAGCACTTTTAGCGTCTATTTTATTTATGTTTGTCAAAGGTTAATGATGTCAAATGAATAGCAATTTAGCACTATCAAGCGGTGATTAAAGGTATGTGCGAAAACACCTTTATTTGTAGGTCTCGTGAAACACCTTTATACTGACTAAAATATTTAAAAAAACAGAGCAAAAAATTCAAAATATTTATTATCATTTAATTTCTTTCATTTACAATCTTTGTTTACTTTAATTCATAGATATATTTTTTATCTGTATCGAGTGATGGGGCGACGGTCTAGTATAATTGAAAATACAGTTATACTTATAATTGAAAAAAAACGAGTATTTAGAAAATATTGGAAATTCTTTTTTTGAAATTTCCATAAAGTTCTCGGAGCTAAAAAAGGAATTAAAAATTCTAGAAGATGTCCATTGAATAGAAACAAGCGTTTTTTTTTGAGATCCTCAAATTTTTCCAAAATCCGTATTGTCATCTAAAACATCGTCACCCTAGAGCAGGACTATCCTAAGTCGCATTTCGCAAATTGTTCAGGAGAGCCTTTTTAATATTGAAATTCGCGTTTGTTAAAAATCTATTATATTTATTTTTGAAAATCTATTATATTTTATAATACAGTTTGAACAAAAACCAATTTCTTTACATATGCCTTAATTTTTGAATAAAATTGGTTACTGATACACCTACAATTTTCCAGGAAATATTAATATTCTTTGCAAAAACATTTCTTAATAAAAAGTCGACATCATTAAAGAGCCTATAATCTAGAGAGTAGAAAAATTTGATTTAAATAATTGCAAAAAAAATGAAATTCGTTAATTTAACCCTTTCGAGACGGCTTTCATAATTTTTCATACTTTGCTGGGACATATATGTCATGATTGAGATGTTTGAGATATCAAAAACATTTGGAAAATCGTAGTTGTTTTAATAAATTCAAAAAGCGTTGACGGTGCTAATCTGGGAAAAAAGCTGTTCTAGCTAGTCTAATAGACTCCAGAGAGAAATAAGCTAGACATTAGCACTTAATAGACTGTACTAAAAGGACAGTTTTTTAACTTCAATTAGAATAAGTTAAAATAGAATTTAGAACAGCTTTTTCTCTGTAAACAATTTGTCAATTTGTAAACAATTCTGTAAGCAAAAGAACAGTGTAAATAATTTTTAAATTTATTAAAACAACTAAGAATTTCCAAAATTTCGTTGATACCTCAGACTTTTGGCAATTATTTGTAACAATAGATCAAATTATTAAAGATTTCACTCTTGTTTTTCATTCTTCACTCCCTAGATTATAGAGGCTCTCTAAGCGAAAGTACCAAGTTTCATCCCAACTAAAATTCGATTGATGATTTAGCTTCATGGAAACGACTTTTAGCAGTAATATCAGGGTATGGCTGATATTATATAGTGTAAATTATCATATTTTACGTAAAAAAATAGAATTTTGTGCCAAAAAATCTGTTTTTTAAGCTGAAAGAATTCGATTTCAAAGCCTAGCATACGATCCCTAGCCTAGCATGGATCACCATCTTCAGAACAACTACTAGAAATCGGCTGTTGACAGCGACGACCAGGCCGACAGGACGGTCGGATTAGAGAGTTCGATTTGTTGAAAAGAATAGAAATTTCATTGAGCTCAGTACAATATAATTTAGTGTTTATAATTTAAAGATTAAAACACGGGAGTAGTCGAGAAAATGTTTATTTGATTGCGCTCCGTTCAGCTGACCGAAGAAGAATGTGCGAGAAACCATTTAATGTGAAATACCGCCGGAAATTGATTTTCGTTGTTGCCATCGTTTTCTATGTCGTTTTCGTTGCCTCGTTGGTCTCTTCCGAAACCCTTAATTGCAATAATTCTGACGAGAACTGCATAAATACTAATGGGTCCTGCCCTAACGGGTGGCAGGGGCCCGATTGTCAATATTGCAGTGGGAAAGTGAGGTGAGTGAGATTCTGTCTCGGCACTGGTCTGCAAACTAGCCAGGCCAGCTGTCAAGGAGTCGTCGGACGAGATTCGTGTTCTTGTTTACCCGTTTTATCATGCTGTGAAACGGGAACAAGCAACCCGTAATCTCAGCGAGCTTGAAATTGATTGCTCCCAGCAATCGATATTCCGTCTAATTGGCGATTCGATTTGTTCTTTGCAGACTCACGGACCGAGAAGGACTCATTCATGATGGCGCTGGAAACTATTCAGTGAGTGTGAAGTGTAGCTGGTTGATTGACGCAACCGACCTCAAGTCGCCAAATTCTAGAGGAGGGTACTCGAAAATCCGTCTTCATCTGGAGGAATTCGCCACCGAATGCGGATGGGATCATCTCTATATCTACGACGGGGACAGTGTGGAATCCCCCTTACTAGCTGTATACAGGTGACAGCGCCAGCTGGCTACTTGGTTGGGGCAAAGTTTTTAATCTAAGACTCTCTTTTAGCGGTCTCATGTACAAAAAGAACTTTTCCATTCGCCGAGTCCCGGAAATTGTGGCCACATCCGGCTCAGCACTGTTGCATTTTTTTAGCGATGATGCGTACAACATGTCTGGATTTAATATTTCATACAAAATAAATGGTTGTCCCACCACTGATTCAGGTATTAAAAATATTTCGATTGCAGTCACTAACTAAAGTTGTTCCACTTCCACTCATAGCCCTAAATTGCTCTGGACGCGGAGTTTGCATCGAAGGAATGTGTACTTGTGATGCACTATATGTCGGGGAAGCCTGCAACATACCGATTTGCCCAAATAATTGTTCGTACCACTTACAACAGGGGGAATGTAAAAAGGAGGCCCACAAGTAACTAGATCTAACTCTTTGTCTAGCTTTCAACTAATCTTTTTGTGTCATTCTAGATGCGAATGTGTGCCTGGTTTCGCTGGTACCGATTGCACTCAGAAGACGTGGATGGGAGTGTGGAGCGCTATTAACCTCGATATGTCGCCGCCGCCCCCAGGTAGTGCGTCACATGGGGCGGGGGTCTGGCGAGACACGCTGCATATAATTGGGGGGGAGAGTTATGACCGCGGAGAGCTAGTCTTCATGTATGATTTTAATGGTAATGTTTGGGAGACTGCTCACCTGGAAGCGCCAATTGTTCCCGAAATTCGTTATGCAGCTTCCACAGTGATGTATGGCGATAAGATTTATATGTACGGCGGCGTCATAAAGCACAAAGGAATTTGTGGGGAACTATGGGCATTCGATGTTAACGGCAAAACATGGGAGAATATAACGGTGAAATCGGATCCATGCAATGTCACGTCATTCACAATGTGCGGTCCTTTGAAATCTGCTGGTCATTCGGCCACATTAATACCCGGTTCCCCCGATAAGATCGATCATCAGTACATGATCGTAATATTTGGCCATTCACCACAATTTGGTTATCTGAACACCGTTCAGGAGTACAATTTTGGTACGCGGGAATGGAAAATTGTCGAAACCAATGGATTCCTTGTGAAAGGCGGTTACGGCCATAGTGCCAGTTTCGATCCATTGACACAAAAGATTTACGTTTATGGTGGCATCGTATCGGAAAGTGAAAGTAGTCAGGTGCTAAGCAGCAAAATCTATTCATACGCACCTTGGACAAGGACTTGGACCCTTCTGACTGCGGCCCCAAGTTCAAGGTTCCTGCACTCGTCCAACTTTGTATCACCGGGCCTTATGATGGTATTCGGAGGTAATACCCATAACGATACGTCTCACAGTTACGGTGCAAAGTGCTATAGCAAAGATTTGATAGTTTACGATGTCTTCTGTGATTCTTGGCATGTTTTGGATATGCCAGGCGATTTAACAGCCGATCTGGCCAGATTCGGCCACAGTTCTATCATTTTCGAACACTCACTCTACATATATGGTGGTTTCGATGGTCAGCTGCTGTCCGATTTGCTAAAGTATACACCTGGCAATTGTTCAGCACTAAATAAACAAGAAGCCTGCTTGAATACGAGGCCAGGCATGAAATGTATTTGGGATGTACAAAAGTTGCTGTGCTTACCTATTTCGAGAGTGGATAAGGCACTTTTGTTTGGACGCGAACAGGAGTATTTTCTAGCTTGTCCCATGGAAACTCGAGTGGTTATGACCAATCAACATCTTCAGGATTCGACCAAGTGCAGTGAACTTACTAGCTGCCAATCGTGTGTGTCGACAACCTTTGGCTGTACGTACTGTGGCAACAACATATGCTCGAAAGATAAATGCCGAGAAGTATTTCTAGATGGGCCTTTGCCTATTAAACAGCTGAACCAGTGTTCCGACGATGCGGGTAATTCTTGCGAAAATCTGCACTGTTGTCATGCCTGTTCGTCAAATCCAAGCTGCCACTGGGAGCACGAACCGAACAAGTGTCGCCCAGCTGGCAACCGTACCAACAACGACTCTGGCGATATCCAGTGTCCGCCTCCCTGCGCGACCTTGACCAGCTGCACAAATTGCACCGAGGACGACTGCATATGGTGCCAAAATGAACAACGCTGTGTTGATCGAAATGCATACACCGCCAGCTTCCCCTATGGCCAATGCCGAGAATGGACCACACATACTTCCAAATGTAGAGCGCCTGTTGCCGGTTCTCAGTGCGGTTTCTACAAAACTTGTGCCCAATGTCGCGATGATCCGGCTTGTGGGTGGTGTGACGATGGCTCTGCAACGGGACTGGGGAAATGCCTGGCAGGGGGGAATAGTGGGCCTCAAGAGGAAATGGAGTGTTCTGCGTCTCGTTGGCATTTTACCCATTGTCCAGATTGTCAGTGTAACGGTCATAGCACATGCCCAGATGATGGCCATTCTTGCAAGCAGCCCTGTTCCAACTTGACGACTGGAAATCATTGTGAAAAATGTGATACAGGTATAAATTTTTTTAAATTTTCACAATAAAGTTCCTGTTCTAAAAGCAACTAATTTCAATATTTTGTAGGATTTTGGGGTAATCCAATAAACGGGGGGAATTGCCAGAAATGCGAATGCAATGGGCAGGCGTCAAACTGTCATATGGAAACTGGAAAATGTTTCTGTCATACCAAAGGATTGGTGGGCGATCATTGTGAGAAATGCGACAGTCAGAATCATTATCATGGAGACCCAACAAAGGGCTCATGCTATTACGACCTAACAATTGACTATCAATTTACATTTAATCTTTCTAAGAAGGAAGATAGACATTTCACTCAAATAAACTTTAGAAATTCACCTATTAAATCAGACATTGATGCCGATTTCTCAATTCAATGCAGTGTACCAGCAAAATTGAACATAACGATTAGAACGGCTGGAGGACCAGAAAAGAATCTATTCAATGGTGTCAATTGTACTACATTCCGTCATCGGTTCTCAAAGGCTGAACATCACTTTGGGATGGAGGATAATGTAACATTAACCACATTCTATGTCTATGTGTACGATTTTCTGCCTCCGCTTTGGATACAAATCGCATTCTCACAATATCCAAAACTTAATCTGCAGCAATTCTTTATAACTTTTTCCACGTGCTTCCTTTTATTATTGCTAATGGCCGCGATTTTATGGAAAATAAAACAAAAATATGATATGTTTCGTCGAAGGCAGAGACTTTTTGTTGAAATGGAGCAAATGGCATCGCGGCCGTTTTCTCAGGTACATTGTTTTTTATTTCGTCTTACAATTAGAAAGTTAGGTATTTATGGATTGTAATTAATTCTATTTTTTTTTAATAATTTGTGTGTTTCATAAATCAAGTAAAATTTTGATTTTTTTTTTTTCAAAAATAGGTTACTGTTGAAATAGAAAATAGAGAAAATATTGAAATACCGCAACCAATTGAAAATATAACAACAGCTAAAAAACGCAAAAAGGTTTGTCTACTGAAATCACAATATTAAGTGAATATGATACCCTTTTTTAAATAGGATTCACCAAGTCCAATTGCTTTGGAGCCATGTAGTGGCAATCGAGCCGCGGTTCTATCGCTTCTAGTCCGGTTACCAACTGGTCAGTATTTTATCACCAACATTATTCAATTTTCATATTAAATCAATTGTAAATATTAATATTTGCAGGTGGCCTCCAACACGCTCCTCCCGGTCAAGCAGCCGGTTTAGCGGTAGCAAGTGCTTTAGTTACATTAGGTAATCCTCGAAGGCCATCCATAGAGCACCCTAAAGAGCCTAAGACTAAAAGAAAGCAAAGTCAGCATCCAGATAGTTGTACATAATTGATAAGAAGAAGTATGCATATATAATATATTTATATACATAAAAACTAAATATAATAAGTAGTAAAATACGCATATAATAATAATAATCCTAATTGAGAGTTAAGTTTGATATTGTATTAATATAGAAAACAGATCAAACGAACAATTTTATTATAAAAGTAAAAATCGCTAAACAATTGAAAATGTAAATCAGAAATTCTTTAACCTTTAACTATGGACATATGCGGTCTGAAAGCCCGCGGCATGTTTTCGTCTTTCGCATAACAATCCTTCTTCGTCTCCCCCCTTGTTGACGCTCTTAGTAGCTTTTGTTTTAGTTGCACTGACGCTGGAGTAGTGATTGGATGTACTGTATTTTAAATAGCGGTTTAAGAGACCGCCCGACTAGGGCAGTGTGACAGCAAATTCATGTCCATAGTTAAAGATTAAAAAACAAATCGTGGATAAAAAAAATATTCAAATTCATTTGATTGAAACCTATAATTATTTATAACAATTGATTTTGTAAAAATATTGGGCTCTATTCTGTAATCATCATACTAATATATAAAAATGAGTTGTGTCTGTCTGTCTGTTCCTCTTTCACGCAAAAACGGCTGAACCGATTGACTTGAAATTTGGCATGAGTGTCTGTGGTAGTTCTGGTTCCAACATAGGCATACGGAAAAGGAGCGGGAGGGGTGGGGGGAGTAAGGGGAGGGGGTAAAGGCATCTCGAAACTTAGTTTTTGCGCTATGTTACTCTTTCGCGGGGAAACTACTGAACCGATTGGCCTGAAATTTGGCATAGATGTTCGTTGGGGGTCCAGCCCCAACATAGGCCCATTAAAAAGTTTTTAAGCTTTTTCCGGTTTTCTTCGTATTTTAAAACCTAGACAAAAAACTTAACCCGGCAACGATGGGTATGCAAGCTAGTTTTTTCATAAAATGATATTTTACGCAGATAAAATTTCTTCTTCATAAAATGAAAATATAATTTTTTTTTGAATTCGTATTCTGTAATGGCAATAAAATTTTTTTTACGAATTAATATTTCCACAATTTTGGACAAACTAATAATTCTTAAGTATATTACATAAAATTTCACATGCAGAATAGGAGTTTAGAACATTTGTCTATATTTTAACACAACATAAATTGATAAAAATTTTCGAAACAGAATATGGCCCATTATTCCAAATACAAGAAAATGTAAAGACAAGTTTATATTTTATCGAAAATAACAACAGACATAAAACTATTAAGCTTAATAACAATTAAAAGTTCTGCAACGATTCAAGACTTCACATTTTTTAGTTTAGCTGAATTGATTATCAACACCAAATCATGTCTCAAATTAATCTGACCATTATAAATTTGTTGTTTTTTTTTGAAGTTTTTATATCTAATGGGAATGTTTTAAAACAATCAAAAAAGGATATCCATTCAGAATTGAGCTTCCCAAAAAATATGCAGTGTATTTTTCAAATGAAAATGTTTGGCGGTAATTTGTATTTCTTAAGCGGCCCACACACTAAGAGGATACACGACGCACCATGAGGATACAAACTTGAGTTGTCTTGTATCCTCACAGTCTGTGGGCAATTAAAGAGTAGAATAAAAGCTTGAACGCCAAGATTGTATCGTTCCACGGCTGCCTGAACTCGTCGCGATTCACGACAATCTTGTTGGGTCCATCTCGCTCTCTCTCGACGTAGATCCATCGCGCTGTCTCGATGTAGACTGGCCGAAATTTAGCTGATGGGAATGAATGTGTGTCGTGGGGCCTTCACGATACAATCTTTTTCGTATTGTCTTTCCTTGAGGATTAATGAGTCATAAGATTGTCGTGAATCGTGTCTAGTGTGTGGCCCGCATTAGAATATGAAATCATGAATCACTTTTGTTTTTACTTATTGAACATTCAAATAATATTTGCATCATTAAAAAGGAAGCGCTATTCATGCATTCTTTGTCAGAACTTACAATTTTCAATATTTTATTACAATTTCCAAAAAAACAATTTAAGTTTCAAGTCATCTTTTCAATAAAATAGAGAAAACGGACGGATAAAAGCTACTAATTTGGAATAGAAGCTATTTCACTTAGCATGATTCCTGTTCTCAAAGAAAAATTCCATGTCACAAAAATTAAAGTATTGATTGGGGATTACTCTTGATGTAAGTGTGCTTTTAAAAAAATCACAACATTTCTACAAGAAAGAAGATAATTGGAATTTTTATGAAGGTGGAATCTGAAACAAGTAAAGAATATTTTGAGACGTAAAAATATTTTGATCTACTTGAACTGCGCAATCATTACGATAAAATTTCTAAAAAGAACTACTGGATATGTAAAATTAATTTAAAAATAAATAAATAAAGACGCATGTGGGGAATTCAAACATCGTTTTGTAAATTTTTCGGTTAAGTGTAAAAGAAAAGAGAAAATTTAAACTATTGAAATATAAAAAAAAGTAAAATTTTATGGAAATATAGACAGTAATTGATTTATTTAATGATGTGATAAACTTTTTTATGATTAAAGAAAATGTAAAAAAATCAATAAGATAAACATCAATAACTCTAGGTTAAGGAAACCAATTTGTGGGTATAAATTAACAAATAAACATAATATGAAATACCTGGGCTGAAAATGATAAGATTTTATGGGTAAACAAGGTAAATAATATTTCAAATCATTAACAGTTTCGAAAAAAATTGAAACAATCTACATAAATTTAAAAAAAATGAGACGAAATGTTTTTTTTTTAAAAATCTGTAAAGAGAGGTATTTTAACAAACGAAAAGTGTGAAACGTACTTTGTAAAATAATTAAAATATGAATATTGGTGAAATAAAAGAAAATAAAATTGGACAAATTAATAATAATAATAAACAAATATATTTTCATAGTAAAATTAGAACGCATATTTTGTGTAAAGAAACATAATTTTAATACCCTGATTTTTTTTCTTGATTTATTATGTTATATGTTTTTGTAAGATATCATTATTCCTTTTTATAATCATTTATTAATTGTCTTGTGTGTGTGTGTGTGTGTATTTTTTATTTTTTATTTATTGTGTTTAGTTTTAATCCCCAATTATCCTAATATTAATGCATATATACAAAATATTTTAAAATTTATGTTATTATATCATCGTTTTTTACAACAATATACTATCATAAAACAACGTCTCTAATTTTAAACTGTTTTATTCATGCGATTGTCAAAGGTTCCAATTAATGGGTACAAACGACAATTTGATTTTTTATTGATTTATATGTCCGAACCTCCGAAACTATAAATCCGCCGGAAAAACCGTTTTAACGTTTTTATAGAATATTCAGTATATTTCCTTTCAGCCATAGGTCTTATTTACCAAAAGCCAACAGGAAATAAGTTATCGAACAAAATCTTACCAAAGTTTTACCATTTTTCGTTTTCTCTTTACCCCGCTGTCCACTTCTACTCTTCATCTAAAATGCGAGAGATTTGGAATTTCGAAAATAATTTTATTTATACATATTCGACATGAATTAACCAAATAAATGGGTATAGTTTCCGATTGTTAATCAATAAAATCAAATTTCGTTTGTTCCCGTTTGAATTACAAAAAGCTTTATCATTATTTGTACGTTATTACTATATTTTAATAGCGAAAACACAATGACGCGTCAACGCGTTCGTAAGCTTTAACATTTCTGCGCGCCAAGCACGCTTTGACGCATCATTGTGTTTTCTCTATAACTTTCAGGGGGCTTTGCCAGAGCTCAGCTCAACTCAGTTAACGATTAAGTTTATTCGGACGTAGACGTTTCTGTATTGCCTACGATCGTAAGTTGATCTGCATCGATACGAACTACATTTATTTACGCTCTCGAAATACTACCAAGCAAAAGCAGTAACTTTCGAAAGTTGCTAGTTGAGTGGCATATAAAATTTACGTTGCTGAAAACAGTGAAATCTTTACCTCAAGTTTTGTGAAATTTTTACTTTCGAATAGTTTTTGCACGCCAACGAACTACGAACTTTTCGTCTTATAAATAGTATAGTTATTTTTGATGCAGTGAAAAACAGGATTACTATATTTGTCAAGGAATACCAAAAGAAGGTACGACTTTGGTAATGTTTTCGAAAATTTTCTTTTAATGTGACGCAATTTTTGATGACTACAACCGTGTAAATATGGCATAGTTTGATTTTTATATACAGTAGAATCCCGATAATTCGTACCCCGCTAATTCGAATATCCCGCTAGTTCGTATGAATTTGCTGGTCCATTGAAAAAATCCCGATTAATTCATACCCCGCTAATTCGAATATCACGATACATCGTATTTTTACTTCGGTCCCTTGAAATACGAATTATCGGGATTCTACTGTATATACGGTAACAAACAACCTAGTATTGGCTATAGATCAGATTCAGTGGTTTCTTTTAGTTAATCGAATTATTAAATTGGATCGAAAACAAAACTAAATTATTAGTTAAATTTCAGTATTTAAAATATAAATCTTATCCATCTGTGTGCTGGAAAAATAAAAAGATTATTGTAACATTGGAAATCAATGTTTATTAAGGGTAACCGATTTTTAAGAAATTCCGAAAACTTATCACTAAATGCAAATGGAGTTAGGCAATGAGCTACTTTTTCCGTACTAATACAGATAATAACTTTTTTTTTTTGTTAATTTTAAGGTGATCATAATGAATAATTTATTTATCAAATATTAAGAAATCACACATTTTTTTTCTTAATATTTGGTTAATAAATTATTCAATATGTTTACAGATTTAACAAAGCGAAAAATTGTGTTTACAAAGCGAAAAAAAATCCTATAAATGCTCAAGGAAATTAATGCAACTTAGTTCCGTTTGCGCGTATTATTCTTAAAAAATTAAGTTGTGGTTAGCCTACTTAAACCGTAGAAATTCTTCGACTTAAATTTTTTAAGTTGTACTTAAGTTGCTAAGTTTTGTTGGTGCAAACGGCACTTAGATTGTTTTCATTCTAAAATCAATATTAAGAAACCGATGTCGCCTCTAAAAATAATCGCAAAACCGGTTTAACCTTATAATCGAATGTTTTATTAAATTTTTCACATTTCAGGATGTAATATTAGGACCCAATCATCATACTAATCATACTAATATATAAAAGAGAGTTGGTGTCTGTCTGTCTGTTCCTCTTTCACGCAAAAACGGCTGAACCGATTGACTTGAAATTTGGCATGAGTGTCTGTGGTAGTTCTGGTTCCAACATAGTTGCGCGAGGGGTGGGGGGAGTAAGGGGAGGGGGTAAGGTAATCTCGAAACTTAGTTTTCCCTCTATGTTACCCTTTCGCGGGGAAACTACCGAGCCGATTGGTCTGAAGTTTAGCTCCAACTTAACCCGGCAACGACGGGTATGCAAGCTAGTTCTCTATATTTAGGAGCAGTAGCGTTTTTTTTTGTAAATCACTGCCTGGACTATTTGAAATATTGCGGACTTTTGTTTAGTTATATTAACGTTTAAGTGTTAATCCCAAATACCACAATTTTACTAAATGTGAACAACTGCGGTACAACAAGTAGCCAATATGTACGTACAGATTTTTTACTTTTTTATACGTAGTATAATACTTTTATTAAAAGGATATCGAATGAATATCCAGATGTTTTGAAAAAGTTAAATTTAACAGTGGGTGGCGTGCACCGAGGTATAATTAACACGGTTTTAATTCTTCTTATACGTTGAACCACAAACAAAAAACCGTTAGTTTTCGAGATATTCGCAAAAAACTATTTTTTTTAAAATACCGGCATATCTCCATAACGGAGTTCTAGTAAAAGACATAAATGTAGCAAATTTTATTGTCTCCAAGTTTTGTAATACATAAGACTACTGGAAAATGGTTAGTTTCGGAATAAATCGCAAAAAACGAAATCGTAGTTTTTAAAAAGCCGCCGTTTTGGTTACTTCCGGTTAACGGATTTCCACATCAGGACCAAACTTCTCTGTAAAATTTCATGGCTAGCTCTGGTATTTTTTGCGAAATCTTGTAGAAAGATGAAACCGAAAATTGATACCAAAGAAAATTTAAACAAATCTTTAAGTAGAATGGCTATATTAAATCTATCTAAAAACTAGTCCCTCTAGTCCTTAAATTAGTTTCTCTACTAATTTTATAAAGAGTAATGTTCTAACATCGTGGATAGCAACATCGATACCTCGATATATAGGCCTGTTCAACATCGAGGCTAAAACTCGATATTTTTCAACGATACCTCGATATTTTGCAAACATCGAGGTATCGTTGGCATCCCTAGATGGGATTTCATTGAACTTGGTATTGAAGTTACTGATATGTCTGATTGTAAAATAGGCTACATTGTCGAAAAAACGGATTCGATCACCCACCGAAACGGAGTCCATCACCTTTTGGAGAAAATCGAACTCCGGGCTAGGGAGTTCAGAAAGGTTCCCTATTGGCGATAATTTTTAACAGTTTTTCGATGTTGGCTTTTAACAAAATTAATAAGTTTATGTGTGCACGAATTTCATTAATTTTTTTTAACATCAAAAGGGTACTTTGCACTTTTAACACCAAACTCAACTAATTCGGGGAATTCCCCACAAATAGAAATTGCGAATGTAATGAGCCTGATCAGATAAAAGCCCGACGAATTGTGAAGTGATTGGAGAGTTGTGAGAAATGTAATACGCAAAAAAAAAATCCTGGTCTGGATCAGCGGGACTCTACTGTATAAATTTTTGACGAGTTTCATTTTGTATTTTATTTGCACCTTTCTTACGTTTAACAAGGGTATTAAAATCATTCGAAAATTCGAAATCAGAACGGGTCATATATTGACTGCCTAAAAATTTGATTTTCTTTTTTATGTCTCTTTTTTTATGTTGGTTTTCCACGAACGAAAATCTGACCGAAATTAGGAAATAATGAATTATCATCTGAATATTTTACACGTAATTCAATGATCTGTGTTTATTCACTCATCCAGTTATTTTAATTCCGCCTGAAAGAAAATCTGGGCGAAATTTCGTCATCGTTTTGGACAACTTTCGTTAAATTATGGCAGATGTCCTCAATTACGTTAAACATATCCTACTCTAAAATGCATGATGAATCAATGGACTTTCCACCAAATTGTTCAAGGGTTAAATCCGATTTTGGCAAACTTGATTAGCATTAAAACACATGTGTGTAGTATAAACACATGTGTGTACTATACACACATGTGTGTTATGTCAAGTACGGGTACCTTTGAAATTTCGGTTGAAATTCGTAATGTCGGTCGTTGCATTTCTTCGCATAACATACATGATGAAATATTAATAACGCTTTTGAATATGCTGTTTTAATTGTTCTTCTTGGCTTCTTCTTTGTGGTGTTTCCAGCTTACAAACATGCTAATTCACGAAACCAAAGTTAAAGTATGACGGCAATCGAAGTGAAAGCAGAGCTACGTTACGGATCTTTAGACGAACACTTGTAACAGTTTCTTTTTCAGTGCTCGATCGAAGGGGTTCTTTTTCGCGTAAAATATTTGAACTTGAAGGAATAATTTCCTATGTAATTCCGTTCGCTTTAATATCATCGGTAGAAAATTTTGTAATATAGGTTAAAAGTTTTTATCAGCAAAATGCTTTGTTTGAGAATACACCAGAAACATTTGAGAATAAAATTTAGTGGCTCACATTATACTTAAAGCATACAATTTAATGTAGCTTTGAGTTCATTTAAGTTTAGAGAGATTTCTTTCTGATTTGACCAATTTAATGTTAAGAAGAAAAGTTTTTTTTATAGACTTGTAAATGACTGTATCAGAAAATATTTCAAATAAATTTATTTTTTCTTCAAAATTAGATAGTCGGAAATTATACAACTATACAGTACAACTAAAAAAAACTTTAAAAAAATGAAAAAAAGATCTTGATTAGTGAGTAATGATTTATGAGGAAGATACCGATAACTTCTAAAAATGTTGATGTGATTTTTAGGATGCAGACTATTTGAACTAACTATAAAAAGAACGAGAACAAGACAACAGCGTAATTTATTCGGTGCTTGTGAAAGAAATCTGATGCACCACACGATCAGTTTTGGAAAAAGAAAATGGCAAGCCCCGATGACCACTGGCCTCATCGTTTAATAATTGTTCTTCTTGGATTTCTCTTCTTCCAATCTTTACATGCAGAAATTGGAGCTACCGATGGATTTAATAGTAGTGGTAAGTGTTTTTGGGGCATACTAAACCAGTTTCTCCGTTTGCGGTTAAACCTATTGATAATAAATTAGTCCTAAAGAGTAATGAATGCAAAAAATAGGGTCTAATTTTTATACTCTATATGAGAATTAACCCTAGACCCGTGTACTATAAAACTTCCATATATTGTGTACTTGGGCACTCAGATGTAATTCTAATAGAAAATGTATGGCTTGTTTGTTTAAAATTCATAAAAATGTGGTTTATTCGTTAAACAAGTAAGAAATACAATGGGGAAAATATAACCCCAAAACATAACAAAAGCTATAATTGCCAATCTGGCAATCATTGGAGACCCGTATGGTGATATTCGTATCAAAATTCGAACAGTTGTACCAAAATTCCACTTTGAAGTCAAACTTTCCAATAAGATTTTTTCAAATTTATTCCAATCGGATTTTGATGTATGGGAGTTTTATGTAGAATCATATCTTAAATAACTTTTGTTCTTGCACTTTTTTGATAAGATGCACCGTTTTTGAGATATTCACAAAAACCGTTTTCGTTCGTATGGGGGGTACCCCCCCTAATGGTCAATTTTTGCCCATTAACGAACTTAGCCTCGCATTTTATGAAAAACGGATCTGTGCAAAATTTCAAGTCTCTAGCTCAATCCGTGCGCCCGCAATCCGCGCCACAGGCAGACGGACAGACAGACAGGCGGACGGACATGCTAAATTCAATTTTTTTCATCATTCTAAACACACTGGTGTAATTCATTTTTGTGTGTGATGACGGGATCTTGGCGTTACAAACGGTAAGGCAAAGTTAATATACCCTTTGGTTTCACCATACGGGTATAAAAATCGTAGGGCTAAATAGAAGTATTTTTTTAGTATACCGTTTAGTATACCGTTTGTAACGTATTGAACCAATCGTCGGACACAAAAATGAACTACACTAGGGTGTTTGGTATAACAAAAGATTTTGATTTTCGCAATTTCGTCTGTCTGTCTGTCTTGTGTGTCTCCATCTGTCGGTAAACACCATAACTTTTGAAGGGTTTGAGCTAAAGACTATTGGAAGGTCAAGGTCAACATCGGACCACTTCTTCCCCCTCTCCCATACAAATGGATTTTTTAAAATAAAAATTTGCCTTTCCGCATGGCTTTTCCGTATATTTAATTCAATAATTCTGTGGTCCAGCCAAAACCTGACGTAAATCAAGGTCTGGTATTTTTTAAGTCATGAATATATCGAATTACTAACCATCACAATCAGAATATATGAGGCGTTGAGAGCAAAAGTGGACCAAGCCACATAATCGAGTTTTTGAAGCTTTTCCACTTTTGTACTATTATTGACTGTAAATTTTTGGGAAAAAAAACATTCTGTGGACTTTATTACTCAATGTTGAAATGTTCTTTTGTGCATCTAAACAATTTTAACTAAAAACTCACTCGCGATAGTGATTCAAACACAAAAAAACTCACGATTTCGACATGTGGGTTAGTCTACTCTTGCTCTGAAAAATCTAAAACTAAAAAATCAAAAAAAAAATTGTGGTTTAATAATTTATTTGAAATTATCATTCTAAACATTGAAATGTAACTAGGAGATATGCTGGACACCAATTAAAATACTTTAAAATGAAATGTGATATTTTGTATAAATATGGATTCTACTGTACTCCAAGATCCGTTACGGTACGAACTACAATCTCAGTATGTTAGTCGGTCAAATTTGTGTATCGTGATTTCATACAATCATTTCTTCTATGTTAAAGTTTAGTACATGTGTGGTAAAAAAATTCTACAAGTCGCTTTGCTATTTTCAATCAACTTTAATCTATTTTTCTTTTCACGATTTTGTTAGCTTCTATTAATTTGTTTGACTTTATTGGAAGTTGCTGATTGCTCGCCAATCCTTACTTTCTTATACGAAGTATAATTTAGTATCTCCATGACAAATTTCGACCTTTTAATTTTGTCTAAAAAACATTTCTCGAGCACTCTCGGGTCGTTATTACAAACAATGTTTTTTGTTTATCTGCCTGTGTACAAAATTTCTCAAAAACTACTTGAGCTAGAGCCATATTTTTTGAAATCGTGTGGAATCTCGTGTGGAACAACTTTTGCAAACAACGGCTCATTGGTTGCATTAAACATATTTTTGTCCTAATTAACTTGAAAATTTGACATTTTTTAATTCGTCTAATTGCATATAATCAGCCTTGTTGTTTTGCACTATTGATTAGATTTCTATACTGTATATGAGGCGTTAAAAGCTAGAGTGGACCAACCCACATAAACGAGTTTTTGAAGCTTTTTCACTTTTGTACTATTATTTACTGTAAATTTTTGGAAAAAAAATTTCTGTGGACTTTATTACTCAATGTTGAAACATTTTTTGGTGCATCCAAACATTTTTGTCTAAAAACTCACTCGCAATAGTGATTCAAACACAAAAAAATTCACGATTTCGACATGTGGGTTGGTCCACTCTAGCTTTTAACGCCTCATATGATATATCATATAGGAATATATTAGATTTAATAAACCATTTGAGACGCATCGAATCAATCGTCTGACACAAAAATGAACTACACCAGGATGTTTGCTCTGATGACAAAAGATTTTAAACACCATACCTTTCGAAAGGATTGTGCTAGAGATTAGAAATTTTTTACAGTCGCGTTTTTTGTAAATCACAAGGCTAAGTTCTTAAACGGGAGCATTCCTTCCCTCTTCACTATCCAAACGAAAAAATCGTGAGTCGTATTGGAAAATTTATAAAGGTAAAATGAGTTTAGAATATAATATTATATAACTTATATATACATACATCAAAATCCAGTGGAACCTTTCCTTCCCCCCTCACCCATACAAATTGAATACTTTTTTTTAAAAAATAGGGCGGCCATGTTCGTTAATAGGTAAAATCGTTGATCGAAAACGGCATCGAGAAATTTATGAAGACGGAATGTGTTTAGAATATTGTTTTACATAACCGTTCAATACATTAAAATCCAATCGGCTCAATCCTTTTCCCTTTTCCCATACAAAAGGATTTTTTTTATCATAAAATTTTTATCTCCCCTCATATAGAGTATTTGACGATTGTCCCCTGGCAATTGTAGATTTTCTGATGTTATCATGCAGGGGCCCCAATCATGTGTTTCGACGGGTCTCTGTCTTTCGACTTCGACGCAGCTTTTAACTCTTAACTTCGCCATATCTGCTGCGTGAAATTTCGCGGATTCTGACTGTCACGCCAGGAAATTTGAAGCTGCTGATATGGCGAAGTCAAGAGGTAAAAGCTGCGTCGAAGTCGAAAGACAGAAACGCGTCGGAATACATGATATACCTCTGTTTTGATAAAAAAAAAGTTTAATAATTATTAATTTACAAAAATCGTTTTTTTACAAAATCGGGGAGCGGTGTAGCTATTTTGAAAAAGCTCGGGAAGATTGTTTTTATTCGAAGTTAATGGTTTTTCTTATTTGAACTGTACAGAAATACTAACTGCATGTCAACATCTTCGACAAGCTGAATCTCGACGTGCCAAGGCTTTAATGAATTCTGGTGCAAAGGTTCGAGTGCCTAGGTGTACAAAGTTCGGACAATTTGAAGAAATTCAATGTTCAAATGAGACGGGCGAATTCAGTTGCTGGTGCGTTGATGAATATGGCGTCGAAGTTCCTGAAACAAAGGTATTTAACCGGTCGACGAACCTGAATTGCAACGAACCAGCACAATGTTCTGCATCAAGCTGTCGAATGTTCTGCCCGTCG
Organism: Chrysopilus asiliformis; assembly: GCA_964034945.1. Classification (NCBI taxonomy): domain Eukaryota; kingdom Metazoa; phylum Arthropoda; class Insecta; order Diptera; family Rhagionidae; genus Chrysopilus; species Chrysopilus asiliformis. The sequence continues at coordinate 2,861,222 of OZ035961.1, forward strand.
GGATTTAAGAGAGATGCAACAACTGGTTGTTCGGTTTGCAAATGTCGAGATCCATGTGAGAATATCGAATGTCCTGGCGCACATGTTTGTCAGCAACAGGACGTCAAATGTAAGCAGGAGCCCTGTCCGCCTATACCAACTTGCAAGAAAGCTAGACGTCTGACGAATTGGTGTCAATCTGGAGAACCGTTGCGAATTGCCGATTCGGTGCGTCCTTTTTTGTGTGGGCTCGATGCAGGAAAGCCTCAGTGTCCGCCAATGTATGAGTGTCTTGTAGACTCCGGAAATGATTACGGCGTGTGTTGTTCTAATGCCTTGCAGTATCGCAAACCAGGCACATGTGAAGTCAAGCGAACGGACGAAGACAATGCGTTATGTGGAGATCACTGTAGCCATGACCTTGAATGTCCTCAAATGGAGAAGTGTTGCTACAGCAAGCGATGCGGAAATAGGTGTCGACAGTCCATCAACGTTACTTCCTGCCATCAGGCAAAATTGCTATCAGAAATCCTCGCCGTTAACGAACGGGAGGGGCGCGGCTATATTCCTGATTGCAACGGAACTCACGGAAATTACTCCCCGAAACAGTGTTCAAGAAATGGGCTGGTGTGCTGGTGTGTGAATGTGAAAACAGGAAACAAGATCCCTAACACAATGGGCCCCGCGGGCCTAGTAACGTGTGAAGGAGTTGAGAATATCATAACAAGATCGCAAGGTCGCAGTGTCAGTATGGATCAGTGCGACACGAATATTTGTGCTTCGATATGTGAATATGGCTTCAAAACGGATCACAACGGATGTCCGACATGCGAATGTGCCGATCCTTGCGATGGCTATTTGTGTTCTACGGGATCACACTGTGAAGTCGCCAAGGACGAACTATGCGTTTCAGGTAAATCCTTACGATAAAAAAAATTTAACTTTAAAACTATTTACAATCGAAAGCCAAAGAAAAATTCAAATGATCCTAGATCCGGTTCACTATTAACAAGGTCTCTTCAAGAATGAAATTAAATGTTCCGTTATTTTCTTCTATTACTGCTTCATTATTTAAATTTATAGAAGAAGTAATTGGTAGCTAAACTTTCTCTGTTTCAGGGTCTGCTTTGTGCGCGTCAGTTCCGCTTTGTAAACCAGACTTGGTGTATTCAAATCCCTGCGAAATTGGAACACCTATGGTTGATAACAAGACGTCTGAGGTGCTTTTTTGTCATTTGGGTAACTCAATTGGTTCTTCATTCGATCGAAGCATGAAATTAATAAACTAATTTTTTATAGAGGAAAGACAGTTCCGCTATCAGCCAAGATCATTCTTTGATGAGGATGCAAGGGAAGGACGAGTAATGCCGACTAACCAGATCCTTTGCCCAGAAAATTTTAAATGCACGAAACTATACAAGGAGCCTTCTGCAGTTTGCTGCCCCTTGCCAAAATATAATGATGACCGCGGGAAAAGTCTGAAGCTCGAAAAACGGCAACAATCGAGTAAGCATTTTTTAAAAGTGTGTATGGTCGATCCCTTAATTCATAAAAAAATGTGGTTTTTCAGTTTGTGAATATCTAAGAGATTTTTCCGAACGTATGGAGGGCGAGGAGGGTATGAAACTAGCATTGGATCCACCGAGATGCGAAACTGATGGTTCATTTGCTCCTCGCCAATGTGGTAAGAAAATAATTAGAATAACTTCGATGGAGAAGCGTCGAATACTTGAGGCAGAGTCAATTCGGAAAATGAGGAGTTTTTTAAAAGTTCGAAGGAAGCGTGATAGTATTAGCCATTTGCGGTTATATAGAGTGGAAGGCCCAGCAGTATCGGACGGGCGTAGTGCTAAGGTAATTGATATTAGACCGCATCGGCAAAATTTCGGGGATATTTTCGACACTGACACAAAAAAGGCTGCTCCCGTTAAAAAAAGTGAAAGCGACAAAGAAGAGCGTGTGGATTTTGAAATATTAGAATGCTGGTGCGTAGATAATTTTGGAGCGGAGATTCCCCGCGCACGAGGAACAACAAATATAACGGATGAAACTTGCCTAAGGTAAATCTATGTCAAGAAATAGCTTAAAATTGTAATTTTTCTTTGTCTGTCTGTATTTTTGTTCTGACATCAATCAATTTCGATGATACATATTTTGTAAACAAGTACAGTTATTTGCCTAGTCATTTGCCTGTACCGGGTGGGGTTAGCCTGACGCTACTTTACATTTTTCCCTGCTAAACGGCAGGTGCAGCGAAATCGGGACTAAAAAAGGAAAACTTTTGGTATACTATATTACCAAGCAACTAATTTTTTGCTGTGGTTTTATTGCTAGTTTAAATTAACTAACCCGGCCCTTACACGCGTCTGTAGAGCTGACACAGTCGCTGACACAGTCTCGTGTAAATGCACTGACTGCCAGTTCGCTAAATGTCTTTTAATTCGTTGTCAGTAATTTGACATTTGAAGTCTGTGCTACTGACAGACTTTACAGTCGCGTGCAAAGGCCGGGTTATCCTTGGTAAAAGCAAAAATGTGTGTGAAAAAAACCCGTAATTTCTTTTTTGAATTTTTTTTATTAGAATAATTAATTACCAACTAATTCTAGTATATTAGTTGGGTCGGTACGATTGCTCTAAATGCAGTTTTTTGATTGAATGAGGCTAGCTTAACGTTAAGCACTTTACATCCTGTTTTTTGCTGAACAGCAGGAGCAACTAAATTGGGATCACGGCAACTAGGACTAAATGCTGAAATAATTGAAAATTCGAAATACTTTTCTTCTGGGGATCTAATCATCTTCCTTTTGCTGTTTTTGTAGTTTGCGGGAATCTTTGGATTGTCTGCATCAAACCTGTCGCATGGGCTGTGACTATGGGTTTATTTTAGATCAGGATACTAGATGTCCAGCTTGTCATTGCAGAGATCCATGTGAAGGCGTGATTTGTTCTGAAGATAGGGAATGCCGTACAGTGGACGTAGCTTGTCAAGGGGAATACTGTCCACCAGTCCCGGTATGCTTGCCTCGGAAACCAGGACAATGCCCATTTTTAGTGCCCCCAGGATCTGATTTGGACGCAGACGCCTGTTCGTATGAGTGTCGATCAGATTCTCACTGCGAAGGTAGTAGTCGATGTTGTTCGAATGGATGTGGAACTCAATGTGTTGAGCCACAGTTCGCGACGAATTGCCAACACTTGCAAAAGATACAAAAACATCAGGCTTCCGAATTGGGAATTCCAGCGAAAAGAACATATATAGCACAATGTGATCCTGTTACGGGCAAATGGAACAAAATCCAATGTGGGAGCGGTAATATTTGTTGGTGTGTAGATGAATCTGGACAAGAAATTAGTGGTACCAGGACAAATACAGGCAAGCCGGCAATTTGTGAGGAAAACTCGGCGTTCATATGTCCATCAAAGAAATGCGCACGCCGCTGTGAGTTTGGCTACAAAACAGACGAACATGGGTGTAGGACGACCTGCGAGTGTCGAAACCCTTGCGATGAAATCTCATGTCTGCGTGACGAAGAGTGCCAATTATTGAGTGTGGAATGTATAGATGCGCCTTGTTCAAAAGTGCCAATCTGTGTCCCGAAACGAGATTCTATTTGTGCAGAAGGATCGCCGCTGATGCTAGGCAATAAGGAAGTGTCTTGCGGTCCACAAAATGAGAATGAATTCTGTCCAACTACACATGCATGTCAACTAAGTCCTATAAGCCCGCATCGTGGTTTTTGCTGTCTCAAAACAAGTACTGATTTTATATTAAATATTTTAGTCAATGTTGCTACTAATAATTTTGGTTTTTTTTGGTTATTTTAGGGGATGTATGTTTTGAAACAATATCTACCTCATGTCTAGCTAAACATGACAGTATTTTTAATATTACAAAATGGCGATTCAGTCCAAGAATGAATAAGTGTATATCAATTATTGTGGATAATCAATCTTGTCAGGGCAAGAATTTGTTTCACAGTGAACAGGCTTGTACCTCAGTCTGCCCAGGTAAAAATAGTTAAATTTTAGATGAACAAAATTTTACATATCTGCATTTTTGTCTCTTCTGTACAGTTCTTACACAATGTGAGAGATTGAAACTGAAAAACAGTTTAGCGGCGAAAAAAACTGGCCACACATCAGTTTGGTTTGAACCGAATTGTGATCCTGACAATGGCCAATGGAATCCAATTCAGTGTCTAGGAAAACAGCCGAATCCACCGCAAACGATGGATCGCTCTGGCGGCATTAGTAGGGAGTTTTCTACTGCTTCGGTGCCTAGTCAATTGACTATTGGTGTATGTTGGTGTGCCGACAAAAGGGGAGCACCTATAAAAGGGACCTTAACGAAGGATTTAGAGCCTTTATGCTCGTATCGACAGGCAAGACGTCGCATGTATTTCGAGGAACCTACGCAAAGTGATCCCGTTATGGAAGATCTTATACGACAGATCACTAATTTGGTAGACTTTGATGACCACGATGTTAGCGAGGATATTAAAATACACCCTAATATAAATGTAGTAACGGAGAAAGTTTTTACCTTGGTTAATGCAATGGTGGAAGACGACAGCAAGGTCGCTAGCACTAAGAGGTTAATGAAAACAGCAAGCCGATGTCACTCTTTGAGTCAGACAGCCTCATTTCCTGTTGCCTGCGATGATTTGGGTGCATTTTCACCGACACAATGTAATGGCGATCAATGTTGGTGTGTTGATGCCGCCGGAAATCAATTGGTTTCGACCAGTACATTCAAATTTGGTGAAAAAGAATGTTTCTTTACTTCGATCGATTCTGTACTAATTAAACTACATCTGCTCAATAAGTCCGGATTACCTGTTCAAAACTTGTATGATGTTTTGAAGACTGAACTCATACAACTGCTTGGGGATGCACCAGAAAACCTTCGCGTTCAGGAAAATATAGACGGAAGCTCTCAAGTAAAATTTGAACTACATGACGAATTCAAGATCGATGTTGCTTTTGCTATTGAGGAAATGGTGCGCCAAAATAACATTTTCCTTGGGAATGGGAACCTAAAACCAGATCCAACACTCTCACGATTCATTCATCGTATTCACCAAGAGGAATCTATCCCTGTACCTGAGCCAGCATCCGGTATAACCGAAAATACATTTCAAACAATAGTTTTTGTTTTAGCAACAGCATCTGCCTTTCTAGTCAGTATTCTTGTGGTATTCATAATGTTGAAACGTGGCACAAAGAAAAAAATCACAAGCTATCCAGAAAATCGTGTACTTGGCTGTGGTGACAAGTATTTAGATTTAAGTTCACCAATATTTGTACTAAGTGCAAATGAAAAATCAATAAATTCGTGTCAGACATAAATTTGTATTTTTTTGTTTTAAATTCACGCTGGCAGAAACAACAAATTTGAAATTTTATAGATAGTAGAGATATATTTTAACAAAAGTTTTCTGTTTATAAAAACCTTCCAAATTGTATATTAATTGTAAATATTCAAATTTTTAATCATATCGTTAGATAGTCAGTATTTTAGTTTTAAATTCAGACTTATTATGGGGATAAAAATTCTATGATGACTTTAATCTTTTCTATGAACATTGGGAACTTATTTATTATGATCAGCTTCAAAACTGAATTCTTTGTAGAAAATTAAAGGATTATAAATAAATGGTGTTTTTTTTATTAAAAATTTTGTTTGCAGGTAGGCTTACTGAGAATCCGATTTTAGAAAATATTTTTAGTGGTAAAGCTACGAATGTTTTTTGCTTCTAGGAGATTCTTTATTCAAATACGGCGCGTTTTTTGGAAACACCCTGTTCCTGATAGACTTGTCACTTAAAACGAAACGATACTACTGTTACTGGTGACTCCGACATATTTTGCGCCAATTAGCACAAACAATACGAATTTTCTCAATTAATTTATCTCAGAATAGGCATGATTGTCCAAGTGCTTATTGACGAATATAATCAGAAAGAGCAATCTTAACTGTTTTGTATATTGGATTCCGAATTAGGTTTGATTTAATATAAAAAAATCAATAAAATTCAAAATTCTTTGTCAAAACACAAAATTTTGTCAAAATTTGACACTAGCCCATCGGCAAAGGGAATCCCATCCTAAATATTGATGATAATTATTAAAAAATTAAGACGAAGAACAACATTTTTATTACCTACTAGCTTGCATACCCGTCGTTGCCGGGTTAAGTTTTTTCAATTTTTTTTGATGGGTTATGTTGGAGCTAACTTCAGGCCAATCGGTTCAGTAGTTTCCCCGCGAAAGAGTAACATAGCGCAAAATCTAAGTTTCGAAATCACTTTACCCCCTCCCCTTACTCCCCCGACCATTCGCGCTACTTTTCCGTATGCCTATGTTGGAACCAGAACTACCACAGACACTCATGCCAAATTTCAAGTCAATCGGTTCAGCAGTTTTTGCGTGAAAGAGGAATAGACAGACAGACAACAACTCATTTTTAGTATGATGTAATGACAATCTATCAAATCATTGTGATATTTAAACAGAGTTTAACAGAACCTTTGTTTAAAAATGACTAAGAATACGCGCCAAAGTGTTTTTTTTTTATAAAATCATAAAAACGTATAAGACTAAAAAGCTTTCTGAAATCTGTTTCCAAGCAGCCAATTTCATAATAGAAATGTGAAGAAGCAAACAATGCATCAATTTATACTTTAAAACATTGTCTGACAAACTTTGTCGTCGTCTAATTATAGAAACTAAGAAAGCTTTGGGAAACTATGCACTTAGTAAATTTCGTTTCGTTTAATGTGCGCTGTAAATTTTTCCCAGAATTTACACCATCTGTAGTCCAGAAAATGCTTTAATACGTAATTAGGCATCTAAAGATTTTCACTATTTTCACACATCCAGTTAATTTTATAGTGTTGTATTAAAAATTTCAACAATATGAAGTGGTTATATTGTGATTTCATAGCGGGGAGTATTGGCGGTTGGTACCATTTGTGCGTATGGTGTTATATTCAAAATGCCTTTTTGTCCCAAAAAATTATTGTGGATTGCGTCACCAAACTTGTTGATTCTATTTGAAATCGCCTAATCTGTGTGTTACCCTTGTGCCGTTACCCTTGTGCCGTTATTAATGGAATAAAGATAATATTTACAGGTGCTGCCGGCGTTTTTGTTGGACATCCTCTAGATACAATTAAGACATGGCAGCAAACTTCGAATACTAGAGTTGGATCAGCTATATTCCAGATTGTTAAACGCAATAATGGCGTAAAAGAAATTCAATTTTGAGCTTTTTCAAAACTTTTCACTCTACTGAAAAAATTGTTTATATATTTTAGATAAATGGATTCTATCGTGGCATGCTATTCCCATTCATAACAACTGGTGCAATTAATTCTGTTCTCTTTGGAATTTATGGTAATCACTTAAGGCAATTACAAAAGGTGTGTCACAGCGATTTTCAACGGGAACAATTTTTTTCAATGTAGGATATTTTTTAAGTATATATAAAAATATAATTCATGACGGCAGGACACATATTACTTGTGTTTATATTTATGTAATTATATTTGACAGCCATATTTTTGCTGCAGGATCTCTAGCGGGGTTCCTTCAATCTTTTATAGCGTGTCCAATAGAACTGATTAAAGTACGTTTACAAACACATAGATGTAAGTAAATTTTAGAAATTTACATTAGCTAACCTAAATTTCTAATAATAAATTTATTTTAGATTATCATGATTATTTACACGCTAAACCAAAAACTCCACTTGCTTGCATGAAAACAATTGTTCGATCTAATGGAATATCTGGACTTTATCGAGGTCTTCTTCCAATGATGTGTCGGTAAATAGCTTTCAAAAAACTGAATTAATGTATCTATATGTTAATTCATTTTGAAAATGAAGTAACGCACAGAAAAAAATGAATTAACGTATCTATATATTGGAAAATTTGAAAGTTCACTTAATTAAAAAAAAAAGCCCCTTTTCATCGTTAGACTTGCGATATCTTAGTGTGTTATCTATGGTCTCGGTGAAATTGCTAAATCAAACTAATATATAAAAATGAGTTGGTGTCTGTCTGTCTGTTCCTCTTTCACGTAAAAACGGCTGAACCGATTGACTTGAAATTTGGCATGAGTGTCTATGGTAGTTCTGGTTCCAACGAAACTTAGTTTTTGCGCTATGTTACTCTTTCGCGGGGAAATTACTGAACCGATTGGCTTGAAATTTCGCATAGATGTTCGTCGGGGGTCCAGCCCCAACATAGACCCATTAAAAAGTAGCCTGAGAGGCCCATTAAAAAGTAGCCGATTGGCCTGAAGTTTAGCTCTAACATAGACCATAAAAAAAAATTGAAAAAACAACCCGGCAACGACGGGTATGCAAGCTAGTAAATGTAATATATGTAAGAGAGTAAACGACAAAAATATAAATTGGGCCTTCTAAGGACCTAAAAATTAAAATAATTACGTGGTACTGTTTTTTATATCTATAAAAAACTTGAATTGGGGCTTTATGACAAATTATTAGCAACACCTTTTTTTAAAACTAATCATTCGTAAAAAAATTCATCTTCGGATAGAAACATGGGCTTTATATGATAACCCTAAAGAATATTGAGCTCAAAACTAACCTGTGTTCAGTATCACTTCATCAGACTGGAAATGATTCTATTCATTTAATTTATATTTTTAATTTTATGATTATACATAAAGTTTAGTATACCGAGTACCAAGTAATATTAATTTCACCTTTTCTTTCTAAGCGATGTCTTTCCATATGGAATCTACATGTTAGCCTATCAAAGGACAATGACTTTTTTCGATAATCTGGAATTTGTCCAAAAGAAACGACAGGTTAACAAGCATAAGAGTGGATTTCTGGATTCAGAATTCGAGATTGTTATAACAACTCTAGCTGGTGCATTCGCTGGGGTTTTATCTTGGATTTTAGTAATTCCTTTCGATGTTATCAAAACAATAATGCAAGCTGAGGAGAATTCAAAGTATCGAGATATGAGAGACTGTATCAAATTTAATCTAAAGGTAAACATAAATCAAATTAGTTCTATCGACGAATCCGAAGCAATTCTTTTTAAATTTAAAATAAACAGGGCATCAATCGTGTAACGAGACGCGTCTCCGTCTTTGAGCTGAGACGGCGACATCGACGCGATACGTTTTTCTAATCTTGTATCGCGACACTAAAAAAAATTCTTAAATGTCTGAAATAATATAAATTTATTATAATTTAAATACAAAAACCTATACTATTTACTTTGGTTCGTCCATTCCATTGTGAAATGACAGACGAAATGACACTAACACCGTGTCTTCACTTGGGATTTTTCATCGCAGAGAGTTTTGATTGACCAATCAGAGCTCGAGTTGATTACGATATCGCCGTCAACTCGGGCTCTGATTGGTCAATCATAAAATCTCTGCGATGGAAAATCCCAAGTGAAGACACGGTGTGAGCGACGCCTCGAACTGTGTCGCTGAACGAAAAGACGTGTCGCCATACACGATTGCTTTTCTTAATGAAAGACGCAATTTCGTGTCTGCGTCGCGTTACACGATTGGTGCCCCGATCTGAAGACTATAAAAAAGATTTTGGAATGAAAAAAAAATCTCTGATTTGATTTTTATTTAGAAAAAAGGTTGGCGTAGTCTATTTCGTGGAAGCTGGATGCTAGTTGTTCGGGCAATTCCTGTGAACGCTGCTACATTTCTGGGTTATGAATATGCTTTAGAGATGTGTCAGAAAATGTCTGACGTCTATAATTTGTAATTGTTGCAATTATGAAATTGAGTTTGTAAAAAAATACGACTGATTAATAAAATTCATTGTCAATTTTTTTTTGTCTAAACTGGTGCTATTATTGCGATGTGTTTTGTATTGAAAACGACCGAAAGATTAAAACTTTTAGAAAATAAATGGATGAAATTTGTCTGAAACATTTAAACATCGCTCAGTTTTTTATTTTCATATCATTTACACAAACAACTAAAAATCAAATAATCGAAAGAATAATCGACAATTCAATTCGCATCTGCGCACTATACATAAATTACTTAATTTCTTTTATTTAATAGTTACTTTATTTATTAATTCTTTTTTGGTTTTTTGTTTTTATACCAATGAAGAAAAAATAATGAAATCATAAAAAAATCCCATTGTGATTGTTCCTTTAACAAATATTTAATCATTATATTAATACATATTATATTATTTTTTGTTTCATTTTTATTTTCCTATAAATAATCTTTAACAGATAAATAACAGAGTTCAAGAAATAATTTCCTTACATGTAAATAATTCAAGAAATGAGAATACAATTGAAAAAATAGTATATAAACTACATTACGTCTGTTTTAAATTATGTGAATTTGTTAATGAAGCGCGCGACAAGCGATCGATTTATTACTCAAATATATCTCTTTTATAGGATGTTTTTTTTTTAAATTTTATTTTTATTACATTCATATCTTAATGAATGTGACTCTGATAAGTCGATGTTAATGTTAATCAAGGACCGAATTTTTAACTATATTTTGCATATTTCGGACCATTTTAAAAGGTTTTTGTTCTTGTAATAAACATCAGCTAAAAAAGTCTTTATTTACATATATATATATATTTCATTTATATATATATGTATGTAGTGTGTATATTTTTACTTTTTTCACCATTATTAACTTTATATTTGTTTAATTTAATGTATTTATTTCCAACTTATAATTCAATTAAACAAAATTAAAACGTTATCTACATATATATTCATATATATATATAGAAAAATAACGAAGAAACGACAACAGAGAGGTAATTATTATGTAGATAGCTTTAAGTTTTTTCTTCGTATTACATCTTATTTATATATTAAAGTTTTTTCTTCTTTTGTTACATTTCTTAATGAATGATTTGACTCTTGTTCGGATATAAATTTATAATTACTCATTTTTAATTATACAATTTATTATGATTCATTTTATTCAAGTGTAGATGTTAAATTATATTTTTAACATGAAGAGCCAACCAGTTTTTTTTTTGAGTTATTTCCATTTGTTTACTGTTGCTAATATATTAGCTTGGCCAACAAATATTTTTTTTCATACATAAAAGAGTCTTTTAAAGTCAAGTGTGAAAAGCAATCCAGAATTCAGAAAAAAAACAAATGAAATAATTTCTTCAGCTTAAATGCTTTTTACTTTAAAGATAAATGCTTTTTATTTTCAATGGAATAAGAAATTCGGGGAGTTTCAAATGCAAAATGAATATACAAAATATTTATTCTATGACGCTTCAAATACATACCTTGAAAACTATAATCAACTTTCTATTCTTTTTCACAATCTTCTTCATAAAGTGTAACATAAGCCCACTCACACTGAATATTAAAGTTTTCATAAACTTTAATATTCAGTGTGAGTTCGGTTCTTGCAGAAAAATGTGCAATCAGTCGAGTGACTTAGAGAATAAAAGGGCCCATAGACGGCCAACCTGGTTGGTAGTTTTTACCACAGACGAGACGGAATGTTGGCAACCAAGTTGTCAACATCATTTTTAACAAGATCCCGTCGACTTTAGGTGATTTCTCTAATTTTTTTTATTGTTTATAGTTTACTATATGGCTATATGGTTATAGTTGGCGACCAGGTTGGCAACAAAGTTGGCCGTCTATGGGCCCTTTAAACCAATAACACTATTGTATGATGTTTTCCTGGAAGGTGGCTTTCCGTCGAAACAAATTTTCCCTTTACCAACATCTGAAATTACTTTCCCTATTCGTCCATATTTTTCTTATGTACTGATTTTATATGCTTAAGATTTAATAAATTTTCAATGTTTCATATATGAATTTAAGTATAAAGTATAGGTTTGATACGCAATCTTCCAATTCTGGTGACTTTATTTACCGACATTGGTTTATATGGGCACAACTGTGTCGATTCGTGAACGTTCCGGTTTGTAAACGGTCTTCAGAAACAAGCCAAGTCACGAACCTAGGTTCCACTGTACTCGTTAGTTCGTTTTGTTTACTGTTTATGGCTTATTCTGCAAAGCGGATAGAGAAGGTGCCGGCCTACTCGCACTTAAAGAAATTCGATATCTGCGATAATAGTCGGCCACAGGTGATTTGCACAATTTTAAAACTTTTTTTTTTCATCTGAAGATGTTTTTAATTGAAAAATGGCCTGTAGAATTTCTGTCGTTTATCCAAATTTGGGAAAATTAATTTTTTTCCTTTTAATGACAACCCTAAAGAATATTGAGCTCAAAACGAACCTAATATGGACTTTAACACGTTCGTAACATTTGCTTTTTCAACTTTTTTTTACATTTGGACATCGTGTACCACGGGTGGTACACTAGCGATTTGTTTTCCTGCCTGGCGGTTGTGCGCCATCGGGGGTACACGGTGCGTGTTTTTTTATATTAGTTCCACAAAAAAACTACCGCACTATTTACTCGCGCGGTTTAAAAAAAAACTGTACATGTACCACCAGTGGTACACGATGTCACGAACGTGTTAAATGACAACCCTAAATAATATTGAGCTCAAAACGAACCTAACATATAGGCTAGAAATGATTTTACTCATATACAAAAGTTTTAAACATTTATAAGCGAAATTATATATCGACAGATAGTATATTAAAGAACGCTATAATTCACCCCGATTGCGAGTGTCGTGTCGTTTTCGACAAGAGTCGTTTCACGTGTTGTTGTTAGTGTTTTTCTACCAACAACACGTAAAACGACTCTTGTTGAAAAGGACACGACACTCGCAATCGGGGTGATTGTAAAAATGGAATCACTATGTTCAAATTTTCAAAAGTTAATTAGTTATCAAGTGTGGGATTTATATTAAAGAAAAATTGGATTTTGTCGTAAAATCTTTTCACTTGCTTAAAATCGTCAAATTTATTATTTCATCTAGTTTCATCTTTTTCTTAATTTTATTTCATATTCAGTTTAACATTTAAAAAAAAAGTTAGACTAGCAAACAGCGTGTTTCAGTTTTTGTTTTTATTATTAATATACAGATTTTAAAAATATATATTTCAAATTTATAAGTATGCATGGGTACAACATAATTTCGAGATATTTTATCGTCTTTGTTCTATAAATGTTTTTCTTGTTTCGGTTTGATGTAACAGGGCATGTTTTAAAAAAATGTACCAGCTAGTGGATTTTCATGATTTGCATATGTTTACCTTCTCTTTTTAGCATTCTAAAAAGACATAAATATTAATAATTTCGTACAAATATGTGTATAAAGGAAATCTATTCCAAATATTAATATTTGTCATTATAATTGATATAATAATGTCTAATTATGCGTTATAAGCTTTTAGATATGACATATTTCCTAGTTTTCGCAATTAAACTTGAAAGCAGTCCTCATTGTTACATTAACGATAACAGGAAAAGAGTGTTTAATATTTTTGATTATTCCGAATGAAAATTTGTAAAGTTTCATAATACCTAATGTAGTTTTTCTCAGGGTATCCCGTTGACCAATATTCTTCATAAAATATATTAAAAACAGTTTTTTTCTGTTTATCATTAAATTCCAAAGAACTGTAGCAACTAGAATCAAGTTTTTTTAACATTGTCCGAATTTATTAAAAAAAATTTAATTGCTGCAATGTTTATGGAGGGGAAAAAATTATTGAATTCATGATAAAAGGAGTACCCAGCTTATGAATTTAATTTAAGAAATTCAAAAACGTTATTAACCCATTTCTTGTTACTTCTAACCCGGCCTTTACATGCGACTGTAAAGTCTGTCAGTAGCACAGACTTCAAATGTCAAATTTTTGACAACGAATTAAAAGACATTTAGCGAACTGGCAGTCAGTGCATTTACACGAGACTGTGTCAGCTCTACAGGCGCGTGTAAGGGCCGGGTTAAGGAACAGGAAGATTGGTCAAGTTTTGTTTAATTAAAAAAAAACGTTTTTGGATCTCTTAATGTATATATGTGGTGCTAAAATTAGGGTGACCAGACTTTGAAAGCGAAATAGTGGGGTTTGGAGTAGAAAAAAAGTGACTTGTGTGCACAAAAAACCGACAATTTTGTGTCAATTTTTTGTGTACACAAATCACTTAAAAAAAATTAAAAACAGACATAATGGGCGCATTCAGTGAATTGAGCCGCTCAGAAGTTTTTTGAGCAGCTCACTGGCTCAGTTACTGAATGCAACCGTTCTTTCTGAGCGGCTCAGCTTTTTTACTGAGCGGCATTGAAGTACGCTCAGTTAGTGAGCGGTGCGAAACGGATAAATTTTTATCCCGTTTTATTAACAGGTCGATTATCTTAGACGCGTCACTTTTTGTGACTCGAAATTTGCCTGTAGTATTTGTTGTTTTGTACCAACAACAACAGGCAATTTCGAGTCTCAAAAAAAGTGACGCGTCTAAGATAATCGACCTGTAAATCTCAAGGCAATTTGACAGTTCATGGTTTTCGATCAGCATGCACTGAGCAGTGCGTCCGGGTCGTGCTGAGCGCTTTTTTTTAACAATTACTGAGAGGGGCTCAGTTCACTGAATGCGCCCATTGTGTTTCCCTATGACTCATGGAAAAACAACCTATTTTTATCATTTTATTATCCCACAGAAAATTTGATCTATTAATCGTACTAGATTTAAAGTGAATACTGGAATAGTAGAATAAAGGACCGTTTCCACGACTATTTTCTGGCCGTCAAGTAGCGCGTCGGTACACGCGATTGACATTGAGATTCACTTTGAGGCGTGCCTTTCGCTCCGGCCAAGAAAGACGTACCTTTCGCTCCGGCCAAGTGAGGGTAGGGACGCAGTGGGGAGGGAAACCAAAAAAAAGCGAACGAAGTTTAGATTCACTTAAAATTATCGGTCGCAAACCGGTTTGTGAGTCTGGTCGTTGAAACCTGTGTCTTTAGTTTTGTTGATGAAACCGGTTTAGTGACTCCAGATGAAGCGAACCGTGTGCACACGGCAGAAAAATGAGGAAAAACGTGCCGCCTGAAAATGAATCCCAATGTAAACACAGTTATTTGTCTCATAGTATTCGTCCGGGTTATGTGTGCGTTTACTTGCCGCGAAGTTGGAAGTCGGTTTAGTTGCTCAGACAGTGAATGAAAACTTTTTGGTAAAACGAATCATACACAAGTTCGATACAGCAAAAAGGTGACTGAAGTCAAAAAAAAAAAAAGAACGAACAAGAAAAAAACTGGTCGGAAAAACTGACTATTGGCACTGTTAAAGTAATGTGTTGTCGGTCACCCTAGCTACAACCTAAGTAGAACAGGGCCTCCTCAATTGAGGTTTATAATGAGTTCTGGCGTCAAACAAACACCGATTATTAATTTGATTTTGAATTTTGTTTATCAATTTTCTTATTAACTTGTGGCTGATTTTTTTTAAATTTGTAAATAATATATATATAATTTCTCGACTTCAAAAGACCCTATATACAAAATTGATTATTTTACTAGTCATTTGAAGATATCAATGTTTTCAGCAATTACTTTTCTTTGAATACATTCCCATTTTTTAAGTTTTATTCTTTTTTGTAATTAATTTTTTATATAATTTAATTATAGCTTTAATATATTTTATTCTCATATAGTTTTTTTATTATTTCTTTTTTGTTTCTCTTTTTCATATTTGCATTTTTTTTTTTAAATTTTTTATATATAGTAATAATAATTCATAATAATATTATTTTTTTTAATATATATATATATATTTATAAATATATATATATATTATATATATATTTAATTTTATGCTGTGTTTTGTGTTCATTTTTTGTTTCTCTGTTGGTTTTGTTTTTTTTTCTTTTTTTTTAATTTACCTGTTCTCTGTTATCTTCATCATGAATTTCGCATTTCTTCATAACGTGACATTTTTTTTATGATTCTTTTTGTTATCATTTATTCTGTTCTTCCCCTGTTTTATTTGCTCATCTATATTTATTTCAACTTATCTTTTTATTTTTGTGTTTTAATTTTATTTTATATATTGTTATATTTATAAACGTGTTAATGCAAAGTTAATATTTCAGTACTACATCACTTAGTCGCAGATATGGCAACTCCAGCACCAGAGTTAGCAGCCATGCCTTGTTGCTGATTAGTTAATGCTGCGGATGAATTACTTCCGATTCCTCCAGTAATTGGATTATTAGTTGACGTTCCTACCATTCCCGCCTGTAGAATGTTTTGTCCTGTTGTATTATTTTGTTGTGATTGTAGCAATGTATTATGATGCTGTTGTTGCTGTGGATTCAAACCGCTACTAATCAGTGATTGGTGCTGGCCACCAGTTGTGGAATCATTCAATGATGTATCACCTCGCAATGGTCTATTATTGCCGCCACGAGTTATCTCTAATTCATGCAATTTCTTCCAAAGTTCTTCTCGGTCACGTTCTCGTTTCTTTTCTCTAAAATTAAAAAAGATGGAGTCTTTAAAATTTAATTAATTTAAATCTAATACAATTAAATTGAAATATTTATGATAAGAGATTCTAATTTAAATCAATATGTTTTCATGGACTGTGTTTACATTGGGATTCACTTTGAGGCGGCACGTCATTCGCTCCGGCCAAGTGATGGTGAGGGACCCAGTGGGGAGGGAAACCAAAAAGAACGAACGAAGTTTAGATTCACTTAAAATTATCGGTCGCAAACCGGTTTTTTTAGTCTGGTCGTTAAAACCTGTCTTTAGTTTTGTTGATGAAACCGGTTTAGTGAATCCAGATGAAGCGAACCGTGTGCACACGGCAGAAAAATGACGAATGCCGCCTCAAAGTAAATCCCAATGTAAACATACTCATGGTCGGTTTTTTTTATACGAGGTTTTTCGGAATTTGTCTAATTATTATAAAAGCAAATGAAAAGTTAGGTGAGTGATTAAAAGTGCATATTTAATATATTGAATAAATAGTGTTTGCTTGCAAACGGTTTTTCGAAAAAAAAGTTAACATTAAAGATATTAAAATTCTCTACATTTTTGCCTTTTACCATAAATTGATATCTATTACCGTTATTGAGTAATTTCAGAAATTCACTCAGTGTATTGTAAATAAATTGAGCGTAGTGCAATATTTGGCGCTAAGGAGATTTGAGTCTGTACGAATCATACACAACTTGATTTTTTAATCGTAAGGATGAGACAAGCTTGAGACAACCCAAAGTTGGAACTTTAGTTTCAATTTAATTTTTTTTATAAACAATAGGACTATTCATTTTTTATCGTAGTTGATTGTAAACTCGTGGAATCGTAAATAAAATCGTAGTTTTTTTACAGTTCTCTATATAAAATTTTTTACGACGAAAACTACAATCTACCACACCCGAAGGTATGGTAAAATCGTAGTTTTTGTGGTACTTCTAATAGTGAGGTTAAGGCATGTTTTGTGACATGTCAACTTGGTGCCAACTCTAAAATGGGCATTGGAAAAGTAAGTAAATTAAAGCTTTAAACAATTTAGGTAAGAAAATAAATAAAAGAGTCAAAAATTTACGACAAAACCCTCAACCTCTAGTAAAGCGTTGCTCACGCTTTGTTGTACTTTTCCATCGTAGATTTACATTACAATCTACGATTTTACTATCTAAGATTCACCCCTAATAACTTTTTTTATGGTTTTAAAATGTTATAGTTTTTCACACTATTTAAGTGGTACAACGAGTAGAGTTTTTTTAACTAAACTAAATAGTTAAAGCCCAGTCATAAAAGACATCACAGAATGGAAAGATTTGTGGAGGCTATTGACAAAATTACAGGAAGTAAAACATAAAAAAAAACTGATCTTTGGCAAGGCGTTGGATTTTAAATATAAAGGGTCTTTCAACAAGGACATAACAATTTTGTATTTTAATAAAAACGCACCCTGAAACTTTTTTTATGATCTGGCAATGCTAAAACGTCAGTCAAGGTTTACATTTTTATCATGGTGAAGTTCACGAACGAGCAATGCCACACAGCTGGTCAAACAATTGATCTATTGAAGGAGAAGTTCGGTAATCGTGTAATCTCGAGAAATGGTCCGGTCGAATGGCCACCTCGCTCATGCGATTTAACGCCGTTGGATTTCTTTTTATGGGGTTATGTTAAGTCGTTAGTTTATGCCAACAAGCCAACAACGTTAGAGGAGCTCAGGAACAATATCGAACGCGAAATATATGTGTGGAAGAGTGGTGGAAAATTGGCTCCAAAGAATCAATCAGCAAACGTGCTCGCGGTGGCCAATGAACGACATCGAATTTCATACTTAACACGCCATCCAGACCTGCCGGAAACGTTGACAGAACTGTTAACAGAAATGTCATTAGAAAATTCTGTTGTGACGTAGGTGGGCTGCTGATTCTGGCATGACGTTTCAGTTCCAGAAATGCGTTGAGCAATAAACAACTGAGTAGTAAATATGACGATCTCAGTGATTTCAATTTTTTCTTTAAAATTTCCACGATGCATTTTTCAAATCATTTCTTTGTAAAAATTACTTTTAAACAGCATTCGTTTATAGAACGGAGCGACTCTGCACAAATTACAATCGGAGCGACAAATTACAATCCGCCATCTTAAATTCCATTTCTGTTAGCAAAGGTGTCAGCAAAAACTGTCAGACTTTTCTGTCGTAACAGCTGACTTTTCAATCTTCACTAGACATAACATCAGACGTAACAGCGACAGTGACGGCATTCATGGCAGGTGTGGATTACTAGTAAATGTAGCATGTCCACTACACCTGGAATAAATTTCAGCCCGATATCTCAATAAATTATTCTGTGTTTTATTTAAATACAAAATTGTTATGTCCTTATTGAAAGACCCGATATATATTCACTTATTCACAGATTTTTTTGAACTTACTTTTGTCTTTCTGCTTTATAGCTAGCCGTTAGCTCGTCAAATAGTTTAGAATTCATTTCCATAAAAGTTTTCAAAACATTATAAACCAGTGCGACAATTGTTTGATTCCAATGTTCTTTACTAATCCGATATAGTGCTGGGAACATAATTGGCATTATAACTGCATTGTTTTCCTCTATAAGCGACATGGCATATTCATTATTCCATAAATATAAGGCTCGCTCAGCGACCTAAAAAAATTAATCAGTATAAAAATTCCACAGAAATCGCTAGATATTTAAAAACTGGTAGATATAAACTAGTATTTTTAAATAAAAAAAATTATTAAATTTACCTGAAAATGAGGACTTGACACGCATTTTGCTATTTGCCTAAAAAGTGGCTCTTGTATTTTGACAAATTGTGGGGGATCAATAACATCTAAGATTTCCTCGATTTCACCCAAAAACATGACTTCCTTTTGTGAACAAGTTTTCGGCCAAAATTTCAGTAAACCACGAACCACTGGCTCCGTTAATGATGCATCTTTCTCCAAAAATTGTACAATACAGTAAGCGAGCTGAGCGTGATATAAGGATAAGCATTTCACTTTGTGCAATGGCAATAAGACTTTAACCAAAAACTGTTTGTGTTCGGCTTTAAGTGGGAGCGCGAATCCATTTATTATGCTTGAATTGCAAAAGAAAGAAAAAAAGAATGTTTAAAAGGACAACATAACCTCTATTTTAAAACTGTTACCTGCCAAGAATCTCCAATAGTTCACCCACGCCATTAAAGTGTTCAGTTTCATAAATAAAACGCAAAAATATATTATTAATTTGTTTTCGTATAAAAGCGCGCAATCCTAAAAACTTTCCGTAGATACGATGCAAAACTGTTTTAAGAAAATCTCTTTCTCTCGGATCTTCTGAATCGAATAATTCTAACAACTGAAAATATATAAAAAAAAAATATGCAATATTGCAATTAATGGAAATTAGTTATTAGCTGTGTTCTCGACTGCATTTCGTTTATACATTTTCAAGGTGAAATAAAACTGTAAGTGCACTGGTGATACTTTCATTCAAGTGGATAAATTTTATGTGCTCGATCATAGGCCTATGTTACACACGGCAACTTTTCTTAAGTATAGGCGCGAGAAGTGAGGGAAGCGGTGGCCCCTCACTTCTCTCGCCTATACTTAAGAAAAGTCGCCGCTTAAAGTTGCCGTGTGTAACATAGGCCTTACAGGTACATCTGTTTTCTCGTCGAAATTAATATCTTGTAATGCTAAAATGTTATATGGAATGATGTTATTTCACTATCGACATTCTTAAACTGTGTTTAGATTGGGATTCACTTTGAGGCGGCACGTCTTTCGTCATTTTTCTTCGCTTCATCTGGATTCACTTCATATGGATTCATAAACCGGTTTCATCAACAAAACTAAACGACAGGTTTCAACGACCAGACTCAAAAACCGGTTTGCGACCGATAATTTTAAGTGAATCTAAACTTCGTTCGCTCTTTTTGGTTTCCCTCCCCACTGCGTCCCTCACCCTCACTTGGCCGGAGCGAAAGACGTGCCGCCTCAAAGTGAATCCTAATGTAAACACAGTCTTATAATTGCACTATGCATGGAAAAATTTAATTCCTCGTCTCTTATTCTCAAGGCAAAATTCAAATGTTGCCAATTTAATATGAATTAACCTTTATTCTCCATTGTTCTCAATAATCGAATGGAAAAAAAGAACTGGATATATCGAAAACACAGCTATTGTAAATAATTGAGTGACATACTTGTAAAACAAATTTTTGGTCAATAACACGCTTTCCAATAGTAGCCTGAAAATCCTGAGATTCAAGAAATCGAAGGAAAACTTCATAGACTAACTGCAAATGAGGCCAAGACGCCTCCAAGGTTGGATCATCTTCTTCAGGATCAAAATCAGGATTTTCGCTGGGAGGAAGTGTTCGAAATAGATTACAGGATATCTAAAATATTGGGATTCTTAAAACGACCCCGAGAATTGCGCACAAATTAAAAATTTACCATCCTAATAATTTCCGGATAAACAGCCTCAGTTAAAACACCTCTACCATGTGTTATATAAGTAGATAAATCATTTAATGCTCCCCGTTTAATCTCTTTGCCCTTAAGATCTGACACTGGATCCATAAAATCAAACGATACGCAACATTGGCGAAGTTTCCTTATAAATAGCTCTTCTTGCTCCAAACTCGAACAATCAGCTATGTTGTGTTATGAAAGAAGTATTAATATTTGTACGCAAGATATGCGGATTATTTGGCTTATCATTTTAATGGTATATACCTTTCAGTGGTGGTAGTTGTTGAAGTTCCACATCCTGCGAATTACGATATCGCGAGGAACCTTGAGATTTTTTACTCTTCTTCTTTAATGAACGCTTTGCAAACGGATCGATACGATCGACAAACGTTCCTGAAGACATCTTTATTTCAATTTACTAAAAACCTTCCTTTATGCTTCAAATAATTTTTAGGTTAAATGGATACACGTATTGCGGCTCGGCTAGGCTATGCAGAAAATAATTATGTGGAACTTGAACGAACTAAATTCCTAATATTATTGTTTAATATTAATATACAACGAAAATCTGTAAGAATAATATTAAAAATATTTAAAATAAAATACAATTAATAAAAGCCATTAACTTACAACTCTGTGTCGTTTGGAGGGATTTTTGTTGCCGGTTGTTGTTTATTTGCTTTCGTTTTCCTTTTTCAGTTTTAGGTTCTGAACCACAACATTTAAATTTATCCAAAATATCTCAACATCATCCAATTATTAGTTATATATCCGACAGAGGAAGAAACTCACAACTTCGAATACTTTTTCAAGAGTGCTGCTAATGATTTAGTCATAAGATGGTCCAATATCTGAAATAAATTAAACAAAAATGGATTGAAATAAGATAGAAAATTCCGCAGGCTTTATATTAAATGATTGACTTTATGCCGGCTCCACACACTCTTGGCGGATTCAGGCGAATCGCAGTCACCGGTACCTGGGCTGAAATCATGTATCTCGACGCGTGTCTGTCTTTCTACTTCGACGCAGCTTTTGACTCTTGACTTCGCCATATCAGCAGCTTCAAATTTCCTGAAGTGACAGTCAGAATCACGTTTCGATTCATAGAGACGATTCCGCGAAATTTCACGCTGCAGATATGGCGAAGTCAAGAGTTAAAAGCTGCGTCGAAGTCGAAAGACAGAGACGCGTCGGCATACATGATTGGTGCCCTGTTTTTGTAAATTAAATCGATTTTTATTCATTGATCTATCTTAAAATTCCAGTCTATGATATTGCACAAATTTTTTATAGTTTATATCTTAAACCGGAATTTTTAGGCGGCTAAATGAAAAGAAATATACATAATTTCATTTACAAAATTTTTGCCAAATAACAAAACACAAAGTAATACTTTTATCCGTTTTTATGCATCTATCGGTGGGTGTAAAAATGCTAAATGTTATTCGTGACCAGGAGTTACCGTTCCATATACATATGTAACAGTAAGTGATCACAAAAGTGAAGTGTTTTACCTCCACATCTTTATTTCTAGGCTCAATACGAACCGCTAGTTGAATCTTCTTCCAAAAATTCGAATCTGAAGGCTTTTAATCACTAGCTAGCTATATAAATCTTATGGCTAACTAATGGTTAAGTACTTCACAATACCGATCCCCAATGGGTTCAATCTATGAAAACATCAGTAACAATTATGGTCAACACAAAACTTTCCTCCACAATGTTTACCCTTGGAGCACAATGAACGCAACCAAGCCGCAACCAACACTCATCCAAATGTCACTTACGAGTTTATTTCACAGAAATGCTTTTGAGTGAGCACAGTGAACGCAACCATTGACGCAAAAGTTGCCAAACTTTGAACTTTAACGCAACAAGTCTGCGTTGACAGTTCATAATGTGAGGTTGAGGAAATGTCGTTCGAGGAAAAATTAATAGCCTTAGTGCAATAACATACAAATAACAAAGATAAAGCCCAAAAAAGCAAATTATCGCTTCAAAATCTCCCATTTTTTATATATTTTTATACTCTAGTTCACTTTTAATTTTTCTGTGTTTGTCTCACAATGCAACAGACGACGCTTCTATTGTGATCCACCGGTCCTGAACTGCGTTGCGTGACAGTTCGAAGCGTCCTTAGTTGCGGCTTGGTTGCGTTCATTGTGCTCCAAGGGTTAGTTTTGGGGAAAATATGTAAAAAAAAACATTTTTTGAAATTACTCAAGAACCGTTAGATAGGTAAAACCCGTTAAAGCAAAAAAAAAAATCATGAAATTTTATTTCCTTTAAGGTGCCGCTCCACATGAGAGTAAATACGCGAGTAGCTCTCAAAAACTCTCGAAAGTTACTCGCAGGAGGTTGTCCATTTGAGAGTTAATTTCGGCGATTTTTCTCTTTTCAAGACCAATATCTTGAGTTTTTTGACATCTTGCTTTGGCGAGTTCTCGAGAGCTACTAACGAAATTCAAACGCCGTTCGTATCTGGCGAGCAACTCCCCGAGAGTTCAGTGGGTGCGTGTCCACTAGAGAGTAGAACCACTTTTGACAGCTCGCAGAAACCAGCTCGCGAGTTTTTGCGAGTTCCTGCGAGCGACTCTCAGAGACATGTCCATTTGCGAGTAGCTGCTATCGAGAGTTTCTCGCCGGCATTTACTCTCAAGTGGAGCGGCACCTTTAAATTTAATTATACGCATTTTTTTCCAAAAGCGCAGTGTTCTAGAAATGTTCTAAATATGGTATTTTTTCAAAAAAAAAAAAATATTGTATGGTTGGTACCCGTATAGTTAACAGTACTTTTCCAAAAGTCACGATTTTGTCAAAACGCATCCACAAACAATTTCAAGTCGCTAGCTCAACGCGTTCTCGAGTTATTTAAGATACGTACAATGGACAGACATCCTCATCATTTTTCTTGAAACGAATTTCGTACTGATCAGAAAGTTTCTATGTGTCTCGGTTTTCGAGTCGGACTCCGTCATGAATACAATACTTTCTTTCTTAGCTACGCTGAGAAAAGATAAGAAAAGCATAAATATACCAGGAAGCCCTGCAAACCGCTAACTTTTTTAATGACTTCTTTGTGTACAAAAGTGTTTAAAGTAGTTTCAAACAACAAAAAACTATGTTTTTAATTGCATTTTAAAGCTTTGAGAAATTTTTTTGTATCAATTAGTATTATTCATTTTTACACAAAAGAGTAAATATTCTTCATATCTTTTATCTTTAGAGTTATATGATAACTTAAGTTTTAAAAACTTGTGAATGACTTCAATCATACTAATATATAAAAATGAGTTGGTGTCTGTCTGTCTGTCTGTTCCTCTTTCACGCAAAAACGGTTGAACCGATTGACTTGAAATTTGGCATAAATGTCTGTGGTAGTTCTGGTTCCAACATAGTCATACGGAAAAGTAGCACCAGGGGTGGGGGGAGTAAGGGGAGGGGGTAAAGTAATTTCGAAACTTAGTTTTTGCGCTATGTTACTTTTCGCGGGGAAACTACTGAACCGATTGGCCTGAAATTTGGTATAGATGTTCGTCGGGGGTCCAGCCCCAACATAGACCCATTAAAAAGTAGCCCGATAGGTGGGGGAGTAAGGGGAGGGGGTAAAGTGATTTCGAAACTTAGCTCTTCCTCTATGTTACCCTTTCACGGGGAAACTACCGAGCCGATTGGCCTAAAGTTTAGCTCCAACATAGAGCATAAAAAAAAATTGAAAAAACTTAACCCGGCAACGACGGGTATGCAAGCTAGTAGGTAGTATTTTTTTCAAAATTAATCTTAAAGGTTAAGAATGTTTAAATAGTCTCGTCTAATTGTGGATATTCAACAACTGCAAAATTTGCCCAATATGTTCGTGATAAAGCGTTTAGATAGAATCACTGAGACTTATTTTTTTTTATTAAACAAATTGAGCGATTTACTTAGAATAGTGTCTAGCTAGAGGGTTTCATGTCAATTAATAGAAAATTTAGCTTAGGACTGAGAATTGCATGTAATAATGAACATATCAACTGACTAAGATACAAGGATCGGGAGTGTGCAGATATGTTGCGATACTTTGATGACGTGATGAGTATCGGTTGAAGATTGCCAATTAAATGGAAGGGCAGGCAAAATGAAGGAAACAATGCAATGCAATAATTCGGATGTTAATGTTTATTTTGATTTTTGGTTTATGTAGGTAATGATCTCAGATTACGCAACGAATGCAAAACATCACTGGGGTAAGTAGGTGTGGTAGCGGTTGAGTAGCTAGAACGAAAGTTACGAGACTAGGTGGTGTTGGATCTGGCTTGGCTATTGAGGCGAAATCGAAATGAATGGGGGGTTTTTTTTAAACGCATCGCAAGCCAAAGTTGTTGGAAAAGTCCTGAATTTCTATTTCGCACATTGTTAGGGCTGATCTAGTTAAATGTCCGGAGATATCCAAATATATTTAACGGCGTTTAATTTCTCTCCACCTCCTCGTTCCCCATTTGATGGACTACTGACTGGAGACGGGATCAGGTTGAATGAATGAAATAATCGATTTTCCATGGCACTAGAACTAAGGAACATTTCGTAGTCTTTATCGGCACATTGGCAAGTCAGAGAAAAACTTAATTGATTGTACTTCACTAAACATACATTTCTTGCACGTTCGTCAAATCTCCATTGACCAAATTCATTTCCCTTTTTCACATTTTCCGACCGCTTTCTTTGGGGGAGACGATTAGACTTTTTCAAAGATGTCGGCTGCGCCGCGACGACTATGATAGGAAACCACTTCACTCGGGAAACCGTCTGGACGTCTCGCAATTTCGAGTTTTCGCGAAACACGTAGGAAAATCTCCTGAGCTAGCGAATCGAACTGATTTGCCGTGGGAATCTTGCACGTAAACTGTAAATAGTCGCCTCCAAAATGGCGAATCGCTAAGTTTTTCCTAAATTCAATGTCAGCTCGAATCCACAGCGCAGCGACAAGAGGGTGAAGCGGAGATTGTCATTTTAATGTCCAGCTGGCCCCTCTCCCCCCCACCTTGGTGAATGTGTGGGCAAGTCCTATTCTGATATGCTCCCCCTGTACGGCGAACCAGCCCCCTCGACAATTCCAAATTCAGTCAGATGCTTCGTTTGGATCTGATTCAATCACCACCAACTACAGGCTCCTTGCCTCTCCTACCGCACTTATTACGCGGACCGATATCACGTAAAGCAGGTTGAAAATGAAAAGAAATTACCAATCATCCATGGAATCAAAGCCGCTGATTTCCTGACTTGGAATTAGCTCAGATTCGAATCTTGAGTTTAGAATTCGATTCCTTCGCAAATTCTTTCTCATCGACACCCTCCACCGCACTCCGGAAAACAAACCTGCTGGTCTCTGTTGCGTTCTATCTACTTTTCGCACCGATCAATCTGTTGTTCCCTCTTTTCCACTTTCCGACTTTTCTAAAATGAAGCTGTCCTCTCGTTCGCTTCGATTAAAATAAAACTGTCGCTTGTTGGCTATCGATCGCTTCGATGTGTGCGTCTTCTACACATTCGCATCACACACCACACACATTCAATTGTCCGCGACTCAGCAGTTCATTAGAAAAGTTCAAAGCTTAATTCTTCATATTTAATAAACGAGAGGTTTTGTTACATGACACATTAATAGAATCTCTCAATCAGCTATCAACGCTTTTTTATCACAGCACTTAAAACCCGGATTAGTGTTCTTCTTTGACCAAATTCCACGATTTCCCAACCGCTTAACTGACTACAGTTCTTCCCTAATTTTCCCTAAGATATTTCATTAACACAATCGAACATTATTTTCAACTGCAGATTCAGCAAAACCTGTGTCGTCATCACCCTGTCGGCTATTTCAAAACACTTTGATAAACTACTAGAAAACCACTTTGAGCCACTTTTTCTGCATGGTTATCAAAAGAAAAATGATTCTATCATTTAAAAATATAATCAAAAATATATGTATGATACAATTTGTTATTGAAACTTTTTTTTACGTTTTTTATTACATCAAAATATGTATAGAATAACCTTCGATGGCAACCATAATTGAACACTTAAATATTCAACAAAAAGTCTAAAGAAAATTTAAAACATTTTACTTTTTAAAAGCTTTCTAGTGTCTAAGATTCAAACCATATCAGATTTTTAAATCCGCAAAACGAGAATTATTTTATAAATTCTACAGTTCGATTTCATAAAATTCTCATTTTTCGAACTTTAATTTTTTAATTTCTCAGCAAAAACGCGGATCAGGTTGAGTAAATAAAAAAATGAAAATTCAAATTTGGATCTATCAAACTCAGTCGTTTTTAAGTTGTATGAAATCCAACGGCCGTTTTTCAAACCGGGGAACATGCCAACCGTCGTTTCTGTCATGCGCGAGATTGAGCAAACAGAGACGAGTGAAAACGGAACGGGAAAATCTGAGCAACGAAAAATGTCGTCGCCGAGAATGTGGAGAGTTTGGCGATCAACTTTTTAACAAAAAGCTATCCACTAGCTAAAGGCAGAAAAAATGCTGCTTCCATGAGTTGAACTCTTGCGAAAAACGTCGCCCGTGATTGGAAGACTTACCAGTAAAGAAAAATCCTCATTTCCGATGTTTTATCCTGAAATATATGAATGCAATCGCACAAACTAAGCGACACAAATTTGTTCTGGTCAAACTCGTAATCCTTTTTCAATGCAGTGTGGCGAAAAGCGGTTTCTTTAATGCGCCGATTTCCGAGAAACTCGCTATCCGCGTTTTCACGAATCGACACTTTATTTACACTTTTTTACGTCTGAAAATTAGCGATTCTTCCGAAGCATTCTCACTCTTTCTGAAATACTATTTTTCTAATTAATATCACCCACTTTGATATTATTATTGGGGACCTATCCCATGAAACAACAAACAAACAAACAAATTGCATTGGCGCCGCGCGCGGTTAAAAAAGGAACTTTTACGCGTACAAAGGACGTGGCGCCGTGGCTAAAAAAGGAACTTTTACGCGTACAAGGGACGTGGCGCCGTGGCTAAAAAAGGAACTTTTACGCGTAAAAAGGACGTGGCGCCGCGCGTGGCCGAAAAGGGAACGTTTCCGTAGACTTAAAATGTATTTGCTACAGGTGTGTGTCTGGACTAAAACGGCGCCAGTTTTGAATTTCAAAATGGTACATGGAGGATTTTTTTGATTTCATCATCACATTTAACCATTTTCGGAATATAAATTGTAACATGTGGTTAAATTTATTGTTTTGTTTAGGATTTAAATCATTTTAATTCTTTCAATGTGAGATTAAATATTTTATTCCAAAGCATAAATTTCTAGGAATAAATTCAGCGTGTTTAGCTTTCAAAATTGAAATTTTCCTTTGCACAATATTGCTCTAAAATACAATTCAAATCGTCTTTTTTTAAAACCATTTAGAATTGATTTGTTTTATCGTCAAGAATAATATCAAAACATTAAAAAAAATCTCTTGTTTTTCCTTTTTACTATGAAGACTTAAAATAAAATCGAAACTTAGGGAATGAAAAATTAAAACAAAGTTCGATTTCATTATACAAATCTTTTGGCCGAGAAGCATGGAAAACAAATAGAAATTTTAAGAAAACAGTCACATATTATGGCTAAATACCTAAACACCAGTAATACAGTTATTTATTGACAAAATTTCATACTTTTACAAAAAAAAAAAAAAAACGGTAAGCGAACTAAGTTGATTTAATTTCTTGGTAGGCGAAGAATATTAATAGGTACTATGATTCAATATATATTTACTCAATTTTTTATTTAAAGTAAACAATAATAGTACTAGATACATTGCATTCGATCTATAAACAAAATACTAAACAATTTTGCGTGGTTTTATGAAGCAACAGTCGGTTTAGGCGGTTTTCCAGGTTTTTCTGACGGGGGAAGCGATTTGGGCGAATTTAGAACCTCTTTCTCTTTATTCCAGTCTTTCAATCCTTCCGGTAAGGTTGTGTCTTCTTCAAATGAACCAGTTCCCTCCACAAATTCCTCGTATGTTGATTTCTCCTTGAATGGCCGCGGGCCTAAAAGCTCAATCATATCATCACGACTTAGAACTTCGTTTTTAAGCAATCGCTCAGCCACTTTCGCAACATCATCCTTGTGCTTCTGAAGCAATTCTTTGGTGCGTTCGTACGCTCTATTGATCAACGCCCTAGCCTCTGAATCGATTAGCTTTTTTTTTTAATGGAATCGAATATTTATAAAATTAAATATTGCAGTGTATTAATTAATTTAGTCAATCAATTACCTCTGCCGTATTTTCCGAGTAGGGCTTTGTGAACATAGGATCTCCGCCAGACTGTGATGAATCGAATGAAACGTTACCAACTTTTTCGTTCATTCCATAACGTACAATTTGTGCGTAAGCACTGTCGGTTATTTTCTTTAGATCATCTTGAGCGCCGGTAGTTATCTTGCTAAAGAATATTTCCTCCGAGACACGACCGCCCAAGGTCATACACATTCTGTCAAATAGTTGCTCTTGAGACAGCAAGTATTGATCTTTGGGTAAATACTGCGCACATATATTAAAAATTAAAAAAATCAGGTTAATCAAGTATTTGGGTTACCTGCGCGTAACCTAAGCCTTTGCCTCGGGGAATGATAGACACCTTCAAAAGGGGATCGGCATACTCTAAATAATAGTAATCAAATATTAATATAATACAAATATATTAATATTATTTATAATAACCTAGGAACCAACCAGCCACTGCATGGCCAGCCTCGTGATAGGCTACGGTTTTCTTTTCATCTGGCTGCAAGACATTGGTTTTCTTCTCCATCCCCGCAATTACGCGCTCGATTGCCTGCTCGAAATGCTTCAGGTTAATTGCCAAGTTGTTATCTCGCGCTGCAATCAAGGCTGCTTCATTACATATATTTGCAATGTCAGCTCCTGTGAAGCCGGGTGTCAGAGCTGCCATTTTACGCGACAATTCAATTTTGTCTAGATTGGTTTTAAGCGGGCCAAGATGAACTTTAAATATGCTAGCGCGACCCTTAATATCTGGTGCTGGGACAAAAATCTGCCGGTCGAATCGTCCAGGCCGCATCAGAGCCGTGTCCAAGATGTCGACTCGATTTGTTGCGGCTAACACTACGACATTGGTGGTTGTATTGAAGCCATCCATCTCAACGAGAAGCTGGTTCAGGGTGTTCTCCTGTTCCGAGTGGCCGCCAAAACTTTTGCCACCGCGCTTTCGGCCAACCGCGTCTATTTCGTCGATGAATAATATGCAAGGTGCATGCTTTCTTGCCATGGCAAACATATCTCGGACTCGAGACGGTCCAACACCAACAAACATCTCCAAAAATTCCGAGCCCGAAACCGTAATAAAAGGAACCGCAGCCTAAAAACATATGTTAAAAGTCATATTGTCCCTGGATTATTATCGTGTACCAAACGTCAAAATGTAGTCAAAGTAATCCCTAATTTTCCTTTATACACGCAGATAACCAGAATCAACTTGATTTGGTTCTGCCCAAGCGATTGAAAGATTGTGGGTTTCAACAATCCTGTCTATGTAAAGATATGGCATAGAATTACAAAAAAAACCTCCAAAATTGAATAAGTAAAATCGTGTGTTCCTTATTTCAAGTGATTCACTATTTTAGGAGTTCACTATACTGAGTTCCTGCTGTACACGATTTCTCGGCTATTTGAAGCTAGAACTTTGGGACCTGGCACGTTTGAAAGAGGATGGACCAAAACCCAAGCCCCTATTATTAGTTGAAAATATCAAAAACTAGCTTGCATAAGTTTTTTAAATTTTTTTTATGGTCTATGTTAGGGCTAAACTTCAGGCCAATCGGTTCGGTAGTTTCCCCGCGAAAGAGTAACATAGCGCAAAAACTAAGTTTCGAAATCACCCTCCCCTTACTCCCCCCACCACTCGCGCTACTTTTCCGTATGCCTATGTTGGAACCAGAACTACCACAGACACTCATGCCAAATTTCAAGTCAATCGGTTCAGCCGTTTTTGCGTGAAAGAGGAACAGACAGACACCAACGCATTTTTATATATTAGTATGATGATAGTGTTTGGTACTCGATAATACGCAAGGGATAAATTATAAAATATTAAAAATATTTGCCTCTCCTGCTGTCGCCTTAGCTAAAAGAGTTTTCCCCGTTCCAGGAGGTCCGGTCAACATTGCGCCTTTCGGTATTTTCGCCCCGAGATCAATGTATTGCTGTGGATTCTTCAAAAAATTTACAAATTCCATGATTTCAATTTTAGCTTCCTCACAGCCCGCAACATCCCTTAAACAGATAAACAATTATTGTGAGCTTGCATTTGCTGACATTCAATAGGTATACTTGAATCGTACGTCGATTTCATTTGAATTGATCAACTTTGCCGTTGACTGCATCACTCCTCCGAAAAGGCCGCCGCCCTTTCGACCGCCACGACTACCACCCATCATTTCTGCTGATCGCCGCATCATAAACACTAAGAAGCCGATTATTAAGAGAGTGGGCAGTAGCCCGGTAAGACTTGATGCTTCGATTTCAGTCCTATAGGTACCGATATTAGATAATATGGATAACCAAATACATAAAAACATTGTAAATCAATACCTATAGATAACAGGTACAAAATTCACCGCTTCTACACCAAGATCAGTTTGAGCATTCTCTAAGTTTCGCTCAAAGGAATCAACGCTGCCGATGTTGAACCATAGGGCTCCAGAGGATCCTCCCTCGTGTGCTGAAGTGCCCGGCAACAAGCGAATTCTGACCCATTTCTTATTAATAACTTCCAGTTTCTCGACAACTCCCTTCACCAAGTAGCTAAAAACAATGCGTTCTTGTTAGTCTAGGTAAGAGATGCAGTTTCATTCCCGTAAATTGATTCGCTAAGCCCACAAGTTACCCGGCTTTTACACGCGACTGTAAAGTCTGTCAGTAGCACAGACTTCAAATGTCAAATTACTGACAACGAATTAAAAGACATTTAGCGAACTGGCAGTCAATGCATTTACACGAGACTGTGTCAGCTCTACAGACGCGTGTAAGGGCCGGGTTAGTTGTTGAACGGGCAAAATCGGACCATCCCTTCCCCCTTTCCCTCCTCCCCAACACAAACGAAAAGTTTTTACGATTTTTTCAGAAACGGTGAGTCGTATTGAAAAATTTCTAAGGGTTAAAATGTGTTTAGGAATATAATTTTACAAAACTTATCTATACATCAGAGTCCAGTTGGACCACTTCTTCCCCCTCTACATACAAATTGAATATCTTTTTCTATTTTCTTGAAAATGGTGCTTAGTATCGAAAATTATATAAAGACGAAATGTGTTTAAAATATGATTTTAAATAACCGTTCTATATATCAAAACCCAATCGGACGAATCTCCATATAACTTTTTTTCATAAAACTGCCCTAGTAGCTTTTCTTATGTTTATACATTAGAACTTGGGGTTTAATGTTTTCTCTGCTAAAATGAAAATTTTTAGGAATTAGATAAAGTCGTGTAACGAACAAATAGACGTAATTTTGAAGAAAAAATCGAAAAATAATTTTGCTGTTACAATGTTTTGCAATCATAGACACGCAATACTGTACCTATTTACAAAGTCCTTCCATCCGATTTCCTTGTACCCCATTTCGAAGTAGGCCAGTGCTCCTAAGAATGCAACGGTTCCAAGGGCCCCAAAGATTAACCACTTCTCTTTGTCCCCGTCTGACCCTCCAATTCGACCACCACTTGGGCCTCCAGATTTGCCCCCTTTTTGGCCGCTCCCACCGCCAAACACCCCAAAGTTCCAATCATTTTGGCTCTGCTGATTGGCAGTTGGTGGGGGCTTTTTTTGATTGGGATCACCGGAAGCTTCCTTCGGTGTGTTTTGATCTGGTGCTTTTTCTCCGGGCTCTGTGGTGTTTGGTTTTCCGGAAGCCGGTTTGAAGTACTTCTCGAAGCCCTTGGGCGGCTTTTCGCACAGCACTAGTATTTTATCGACGATGGTTTGAAGTGGTGTATAGCTGGAACTTAACAGGATTGTCCGGGAAAGGTCACAACTTGACTGAGACAACTGGGAACAAGATTGAGGTTATGTTGTAGGTAAGTCTTCTTGCTTGCATAATTCACTGTTTACCTTTATTGTTATGTGTTGCTGGTAGCTGCGGCCGGATAGGCTTTTCCGGGCGACTTTTTCAAAGGCTCGAGTTGTATTTTGCAGAAACCTGTACATGTTTATCAAAATTCCAGATTTTAGCAGCAACACGAAAACAACTCCCGGCGTGAGGCGCGAGCCAAAAGCGATTTCTATTAACTATTTTCTACACAACGTATTTAAGTCATGAAAGCCGTAATCCTTCACTATATTTCACCATTTATTCGGAGAATTTGGTCACGAAAACAGAAGAGGGTATTAGTACTACACTTGAAGCAGATCTAATACATTATCGCCTCTGTTCCACTACGACAGTTGGCGCCAACCAGGTTCAAATTATTTTGGTCTGGAGATCGAATAGCCGCACTGTTATATTTTATGTAAGTGAAGGAATTGTCATACTATTTTGGGTTTCGCAAATGTTAACTTTCCCTTAATTGTGGACTATTTATTATTGAATTCCTTGGAAACAAATCCCACTTAAAAATTTACATATATTTTTATTTATTTTTTTTATTTATTTATTCATTTATTTAAACCCGCAAGAATTCACCCGCAAACCCTCTTTGCTAAAAATTTGACGTATTTTATGGACAGATTCTTACTTGATCAATTTTTTAATTTGACTAAAATTTAACTAAAATTTGACTAAAATTTGACTAAAATTTGATTAGTTAAGCGACGTAGAACAAGGGGGTGCAACAGTTTTCCCCATTTGCTATTATTTAAACATTTTTGTGAATAACATTGTATTAAAAAATCAATTTTTAAATTTTGAAAAACCATTCTTTTCGTAAAAATTATGCAATATTTCGAATTCGACCCAGAACTTAAAGTATTTCAAAGAGGCGATCTTGAATACGAGTAAATCATAATCTGATCTTGAATACAAAAAAAAATGTAAGTCAATCGGATGAGTGGAAGTAGGTTAAAATTGAATTACAAGATTTGACCCTGACGGACAAAAATACTCGAAAGCAAGCTAAATAAAAGCCTTTAAAGAACAAACTAAATGAAAGCTTTTCGTAAATCAGAAATCATCTTAAAAACAAGTACCTCAAAGTCGTCTCGCCTCTTTTTAAATTCCCGACCTAGAAAGCTAGAACTAAAACTAACGCGCGATAACAAAATTTCATAGAAATCGTTATTGAGTAATCGATGTCACCGATTTTTGAAACGTTGTTTTGAGACACCAGGTGAGGGTTATCGAGGGGAGGAAAGTCAAGTTTGTAGTGGAAAAATCGAAAGTACTTAGCCCGCTTAGTAATACTGTAAAGTTTCATTAAGATCGGACCACCCAATTCGAAGATACCGGGCGAGGGGTATCGAGGGGAGGGAAAAGTCAGGTTTGTAGTGACAAAATCGAAAGCCCTTAGTCCCCTTAGTAATACTGTAAAGTTTCATTAAGATCGGACCACCCAATTCGAAGATACCAGGTGAGGGGTATCGATGGGAATTTTCTCAGGGGTGAGACCTATCTAGATCGATTCCTTGTCCCCGAAAATCCCAAGTTTCATGAAAATCGTTAGGCGGGTTTTCGAGATCGTTTGTGCAGACAGACAGACATTCCTCGTATTATATTATAGGATTCAGAAATAAATTCAAAACACCTTAATTTTGTTTTAGATTTTAGACTGCTCTTTTAAGATATTAGAAAATATAAATAAAATCCTCTTCAAATTTTCACCTTTACCAATTAACCTTAAATCGAAAGTAAATTAACTTTTCCACTAAATAAATCTTTGAATACCATTTAATTTTCATTTAATTCCATAAAGCTTTTGTCGTTTTACTATCGTTTTCATCTTTTGATTTTGTTTTGAAGATTTCAATTTAGAGCTTTTGATACTCGTAAAACCTGTTCAAATGTGAAGCTTTCATATTAATTTAAATTTCATTTCATTTGAACAATGAACGTGGATTATAGTTTTACCTCAGATTTGTCGTTGATTAGATCGATACCTTTGGGGTTTTGTTAAATAACTTTTTTTTAAAAATTGTTTTTAATCGTGAAATTGATACCAGAAAAACGCGCCTAACTTTAAATATGAATTTTGTGAAATTTCCTATGATACGTTGTGTGTTCGCGTTTTTATTGGTTTTGGAAGGATCCAATGCTGATTTCTATACATCAGTTTCGGAAATGGCCAAACTTGTTGACACTGAAGGGGAAATAATTAAGTTGTTATCAAATTATGTTGATAATATAGATATAAAGCTGAAATACGTGAAGAAGTATGATAAATAATTCATTTTTATTGAAAAAAATGATCAAAGATTTTATTTTTTAGTAAACTTGATGAATTTCATGCCATTAACGAAAAGTTTAGCTCTACTATGCAGGAGGAGGAGTGTTATAAAAATCAAACCTTTGATTATTTTTTGTTTTTAAAACGGTTAAAAGATTTTCCGAAGGTTCTACAAGTCATATCTGATGATGGTAAAGAATATAAAGATTTGAGATATTAGAATTATAAGTTTTAGGGGCTGTCCATAAAATACGTCACGCCTGTCGTAGTCAGTGGTGCAAGTTAATTTAACTATAAAATCGTAAATTTTATTACTAAGTAGCTATATTTCTTCTAAAAATTGTGTATGCTCCCCTAGTAACGTGATAGTGTAGAAAATCCCATAAAAGTATGCTGTGGGCGCTTAATCCTAAAATTAGGGTCACGTATTTTATGGACATCCCCTTCTTAGAATATTTGTTTTAATATAAAAATTTCAGCTTTAGAACAATTTTCTACTGGGACTTTAAGGGATTTAAAGTTCCCTACCAACAAGGATTTTAATGGTGCTGTTGCAGCAATTTTACGCTTACAGCAACTATACAAAATGAAGACACCAGATGTAGCTGCTGGAAAATTACATGGTGTTGAATATAAGTAAGTTGTATTTATTAAAAATATATTTTATAAAAATACCGTTATGTTCGCTTATTATTTGATAACTACAGAAACGATATGGAGTAAAATTTTGGGTAATATTCGTAGCATCAAATTGAGCAAATTCTATACAATGCATTGAACCAAAGTTCCCCCCCCCCCCCTCCCTTTAATCCCCTTATTTGCTACATTCTGTATAGTTGACGTAATTTTGACTTGGTTTTTGTTATTGGGTTAGTTGTCGCCAGAGAAACATTTTTCCCCACTCGTAACTTTTCCACTTTTGAAGAAGTTTCGACTCAGCTAAATCTGAAGAAATTTCGACCCAGTTTTGACGCCAGATTACAGTTTAACCCTTTCGAATCGCATGGTACATATATGGACCACCTACACTCAGAAAAATGGAGGCTAACTCGACGACCTACATACGGCGTAATTGGCCTCGGGCAGGCGCGCGTTCGCCTGCATGTGGGCAAGTAAAACTGAGTTGACCTGTGGTCGGAGAAATTCTGAAATTAAGCCACCAGCAGGTGAAGTAGGGCATTGGGATATGCACGAGTTGACCTTAGATAGGTTAACTCTGACCGCTAGCTGGCTTACAGACACCTCTGTAAGGTCAGAGTTAACCTGACAAAAAGTTGACCTGGACATTTTTCTGAGTGTACAGTTCAAACAAACGAATTGCGGTTCGAAAGGGTCAAAAAAGAAACACAAAGGTGGAAAGATGTCGTAATCGATAGTTAAAAAAAATTACTTAAGGTAATTTAAAAAATTACTTAATGCCACTGAAAACTACAAAAACCTTGAAACTGAATTAGACAATTACCATTTAAATTTTTCTATATAATACAATTTTATCTTTAGTAGTTAATCCCATTTGACAAAAAATTTTTTTTTCAGTGTTGGATTTTCAGCAAGTGATTGTTTCGAATTGGGCCGGCAATCCCATTTAACTGGTGATTATCATTACACTATTCCATGGATGTTGGAAGCGTCAAATCGATTTGATCCCGATGAATTTCTAGAAAATGTTAAACTGACCGATATTTTTGATTATTTATCAGCTGCCTATTATTTTGAAGGTAAAACTAGAAACAAGTTTTGTTTTCAAGCGAAATTAATCCTTTTAATATTAGGTAATATTACTGAGTCGTTGTCATTTATTAAAAAAGTATTGGAATTGGACCCAAATAATGAAATTGCTTTGAAAGCTGAGGAAAAGTACGAAAACGACATTGCTCAAGGGAAATTCCCGAGTAAAGTGAATAATTTTGTGGAACTTGAGGTAAATATTTTCAGGTTTGGAGGTATGGAAAAAATAGTAGGTTCAAAAGTTCTGAACTTGGGAAGGAAATCCCAGGACTTTTCTCCTTTGTTCTGGTCTGTTCTATAAACCGATATGAGCCAACATTTGCTTATTCGGTATAGTTTACAGTAAAAATTTTCCACATTTTTTCGAAAATATTTCCAAAAATTTTAATGCACAATTTCTCAGAGTTACACAAAATTCGAAAAGCTATGCCGAGGCGAAATAACTCCGCTCCCAGATAGATTAAGAAGTCTAAAATGTTATTACGTAACTGGCAGCTCCCCATTTTTGAAAATAGCGCCAATTAAAATGGAAGAGTTTAGTAAGGATCCTCTCATAGCCACGTTCTACGATGTTCTGAGTGACACAGAAATTGAGGTAATTAAAATGTTGGCCACACCAAAAATGCAAGGAGCAAAAGTTTCATATGCTGAATCCGGAGAAGTGATTGAAAGTTATAGTCGAATTGCAAAAATAGCCTGGCTAAAAGATGATGAGCATAAGTATGTAGAGAAAATTTCGAAGCGTGTCGAAGATATGACTGGCCTCTCAGTTGAAACTGCTGAGCTGTTACAAATCGTTAATTACGGAATAGGGGGTTCCTATTCACCGCACTACGATTTTTCTCATGTAATTAAGAAAATTCATTTTTAATTTTATTATTTTTATATCTTTTCATCTTCAAAAATTGAAACTTTTAGAAAAACAACAGTGATATGTTTCTATTGGATGTTGTCGGCAATCGGATCGCCACGGTTCTGTTTTATGTAAGAAATTTAGATATTATATTTATATTCCTGAAAATCGAATTAATAATAAAACAAAAATCAGATGAATGATGTCGAGCGAGGTGGAGCGACGGCTTTCCCGGAAATTGATGTTGCCGTCTGGCCAAAGAAGGGGTCTGCCTCGTTTTGGTATAATTTGAAGCCAGATGGAGATATTGACTACAAATCAGTTCACGCAGGATGCCCAGTCCTTATTGGGAAAAAGTGGGGTATGGGTTTTTTCTACAGAGGAATCTCGGTTTGTGATAAAATAAATCACCAGTCCAAAAACTAAAATTTTGTTAACAAACCTAAATTTTGCTCACTTTGTTTACGATCCAAGGCATTTCCTTTGGCTAAAATGGATGTTACAAACTGAAACTTTTACGTTCACGAACCGAATCGTTCACGAACCGAAACGTTTACAAACCGAATCGTTCACGAACCGAGGTTCCACTGTACTTTAACAAAAAAATTTTTTTTATTAAACCTTCCGAATGTAAGATTTCTTTTCAAAAAATATGGTCAAAATTTAAAAAAAAACAGACTATTTCTTTGCTAGAATTAAAAAAATGTTAACTCAAACAATTCTTTTGATAAAAAATACGGGTATTCATGAAACCACAAAAGTTTACCGATTGTGTATTTTTAAACTTACGTGGTTTACGCAGTTCACGAGGCATTTCCAAGATTCCATGAATACCCTTAATGTTGCTACTTTTAATATATTTTTTCTTTGATTCTTTTTAACAGTGTGCAATAAATGGCTACATGAACGGGGACAAGAATTTCGAAAGCCGTGCGCAATAAGATCTCCGCAAATTTGAAACAAACGTATTTTTATCAGTTCAATGTTGTTCCTTTAAAATGTAGACAAATAAAAATATTTAAAAAAATTGAGTTTGGTGTTTTTTTTAAGATTTCAGATTAAGTACATTTATGGTAAATATTGAATGAATTAATAAATATTCATAAAAAAGCAAAAAAAAAATCGCCTTTTTGAACCACCATTCCCCCGGATCGTTTTTTTTTTGCAATTTTTGGTGTGAAATAGGGATGTCAAACTTTTGAAAAAAAACCGGTTTTCTGTTAAACCGATTTTTAAGACTTCGGTTTAAACCGGGCCGGTTTAACCGGGTCCAAAAAACCGGTTATTAAAACACCAAAAAACCGTTTTGTTCAAATTGGGTAGGTTAGGTCTTCGACGCAACAAATACACTATAATATAAACAAAAGGCGTGAAGTGCCATATAATCCATTAAGAGGCCATAAATGGCACAATATAATATTGTATTTGGTTTAGAGCGCCTAAAAAGAAGTGTTTCTAACAAATCAGTTGAACGAAAATTGGTTAAAAATTATTTTTCCGTACAAAAAAAATGATCGTTTTTTTAACGGTTTTTGGCTTTAAAAAAACACCGGGTATAACCGTGCAAAAAAAAACACCGAAAAAAACCGGTTAACCGAAGCAAAAACACCGGGTAACCGGTTTAACCGGTTCTTTTTTGACATCCCTAGTATGAAACTTAATACTGCGCGCACACTACCGCAAACCCCTCCCACTCTTTGATGTGTGACGTATTTTTTGGACTGCGCCTTCCTTATATTACCTCTGAACAGATTAAACAGAACTTTTGCCACATATTTCTATCAGAATATATTTTATTGATTTCGATAATAATATCAAAACAGAAATTCCGCCCCTGGCCGCTTTATAGGTTGGAGTTCGACCATAGTTCGGAATTCGACGTTTCCGTCCTCATACTTTTCGCACTTCGTCCTTGGATCATATTTTCCAGAGATTCACAAACGGTACGGAAACGAGTAGACTAGGTTTTAGTGGGTGAAAATTTCCCTTGAGGGCTACACGCAGGGAAAGAAAATAGTTAATTTAACTTTTTTATAATAGGGAATCGGGAATACAACTAAAATAGAAGGATAAATTTGAAAAACCGCATATCTTATATCCATGATACTCTGGTTCAGTAGTTTTTGAAAAGGTTTTACACAAACCAAACCGTCATTCTTTAATGAAATCATACTAATATATAAAAATGAGTTGGTGTCTGTCTGTCTGTTCCTCTTTCGCGCAAAAACGGCTGAACCGATTGACTTGAAATTTGGCATGAGTGTCTGTGGTAGTTCTGGTTCCAACATAGGCATACGGAAAAGTAGCGCGAGGGGTGGGGGGAGTAAGGGGAGGGGGTAAGGTCATCTCGAAACTTAGTTTTCCCTCTATGTTACCCTTTCGCGGGGAAACTACCGAGCCGATTGGCCTGAAGTTTAGCTCCAACATAGACCATAAAAAAAAAATTTGAAAAAACTTAACCCAGCAACGACGGGTATGCAAGATAGTATTATAATATAACAATCAAATTATTTACGAAGAAAAATGTGCTATAAAAAAAACAGTCAATATTTGATGAGCAAAATGTTTGCTTTGGAATAAAAAATTGATATTAAAAAATCTTGACTTCTATAAAAATTGATAAAAAGTGTTGATCGAATTTTTCCATATATAAAATTTACGATAATCGTTGTTATGAATAAAAAAAACATATGTAGAAAAAATGTAGCAGTACAATGGCCCAAAAGATAGACAAGAATTGATGAAGAAGAATTCGAAGATCAGTAGAGTTTTGACCATCGATCCATACAGGCACGAGTTATTCAAACTATTTTAATTCTTTGACTTTATAATTTGTTTTTTTTTGTGTTTCGAAAAAATTGGTGTGTTGACATTGTGATATTTCGTTGTGAGGTTTTATAGAATTGATTTAGTTTTATGTTGTTTGCTGGTATCTATATTAGTATTAATTTTTCGGGAAAGCTTGTTTTAATAGTCATTGACCCCTAAATCCATAGATGTGTGGGTTTATTATAAGAAACCTGTTCTATTTTAAAGAACCCTATTTCTGCATATGAAGAATTTCAACTCTCCCTTATTAGTATCCGGTTTACCAAGTTGATTAGGCCAAACAGAATAGATTTTTGTGTGTGTTTTAAAGACCTTAAACTTGAATTCGAATTTATTGATAGACTGTTTTTATAACTAATTTCATTTTCTTTTCAGATTTAAGATGTATTTAATACGTAGGGGTTTTTGGCTAGTCCTATTCGTGTTATTTAAAAATGCAACAGCGAAAGTTGAAAATATACTCCTAACACCGAGTGATTTGGAGGATATGAGTTATTCGGAGACGATTTTAATTAAAACACTAAAAAGTTATATTAAAGTCCATGAGAATAAATTAGAATATTTAAAAAAGTGAGTGAAACTAAAAACATGTTTTTTTAGATTTAACCGATTTTTTTTGTGCTTTTAGAAAATTGCAGGATTTTGAATTGGAGCATGCAGAAGCAGTTAGTGATAAAACTGCTTATGTTGGGAATCCTATAAATTCGTATTTGTTGACGAAGCGTTTATCATCGGATTGGGAACGACTTGCGAATTTTATGAAAAAAGAAGTAGGAGTAGGTAAAAATCTTGATCTTTTATTTAAAAAAAAATACGTTAAAATTATACAAATTCGTTTTAAATGCAATTTTTTTTCAACTATTTTCATTAGAACTTTTGAAAAGCAAACAAAATATTTTGAACGAACTCGCATATCCTTCTGAAGAAGAATTAAATTTCACTCGGAATGAAGTTTTGAATATTCAAATTGAGAAAGATTTCAAATCATCTGACGTTGCTAAAGGTCTGTGGGGGAACCAGCAATTTAAGTATGTTAAATACCAGTGGCGAAGCGTCAAGGTAGAACTTATATACAAAAAAAAGGACATAAAGAAAGAGAAACTATTAAAAATGTCATAATAGTAATATTTATTGTTACTACGCAATAATATTCTACTGTTTAGGGTATAAATAATATTTTTTTTGACCATTACCTGTCTATTCTGTTTACCCTGACGCTTCGCCAGTGTTAAATACTGAGAAATTGGCTAAAATATTTATTTTGTATTTGAACATTCGCAGAGTTGAATTAACAGCCGATGATTGTTATGAATTGGGTCAAGGGGCTTTTTATCAAGGACTTCATTCTATAGCGAGGGATTGGTTTATCGAAGCTTTGGCAAAACTTCCAGAAGGCCAACCTGAAAGATTGCCAATACTAGAGCATTTGGCTTATTCAACATATCATGCGGGTAATATATATAAGAAGACGTTGAAACCTGTATAAGCCGGACTCGCCCGGGACCAGGAAATTTGCCCGGCTTAGACAGGTTTCTGCTTATCCAGGCTCCGGATTATGCGGATTTTACTCTACAAAAATTAAAGCAGTGATACCGGAACCTGGATTCATCAGAAACATGTCTAAAGTGCCGTTTACACCTGACACTTCCACAACTTTTACTTTTCGATACTAAAATTATGTTACACAATCGTTTTGTTCCAGAAAGACGCCCGAAATTTAATTTTTTCATAAAAAACCTTTTGAATAAATTCAAATTTTGACAAATTTTGCTAAGTGATTTTATTCTGCGATAGATAAATAAATATCACGGAAAAATTCTGAATAAAATTCGCCGAGAAATTCAAGAAAAAATCGCAAGTGTAAACGGGGCCTAAGACTGACAAATTTCTCTTTTTATTAAAAATCTTAAATTTCTCATTTCTAATATTACGTGCAGGCAATCTGACCGAAGCATTAATAATAGTCCATGAAGTGTTAAAATTTGAGCCAGGCAATTACAACGCCATCCAATACAAAATGGTATTTGAAGATGAACTCGAAAGTATGGGAATAAATCCGTTTATATATGAAATTCCTGGTTTTAAAATGGAAGAAGTAGGGCATGATATTTAAAAAAAAATAAACTTTGTAAAACTATAATACTTTTTTTTTGCTAGTTCGAACCCGCTTCGAAGGCATTGTGCACCGGCGAACGTTTTCTAACTCCGAGTCAAACGAGAAATTTCCGTTGTAGATACTTTTTTGGGCATTCCGCTTTTTCAAAAATCGCACCATACAAAGTGGAGGATGCCTACTTGGAGCCTCCCGTTCTCCTTTTCTACGATGTGATATCTGACGAAGAGGCTGAAGTTCTTAAGCATTTCGGCAAGCCATTCCTAAAAGCAGCCCGTCTGCATGCCGATAAATCTAGGCATACGTATGAGACTTCAAGTAGATATGCTCGAAATGCGGGAGTTGACGATTCTGTACACGAGAAAATCGCTGTTATTAATAGAAGGATGGAAGACATGACAGGACTAACTATGAAAGGAGCCGA
This sequence comes from Chrysopilus asiliformis, assembly GCA_964034945.1. Lineage (NCBI taxonomy): Eukaryota > Metazoa > Arthropoda > Insecta > Diptera > Rhagionidae > Chrysopilus > Chrysopilus asiliformis. Next base: position 2,904,462 of record OZ035961.1, read on the forward strand.
AGAAATGCAAGTGAGTTATTATGGAATCGGAGGGTATTTTAAACGACACTACGATTTTGCTGAGGTAACCACCAAAGTCTTTTTTTTAAACAAAATAGATTAACGATTTTGCATATACTGATTTCAGACAGATCCTGATGAGTATTTCCACTATGTAGGCACTGGAAATCGTATTGCAACCGTCTTATTCTATGTAAATTTTTTTCAAAATTTCCTCGATTCTGTATTGGAAAATTTCAAAATGTTCATTTCTGATAGTTAAACACGGTTGAGGAGGGCGGTCAAACCATTTACCCAAATATAAATGTAACGGTAACAGCTGTGAAAGGAAAAGCTGCTTTTTGGTATAACTTATATAGGTCTGGTCCACCCGATTATAGACTTGAACATGCGGCATGTCCAGTCACAAAAGGCACCAAATGGTGTAAGTTTGAATTTAAAAAGAAATCGAAAGTGAATTTCCTGAAAATTTTTCTTTATTTCTAGCATCAAATAAATGGATCCATGAGCATGGAAATGAATTCCGCCATCGGTGTTTGTTGTACGATGATAGAAGTACAATTGAGAGAACGATATATTGAAATTTTTTTTAATAAAAAAATTATGTTTTTAAAAATGTTTTTTTTTGAATTTTTGTAACTCCTTTTTTGTGAAAAAGCACAGTGTAAGGTACGCATAGATGCTCTGGTGGGATAGATGCCCCGAAGCGTGAAATCGAAAAAACATCCATCCGTTACAAGAAGGATAGTTGCCTCAGTTTTGGGTACGGATAGATGCGGTGAAAAATCAATTTTACGCTAAAATATAACACTTTACTGACCGCCATTCGCAGTTTGGACTGAAAAAAACCGCAAAAGGTGCTGAGAACGAAATAGAGTCTAAGTGCGGGCGTACACGGAGCAAATTTCGGTCATCAGTATGCCGCAACCTCACCAAATTGTAGGAAAGAAACGAGTGTGGCAAGAGGGGAAAAGTTGCCATTCGAAAAGTGTTCTTCTCGTCTTCTTTTACGCACACAAACGAAGCCGCTCGTGTAGCACGTCAGCATGCATTTGTGCGTAATTTCATTGAGTCAGTCGGTGCTTAGCCACCGACTCGTAAACATATCCCAAATAAACAAAAACTGAATGCAAATAGTGAAATCCCAATTGCAAGTAGTTTTATTTTTCAGGTAGGTAGGTAAATAACAAAATAACCAGTCCTTATTCTGCTATTGTTGGCAGTTTCTATTGTGGCAATTGATGTTGCCTCGGTGCTAGCTAATAAAGGAATGAGATGGAAATACAACACATATATGAGAACCACACATACATGAGCGATCGCTTGTTGTAAACAAGTTTTTCCTACTAAAAAGTGAAGAAGCGTGTACGTCGGAAAGGCATTTCGAGGACCAAAAGTTGCCGCGACGAGATGAAGCGTGTGCGTTAGCACTAAAGGCGCCTCCCCACGTTCAATGTTACTTGACATTTTTACTTGAATGACTCATGTTTCAAGTAACATTGATCGTTTGGATGCTCTTCAATGTTACGTTTGCAGGCAATTTCCATCATTGTTACTTGACGAAAATTTTCATCAATAATACTTGTCAAGTAACATTGAACGTGTGGAGGCTCCTTAAGACAATGGAGTCAAGAAGTAGCTCAAGTATTCGGTCACCTATTTTCTACATCGTTCATTTTGTTGTGTTTCATTGTAATATTCTTGAATTGTGTGCAGAGATTTTTTGTTGTTCAATAAATTATGTTTCATTTTAGTCGTTCTACCCATGGGCGGGGGCATCTATCCGGCGGGGCACCTATCCATACCACAATTTGATCCTTTTTATTTCCCCCTATTTTTTTCCTATTTGCGCCAGGGTTCTAAAATTTTACAGTGATTATAGATGAATGATGAAATTATCCTATAGATTTAAAATTATATGGATATTTTCAAAAATCGTTTTTTCGAAAAGTGTGGCGCCAGTCCGTACCTTACCGTACTTATACTTGTATTCAAAAATGTAAAAATATATTCTTTAAGTCGCATTTTATAAGGAAAGGGATAAGTTGTTCTACTATTTTTAATCAGGGCACCAATCATGTATTGCGACGCGTCTCTGTCTTTCGACTTCGACGCAGCTTTTAACTCATGACTTTGCCATATCAGCAGCTTCAAATTTCCTGGAATGAAAGTCAGAATCACGTTTCGATTTATAGTGACGATTCCGCGAAATTTCAAGCTGCTGATATGGCGAAGTCAAGAGTTAAAAGCTGCGCCGAAGTCGAAAGACAGAGACGCGTCGCAATACATGATTGGTGCCCAGAACCAACCAAATTTTAATGTTATTAAAATTGCCATTAAAATTGCCAAATGATCATCGACCGATAAATCGCTTATTTCTACCAGAAAAACTTGTTTTGATTTAGATTTTTCTATAAAACGTGTTCAGCTCTTTGAAGCGTTTGGATACAATTTTTAAAGCAAGAATTTAATTATCTTCTGGGTGTATTACTCCCCAGAAGAACCCGAAAATCTTCAGATCCCCAGATGAGATTTTTTTCGTAAATTTTGAGGAAAAGTATAATCAGGTTCCGTTATCCCTATAGACTTTCTGGTATCGAAAACTTATTTAAAGATTTAAGCCAAAGCTTTGCGTTTAATTTTTAAATCTCGCCACATTCGCCGGAAAACATTGTACTTTATCTGTATTGTCATGAACGTAAGAAAAGTTCTTCACTTCAAGAACCTTAATCCATTTTTTATTAAAACAAATAAATATACATAATCAAATTTAATATTTCAATTGGAATTAAATAAATATAAATGAAAGCTTAAAATTAAAGAATTCCCAGACATTGACCCCCAGAATTTTCCCAGAATTTTCAGAAAGATTTGATACCTCAACAATCAACTCTTTCTGAAAATTTTGTGCCCTTATTTAAGATTTCTTGTGTTGTTTTTGCATGTAGCTCTAAATCACCTTCTTGCTCCCAAAATTTATTAGTTTCAATGAAATCGAGTTTATATGAAATGGCCAATTATAGAATCGATGATTTGATGCTATTAGCATATATAGAATTTGAAAAAGGTTTAAAAAGAAAATTATAAACGACAAAGAATGGACCAAGAATAGGTAAAACGATGCGATAGATAATCATGGTTAGATGCTTATATAGAATACGGACTTCTTCTAAATTAGTCTGGTTCAAAAATTCGTAGAAAACGGTGACGTTGATATCTGATCAGTTGACACCAGGTCCAATGCAATAATATGTTGGATAAAAGTTTTATTAAATAAAAATAGTTAAAAACACCACCTGAAATTGCTAAAATTAAGCATATTGTGATAGTGAAAAAGAAAAGTTCAGAACAATTTTTCCTTCATCTTTAAATATTTTTAAGGTGAAGTGTAATACATTTGAGTAAATTAAATATTTAAATTTAATATAATAAGTAAAATAATTTTTAAGTGTTAAAAAATTTAATGTTTAACTGCAACGAAACGAATGAAGTAAAAAAAAAGCTCTTTATTCAACCGATTCGATTATCTTGTCATTGACCTCAGATAGTTTTTTTTTGGTGATTCTTAATAAGTTAGATCGGCCCAAACTGTGGCTACTTTGGCTTGTTAGACTTAGATATTCTTCATTTAAATTTTATATCACTGATTTGGATTTTTTTTATTCAATTTTATTATGCATGTGAACCCAACGGCGATAGGATTTTTTGCTAATTTAAAATTTGAACATGTGGTTTAAGATTTTCTTAAATTTTGCAGTTTGATTTAGTGTAATTTTAGATATTTTGGAGATAATAAAAATAAGTTTCAGATATACTTTAAAGGTATAATCATTTGACTCTGTTTTCTTGTAATCTTTACAGAATCAAGTCATAAAACAACATCAAAATGCATGATCGTACAAGAAGTTTGGTATTTTTTTTTACTATAATTTTTGTGAGTTTGAATAAATCGTCAGCCAGTGACTTTTTCTCGTCTGTGGCGGAAATGGAAAACTTACTAGGGACGGAGGCTGCAATTATTGAATACTTGGAGAGTTACACATTTATTTTGGAGACAAAAATAGAATTTCTAAAGAGGTTTGTAGTTTTTGAGTTTTCAAAAAGATTGTTGAATTTGTAAAATTTTCAGTGAATTTTTGAGTATTTCTTTTTTTGAAAAAAAAAATCATCGAAAAATTGTTTATTTGAAAACGTAAACAATTTGATTTCAGTAAACTGCAATCATATCAAGAAGAACACAGTAAGGCTTCTCGGGATGTTTCAGCATACGTGGAAAATCCATTAAATGCATATTTGCTTACAAAACGTCTCACGAGTGATTGGGAGCATATTCAAAGCATAATTAACTTTAATTTCACAAAGGGTAAATTGATTAAATTAAAAAAAAATAAACATGTAAAGACCACTTAGATTTTTCGTTATCTACTAGATTTTGTGGAGACATTCCTAAAATCATCAATCGATTTGAAATTCCCAACCGTTGAAGATTTACATGGAGCCGCTTTAGCAATTGTACGACTTCAGGATATATATGAAATGGAAACTTCTCAGGTTTCCAGAGGGCTGCTTAGCGGAATTCAATCTGGGTAAATTCCAAGGGTTTGACTGATTTTTTTTTTATTTTCTCCAACAAGGGAACGGGGAAATCCACGGCATACAGAAAGACAAGGTATGCTGTAAACTCAAATCTGACACTTCGTTGCTACGTCACTTGTGCCGATTAGTTCGTCAAGTGCAGAAGGAATTTTGTTTTGTGGATGGTTATTTACATTTTTGTGCGATCTAAATAAGATATTTGTAAATTAGTGGACTGATTGCATTAAATAGTGATCAATAAACATAAAAATTAATTAAAAAAAGTCGGCACAAATGACGTCACACCTGACTATCAAAAGTTTACAGCATACCTTGTCTGTCTGTATGCCGTGGGGGAAATCAAAGCATATAGAATAAATTTTTCTTTTAAATTTTTAGCATTGAAATGACTGCCAATGATTGTTTCGAAATTGGCCGTCAAGTTTATTTTCATAATGATTTTAAACACACCCAAATGTGGATGTCGGAAGCTTTGCAACGTCTACACACTGAAAATAACACTGTGCCAACTATAACGAAGATCGATGTTCTTGAGTACTTGGCATTTTCAACCTATAAAGAGGGTAAAATTTAAAAATTCATACGAAAAACAATAAAGTCAATAGTTGCGTTTTTTTAATGTTCTAGAACACAGAACATTAAAAAAACGATCCAGAGTAAGTAGGAAATTTCATCGAGTTCGAATCGCAACTAACTTCACGTTGGTTACATCAGTAGGCCGTTACTGCTATATTTTCTTGATATAATCACGATTCGCTATCTCCCATGATTAAAAATATTTCGCTGTCGAACAGAACCAACGAACCACCAACACAAAATCCTCAATTGAGAATAAAATGTCAAATTTATTATGTTGAAGTTAGCAGCATTTCCAAAACAGACCAAACGCTCATTTGTTACTTTCGAATAAATCATATTTTTGATCAAACTTCATGATTATATTTATATTTGTCATTAAATTTTATGTTTATGCGATTTCTGGAAAGTTTTTGAGGGTGGACCACTTCTCCCTACCAATTTGAAAAAATCGAAAAATCAAAGTTTTCGAAAAATGCCTGAAAATTAAATTTAATGTCAAAAAGTTGGCAATATGTGAATGCAGAAAGTTAGCTTAGGTCCTGCGCTTGCGATTTGACTATCTTATCATGCAAAAATTCAAATTTTTGAGCATTTTATGGCCAATAATAATAACGTGGACCACTTCACCCTACCAACAAAATTGTGTTTAAGATGAATCAATTATGTTTAGGCTAAAAGAATATGGAAAACACCCTTAATACAAAATACTTTTTTTGTAGGAAATATAACATCTGCTAAAGAAATGACTGAACAGATTCTTGAATTAAATCCAGATCATCTTGTCGCACAAAATAATATGTTCTACTATGATAAAGAGATTAAAGAAATAGAGTCAGGTATCGAAGTGAAGAAACCGGAAGTAAATGAAACAGAGGTTTTAGTGAGTAAATTTTTTTTTTCTTTCACAAAATTTAAGTTTGGTTCATGTTTTTGTGGGTATTCTATATTAGAGATTAAAAACATACAACGCACTATGCCGAGGTGATATCCCACCTCCGGCGACGGGTTCCCTTCGATGCGTCTACATCCGTAATACTCACCCGTTCTTGAAATTGGCACCCATAAAATACGAGGAAGTCCATAAGGATCCGGCCGTAGGCGTCTATCATGATGTTATTTCGGACAAGGAAGCGGAGGTCTTAATAAACTTGGCCAAATCGAAATTTAGGCGGGCTAGTGTTCAAAGCTCCACATCTGGTGCTGTTCTAATGGATCACACCAGGGTTGGGAAATTGGGGTGGTTGGACGACACGGATCATAAATATTTAAAAGACCTAAGCCAGCGGGTCAGCGACATGACTGGGCTTTCAATGGAAAGTGCCGAATTGCTGCAGGTTCTCAACTATGGAATTGGCGGACATTACGTTCCTCACTACGATTATGGATTTGTAGGTTACCATATCAATTGTAATATTTTAACTAATTTTAAATTCTTTTTATTTCAGGAGAAAAATGCGAATATGTTCGACTCAATGGGACCCGTTAGAAATCGTATAGCAACAGTGCTTTTCTATGTAATGCGTTTTCTGCAATTAATATTTTTTTTGTTAAGTTAAACATTTTTTCAGTTAAACGATGTTGAGAAAGGTGGCGGTACAGCATTTTTAAAATTGAAAAAAATTGTCTGGCCGAAAAAGGGATCCGCTTTATTCTGGTATAATTTACATAATAATGGCGATCTTGATGATAAAACTGAACATGGAGGGTGCTCTGTTTTCATTGGCACTAAATGGAGTAAGTTGAATTGAGTTTTTTTTTGTACTAAAATAACTGAATGGTTGAAATTTTCAAAATAATAAATTTAATTACATTGAAATCTCGATACTGTATATCCTCAATGCTGTATACCACTCAATAGCGTATACCTGAGAGGACCATATTTTTTTGTGTGAGTCCGGGACAGATTATTGGTGGAGCAAGGAGAGTGGAGCAAGGGTGGCAGGCGAAGTGTGAAGAAATTTCGAATGATGCGAAATCAATCGTGAAAAATGAAAAAAAACCCGATCTGAGGGAAAAGAAGGAATATTAATTTGTGATTATGATCAAAAGTATTATGAGTGTTTTATCTTTTCAAAATGTGACCAAAATGGTGCCGCAGGCAAAATTTTCAGAAACAAACATCCCACTATTGAAAATTATTTAATGAACTGAATCACTGAATCACAGCCAAATTAAAAAAAATGCCGAATAGAGAAAGTTTATTGAGGAAACATTTTCGGAGACATTTTTTTTGGGTTTCATAGGGGCTTTATGAAAAAGGCGTTGTTGGCAATTACTTGAAAACAGTCCGATTTGGATGGAACATAATTGTATAAATGATTAATAGACTAAAAAAATGTATTCTATGTTATTTCTAATTGAAACCATAACAATATTTTCTTCACTCAGTACCATGTACCCCTCGATACTATGTACCTCCCCGGTTTGACATCGGTGTACTGTATCGAGATTCCAATGTAATTAAAACTCACATGAGCTTCATGGTATGCAAAACTGTTTTATTTTTCTTTTTAGTTGCTAATAAATGGATCCACGAGCGTGACCAAGAGTTTCGCAGATTATGTACCCCGAAAAATAACAATGCAAGAGATTTTTCGTAAATATTAAGTGCTCAACTGAATTTAAATCAAAATATTGAATTTTGAAATTTCAAATTTTCTTGATTTTGTGACAATGTTGCCATTTTTGTATAAATAAAAATGCCGTTATTTGAAATTTTATTGTTTTATTGTAAAAGTTTTTTTTTCAAAAATAACACGTGTAACAAATAATAAAAATGACTTCTTGGCATGAACTTATAATTGGGGTGTTCAGAACTGAAGTGGATCAAGTCCATAAAATTTCAAACTTAAGTTTTTTTAAAACTTGATTCATTTGAGCACTGAAAATAATTTTGTTTTGTCAGTTACCAATTTAAATACAGCTTACAATTACCGTTACGCAACAAGGAGGACTTACAAAAAAAATTTACCGAATAAACTAATATTATTAAGCACTTTAACATCATAATATGGAAAATTTCAAAAAGTGGAGTTGATCCACTTCAATTCTGAGCACCACAATTTCCGTGTAAATATTCCGAGTAATTATCCTAGTGCAAGCAAATTAAAAAGTCCAAGAAATAATTTGAACAAATAATAATTGTATTAAATGCATAAACCCATCCATTTTTATACCCGTATGGTGAAACCTAAGGGTATATTAACTTTGTCTTACCGTTTGTAACGCCAAGATCCCGTCATCGCACAAAAAAATGAATTACACCAGTGTGTTTATTTAGAATGATAAAAATAATTAATTTCTGCATGTCCGTCCGTCTGTCTGTCCGTTTGTCTGTCCGTCTGTCTGTGGCGCGGATTGCGGGCGCACGGATTGAGCTAGAGACTTGAAATTTTGCGCAGATCCGTTTTTCATAAAATGTGAGGCTAAGTTCGTTAATGGGCAAAAATGGACCATTAGGGGGGTACCCCCCATACGAACGAAAACGGTTTTTGTGAATATCTCGAAAACGGTGTATCTTATCAAAAAAGTCTAAGAACAAAAGTTATTTAGGATATGATTCTACATAAAACTCCCATACATCAAAATCCGATTGGAATAAATTGGATTGGAAAGTTTGACTTCAAAGTGGAATTTTGGTACAACTGTTCGAATTTTGATACGAATATCACCATACGGATTTTCAATAATTGCCAGATTGGCAATTATAGCTTTTGTTATGTTTAATTTCACAAATATCAAAATTACATTAAATTTTACACGCTTAAATATTATAATGCGGATAAATGCAAGTCTATTGCGACAAAAATCGTTGTGCATTTAAGCATGTTCGACTGTAATTGAATTTAAATGGTTTCGAGAGAAGGAAAAATATTCTAGATTACCAATAAGCGCTAACATTTCATAGTAAAAATTTACATTTTATATTTATATTTATCATAATTACTGAAATGACTTCAAAGGCAAGTAATTTGTGAAATACAACAAGTGTTATTTGATTGAGATTTAATTTTCTCCATTGTTTTTCATGGATTTTGAAATTTTTATCGAAAGTTCTGCTATTGCATATCTAAGAATATTTTTACTTTTGACATACTGTAGGCGAAAGTCAAATTATGGTGTATAGAATGGACGTAGTTCTGTGACAAAAAGCCAATACATCTTTAGTCGATTTTCAGGTGAAGCAAAAGTGATTTGCTTGGAAATGCAAATACAGCTAACTTTGGCTTCGCCATTGACTTAAGATGTTTTGGTTTTTTTCCCACAGCGTCTTAAACTAATGCGTCTTAAACTAAAACCTAAAACTATATGTAAAAAATACAGATTCCTTAAACAATAATATCACAGTTGATACAATTTTTTGATACATTGAAAAAAAAAACTAACAAAAATCTTAAAAACTACAAAATATAATTAAATATATTTAAATTAACACAAACTAAAAGATGTACTGTATAACAACAAGTATAATTTCCACACTCTGCATAACCTATAAAAGAGGTTTTCGATGTTGCACTGTGTGTCAGATACTTTTGTTTCTTTACCCGAAATGCTTTCGAAGTAGAATTCGAAATTCGGCCGGTTAAAAAGTATGGCAGCTTACAGGAATAAGATTCGATTGAAGCGAATTTTCCGAAAATGAATTTGTGTGAAATTTCTACGATTTTTTAGAAATATATTGCTAATATTTTGTTTATATAAAGTACGATTACAGCTTGTAACTTTGTAAAAAATAGAAATGTTCATGTTCATCCATAGATGTCGGTATAGTCTTCTCAAGTGGATTTTTGGAAAGAAATGTTTAAAGAAAGAACAAAAAAGTGTTTTTCTTGGATAGCCAAAAGGAGAATAGCAAATGCTTGTATTGCAAAGCATATCGTACAGCATAAAACTACGTATGTGAAGTAGTCAGAGGCTATTTAGAGGTGGTATATGTACGTGTGTAAAATTTTGTAAAAGAAAAACAAATTGAGTGATCTCAGTTTCATTTCAGACAGTCAACTTTGAAAATTCTCTGTGCGCGGTCGCAATTGAAGCACAAATAAACGAAAGAGAACTCATTGAATTGTTTACAAATTCTTTATTATAAAAATAACGCGGAAAATCACAGTCAAAACGTGAAAGTTTGAGCAGAAATATTTAAATTTATGGTCGATAATTACTTTAGTGCACTAAGAAATTGAATAATCTAAAAAAATTAGTTTTAAAGGCAAATTATCATAGTGTAGGAGTTAAGTTTTGTGATAAATCACCGACTTCATTTATGCACGAAGCGCAGTAATTTTACCATCACAGCGATTAAAGTAAGTTCAGTAGAGATTTATGTCACTTCCTGTATTATTGAGTTAGAAACACCGGTTAACCCGGCATTAAAATACTGTCCTAAAAATTGATATTCTTTCGTAACCGCCAACATATAATCAACCCTGAAATTGACCTTTGATAGAAAATTTCAATTTCAATGGAGGAAAGTCAAAAAAAAATCGCCTATCTGCATTGTGCTCATGTGGATTTGATAAAGTGTCGGTTTTCGTTATATGGAAGTTATATGCGAGTAAAAAATCGTCAAATTCTAGTTATTTCGATATGAATCTATATAATGTAGTCCACTGAACCGGCTGTCGTTTAACAATCGGTCGACAATCCCAGAATTAGATTCAATTCATTCTTGAAATGAGATTCTTATATGTAGACGATTGTCATGCTGCAAAGTAATAAATAGAAATATCGGTTAAATTAGAATGTTACAGAAATTTTCTTCGTTTGCGTTTGTTCTGCTCCGTAAAATCTTTTTGCCGACAGACTTTGGAAACATCAGAATATTCTATGAGACAGATGTCGAATACCATTTAAATTGAATGGATACGCATTACTCCAGAGATAGACTACACATTCACATTGAGTCTAGTTGGAAATTGACGTCAGGGGTTGCCACAGCGACGTGCATTTTACAGTTATTCAAAAGGGTAATTTTATCCTTAATTCTTAATTTTTCCGTAGCGAAGAAATTCTCTCTTGCAAGGTTTAAATGATTTTCTTTTCACAATTTTGAGAAAAAAGAATATTTTATTGCTTAAGCAAAGGAAATACAATACCTACATTTATCTCTGCACAACTTTTTGACTATCTCGTTTCCATAGTTTCTCGTTTCCATAGATAAGTCTATCTATTTCTCACTAGTATATAATTGTAAGACCAAATCATCTTAGGTGTGATAGAGCTTTAAGGAAGTACTTTTTTTTGCTAATTCGCTCCTGGAATATCTGCCACTTTAGTGGTTAACTTCTAGATTCGTGTTTTTGATGAAGTGTTCGGTATATTGAAGGACAAACGAGAAATATTGCGAAGTCTTCTCTACTAGCGCACCTTTAGTTTTACATGGATTGCGAGCCATTGATAAGACTACACATTTATAAGGTTTTGTCTCTCATCAAGAATATTTTACTAAAGCGTGGTATTGCAGCTGATTGCACGAAGAATAACGTCTGAGTATAGGACTTATTTAACCTAATCTGGATTTAGACATAAATTGCGATTTTTTTCATGACTAGCCATTGAAAGGTCCCGTGAAGATAGAATTGGTCACAATTTCTTGGATATCTTGGGCAAAAATGCTGCAAGTGTCATTTCAATGGCAGGCCATAACACCTAAGATTAGACCACAATTTTCTATTCGAATTGAATATTATTTTAAGCAGATTGAGTATTTATGGCAATTCAAAAAAGCGCTCCAATCCCATAAAATGCGCAACATTGATTTCGAGATTTCAAACTCACCTCATCACGATCTGGAAACCCTTTTTGATATAAAATAATCGCTTCGACTACAACTTTTCTCAGAGTACTCTATCTGTGAATGTGAAAGATTTCGTCATGCGTGGTTTATCGGCTTCCTTTAGCAATTGCACTATCGGAAGTGTCCAGAAAAGCAAAGTTCATTTAGAGGCGGGTCTTTCACATCATGAGGGGCATCCGAACACCGCTTTTATGCTTCAAATGAGATTTTTTTTATGTATTTAAAGCGTTAAAACAAGTGTTCCGCTTGTACGATTAAAAATTGCTTATATTATTCACCATATATCGTATGTAAAATGAATTTGATGGGCAACTATGGTAAATTAAACACCATCACCGGAAAAATACATAAACGAGAAAGAAAAACTGAATTTAAAAGTGCACAATGACCTGGACTATATTTCTAGAATAATTGGTGGAGCCTAGATTCGAATCGAATTTCAAATATAACGTTGATTCAGTGTACATAAACATATATCTACATGTATGTAATATGACGCACTTCAATGATAATAATATTGCGTTCAGAACCAGAAATTTTTCAAATGGCTCAATTCTCTGTTAATGTTTTGCACATCTTGATGACTTATTAAGCAGAATTTGCAATTCTTGAACGAAGTCTAAATTGTCTTAAGCAACTGATATGCTTCTCATTATGGGGTTTACGTCTCAGATTTCTTAAGTATCTACTCTCATGTCTATATCAGCAATGGATTTGTTTTCTGTGTCTCGTAACTATGATTGATAATAATAACTTTATTAAAAAAAAGTCGTTAAAAACGAGTTCAAGATTTATTTTTATTGATTAAAAAACGAAAAAAAACTTAGGACGAGTACTGTAAGAATGGATTTATTGTATTAACGATATTTTTTTCGTTGCGATCAAGTGAAATTCGTAGGGAGTTAGAAAAGATCTCGGCCTAAGCCCAAAGACAATGCTCTGTTCGTCTGCGATATGGGTTGGTGTGACGGCGATACTAAAAAGTGGGACGAAGGGGAGAGTTTTGAAGATCCGAAATGTGGCATGACGTATTTTATGAACAGGGCACCAATCATGTATTCCGACGCGTCTCTGTCTTTCGACTTCGACGCAGCTTTTAACTCATGACTTCGCCATATCAGCATCTTCAAATTTCCTGGAGTGACAGTCAGAATCACGTTTCGATTCATAGTGACGATTCCGCGAAATTTCAAGCTGCAGATATGGCGAAGTCAAGAGTTAAACGCTGCGTCGAAGTCGAAAGTCAGAGATGCGTCGGAATACATGATTGGTGCCCAGGTCTTATGATTTTTTTTTCAAAAAGTTTTTTTTTCTTGTCCGATGGGGAAAAAGTCTTTTATATGCCATCATAATTGTAGGAGTAAAACATATCTAAATAAATGTAAAAAAAAATGTTTTATGTGAGTACTTTAATCAGAATAAAGTGACGCTATCAATGTATTTCGGTTTTGCTGATAAGTTTCAAAAAGCTCAACAAAATCGGACTAAAAATAACTTTTTTTTTGTAGAATAGGGAAGTAAATTTAACAATAAACGCGAAAATTCGACAAAGAACAATAAAAGACTTTTTTTTAATCAGCTGAACTTGTCGAACTTGCAATGGGAAAATTTTTGTAGTCAAATGAAACTCCCAGACTTTTTGTAAACTAAAACAGAACCCTTATCTCTGGTGTTGGTTTGCCTCTGATCTGAGCAGCTTTTCTTTTTTTTCACATTTTGATAACTTTAGTAACGTTTATTTGTGACTGACGCAAAATTTTAAGCGCTGCTAGCAATAATTTAACTTTAGGTCTGTGAGGTTTTCTTGTTTTGGTTTTAGTTAATGCTAATTCATTTTCCAAAAAATTGCTCGACAAATAAGTAACTTAATTTATTTTTAACTAGCTTGCATACCCGTCGTTTCCGGGTTAAGTTTTTTAAATTTTTTTATGGTCTATGTTGGAGCTAAACTTCAGGCCAATCGGCTCGGTAGTTTCCCCGCGAAAGGGTAACATAGAGGAAGAGCTAAGTTTCGAGATTACTTTACCCCCTCCCCTCACCTCTCGGGCTACTTTTTAATGGGTCTATGTTGGGACTGGACCCCCGACGAACATCTATGCCAAATTTCAGGTCAATCGGTTCAGTAGTTTCCCCACGAAAGAGTAACATAGCGCAAAAACTAAGTTTCGAAATCACTTTATCCCCTGCCCTTACTCCCCCCATCCCTCGCGCTACTTTTCCGTATGCCTATGTTGGAACCAGAACACTCATGCCAAATTTCAAGTCAATCGGGTCAGCCGTTTTTGCGTGAAAGAGGAACAGACAGACAGACAGACAGACAGAAAGACAGATACCGACTCATTTTATTATTTGTGCTTATTCTGTTTAACAGTTTTTTTTGGTCATTTTTTGTGATTGACTGTTTATGAAAATTTTTCTAGAAAAAATTAATAGCGTGATTTATAAAAAAATCACGCGAAACTTGTGATGTGTTTTTTCTTTTTTTTTTTTGGGCATCGTGTTTCAGAGGACTTAAGCGCTTCTCTAATAAGAAATTTGCTTAGAATATATTTTAATTTTTTGCAATGTAAGCTGAATTAAAGATTACGATATTTCCCCCAAATTGTTCTTGCATCGTTCTTTTCTTCCAGCAGTTTTCGCGAAAAATTCATGGTTAATTTTGCATCAACTTCGCTCGTGATTAATTCAACTAAGAACACATTGTCATTTATCGAAATGATACAATTTCCATTGGTGAGTTCAACTATACTTTGCGTGATTAAATGATCACGTTCATTGTCAACTTCGTAAAAAATGATATCGTTCAAGTTGACAACGATTTTTGAGGTAAATGGAATGTAAAATTATTGTTTTTTTTTTGTTTTAGTACACTTCAAAAGTTTGTTCTTTTTTTTGTAAATTATCCTCCGCTCGTATATGGTAAAACATAAAGAAAGCCAATACAAGTCCTACTATTGCCATTCTAATTGTAAGAAATATTTCTTAATCGATTGCGATCTCATGTTCAGTTGTTAACTTCCCAATATTCGAACAGAAATTGTGTGCGGCCCGGTTTCATTTGAATGAATTGACTTGTACGCAAACTGTGTCCCAATAGAATCGCGTCAAGTTTTAAGATCAAAATACATTTGCAAAGAATTGAAATCGATATTGTAGTAAGACTGATTAACATTTCTTGTGTTGATGTTAGTACGTAATAAAATATTGGTTTCAACGACCCTTACCACTTATCTGACGAGTTATAGACGAAACGATTAATAAACGAAAATACCTTCCATTTTATATTTTCGAAATGGCGCTAAGAATTTTTTTTGAAAGTTTTTCGAATATCTTAGCCTCATCAACCTTTCAGCATTAAGTTGTGTTTTCTAGTTGAAAAGGACTTTTCTGGCAGATTCACGTTGACACTTTGATGTCTCTCCTAATTATTATTTAAAATTGCGACAAGGAATTTTACAATAATTAAATATTCTGACTATAAACATCACTCAACCTTAAGAGATTAATGAGACTTGCTGAGGGATATTGTTGTCATTGTGAGTTTTACATAAAGATTGGAAAATACGTTTTTTTATCGTGTCGCATTTTCGAAAAGGAAAAGTTTAATTTATTGCTTAAATGCCAGCCATTATACACGCGTCTAATAAGAAGAAATTCCAAGAAAATTCGTTTTTAATCGTCAACAACTGAGCAGTGAGTTAAGAAGCTTAAATAACGGAATTTTATGCAAGTATTCATAATTGTAAATTATAGGTTCACCTTTAAAATTGTAATTAATTTCAATCTTCATCGTCGATCAATTAACTCCATGGATACCTATTTTAATTATACAAAATTAACGATAAGTACAAATTGATAGTTAAATACCTAAGTTGAATGACATTTGGAGAACAAAATTCGATTCGTTTTTTGATTATTGTTTTACCTACTGATAAAATTATTAACAAATCGTTTGGAAATTTTATAACTTAATTAATTTTTATTCATTTGTTTGAAATTAGAAATACAATAAATACCAAAATAAATCGTTTGTTGTGATTAATCGAACATTTCTCTTTGAATCTTTAACAATCGCTGCAAATAACGATATTGAAGAGAAGGGCTTATCTTTACTTTGTCGAATTGAAGACGATTTTCCAAGCAATTTTCTTTAGTTAATTGCATTCCGTTCGAGGGAATTAGTTTTCGACAGCTTTAGACGGTCTTAAGCGATTAGCTTACTAATGACTGGAAAATGTTAATCGTATAAAAGAATCAAGAGAATTGCTAAATAAATAGTTGAAACTTAAAGTGATTTGAATGGGAATTATTGAATTAAAGTCGCGCTTTAAGAATTAAATTTTAACATTGGAGTGCAAAAACGAACATTTTCGACATATTTATGCCCGTATGGTGAAACCAAAGGGTATATTAACTTTGCCTTACCGTTTGTAACGCCAAGATCCCGTCATCACACACAAAAATGAATTACACCAGTGTGTTTAGAATGAAAAAAATAATTAATTTTTGCATATCCGTCCGTCTGTCCGTCCGTCTGTCTGTCCGTCTGTCTGTGGCGCGGATTGCGGGCGCACGGATTGAGCTAGAGACTTGAAATTTTGGGCAGATTCATTTTTCGTAAAATGCAAGGCTAAGTTCGTTAATGGGCAAAAATGGACCATTAGGGGGGGGGGTACTCCCCATACGAACGAAACCGTTTTTTGCGAATATCTCAAAAACGGTGCATCTTATCAAAAAAGTGCAAGAGCAAAAGTTGTTTAGGAACAACTACATAAATCTCCCATACTTGAAAATCTGATTGGATGATTCTACATAAATCTCCCATACATCAAACTCTGATTGGAATAAATTTAAAAAAATCTTGTTGGAAAGTTTGACTTCAAAGTGGAATTTTGGTACAACTGCTCGAATTATGATACGAATATCACCATACGGGTTTTCAATAATTGCCAGATTGGCAATTATAGCTTTTGTTATGTTTTATTTCACAAAAAGAGATTCACAAAAAAGTACGGTCAATTTGGTGGAATAAGAAATTTTTGACTTGATGTAATTTTCAGGATTCATTAAAAAAAAGTGTCAGAAATTATGACGCCAATATCTTTAAGGAAATTTTTGTTGCTTTGTGACCCACTTTTAACTCACGTTGCACATTAGCACCCAGTTGCAGACAGAGTTCCACACTTTAAACCAGGGGCCACCAAAGTAACTGTCGCTACCTTTACAATCAAAATTTATAACCACTACAAATTAAAATACAGTTCAATGAAACACAACCTTCCACGGCAATGGCTTGACACGAACTGATCTAAAATGAAATGCGTCATGCTAATAATGCCCCGATTCCAACTCAAAGCAGGATTCGTTTTATTCCTGCGATCCGAAGCCGCACACACAAGCATTACAGCACACAATAAAAGGTCGATTATAGTGGCTACGCTGTTAAAGCCAATCTGTGTGATGAGCCAGCCGAGCCACTAGCTGATGATGCCTGCTTTAAACCATTATCTTGGTTGCCGCTTTGCAGAGATTTTTTTAAAATTTTCCCTTTTCCAGATATTTTTCGTCAATTTTTCACCCCTATTTTTAAAGAATTTCCTGTAATTCCAAAATTATTGTAAAGATAAAATAATAAGGCATATTTATGAAGGGGATTCGAAGATTTAGCCAAAAGATGTTACTTTCATAAAATAAAAAGGCCATGAAAATAAATCAATCAATCGGTGAATAATGCGATAAATAGCCGATCGGCGAATCAAATCGTTTGCGACTAGCATTTAACTAATGAAAATGAATCTAACAATAAAGGCAGTAATTATTTAGTTGGCATATGAAAAATTAGTTTTAATAAGGTCAGAGGAATATGAGATTATATGAGACCCGAAAGATACTCACTCTCATATTCATGACATAAGCTCCGTAAAAAGGCCAATGTTCAAAGAATGTCGACAGTATTTTACTTAAATAAACTAATTGCGTTTGTACCCAGCTTTACAAAAGTCAAAGTGCAAAAAGTGTGTCTATGAATTCACTAAACGAAACTTTGTGAAGATTTTGGTATCACACTTGTAAGAATGAATTCAAATTGAATGAAATGCAATACTATTTGAAAAAAAAAATTGAATTAAGGTGAATTTGGAATTCCACTAACGTGTTGTAAAAGTGTATTATTTGTCTGGATCGACATTTTCAAAATGATGCATTCAGACAGTAGTTTATTAATGGCAAAACGAGGCATTATGCTTTTTTCGGTGCAATATTCAAAAGAAAATGCTCCAAAGTAGATTCTCAGATAGAAAAAAACTGAAAAAAATATCTTATGATGCAATGGCTGTTATTGTTTGCAATCTATTTTGTTATTGTGAAGGAGTATTCAAAATATAAAGTTGCTGGATTTAGGGTTAAAAAGCTTTTGAATGGAAACAAATGGCAACAAATTTTTTTTTGATTTATGAACCAGCGTTTTTTTCCTCGTACCATAAGAAAGATTAAGGTGAATTTCCGGATTGTAGATATCATTGTTTCTATTTTAATACTTTAACAAAAAAAGTTTTTTTTGTATTAATCGAAATGGATGAAGAAAAGTTGAGTGAAAATGATAGTTATTAAAAAAGTTTGGCCCACAGGATTTTATATTTGCTATAAAACACTAAGAGAAAAACAAATTCTGTGTAATTATTTATTAATTGGTAGGTAGACTAACAGCCTTATTCTAGCTACGGTCACTAGTCACAACTCGGTCACAAGAGCCTCAAATTCTATGGACTTGTGACTTAAGTATCACAACGCCAGAATACGGCTGTAAAACTAAACACGTTTATTTATATCATGAAATTTTTTTTTGGAAATATTTAATCACTAGCTTGCATACTCGTCGTTGCCGGGTTAAGTTTTTTTTTGATGGTTGGAGCTAAACTTCAGGCCAATCGGCTCGGTAGTTTCCCCGCGAAAGGGTAACATAGAAGAAGAGCTAAGTTTCGAGATTACTTTACCCCCTCCCCTTACTCCCCCACCTCTCGGGCTACTTTTTAATGGGTCTATGTTGGGACTGGACCCCCGACGAACATCTATGCCAAATTTCAGGTCAATCGGTTCAGTAGTTTCCCCGCGAAAGAGTAACATAGCGCAAAAACTAAGTTTCGAAATCACTTTATCCCCTGCCCTTACTCCCCCCATCCCTCGCGCTACTTTTCCGTATGCCTATGTTGGAACCAGAACTCATTCCAAATTTCAAGTCAATCGGTTCAGCCGTTTTTGCGTGAAAGGGGAACAGACAGACAGACAGACAGATACCAACTCATTTTTATATATTAGTATGATTTAGTTGAAAATTTGACTATTTTGTAGTTAAATTGACTAGTTTATCATGTCACATTTACTGATTTTAGTCGTAGTTCGGATTCCAAATAACAAGTAAATTTTTTCTCATCTCTTATGGGTTCCTTCCCTCAGAAGACATGATCTAAAATTTCAGCTCACTCCTTTGAGAGATTTTCAAGTTCGGGGTCAACCATAAAGTAAGTCACCCTAATTTTAGGTTCCTTGAAGCCCCGAAGGTTGACGAACAGCTGATCGATTTCATGAAACGAATGTTTCTGTAAACTAATAGAACACTATATAAATAAATGCTATTATAGAACATTTGTTACCTACTGGGCATAAATTATTCAAACTACTCGCTACGAAATTCTAAAAAACTAAAACTGTATTTGGTGACGGTTTTTGAATTTATTTTCAAATTAGCCTAGAATTAGAATGGCGAAATATCTAAGAGATTCGTTAGCATAGCGATGACACTTTGCTAATTTAATTAATTTTAATTTCAACGTCATAAAACAACAACAAAAAGTTCGAAGACCTTTTAAATTTGCTGCTGATGTTGAGGTGAGTTTTTTTTTACCTCTGATTAATCATAATTTTTTCGTCGTTTATGCATTTGAAAAAGTTCAAAGAACTCACACGGAAATTTCTTTCTACGATAGATATTTAGATGAGAGGAGTAAGAGATGTCATTCGATTAGCTAAATCGGTCTCAATCGAAACCAGTTTTCTTTTTTAAAAAAAAAGAGATCTAACAACCAAATCACAATAGATACGAGTATCTATAGACTAAAAATGCTAATTTTTGAATTTCTAGTGTGAAGATGTGTTTCATGCACATCGCCGCCCATCTGATTTCAGCATTTACGGTACAGCGTCCGTTTTTCACTTATCATCCATATGACTCTCGGCAATTTATTCAAATATTTTAATTACGTATCAAAAACATATGCAGAAAATTACATATTCAAACGGTATATTGACAAGGGAATTTGGGACATTCAAGTGAGAGATTTTTGTGCACCAAAAAAAGGGCCGGAAAAACTTTTCGGCCGATTTGAACTTTTCGGGGGTTTTTTTTTTTAAAGTTCATCCACAGTTTGATTGGCTAGCCAGCAAGCTTGTACAATAAAAAAAAAACACATCGATATGCAAATTTAAGCGAATCGAAAAGGTTCTGTTTTTTCCTCTGAACTCATAAAATTTTGTTTGATTGCTGGTCCGTGGCATTTACCTTCAGTTTATTACATAAAGTTTTTAACAAAATTTGAGAAAAGCTCTTTACAAATTAAGGATCAATTTTTTATTTTGAATCACGAGAATTAGAGTTGATTTTTTGGTTCTATAAATCAATTCCCTTTTAAATTTAAAAGTACATTGACTCGATTAGAATTTGATCGTTAAAATGGATAAGTCTTAGAAAAGCAAGATTCCTAATTTGACTAGATTCGAAAATTACCATACGAATGACCATTTATGTTCTCTTTTATGGAGAATTTTTAAGAATCTGTAAAAGAGCTTTTGGTAAATTTATGGTTCATTTGTATAGATATTTATTTCCCAAAGTATTTTGAATCTCAAACTTGAGAACAAACAATTTTCTTTTATCCCATCAAACCAAATTATATCGTATTGTAGAAATATATTGTACTTCCGAATAATTTATAATAATATAACATTTCGATTTCGTCGTGAAGTTTTCAAAGTTTCGTATATCGAAAGTAGTCAATATCAATTCTGTATATAATAAAAGACAACAAATAAGTAGGGTCAGGTAGGGTCCAGTGGTCCACGTTTTTATTATTGGCCATAAAATGGTCAAAAATTGGAATTTTTGCATGATAAGATAGTCAAATCGCAAGCGCAGGACCTAAGCTAACTTTCCGCATTCACAGAATGCCAACTTTTTGACATTAAATTTAATTTTTAGGCATTTATCGAAAACTTTGATTTTTCGATTTTTTCAAAATGGTACGGAGAAGTGGTCCACCCTCAAAAACTTTCCAGAAATCGCATAAACATAAAATTAAATGACAAATAAAAGTATGATCATGAAGTTTGATCAAAAATATGGTTTCTTCAAAAGTAACAAATAAGCGTTTGGTCTGTTTTGGTGTTGGTTTCTTCGGTGTAGTTGTTAAGCGTCATTTTCCGGCGGCTTTTTCTGCTTCTCTAATTCAGCTCGATTTTTGGGAGAAGTTATAATCGAGCTTCGCATCGATTTTCGGCCATGATTTGAAACACTCAAAATAACTCATAAAAAACTTGAACATACGAAATATGACATTGACAGGGTCGACCACTTCACCCTACCAAACGTGGACCACTTCTCCCTACCGACGCTATTTTGCGCGGAATGACGCTGCTTCAACAATTGTGGAAAAAAGTGCAGAAATTCGGTGGATTTACAAATTTCATAATGTAAACAACTTATTGAAATTGATGAAGAATTCGTCAAAATGTTGTTGAATGTGAGTACTTGCAAAAACTTTCAACAATGTTTTTTTGACACTGGTCTGTGAGAGTGAGTAAATATACGTCTGCACACTTCAATGATTAATAAAAAACAAGCTATCATTAAGAGCAACCGATGAGAGTTGCATATTCTGTTCTGATGTCACTATTACTAAAAAAAATTGTGATGGACCACTTCTCCCTACGGACCACTTCACCCTACCCGACCCTATAGATAATAGATTGTGGTGTTGACGTGTATTTGATTCGTTGGGAACATTTTTTTGTTGGATCAGCATTTTATCTTACTATAAGTAAAAAATTTAGATTTCTTAACATTTTCAAAGTGTGAGAATTTTTTGAAAAAATCGTTTATGCCGTCATGTTGAATTGTATTAATTCGAATTTTTTATGACACTTCCGTCTCTAAAACAAATATGGTAGAGATTTAAGACTTTGTTCAGATGCGTTTTGTCGTAAAAAGCGAGGTGTTTCTATTAAAATTAGAGTGACCATACGCCCCAGAATGGCCGGGACTCTTAACACGGAAACTCTAAAAAAAAATTGGGCCAGAGGTTTAAAACTTTGTTTAGTCGTGAAAAAGTGGGGTTCATTTCTGAATAGGACAAAATCGGATCACTCTCTTTTTGAATTTCGGTTAGAATTTTCTTGTAGAACGCAAATTTTCGTTTTGGACTATGTAGCTCTTGATTTAAATCATTACGCCACATTCAGTGTAAGAAAATTTCGCCTGCGGTACAGATTTCTTTATTTTTTCCTTGGGTTTTATCAAAATCAAGTTTTATTTTCGTTGATTTTCCATTTCAACCATCGCCGCCTTTCCTTCTCTTATGGATATGGTGACCATTCGTCTTGGATTAGCCGGAACAGTCTCAGATTTAGGCATGTTGCCCCAATGTCCCGGAATCTAAATTTTTGCACCGAATTATTCAATTTGGTGTTATAATTATGAAAGAAACAATCAACTGTCTCAAAAGTTTCCCCTGCGGCGCATTTCTCTTTAGGGACTGTCCATCAAAAACGTCACATTTTACGGGAGAAGGAAGGGTACATCTAGGCCTTACGAAATGCGACGATGGGAGGGTTGAAAAGATGCAAATTTAGCGTGACGTATTTTATCCCTTATTGCTGTTTTGACAATTTCAGTTGCGTTTGTTTTTGCTACGTTTAGATGACGAAAAATTGAATTAATTTTGTCTTTGGCCTTTATAGCTCTTGATTTAAATCATTGCGACGGCGATATTCTCTCGCTCCCTGCTCATCTTATCTCGGACCGAACTAAAAAGATATGGTCACCCTACATTAAGAGTGTTTGACGATTGTCCGTTCTAGATTTTATTATGCTGTGGATTTTTTCAAAATTATTCATAATTTTTTAATGTTCAAACTCTTAATTCATCAAAATTAATTTTTTAATATAAAGTCCCATCCCTAAAACGTTCATAACTAATTCACATCTTTCAATATTACTTTAAGGTGGATATGCTATCAGGGATTGCTATCAATCAATAACATCGACATACACTTGAGAATTTGCACCTGCTTTTAAGTATTTGCTAGTACAGAGTTTAATTAGCTGATTGGTCTCTAGACATATTTATTACATCAGTCTTCAAAATTGGTAAATATTAGATATTACATAGCAAATATTACATTTATCAAATTAGATTAAATTAAGAGAATATCTTTCATATATGCGAGATATTTTATCTTTGTGATATGTTATTTTTATCTGTTTACTTTACCATAATTAAGATTAAATTCTTCAAACTCCCTTTGAATGTTTTGCTGCTCTTGGAAGTGATTTTCTCAAGTTTCTTGTTGTTAACATAGAATTAATTACTTTGGAGAACTGATTAAACTTTTGCATTTATTTCTTAAAATGCTGGGCACCAAACATGTATTCCGACGCGTCTCTGTCTTTCGACTTCGACGCAGCTTTTGACTCTTGACTTCGCCATATTAGCAGCTTCAAATTTTCTGGACTGACAGTTCAGAATCATGTTTCGATTCATAGTGACGATTCCAGTAAATTTGATATGGCGAAGTCAAGAGTCAAAAGCTGCGTCGAAGTCGAAAGACAGAGACGCGTCGGACTACATGATTGGTGCCCTGGTTTTTAATTTGGGGGGTTTTTTACCAGAATATATTTTGAGAAACTAAACAAAATATGTAATGAGATTAAATTTATATATTTCTCATTGTATTATCGATCTTGATTTAAAAAAATATTTAATTTACGAAAAGTTCAGTGAGAGATTATTTCTAAAATACTTTTAAGACTCCCTCGCACCATCCTCATCAACAGCTGTTAATGGATTCCGAATCATTAATGAATGGCCACAATTGTAAGGTTTTTCGTCGCAATTCATTAGCAGGTCTAGATCGATGGTGGCGCGAACACCAAGCAGTAACTATCACTACTCATTTCGATCAAGTAAGTTGAGTGGACTTGGAGTGATAGCGTACGACTTACGGTTTTGAATCAGGTTTCGTCGTTTGCATTGGCATCTTTAGTTCAGCTCTTAATAACACGCATTTAATTAACTAAATAGTCCTACAATCAACTGAATTTCATGAGCTTTACCACAATTACCAATAATAAGTCGTTACATTATCCATTTTCATGCTGATAAGAGTTACAACACATCCAACGCGGATTAATGTTAATGATTTAAGAATAGCAGAAGTTATACACTTCCTGGAAATCCAGATCCAGGCGTTTTATCACATTAATTAAATCACCTCACGTTCCAGACTTTTTTGTACATCCGTTGTCCGTAAAAAACCCGGAAAAGCGCAGAAATCAGCAAAGTAAATACACTTATCTGGTAGTATATCTAGGGTAAGCATAAAAGTGAAATTAGGGAATATTCGTACGCTGCTTTCCCTCAAATGGAAAAGAAAATTTTAAAAAAACGTTTTAACTTGGGCGATTTTAATGAACGTAAAAGGAATTTGAACAGTGTTAGATCCAGATTGTGAGTTCATCATGTGGAATCGAGTGTTACGTGCCAAATGACACAACATATGACGAGTTTGGCATCATTTGCGATGTATGACACGGGAATGATAAAAACGAAAATCCAAAGTACTTACGAGTGTATCTTATACTTGTATCTACAGCAATCTTTTTGCTACTCGGTGAGGCATATTTTTCAGATAAATCGCGAGAAAAAGAACATAATTTGTTGCTATTATTGTACTTTTTCTGGCATTTTGGGGGAAAAAAAGCTCACCTTCAGGGATTTTCGTATGATTTTCACCAACTCTTTCCAAACAGAGTATACTTTTTTCGTTAGGTTATTTTTCGAGGGTTCCACCAAAAAACTTTGGAGTTTCTTTTGGCATTATATCGCATGTAATTTACAGTCACAGGCTGAACCGTGTGCCATTTGACATCCAGTGTGTGTCATTGCAATTTTCAAAAATTGTCTTCACGTCTGTTTGTGTATCTTGTCAAGTTTTGCTGATACCTAAGTATACCTACAGACGATAAATCTTATATGATGTATGTATGTTAGTGATACCGTTTCGGATATTTGAAGTTTTTGTTACTGGAGAAAAATGGATAATTTCTTTCGTTTTTCTTGAGATATGGTTTATTACGATGAATGCCGCATCGCGTCTCCATTAATGGGTTTTCATGCTGTTGAAATATTTTTCAGTTGAGCGGGAAACGAAACTGAAAGTGAACTTTTTTTTCACTCGCTGCAAGGTAAAGCAGATGATTGGGTAAATGTCAACCGAGAGGTGAGGTTGGGAAAGGTTGCTCGATGTTGGGTCGTGAGATTTATTTTAGTCATCCGGTAATTGCATGGCAGTAGGTAGTATTGGCGGTAAATCGTGATTTAAAGACAATAATGTGACATCCATTGCTCCACCGATAGCAATCTGAGCCTTTTGCTATCCCCAAATGATATTTTCTGGGATATTATGAAGTGACAAAAGGAATTATATTCAACATTTCTGAGCTATGATGGTATTTGTGGATATTTTATTGGCAATTAACACAAGAAGACAAAAAATAATTTTGTATTATTTACAAAATGGGTTTAACAAAAAAAAATTCGTAAATATTACTGAAGTTTTGTATATACTTCGTAATATTAACAAATATTTTTTCGTATAGTTACTAAAATTTGTTAATATTACGAAGTAATACAAAACTTCAGTAATATTTACGAATTTTTTTTTGTTAAACCCATTATTTTTTTCTGTGTGTAAGGGCCACGATTTGTGAACCTATTGGTTCTTGAATTACTATTTAGCCCAAAAAAATGCCTGGACTTGTGAACAATGTTTCGCCCAAATGGATCAATCTGCGCAAATCCATGAGGAAAAAATGACTGTTCAAAATAAGGATTTCTTTATGAAACAGGTAAAAAAATTTGGTCACATGCTATGAATTTCATACGGAAAACAGATATGAAATATTTCATACAAAATTAGTGACGTCATAACAAAAAGCTGAATAATGGATATGTCGTGGAACTTTCTCAGCTTTAATTTTGTGCTGGTAAAGTCAACTGCAAAGAGTTACTGGTGTACTAGTTACTGGTAAATAAGCAGCTGGCAATCAGCCTTATGTCAGCTAGGCATAAATCAAGTTGAGAGGACTTGAAATAATAGCATGTTATAGGCGAGGTTCGAACCTTTTTTTTTGCTTACAGATTTAATGAAGGCACTAAACCTGTGAAAATCCGAGAAAAGTTTTCTTTTGTGGAGGCACGAAATTTTTCCATTCTTTACGCATTCCAAATGTATGCCAGTTTTGCTATAAAATTTGCCATAAATGAGAATACACTCAGAAAAATGGAGGCTGTCTCGACGACCTACATACGGCGTAGTTGGCCTCGGACAGGAAAATTTAGCCTATGCGATGCGCGCGTTCGCCTGCATGAGGGAAAGTAAAACTTGTGTTGACCTGTGGCCGGAGAAATTCTGAAATTAAGCCACGAGCAGGTGAAGTAGGGCATTGGGAGCTGCACGAGTTGACCTTAGATAGGCATTTCGAGGATGTAATGTCATGTAATGGAAACCTCTGTCAGTCAGCTAGAGGTCAGAGTTAACCTGACAAAAAGTTGACCTGACATTTTTCTGAGTGTATATTGTAAACTATCTTACATTTCACCTTCAAGATTTATATTAGCAATTATCCAAGGCTTTCTAAAGATTCATTTAATTTGATTATTTATTGATGAAAAACCATCTTAGAATGATTACAAAATAATTGCAAAAATTTAAAAGATTATCGATATTTATGTCAAATGTCACGCTTCATTAACGACCTATCGAAAAAGAGTTTAAAATTGATTTGATTAAGTGAAAAGTTTGACTTCATGATGCCTCCGTCATGGATGCTTTTCTGCTTGAAGTTTGTTTTTATACGTAAAGGTTGTAATGTTTTATTTACACTTCAATTTCCACGGTGACTTTTTTATTGGCCTCAGAAAAAGGCCATAAAACGAGAGCCCAAACCGAATGAGTATAAAATATCTACACTAAAAATGAACCTTAGAAAATGTGATTATTGGAAACGAAAGACATTTTCATGATATAAGAAGGGTTCTTTTAGTATTCGGTATCGAAATTGTATGATACCAATTTTCGCGTATTTGATACTTTTTCCTATTTATTTTATTTCCTGAGGGTTCACCAAAATTATTCTCATTTTCTTTTATCAAAAAGTTGCCAACAATTGATTTTCCCATTTTCTTGCCTTTTCTTTATTTCGTTTTTATTATAGTCGTTGGTGAATGGCTGAAAGTTTTCTGATTTCAAGAGGATACATCAATGTAACTTTGCTATATATTAAAGGCTTTCGATTTTTCAATATTAGATAAACGTTAATATTAATAAAGACGACATTTGAAGAAAATTTCTTTCAGTGATTGTAATTAACTTGATAAGCTCCTATCAATTGTGAGTTGTAATTAATAATAATTTTCCCACAGTTTAATACAGTTTTCTATTTTCGCCAAAGACTGAAATTGTTTTACAAAGTCTAGATATTGAATCTTTGATTGTACGTGACTTAATTTGAAAAAGTAACCAATTTTTCATATTTTTCCATCCAGATTAATGACTATTTGAAGAAAAAAAAACCCGTGACTAATAGTAAAGATGACGTACCACACAGCAGCAAGCTTTCTTCGAATTGGATTAGTGATATTTCTATTATTTGGAGTCAAAATCACACGGACAGAAGTTTTCACAGCACTTGCCGAGATGGAAGAACTACTCGAGACGGAGGCTGTGCTAATTAATAATTTAGAGAGTTTTATTGACGTTCAAGAGAGGAAGTTAGACTATCTTAAAAAGTAAGTAGAATTTGAATAGACTTTAATTAATTTCTCTCAATAGGAATGTATTTTTATCACTTTATTAATAAAAAAATCTAGTGGTTAGATGATATTTTTTCATCATATTAAATGAGGCGTTGAGAGCAAAAGTGGACCAAGCCACATAATCGAGTTTTGAAGCTTTTCCACTTTTGTACTATTATTGACCGTATTTTTTCGAAAAAAAACATTCTGTGGACTTTATTACTCAATGTTGAACTGTTCTTTTGTGCATCCAAACAATTTTATCTAAAAACTCACTCGCGATAGTGATTCAAACACAAAAAAACTCACGATTTCGACATGTGGGTTAGTCCACTATTGCTCTGATAGCCTCAAATCTTATATGATAAAAAGCTTGGCATAATAATGAAATATACTATACCAAATCAAGTGAATCTCAAGAATTAATTGACGCAGAACCTTTAAATTTTAAACAGAACAGGCTTTTATTAAAAGCTAAATCACTTTCAAAAACTGGAAAAATTGTTTCCGTTTTTCGAAGTGACTTCGCTTTTAATAAAATTACCACTCCTTACCCTCTCCTTCGTAAAAATTGTAAAAAAATTTGTAGTTTTCTTCAAAAAATTTGTTAAAACAAAATATATTCATAGCGCTTTATTCATAGCCCTTTTTAAACATGGGTTTTGTTAAAGGTGAATTTAAACTGGCAGTTTACTATGGATTTTTGTCTGTTTAACAAAACCTGTGTTTAAAATGCACTATGAATACATGCCAAAGTGTTTAGAATGGAATTTTACATAATTTTTCCATACATCAAAATTCAATTGGAGGTCATTTTGATCAATTTAAGTGAATAAGGGACGATAACAGCTTTCAAATGCAAAACCGCCCGAAAATCGGTTAAAGATTTCTGTCAGATGTTGAACTTAGAAAATTTTGTCCCATGGACGTGCAGGATGCCGTTTCTTATTTCGATTTTTCAATTGATTTCGTTTCAATTGGCAATTCACGTCAAAATTCCGATTTTTTTCGTCGAGACCGGTTAGAGTAAACTCGGAGTTAATTGGAAAACATTGCATAAAATACGTTACGATAATTTTACACCGTGTCTTCACTTGGGATTTTTCATCGCAGAGATTTTATGATTGACTAATCAGAGCCCGAGTTGACGGCGATATCGTCATCAACTCGAGCTCTGATTGGTCAATCAAAAATCTCTGCGATGGAAAATCCCAAGTGAAGACATGGTGTTAGTCTTTTTAGATTTCACACTTTTTCGACATTCTTTGTATGGAGTTTAAGGCACTTGGCACACCGAATGCTAATTCGCACCACATTGCGAAAAAGTTCAAGTTTACTACGCGATCTTATATCATATGTCATCTACATGAACTCTAATTTTGTATTGCATAACAATACGGTCTCCCCAAAATTGCAGTCTCTGCAAAATTAGAGCTCATGTAGATGACATATGATATAAGATCGCGTGGTAAACTTGAACTTTTTCGCAATGCGGTGCGAATTCGCATTCGGTGTGCCAAGTGCCTAATACTGCAGTAACACTACCGCACACCCTTATGTTTCCACAAAGTGTAACAGATTTTATGGATACCAACTTACAGCCGCCTCCATGATATTTATCACGAAGTTTAAATGCATTGCATCATAAATTACTTCCGAATTGTCGATTTATTCAAGTTTAGACTATTTTTTTTGATTAAGTTATTGTGGTCAGAAACTTGGACTTATACAGATCCGACAGCTTGTCCAGAAATTTGCAAAATTTCGACTTATCGAGGGTTACTTTCGAATTATCGATATAAAATAGCGTGGAGTAAGATAGGGTGTTTCAAGGGGTTTGAAAAATCTTCGAGTTACACTCAGAAAAATGGAGGCTAACTCGACGACCTATATACGGCGTAATTGGCCTCGGGCAGTAAAATTTAGCCTATGCGAGGCGCGCGTTCGCCTGCATGAGGGAAAGTAAAACTTGTGTTGACCTGTGGCCGGAGAAATTCTGAAATTAAGCCACGAGCAGGTGAAGTAGGGCATTGGGAGCTGCACGAGTTGACCTTAGATAGGCATTTCGAGGATGTAATGTCATGTAATGGAAACCTCTGTCAGTCAGCTAGAGGTCAGAGTTAACCTGACAAAAAGTTGACCTGACATTTTTCTGAGTGTACCGACGTTTGACTTGTCGAGGTTCCACTGTATACGATTTTTTATGATAGATTTGTTCATACTTTTTGGACATACCACGTATGTAGGAACTGTTATGTAACAGATCCAAGATTACCTCATCATTTTTATCATTGAAATCACATAAATTTTCTCTCCGTTGCCATATTTATAGAATGAGCGAAAGAAAATCGGAAAAAGTCGATCATGGTGCACTAAATCAGAATTGAAAAATGGCATAGTTTTGATTGATATGAAAAGTTATTTAACGGCGAATTGAAAGATTTCCTCTGACATAATCCAGATCTGGAAACGGTTATCCGGAAAATGAGTCAAATATAACCGAATCCAACAGTTATTCGTTTTTCTTTTTAATTTTAATTGGATGAAATATACAGAAATTTTCTCTGTTGACTTCGTTTGGAAGGGTTTTTTATATGTTCTGGGAATTGAAACTCAAAATTTTTTTCTGAGTTTCTCCTGATTTAAAACAAAATACAGAATCAATGCAAATTGTGTTTACTATCTAATTTTGCGACAAAACTGGATTTAAATGATTCAAATTTTATAAAAAGAATCCTGCAAACGGCTTACGACAATAAAATCAAAAATATAATCGGAAAATTCGCGAAATTCAATGAAGCTTTAGAGGTGAAAATTTTTCTTTAAATATTTACATTGCTTTACATTGAATTTACAGAAAAGTACAAGAATACCAAAGAGAGCATACAGAAGCTGCTGCTGACATATCAGACTACCTTTCGAATCCCATTAATGCATATTTGCTAACGAAACGTCTTACAACGGATTGGAAGCAAGTCGAGAATCTTATGTCGTTCGACGTTGGGGGCGGTAAGTTCATATCAAATTTTATGTTACAAACAAAAAAAAAATCCTTCAGTCAATTTTTTCTACTTCCTTTAAAAGGATTTAAAAGATAGTTCCGATATTTGTGATTCTTATTGAATACTCTCGAATTGGTAGTACTTGAAATATTTTTCTAATAATGGTATTCAATTTCGATTGTGTAGCGTTTCTGGAAAATATAACAAATTCAAGGAATGTACTCAAATTCCCATCGGATGAGGATCTGAATGGGGCTGCTGTTGCATTAATGCGACTTCAAGATACTTATAATCTGGAGACGGCCAGTGTAGCAAGAGGGGAGCTCAATGGAATTCAATACAGGTAAGTTGAATACTCGAAGATCGAAAAGATTTTTGAATGGTGGTGTTTTATATTTTTGATT
Source organism: Chrysopilus asiliformis (assembly GCA_964034945.1). Lineage (NCBI taxonomy): Eukaryota > Metazoa > Arthropoda > Insecta > Diptera > Rhagionidae > Chrysopilus > Chrysopilus asiliformis. The sequence continues at coordinate 2,935,963 of OZ035961.1, forward strand.
TAAATTTTAAATTTCTTACAAATCATTTCGAATTAAAAACATAAAAAAATCAAAAAAAAAATATTTATCTCGCTTTTATTTCTGATGCACACCAGCCCAAGAATTTTTTTTTATTTTTAGTATATTTTTAAAAAAAGATTACAACTATTTTTATCAAAAACTAAATTTTCTATAGTGATTCCAAACAGTCATTCTTACAGAAACTTTTCTCTCCTTTCTTAATTTGAAATTTTCTTAGAATGCCTAAAATATCCACCTACACTGAATAAATCTGATTCTATTTTTTTTTATGATTTTTGTTTTTTTTTTGTTGTAGTACGGAAATGTCGTCAAATGATTGCTTTGAACTAGGACGCCAATCGTACATCAATGGCGACCATTATCACACGGTTTTATGGATGAGTGAAGCGATGGAGCGTTTTACGAGGGAAGTCAATCAAACGGCGTCAACAGCAAGCATATCAAAAGCAGACATCCTTGAGTACCTGGCATTCTCAACATATAAACAAGGTAAACACAATTTCGTCAGCCACACATGTTTAATAATATTTTATTTGCATATGGAATAAGACTCTCCTTACAGCATCCGCAAAGATGTGTACATACTTTCAGTTTCAAAATGCTAAATCTGGCAATACATTTCCATTGTGTATGTTCGGAAAACAAGATCACCTTGGAATCCCTAAAATGTTTTTCATAATATTGACGCATTGTTAACACACATATCAATAGTACCCGAGTATATTGTGTGGATAAATAGTGTGAAAATTTACAGAAAAGATATATTAAAATGGACTCTAAACTATAACAAATCCGCCGATTGCTATCCAGGCTTTTGAAAATGCTATCCAGGCAATTTTTTACAGAAAAATCCTTTTGCAACTACTTATCATCCTGATTTAATTCTTTTAGAAGTGAAACCAACCCAGAAGAATACAAATTTTAATGCCATCAATAAAAGTTTTACGATCTTTTCATTTTAATCTAATCACGTAATAAATATTTATACGGGGTTGGATTAAAAATTGCAAAAATAATAAATCTTCACATCAAAAACAGCAAATAATAAATTTGAATATTTACATCGAAATAGAATTAAGTATAAATTCGAAACGTGTCCTTTTTTATATCCTTAGAGCTACGAAAATTACAGACCAACCAGGAAGGCGTATACCACCACCCCCTTGATGACTTCGATGATTAAGCGCAATGATGCAAAAAAGCTTGCTACTCTCTGTAACCCATCTGGGTTTGACCTAAATTATCCTTGCAATCGATTTGTTACGCTGCTTCCAAGTCGCTGACGCGGCAGTGGGTGGTATTGCAAATATAGGGGTGAAAAGCACATGTACCAACTGTTGTCCCAGGGGAAAAATTCTCGAACCGTTTTGATGGAAATTCAATTTGGGGCTAATGTTCTTATAATTTATCAAGCATTTCAAAAATTATTCCCCAGAAATTTCACAGGTGGAGCTTTTATTAAGAAAATGTTTGGGGAAAATTTTCCATGTCACTTAACCTGTAGTATCTAAAAATAGCAAATACTTTTTCTGGAATTATTTTTTTTTTTCTAAAGAAGAATTAAATTTTTGCAACTTCCTGAATTTCAAATTTTTATGGATATTTCTTAAGTGTTAATAAATAATGTATTGTATTCTTGTACAGGTAATGTCGTATCGGCTCTAACAATGACTGATGAACTTCTCGATTTAAATCCAAATCATGAACGTGCCCTGGGCAATAAAGTGTTTTACGAGAAGGAGATTGCCGAGATGGAGACAACACCGAAAATGAAAGGAGATGACGGTTCGGACAAAGTTGAAGTAGCTGATATTGTAAGCAATCATAATAACTTCCAAATAACGATTTTATCCTTGAATTGTATTTTAGATTATGTATTAGACAATAAAGTGAATAATGCGAATGTAAAATATTAATCTATCTCAATCTTATTATTTACAGCCAATTCGATTGGAGAGTAATCCATATATTTATGATTTACCTGAGCGTAAACTCTACGAAATGATGTGCCGTGGTGAATTAACACCCACTATGGAACAGATTCGGTCCCTTAGGTGTCACTATTTGACACGGGATGCAGCATTTTTAAAAATCGCCCCATTCAAAGTTGAGGAAGTCAGCAAAAGTCCATACATTGTCATTTTCCACGATGTGATGACCGACAGTGAGATTGAAACATTAAAAAAGTTAGCTAAGCCAAGATTCAAGAGGGCAACCGTACAAAATTCAAAGACTGGAGAGCTGGAAGTCGCTCACTATCGTATAAGTAAATCAGGATGGTTGAAGGATGAGGATCATGAGTACGTTGCCAGGATTGGACGCAGAGTTGAAGATATGACGGGACTGGATTTAAAGACGGCCGAAGAACTTCAGGTGGTCAATTACGGAATTGGAGGACACTACGAACCACATTTCGATTTCGCAAGGGTGAGTTGGGGGCAATAATCTTAGTTGGCAGTAAACTGTGGCCCTACACTCAGAAAAATGTCAGGTCAACTTTTTGTCAGGTTAACTCTGACCTCTAGCTGGCTGACAGAGGTTTCCATTACATGACATTACATCCTCGAAATGCCTATCTAAGGTCAACTCGTGCAGCTCCCAATGCCCTACTTCACCTGCTCGTGGCTTAATTTCAGAATTTCTCCGGCCACAGATCAACACAAGTTTTAATTTCCCTCATGCAGGCGAACGCGCGCCTCGCATAGGCTAAATTTTCCTGCTCGAGGCCAACTACGCCGTATATAGGTCGTCGAGTTAGCCTCCATTTTTCTGAGTGTAGCAGCACTGTTAAAATCATGATTTTCTAATACCGGGTATCCGCATGAGAATCGATTTTTGGAACTAGATGTTGCAATGCAGCAGATTTTTCTCGATTTTGAGGCTTTCTAAACTTGGAGGCCCGCTGAAATAAGGCTAAAATTTCGGCTAAGAGGCTGTCCAAAAAATACGTCACACATTTAGAGGGATGGGGGAATATTCGGTATCATGAATAGCTGTATAAGGCCCGATACGTCAAAAAAAGAAAATAAAGTAGAATGAATCATACTAATATATAAAAAAATGAGTTGGTGTCTGTCTGTCTGTCTGTCTGTCTGTCTGTTCCTCTTTCACGCAAAAATGGTGAACCGATTGACTTGAAATTTGGCATGAGTGTCTGTGGTAGTTCTGGTTCCAACATAGGCATACGGAAAAGTAGCGCGAGGGGTGGGGGGAGTAATGGGAGGGGGTAAAGTGATTTCGAAACTTAGTTTTAGCGCTATGTTACTCTTTCGCGGAGAAACTACTGAACCGATTGGCCTGAAATTTCGCATAGATGTTCGTCGGGGTCCAGCCCCAACATAGACCCATTAAAAAGTAGCCCGAGATGTGGGGAGTACATAGGCATACGGAGAAGTACCGCGTGTGGTGGGGGGAGTAAGGGGAGGGGGTAAAGTGATTTCGAAACTTAGTTTTTGCGCTATGTTACTCTTTCGCGGGGAAACTACTGAACCGATTGGCCTGAAATTTGGCACAGATGTTCGTCGGGGGACCACGCCCAATATAAACCCATTAAAAAGTAGCCCAATAGGTGGGGGGAGTAAGGGGAGGGGGTAAAGTCATCTCGAAACTTAGTTTTCCCTCTATATTACTCTTTCGCGGGGAAACTACTGAACCGATTGGCTTGAAATTTGGCATACATGTTCGTCGGCGGTCCAGCCCTAGCATAGACCCATTAAAAAGTTTTTAAGTTCTCTCCGGTTTTCTTCGTATTCTAAAACTTAGATAAAAAACTTAACCCGGCAACGACGGGTATGCAAGCTAGTTAAACATAAAACTGGCAAAACTGTATGTTTGTGCTAGTTTTCGATATTGCAAGCCTTGTATGGCACTTTAATTATTATTTTTTGTCTAAGATTTTAACTTAAAGTAGGTTTCATAACTCGAACTGTAAGACCACTCAACCGATTGAACTAAAATTTCCGATTTTTCCTGAATTTCGAATAAAAGATACATAGATATTCGCCAAATAGATATAAAATTTCCGATAATGTCTTTCATGGAACCCAGCGCTGATGAACTAATACTATTATTTGTCTTGTTACTATACTTCACACTAAACCGGATCCACTCTCTACTTAACAACACAAAAATATCTCCTTCCATCCTTAATAAAAAGATTTTTTTTTTGTTTTACAGAGAGAAGAGACAAATGCATTTAAAGGACTGGGAACTGGAAATCGTATTGCCACTGTTTTATTCTATGTAATAAAATCGTAATAAATTATGCTTTTTCTCTTTGTTACAAAAAAAATGGATTTCTTTTTTAGATGAGCGACGTGATTCAAGGGGGTGCAACAGTTTTCCCCAGCATTCGAACAGCTCTTTGGCCCAAAAAGGGCACCGCAGCATTTTGGTTCAACCTTCATCCATCGGGTGAGGGTGACTACAGGACGAGGCATGCAGCATGTCCGGTTTTAGCTGGCACTAAATGGGGTAAGAAAATAAATTATTTTGGTATTTTCTTGTCTATATTTTGTAAGGTCACTCGTTATATTCTTTGAAGTAATATTTTATTCATATTAATCTACTGAAAATTTATATAATTAGATTAATGTTAATCCGCTGTGAACGCGATAAACCTATTTATTTAATATGATTTAAGCGGCACATGCTTACATTACTTAGGCTTGAATTAACGACCTCTGAGAATATAATCATTATCCTTTTGTTGTTCTTTAAGAGCCCCTCACAAAAATGTAAAGCAAATTTAATATTCGGATAATTTATATAAATGCAAAATGAAAATTTCGTTTTATTTTTCATTTTGTGAAACATAATTTAATGGAAGTGGTAACCGTTTTGTTACTTTAATTTTCCACCCTCAAAGCATTTTTGCATATTTAATGTTGTAAAAGCACCGCGTAGAACATATCGTGTTTTTTTTCCTCTCTCTCTCTTTTGCGAAGTTCTGAGAAATATCCGGAGTATCTTTATTGATTTTTGGTGTTTTAATATGGAATATATGAACGTAATTTTATACTAAATACATATTCGTACTGAGAATATGATACTTTATATATTAAATAAAAATATGGCATTTTTTACATATGTATAATATGTGCGTAACGTTTATTTGGTATATAAATATGAAGAAATCCACGAGATGAAATATTTGTATTAAATATGATTACATTTATATGCTTCTTGGGTAAAAATCATGTTTTAATGCTGGTAAAAGTTTACAGCAGTCGAAGCGAAACGTAATTAGCGAAATTGTATTGTCTTGACACTCATATCACATATCATATTGATATGAAGTCTGTTTTATGGGGCCTATGATTAAATTTCAGGATTTTTGTCGAGGGAATAATCACATTTCAAATTCTCAAGGAATTACAGATGTGAAGTTAATTCTAGCAATGAAATACCGAAACGATTTCGTAAATTCAAAGACTCTTTATGGATTATAAAATTTTCGGAAGAAAACAAAACGACATTAATGTGTTATGTCTTTACAACAACATCTTGGATTTTACATTAACTTACCCTATAGCGAAACGCAAGACCGATTTTTGGCTGTGTAGATTGAAGATAAAATAATTTTATTGTTATTAACGTAAGAAATTAATTATTTCTTTAGAATTTAGACATAAGCAGCATTTTGTGCGCCATATTAAATAAATAATTAAATTAATTTTTGAAAGCTCGAATGAGTTAAACTTTTGCCGTATGAGTTGAATCATTCACAACAATTGACAATGCCATGCTACACAATTAATTAATGTATCGTGAAATTTTTCGGAAGATTTATTGTAATAAAATGTTTATGGGTCCGATTTTCTATCTATGGGCGAAGGGGTAATTTATGGAAATTTATTTTAGTTTTTCAGAACAAGACAAAAAAAACCCTTTTTAAAGTGTTCTAATAATTTTTTTCGGTTCGGTCATGTATAGGGTGACCATATGTTTCGGAATGACCGGGATAGTCCCGGTTTTAGGCATGTTGTCCCGGCATCCCGGAAACTAAACTTGAAATGAAATGAAAACTCCTCTCACAGTTTTTTTTATAGATTAACTAGCTTGCATACCCGTCATTGCCGGGTTAAGTTTTTTTCAAAAAAAAATTTTTTTATGGTCTATGCTGGAGCTAAACTTTAGGCCAATCGGCTCGGTAGTTTCCCCGCGAAAGGGTAACATAGAGAAGAGCTGAGTTTCGAGATCACTTTACCCCCTCCCCTTACTCTCCTACCTCTCGGGCTACTTTTTAATGGGTCTATGTTGGGGCTGGACCCCCGACGAACATCTATGCGAAATTTCAGGTCAATCGGTTCAGTAGTCTCCCCGCGAAAGAGTAACATAGCGCAAAAACTAAGTTTCGAAATCACTTTATCCCCTCCCCTTATTCCCCCCACCATTCGCGCTACTTTTCCGTATGCCTATGTACTCCCCCACCTCTCGAGCTACTTTTTAATGGGTCTATGTTGGGGCTGAACCCCCGACGAACATCTATGCCAAATTTCAGGCCAATCGGTTCAGTAGTTTCCCCGCGTAAGGGTAACATAGCGCAAAAACTAAGTTTCGGAATCACATTACCCCCTCCCCTTACTCCCCCCACCCCTCGCGCTACTTTTCCGTATGCCTATGTTGGAACTAGAACTACCACAGACACTCATGGCAAATTTCAAGTCAATCGGTTCAGCCGTTTTTGAGTGAAAGAGGAACAGACAGACAGACAGACACCAACTCATTTTTATATATTAGTATGATATGATATGATGTAGTATGATTAAAAGAAAACTATTTTTTTACTTACAGTTTCAAATAAATGGATTCATGAGCGCGGACAAGAATTCTGGAGGCCTTGCAATTTGGTGGAAGAGGATTCAAATGTGTACCATTAACTTTACGTATATTTGAAATACAGTGTTTTGCATTTAATGGAATGAAAAAAGAACTGCCAAAAATCGAGTAAATAACAAAATGTCTTTTTGCGAAAGCTCAAAATTTTTATACTTATTTAAAATTAAACAAAGACGACGTTGTGCCGTTAGCAACTTTTAGTTACCAAATGTGGTAGCCAAATATTATACAAAAAAAAAAATTAAAAATATTGGCTATTTTAGAATGCCATAAGATTCTTAAAATTAATGTAATTTTACAAAGTTTTTAGACTTCGCAAAAAAATATTTTGTGTTTTGAAAATGGATATTGAATGAAAAAAACAATCATTATTGGAAAGTGAAAAACTCAAAGCGATATCAAAGTACTCAGAAATTTTTTCTAGCGATTTCGAATATCTAGTGTTTTTTCTTAATAATTTTAAAATATTTTATTATCGATACTAGTAATAAAATGTACATAATTATTTTTAATTAAAGATATTATTTTTCAGAGCGTTTTTTTTTTTAAATTTCGGAAAGTGATTTTTCAAAGAATTTTCTAAATTCTGAACTCCGTACAGCAAATATAAAGAGCTTGCGTTAAAAATTACGTTTAGACATCATCAATTGTTTACTAAACAAAATTGGATATTTTGTATACAGTGAAAACGTGATGTCCTTAACCTCATTGATTGTTCGGCATTTGGGAGGACAGGAGAATAAAAGCTTTATTAATTGATTTTTCCATTTGAATAAATTTCAATGTCTTGTTCGGTAACAGATAGTTTTTAATAGAAAATAGATTTTGTTTATTTAGTTTTGGATTATTGACAAATGGAAACACTTTTCTACGTGATATCTGCTAAAAACATTTTCATGTTTCTCTTCGACTTCAATATAGTGATATTCGGAGAACTAAGCATAAGAAATAAATACGAAGAAAGCGATATTTTGTTTACCTTCTCCAAAGAGTTATAAACAGAACCGAATTGTGATCGAATAGGGTTTTTGTTTAGTTTAGTCCCTTTTCGAGAGAGACTAACAGGGTAAATCTTAAAGGCATTTGACTTGAATATGTATTTTTTTTAGAGATTTCCTCCCTTTTCCGTACATTTGTTTTTGTTGTCTGCTTTTATTCGATTTCTTGGAAATTTTTCAACAGTAGGATAGATTTTCCGGCCTGTATTTTTCTGTCTATAATTTCTTCCCACATAAGGAAATTCTACAGACCGTAAAAACGATTGAAATGGCGGTAAAGCTGAAATGATATAGGCTTGAAGACGTCAGTTGAAATTTGATTGATGGCACATGAGCAATTTGTAACATTTTTTTCCATTTCTGTCGTTCAATGTTATTTTTTTTTTGTTTAATGCGACGAGGCATTTAAATTTCAACGTTTTATCTTCGTTCTTTGTAATACAAAACAAGATAGTCAAGAAAAATATTTTTGCTTTGATTCATTTGAGTGAGCATTTATTGAATACATTTTAATAATGCTCGAGCAACGATATAAATTTGAAATTGTTTGCTTGGTAATAACATAAGAAAAACCAATTTCTGGAATCACAAAAATGTTGGTAAACGAAATTATATTTCAATTTAATATTATTTTGTTTGATTAAGCCCGTTGGCAATTTTTTTTATATTAATACTGGTTTGTAGGTGAGAAATGTTTCACGGTTCATGTGAAAATAATTTTTAAATAAAATAGAAGATTTCGCTGGCCTTCTGATTAGTGTGTGTGTGTGGTATGTAAGTAGATTTAAGGATCGTCCTTACGCCGTATCCCACCTTAGTATTTCTTGTAGAGCAGTGAGAAATCTTTGAAATACGTCTAGCATATAAAATATCAAAGATTTTATGAATTTTCTTGATGTCCCTATAAAAAGTTTACTACGGTGACGGAAATATTAAAATATCAAAATAAACTTTTTGAGTACGTATAGGAGAAGGTATTAAAGGGACGATATTATTGGCAGTAAAATAAAGTAGGTTTATTTGATTTTTCAACTTTTGAATTTAAGAAAACTAAAAAATTAGTTCGTATAACTTTTTTTCTTATCATACTAATCATATACTCTCTAATATATCAAAATGAGTTGGTGTCTGTCTGTCTCTTCCTCTTTCACGCAAAAACGGCTCAACCGATTGACTTGAAATTTGGCATGAGTGTCTGTGGTAGTTCTTGTTCCAACATAGGCATACGGAAAAGTAGCGCGAGGGGTGGGGGAGTAAGGGGAGGGGGTAAAGTGATTTCGAAACTTAGTTTTTGCGCTATGTTACTCTTTCGCGGGGAAACTACTGAACCGATTGGCCTGAAATTTGGCATAGATGTTCGTCGGGGGTCCGGCCCCAACATACACCCATTAAAAAGTAGCCCGAGAGGTGGGGAGTAAGGGGAGAGGGTAAAGTGATCTCGAAACTGAGCTCTTCCTCTTATGTTACCCTGTCGCAGGGAAACTACCAAGCCGATTGGCCTGAAATTTAGCTCCAACATAGACCATAAAAAAAAAATTTGAAAAAACTTAACCCGGCAACGACGGGTATGCAAGCTAGTATAACATATTTTATAGACAGCCGGTATTTGGAGTTTTCACCAAAAATAACGAAAATGAAATAAAAGACAATCATTTCCCTTGGGGACATAAAATCATAAATATAATTGATTTTCTTTTATTGATTATTCAACATTTATAAGTACATTGATATATAAGTATCACACATATGGTATTATTCTCAGTGGAAATGATTTTTACTTGAGTTACACATAGATTTTTTTTTGTTTTTTTTTTCATCTCGTAGATTTGTAATAGACTTTTTCTGTGTGCTGTAAATTCTTTTATTAAAAATAAATTTTAGTCAAAAAGTTTCGAAAAGAAGTTTGAGCATTTTTCAGTATTATTCGTTTTAGAAAAGTAAACAAATTATATAAAAGATATATTTTAGAAAATTTTTAGTATACAACCAAAGTGAATGTTACAAAGGTTTATTTTTTTTTCGTTCAAAAACATTGTATAGACTGAAAAATATTGAAAACTGGTCCGAATCATTTATAATACTGGTCATTAAAAGGATTTATTTATTTATAATGGGATTGTCTTGGTCGTAATACATAAATTTTCTTTTTATATAATTTAATTTTTCTATATTTTTATAAAATCTTTATATATATTTAGTTTATTTATTATTACATCTAATTTTGAAAACGAGATATTAATGCATAGATTCTACATTTCCATGTTGTCAGTTCCATTGGTTTTTGTTAGTTTGAAATTACAGTTTCTTAATATTTTTTTTTTTCATATAGTTAATTTTTAGTTACATAATTCTTATTTAATTAATTTTTAACATCGACACACTGTGTAACATTAAATAATTCTCTATAGATATTTTGTTATTGGTTTGTTTTTTTTTTTAGTTAAAATTTGATAAAACATTTACAACAAATATAGATTTCATTTAATATTATTATTTTTTATACTCTCTTGCTATAATATTTCCAACATAGTTAAATATATATTTTTTTCTCATTTTTTAAATTTTTGTTTAATTAAATATAATAACATTGATATAAATATTTTTCATTTACCCTTTTACAAACATTTTTTGAATGTATTTTACTTACTAAAAGTTTACTTAAAAATTGGTTCAAATGGTTTAATTTTAAGACAATAATAAAAAATATTTTCTTTCCTTTTTGTTGAATGATTCCATTTTCGTCTATCTTAATGGTAGTGGCTTATCTCGTATGTATTTTTCTATAATTAATTTTTTTTCCTTATTTATGATATAAATTCCAGCAATTTATTTGTCAATACAATCAAGGATTTAATTGATATTACATAATTTATTTTACTAATTTTTGATTTCTAAATTTCAAATTTAAAAAATATAATTTTATGTGACGTAATTTGATGGAGAGTCGGTTTAGATTTCATAATTGCGAAATTTATTGGCAACCTCGGAATTTTCGGCGCCCCATTCTGCTTTACGACTGCCATAGTAGAGTGCAGCTCCTCCCTCGGATGCACGTCGATGGGCTGGATTCGGGGCTCCAGCCGACAGACCGCTTCCGGTTCCGGCTCCGGCTGCAGGATCGGGCAACATCCGATCTTTGGTTTTTGGAGTAGCCCAGTGCATGGACTAAATTTTGGGGGAAAGAAATTAAATCAAAAAAAGATTCATTTCTTAAATACTAAAAATGACGATAGGAAATCGCAATCTTGCGTAGAGGTTAAATTCAGAAAATTGACTTCATGTAGCGTAATTTCAGATGACAGTTTTTGACAAAACCGCAGGAAAATTGCGTGAATATGAAGAAGATAGGATCAGGGAGCGGGGAGCGTGGAGCGGGGGGCGGGAGGCGGGGGGTTGGTATCCAATCCAATTTGGTATCCAAAAACAATAGTATATTTGTGGGAAACATTTTTTCAATATTTTCAGTTTGCAAGTTTTAGTTAAAAAAAAGCTTGTGGATTTCTAAATGTAAAAACCGCACATAAATTGCTTCATCGGATCAAGAGATAACAGGAGAGGTGTTTACAAGAAAGGGAAGGAGTCCATCTTACTAGTCGAAGACTTTCCTTGGGGTAAAACCAACCGAATGGTAAAAACCGAGTCAAAATGGCTCGAATTGACCAGGAGATAGTAGGAGAGGTGTTTACAAGCAAGGGAAGGGGACCATCTCAATTGGCGAAGCATTTTATTGGTGGACAACCTATCTAATGGTGAAAGCCGCGTCAAAATTGATCCAATTGGCCAGGAGTTAGCAGGATAGGGGTTTACAAGCAAGGTAAGGGGTCAATCTTACTGGGCGAAGACTTTCCTTGGGAGACAACCAATCGAATAGCGTCATAATCGCTCCAATTACCAAGGAGCTAGCTGGGAAGGGTATAAGAAGTAAGTCGAACATTGGGTTGACGTATAGTCCAAAAAACTTAGTGACTTGTAATCATACTAATATATAAAAATGAGTTGGTGTCTGTCTGTCTGTCTATCTGTCTGTCTGTCCCTCTTTCAAGCAAAAACGGTTGAACCGATTGACTTGAAATTTGGCATGAGTGTCTGTGGTAGTTCTGGTTCCAACATAGGCATACGGAAAAGTAGCGCGAGGGGTGGGGGAGTAAGGAGAGGGGGTAAAGTGATTTCGAAAATTAGTTTTCCTTCTATGTTACTCTTTTGCGGGAAACTACTGAAGCGATTGGCCTGGAATTTGGCATAGATGTTCGTCGGGGGTCCAGCCCCAACATAGACCCATTAAAAAGTAGCTCGAGAGGTAAGGGGCGTAAGGGGAGGGGTAAAGTAATCTCGAAACTTAGCTCTTCCTCTATGTTACCCTTTCGCGGGGAAACTACCGAGCCGATTGGCCTAAAATTTAGCTCCAACATAGACCATAAAAAAAAATTGAAAAAACTTAACCCGGCAACGACGGGTATGCAAGCTAGTTTTACATAAAAAGTTTCGATTTGCAAGCTGGCTAAATGTTTTTCACTCTAAAGATACCACCACCTGATTACCCAGACATGGCTCCCTGTGAGAATTTCTTTTCCCAGTTGACTGACACAAATCCTAAAATGGGTTGACAGAACAATATGAACTGAAATAGAATGTTCAAAGGTAATTGAAACTAACCCAGTGGAATGTAGTGCCACATAGTAGTTTTTATCACATAGTTAAAAAGTAGTGACGAATAATTCCGGTAATTGAATTGCAAAAATCGGACAGTTCCTTTATTGAAAAACATTTTCCTTGTAGATGGCAATATGGATTTCGATTAGAAAATGAATTGCCAACAGCCACATTTTTTTGAAATATCCGCACGACAGTTCCATTCCAATATCGAAAATTCGCTAGTATTTCATATTGAAACATGAAACTTTTAATCTCATAGTTAAACTAATTTCAATTTCACCGGAGGGGTTCCTTTTGCTGTCATAAAACCCTTATTCAACTTTTCTCCAAATATCAATGGATGCTTGCTGTTGAGAGTATCATTTCAAAGGACTGTTCAACAAACAGGATGATCGAATAACCTTGCTCGTTAATTTTGCATCCATCTTGAGTTGTTGTACGAGAAATTATTGCTGGGGAAAAGTTCCTTTTGATGACCATTTGACCCAATTTCGATAAAATACTGAAGGATGAAAACTTTATTCTTCCATTATTCATTCAGGCCCACACATTTCCAAACAAGCGCGATGAAGGCAACTCCCATCCAGGTAGGGACCGATAAGTTGCAATGTTTTGTGAAAATGGATTGCGAATGTTGAGTTGAATAGGAATTGACTTCTTTTGCTCATCATTCACATCGTAAACATTTGAACACCCTACGAAGGGGATGATTTCATTTTTTTAAGTGGGTGAGTGTGTGTGTTATTTTTTTGTATTCCTCATTGACATCACCTCAACCCCTAAATTGATCTTGAAGTTTCCCAACGTCGTTTTTATTTATTTCACTTCTCATTTCATTGGTGTTTTTATAGTAGACCCAGCGGACCAGAATAAAATCAATAATGGCACCTTTGAGATTGAATTCAGTTATCTGAAGGTTGTAGGACACTGAAGGCAGCGTTGCTATTGTAACCGTAGGCTCTTTTTTCATTCAGACAACAACAAAAAAAATAAGGAAGACAAATAGAAAATATCCCGCCACAGGACAATAGGTCGTTGGAAATATGTGGTAATGTAATGGAAGGCGTGGTGACTTATGTTCAAGGGGTGTGATGGGCGGTAGATTTAAAATGGAGGGTTTTGTGATTGGGCTAACTGCTATTGTCGGTTTGCAAAAAATCGACCAGATGCTATGCCGAAAGGGTTTTTAATTTACCTGATGGACGTGTTCCTTCATGCCAAGCCAATTCTTGTAGCTGATGGAAATTCCGCTGTGGCGCCATTTATCATAGTTGGCACGTCTCTCCGGATCACACAGAGTTTCTTTGGCTTCCTGCGAACAAAATATAAAAGATTCTTCGAAATAAATTCTGTACTAATGGTATGAAAAAATATCTGATTTTCCTTTGCAGTATTCATAATTCCAGAAAAAAATATGTAAAAAATAATATTCTTTCAAATAACTCCAGAATCGTTAGAGATTCGTAAAAATTGTTAACGCAAAAAATGTAGAAAATTTTAAATCCTTTAAAAAGCGAATAGTTTTCGAGAAATTTTCAAAAAAAAATAGTAGGTATTTTTTCCAAATTATTGTATGTGAGGTACCCGGGCACCAATCATGTATTTCGACGCGACTCTGTCTTTCGACTTCGACGTAGCTTTTAACTCTTGACTTCGCCATATTAGCAGCTTGAAATTTCGCGGAATCGTCACTATGAATCGAAACGTGATTCCGACTGTCAGTCCAGGAAATTTGAAGCTGCTGATATGGCGAAGTCAAGAGTTAAAAGCTGCGTCGATGTCGAAAGACAGAGACCCGTCGAAATACATGATTGGTGCCCCGTTTTAGCTAACGTTACTTTTCAAAATTCAAAAATTTTGATAGAAAACTACAATTTTGATAAAACTCATTTACGAAAATTTCAAGTGGCTAGCTCAACGCGTCGTCGAAATAATTAAGATATGTAAAACGGACAGACGCATTGACATCCTCATATTTTGCCTGAAACGGATTTCGTACTGTTTAGAAATTTTCTATCTGTCCTCGTTCTCGAGTCGGTCAACGTCATAAAATACAATACTTTCTTCCTATAGCTACGCATTGGAAAATAAAAATCGTATAATAAATAAAATCTCTATAATAATAAAAAATCTTTTTTTCTATCTCTGTTTTGCAATTTTCACAACGCAATTCGCAGTAGTATCATATCGTACTCGTCGTCGTAGCACATTCATAAATTCAAAGTTATCACGTTTCAATGTGAATAGCATCCTTAAGTCAACATTGAGCTATTTTTGCAGACCTACAAGGATCTTTTTATAGCTCAATATCAAGAAGTAATGACACATACGTGAAGTGAGCAAATGTGTCAATTGAATTGTCCTTTGCCAGCTATTTTTCTAGCAGAAAATCCTGTGATATATGCTATTTCTGAATGGACGTAATTGCAAGGCGACTCCTTCACAATTGATGTGTGAACGTAGAGAAAAAGAGAAAATTACAATGGTTGACACAAGTATCAATTTACTGGATAGCAAAGCAAGGTTAACATCAAATGATGACTGTTCATAATTTTACTTTACTTTTGTTGAATATCCTTTAGCATTCTTGACATAAATAAAATGCCAGAATGAATGTCGGTGATTTCTTTGGACGTTAATGGAAAGAACATTTTCAGGAATTTCATACCAAAAAGATTTGATTTCATATTTTTCACTCCTTAAAGAAAGGTTAAAGAGTATTTCGTGGTTTGATTTGTAAGACATGAATTTGATTTCCTGTCTTAGAAGTGTGTGCCAGTTGACACTTGTTTTATTACACAAGAAAATCTAAGATTTTTTGGTTGAATTTTAATGTGTTCCAGTAGTTTAGGTTATGAACTGCGTTTAAAACACGGCAAATCTTGTCTCGGGAAAAGCTAGACGAGGGAATGGGAAGAGGACTGCATCACCCTTCTTGTCACGAAATTAAAAAAAAATAAAATCCTCGGCGTTCAAGAATTTTCGTCTGCGGCGCACTTTTTATTTTCTAATATCTGTCTATAATGCAGTTCTTCAATAAAAATTTTGTCTGAGGCACAATTTTTTTTTTAAATTTCTGCATATTGAGCATTTTTTTGTTAATTTGTCTGCAGAACTAGGATGTCATTATACAATTTTATCTAGATAATCATGGACAAAAATGGAGACAAACCCTCTTGTCGAAGGTCACGTATTTTATGGACAAATATAAAACCTCGTCTCGATTAGACATAAATTGGATTTTTTTTCCATCGGTTGCCATGGAAATGATTTTATCCAAGAATTTTTACCTAAGGCCTATGTTACACACGGCAACTTTAAGCGGCGACTTTTCTTAAGTATAGGCGCGAGAAGTGAGGGAAGCGGTGGCTAATGTCGCCAGTTCCGAAAGTAGAAACAAGGCGACAAAATACGCACACAAGCACAAAATCACAAAGAACGGGTTCATTCTTCACACAACTTCACACACACACATGAAACACTCACTGTGTAATATACAGAAGTTTCCGGCAACTTGTCTCCGCGTGTAGTACAAACGAGCAACTTTTTGTATTTTGTATCGGTCTAAAGTTGCCGTGTGTAACATAGGCCTAAGACGTCAAAAAAATTCTGACAAATTCATTTTTGAATGCACATTTCACTGGCAAGCCATGAAAAAAATTCCAATTTATGTCTAATCGAGATGAGGTTTTAGGAATAATTTTTCCTAAAACCTGGTGGTTACTGAAAGCACCGATGAGTAATAGACGGAAAAATTGTAAGTATTAACAAAGGTGATCACAATTAACGTTTTCTAACTATTAGTGCTACTTTCATGCAATCCAGAAATTAAAAACCTTTTTATTGTGTAGATCACTTCCTCTATTTGTAAAACCGAAATTTTCATTAAATTTTATCCTATAAATTAATTACGGATCCTTAGCATAGTAAGGAGATATAAACAGGAAACCATGAAACACCAAAGGCTAATATGGCCAGTAATTAATTTTGTAAAGGATTAACGTACAACAAACAACAAATCCCAGTTGCCCCATGAAAAGTAGACTATGGGAAAATGATAAAGAAAAGCATGAAACTGTATTTTGTCTGGTTTATAAAGTCGATTTTTAATTTAAATTTTATTGCTTATATTTTCAATTTGTTGCTGTGCTTCAATGTATCATTTCTTTTGGTATTTTGTATAAAAAGCTTTTAACGGAAATAACAATAATAATAACGATAATATAATGTTCACGATGATGAGGGTGCCGTCCTTTAATCAAAAAAAAAGGTCCATTTTCACCAAAAGTAACGAAAAGGGTATAAAATTTCAAAGCTTATGTACTTTTCAGGTATATCCTTGTTCCCTTTGTCTTTCTTTCGCAAAAGTTTCCTACAATTTTCAACTTTAGATAGTCGAGTGTAAACCTTCGTCAAAACATTTCAAGTCATGGTTTTTTATTGACGGCCAACGTACAATTGAAAAAATCTTTTAAACTTTTCGCAACCGTTATGCAAAAATGTTTTAATTAATTTTGATTAACTAAAACGAATTTTTAATTTCCTTTTTGACGGGTAATAAAGTAGCTGTAGAATGTATGAGAATTTTTTTTGGTTCAAATACCAGTTAAAAATCCTTTAATGAACTTTGGTTGTAGTGGATGTGGCAGGTAACTTAACAAAAAAGACGCGTACGTAGGCGTCCAAATATTAATCAACTTATTTATTTCTGCCAAATTCAAAAGTTCATTGGTTGCTAAAGTAGGAGTATAACTAATTTCTATTAAGGTTTTTTGATCTCTCGAAAATGCTTTGAGATATTGAAAAATATTGCAACCACAAATACTATTCCAAAGATAAAAGTGTTTGGTTTCGGAAAAGTCTCAGAGGTTGTCCATAAAATACGTCATGCTTATTTAAGCCATTTCAAATCCCCTCGTCTCGATTTTCTGTGAATTTTGTACCGCCGTCACAACACCAAAGACCCTCTTCCCCTAAATCTGCCACGTATTTTAAAAACAAAAATAATCTTGGATTTTTAAAGTAATTCAATTGATTCAGATAAAATTATGGCTCATATCCTTCTCCAGAACCACCAGTGCAGAGGGAAGACGACAAATTTGTGAAAAATCATGGACTTTCCTTAACTCTTCGTCATGCCCATAAATTTTTACCTTATTTTCGATTTTTTTTATGTTTTAGAAGCAAAAATTCGTTTTTCTCGTTTATTTTTTATTTTATTGGTTTGGGAGCCTATCTTTTATTTAGGTTGAAGACGTTTTTCAGGAGTGAGGAAGTGGTTTTTGAAACCGGTTTCTTGGTTGCTCCAATTTTTTAAAAAATCTTGATTTTTTTATAGTGGAAACTCGATAAGATTTGTATGAAATTTTTGTAGAAAATTTTCAGCATCACTTTCTAAACACCATGATGAAGCGTCTTTTTTGGTCTTTTATTATACGTTCATCTATTTAATTTTTTTTTACTGTAAGATCCTGCCCTTGGTTGTAAGATCCTGACTTGGTTGTTTCCCCTATAATTGAAAAGTAGGGTCGGGTAGAGTGAAGTGGTCCGTAGGGAGAAGTGGACCATTTTTGTTAGTAATAGTGACATTAGAACAGAATATGCAACTCTCATCGGTTGCTCTTGATGTCAGCTTGTTTTTTTATTAGTAATTGAAGTGTGCAGAAGTATATTTACTCACTCTCACAGACCAGTGCCAAGAAAACATTGTTGAAAGTTTTCGCAATTATTCACATTCAACAACATTTTGACGAATTCTTCATCAATTTCAATAAGCTAATTAATCTAAAATGTTGTTTACATTATGAACTTTGTAAATCCACCGAATTTCTGTACTTTTTTCCACAATTGTTGAAGCAGCGTCATTCCGCGCAAAATAGCGTCGGTAGGGATAAGTGGTCCACGTTTGGTAGGGTGAAGTGGTCCACCCTGTCAATGTCATATTTCGTGTTTTCAAATTTTTTTATGAGTTATTTTTAGTGTTTCAAATCGTGGCCGAAAATCGATGCGAAGCTCGATTATAACTTCTCCCAAAAATCGATCTGAATTAGAGTAGCAGAGTAAGTTGCCTGAAAACGACACTTAACAACTACACCTAAGAAACCAACACCAAAACAGACCAAACGCTCATTTGTTACTTTCAAATAAACCACATTTTTGATCAAACTTCATGATTATATTTATATTTGTCATTTAATTTTATGGTTATGCGATTTCTGGAAAGTTTTTGAAGGTGGACCACTTCTCCCTACCATTTTGAAAAAATCGAAAAATCAAAGTTTTGGATAAATGCCTAAAAATTAAATTTAATGTCAAAAAGTTGGCAATCTATGAATGCAGAAAGTTAGCTTAGGTCCTGCGCTCGCGATTTGACTATCTTATCATGCAAAAATTCCAGTGTTTGACCATTTTATGACCAATAATAAAAACGTGGACCACTTCATCCTACCTGACCCTACGTATTCGCAACGAGTAATGCTTAATTCTAATGAAAGTTAGGTAAGTATAAGTAACAGTAAGTATAAGCAACTGCAAATCCTATGAAAACGTGCTCTCATTGTGTAAATCGCAATTTGCATTGGATTTGAATAAGAAGTTTCAAGGAAGTTCGATAGAAATCACTGCGTCACGTTATATTATATTATGGTAACTAATTCTTATATAAAATTTCCCATTAAATTTAAATCAAAAGTCATTTAATTGTAGAAGGATAAAGAATTTATCAAGTGTTCATCGCCAACACTGAGTACTCTGAGGAGTTCTTTCTTCTATAAATAATGATTAATCAGGGTATCTTTATTTAGCCTGTCTAAATAAATTCAGTTTTGATTAAAGCTCAAAATGTTAATTAAGGTCAACGTCAAACATACTCAAGTATCCAATCAGTTCGAGGCGATAGTAATCAATCCTAATCCATTGACGGGAGGTCCCTTTAAGGAATCTCGGAGGCTCGATTTTAAAACAAATACAGCCGATCATTCTAGCGCTTTAATTTAAAAGATTTAAAATTGTCTGCAGGGCAAAGGGATTTGGGGCGATAAGACACAACAAGGACGAAAGAAGATGTAATCAGTTATGAAAAGCAATGGTGAAGTGGTTTCAGGATTTTGTGTCAAACCCTAAGTGTTTCTAAAATTGAGAAATGACGTGGCCCATGATCACCAATGAACCATAAAGAGCTTCAATTTTCGGGATGAAGTTTAAGCAAGAAAAATAACATAAAAAAACATTATCTAACCAAAAGATACACAGAACCGAATATACACTTATACACAAACGCTGAGGGAAGAAATAATAGAAAAACCTCAAATTAAAGTGGATGGCGGTATAGGAGGAGAAATCCTCCAAGGAGAAATTTAGGTGAGAGTGGAAAGTTGTAGGACTAAAAAAGGATGGATGGAAGTGCGGAAGGTGCTGGGATAAATCAAAGTGCTGTCGTTGTTTTTTTTTCGGGATGTGATTAATCCCCACCTCCCTCGTATTTGTTGAGAAGCTTTTCAAAAAAAACTCTTACCACGCAACCTTCGTTCCTCAGCATTCTCCTGTATCCTTCGTCCCGAGTCGCAGTTCTAGAAGCACAATCTTCTAGATAGGAAAATTTCATTTGAAATGAATGAGCGAACAACGCAACTTTCGGGGGAAAATAAATTATTTTTGGGTCCTTTAGTCTGTAAAAGTTTTATTGAAGCTTAAAGTATGAGTCCTCTTCGACAACCGTTCGTAGGTACATATAGGCTGCGGATGGGTTCGGAATGTATGGCTGATAATGGCTTCAGAATGGCTTCAGAATGGCTCCCCAAAAATGTCTTCAACGAGAACGTGTGTGCGTTTTGTATTTCATATTGTTTTATTGTCGGCAAGGTAAGGTTAGGTAAGGTGGATCTATCTGGCTGGTCAAAGTGAATTCTGGTGATTGGAGTGGATTTTTAGCTAGAATTCTGCGAAAATCGTACACATATACGTACACGTACTTAATTGAGAGACCTTTAGATTTGCTAACAGATATTTTTGTAACAGGAAAAGTCCATTTGGCAGAATGACGAAACCGCAAAGAGGCTTATTTTGTTAAGAAGTGGTATCTGCTTTCATTTTACTACCCTCTTAAAAAAGAAACGTCCATAAAAGTCCTCCTTCGCCATTCCAATAATTACCGCCGCCGCACACACGCACATGTGAGATGGAAAATCGCCTGCAAGAAATCAATTTCAGTATTTCCAGGGTAAATAAACTAAAAAAACTAAAAGCAGATATAAATTCTGATTTTGTTTTTTCATTGGTTGCACGTCGGAATAGACATTGACTTCAACAACCCCATATTTGCACGGATGGAGAGATTTTTCATTGTTTTCCATTGAATTTTCTATTTTGTTTATCGCTCGAGTGAGTTTTATGTAGATTCTATACTGTATATACGGGAATATCTATTTTCGAATAGTTACTAATGCTAACATTGTTATTCTGGAGCATATGTCAGCATATGCTCTGTTGCGCAAATGACAGTCAAAGAGGGCGGGAAAATTTCATGTTCCTACACGTTTTTCAATCAATCAAAAAAATATATTTATTGAAGGCTTTGAAAATACGGTGCTGGTAAACGAAACATAAGAGATGAAAGTTTTATGAACAAATGTGCCAGAGATTATGTTTGATGTTTTCCATTAGTATGGACTTAAAGAATTTTCTTTTTCTGAATTTTCTGGTGATTTTCGTTGTTAAAAACTGCAAAATTTAAAAGCTCAAGTTTTTTAATATATTTCAGAGCAGGATTTTTTGTGGTTTGGCTGTCCATAAAATTAGTCTCCTTCGCCCGGCTTTTTCGAGATTCTTTATATTAAGTTTAGTACCGCCCCCCCTTTCCCTTGTCTAAAGTGTGACGTATTTTATGGACAACCCCTTAAATAATTTTATTTATGAAGTTGCTGGTGAATTTTGTTGCTAAAAACTTTGAAATTTTCCATTGAATTTTTAATTTAAAATGAAAATCCATTAAAAAGAGTATTCACATTCAACGAAAAAATTCTGATTTGATTACGAATTTCAAATTGATCGGTGCTGTTTTCGTTATGGCTAAGATAAACAGATCTCTAAAAAGCATAATAAACTTTATGCTCAATTCTGGTATAATTTTCATTTCGTAATAAATTCATTTACTGGCATGGATTAACTACTTAGTATTCAGTTGTCGTAGATGGAAAATGCGAATCTTAGTTAAGCTTTTTGTATCAGGATATTTTATCCATCAAGAAGTAGAAGCGTGTCAATGATCTCCACAAATAAAAATAATTGGATTCCATGTTAATGTGGTTGAAATTGTGATGAGAATTCACCCCAATAGCAAACAAAACCAATACTAATCCAATGTGGCATGATTAAACTGATATAACCTGAATTTGTACTACTATATGTAAATATTATCCTTTGAATTAATACTAAGCTTGGTATGTTAACGAAACAAAAAGCTACATTAACCTTACTACCACATACGGCGAGCGACAGTACAGTATTTCTATGCAGAGGTTCGGAATTAATACCAAGGATATCAATTCAACAGTATTCATATGCTAAGGACATACGTTGCTTTTGTAAAAGTAAATATAGCTATGGTGGCCGTGTGGTGACACTATGGTGACACTCTCATTAATTTCATGAATTCAGGATGTATCAGTACTTGTCGCTATAATGGTGCTTCTCGTCTTTAAATATCCACATTCACGATAAATTGGCGCGATGGTTACCTAGCGATCTATGTGCGGAAAATCAATACTCAATTAGCTATCTTGGAAAACCCATACCGCATATAAATCAATGAGGTCTATTCCAACAACCGCAAATACTTCAGTGGTTTCACTATAACGAATGATAATATTTTGAATTTTAATCAAAGAGCTATTTATAAATGCAAATTTTGCATTTTATTTTGAAAATCTGATTAATTGGCAATTAAATTACTACAATGCAATATTCTTAAGGTAAAAAGCAACATTTGTGAGCCGTGCCTCAATAATTTTATTCTCCAGTCTCATATTTATGGGAAAAACGGCATAGTGGCCAAATATAAAAGTCATTCCTATAAAAAAATGTAATATTCTTATTTTTTGTGTAATCATTCCCAAAATTCTTGCACAGACTCCAACGTGTTATATTGCAGAGATTACTGCATATGTTAGACTGGTTACGACAAAATATAGGGCAACATTCCCTTTTGTGAAAGGAATGAATTCTATAAAACGTTGTAATGTCACTATTGATTTATTGGACTCTCAAACTTTTAAGACTTAATCTTTATTTAATGCTTAATCAATTCCGTCTGTTCGTCGTTATTATTTCTTAAAAGTTCAACTATTCTCTATTTATATTTTCAATCGTCCTTGTCGTCGGTTCCTTTTTATTCTGTCAATCAAGTATTTATAGTTAAATAGACATCCCCACATTCTATGTGCGAGATAGCCTAATTTGAAATAGGATTCGTTCCTATAAATATAGCACCACTGCCTAGCCGAATAGGATTGAATACTGTTTTTATTGGATTCTGGCCAATCTAAAGGCGATCGATAAAAATTCGAGTTATCGAATATAACAAGACAGGAAAGTTCGAGGGTCTTGAAAATATTTGAAACTAGCTTGCATACCCGTCGTTGCCGGGTTAAGTTTTTTCAATTTTTTTTGATGGTCTATGTTGGAGCTAAACTTCAGGCCAATCGGCTCGGTAGTTTCCCAGCGAAAGGGTAACATAGAGCAAGAGCTAAGTTTCGAGATCACTTTACCCCCTCCCCTTACTCCCCCCACCCCTAGCGCTACTTTTCCTTATGACTATGTTGGAACCAGAACTACCACAGACACTCATGCCAAATTTCAAGTCAATCGGTCCAGCCGTTTCAGAGGAACAGACTGACAGACAGACAGACAGACACCAACTCATTTTTATATATTAGTATGATATCGAACCACTAGAGTAATAAAATGACCTTATAATTAAAAATATCAATACAAAATTTTCCTCTCCAATAATTGAAAATTTTTTCAAAAAAAAAAGCTGTATAGGAGGTACCCGTTACAGATACCGTTAATTTTTCAAAAATTGATAGAAAACCAGAATTTATTCACAAAACATTTCAAGTCGCTAGGTCAACGCGTTCTTGACTTATTTAAGATACGCACAACGGACAGACCGACAGACAAATAGGTGGACATTCTTATGATTTAGCTTGAAACGGTAAGTTTCTACCTGTTCCGTTCTCGAATCGGTCTCCGTCATGGACACAATAATTTCCTTTTATAACAGAGGAAAAGAAAAATCGTATTATAAACAAATATGGGGAAAATCCGATTTAGTTATTTTTAGATCATCATTTGATTTGGAAAGAAAAGGAAATTCACGAATTACACAACAATAACCTTTTCATCTTTAAAAAAAAAAAGGATTTTCATGTTAAATCTTTTGGAAATTATTTGCAGCCCTACAAATACACTTTTTGCACATCTATACAATTTAAACGAGAGGAAACAATTTAAAACTTTTGCTGTTTGATTGGATATTTAAGCTTTATCTATACAGACATTTTCACAGGCAACATTAATGGTAAACTTTAAAATAGTATTTGAATTATCAGATTTCAGATAGCCTTACGCCATTACGGTAAAACTTTTTGCTGTTCAAATTGATTTTCAGGTAAAACATATAAAATCGAGAATTGTTGTTGCTTCCATCGGATGTACATTTGCTGTTAGTTTTTAACTTTTGCTTTTGCTGCTTAACTTTTGTTTGATCATCATTAACATAAAATCAATTTTTACCTTCAGTTTCTGGAATTTCGACTCAGCATCCTTTTCTCCATCATTTTTATCGGGATGGTGCTGCAATGCCAGAATTTTATATTCGGCCTGAATTTGTTCCACCTATAAATTCAAAAAGGAAAATATTATTTATCATTAAATAAATGTTTGTTCGGATTTTGTAAATATTTCGAGTCAGAATTTTTATAACGTGGATTGATTTTATTCAAATGATAACTTTTACAATTATTGATGTTTGTTTGTTAACGTTTTTTTTCTGAAAGCTTTTGATTAGCGCTTCAAAGCAAGCAAAGTCCGGCTCCATGAAATATGGCCTAGTTTTAAAAACAAAATGAAAAACATAACAAAAGCAATAATTGCCAATCTGGCAATTTTTGCCCATTAACGAACTTAGCCTCGCATTTTACGAAAAACGGATCTGTGCAAAATTTCAAGTCTGTAGCTCAATCCGTGCGCCCGCAATCCGCGCCACAGACAGACGGACAGACGGACGGACAGACTAACGGACAGACTAACGGATGGACGGACGGACAGACTAACGGATGGACGGATAATAATTTAATTATTTTTATCATTCTAAACACACTGGTGTAATTCATTTTTGTATGTGATGACGGGATCTTGGCGTTACAAACGGTAAGGCAAAGTTAGTATACCCTTTGGGTTCACCATACGGGTATAAATAGATCAAAAATGTTATACGAAAAAAGTAATACGGAAAATCAACCAAAACCGGCAGTAAAAACGAAAAATTACTTTATTCGTAATATTGGAGTAGGGGAAAAATCCCCCAAAAATGAGAATAGGGGTTAGTTCATAATTAATTTTTCAACTGAGATTTTTGTTTCAAGAAAATGAGGAAAGAGTTTAATACTGAAAAAAGAACCTTGAACTGAAGCCAACTCTGTTAGTTTCGGGAATAGGGTCTCAAAACTGGTCTGGCTTAATAGTTTAGAAAAGGGGCCATCAATGTAACTGTCGCTACCTTTACAATCAAAATTTATAATGAAACACAACCTTCCACGGCAATGGCTTGACACGAACTGATTTAAAATGAAATGCGTCATGCTACTATTGCACCGATTCCAACTCAAAGCACGATTCGTTTTATTCCTGCGATCAGAAGCCGCAACACACAAGCATTACAGCATACAATAAAAGGTCGATTATAGTGGCTACCATAGATATCCTACTACTAGATCAAGCCATTTGCTATCTCAAATAGACCACTGAAACGTCAAAAAGTTATGACGAGAAAAAGGGACAAAGCTAGTAAATTCTGGGAAAAAATGCTTATGCAGGTCCCCGACGGAATATTATTTCAGAACTGATTCGAACATCTGACATCACTAAAGTTCCAAGAAAAAATGAGACAACCATAGTCACGCTGTCCCATATTTTTGGTATGGAATTGTTCGAGTGCCGCGATCTAGTAGTAGGATATCTGTGGTGGCTACGCTGTTAAAGCCAATCTGTGTGATGAGCCAGCCGAGCCACTAGCTGATGATGCCTGGTTTAGAAGTTTTCCTTTAATTTGGTGTATTAAAACAAATCTACCTAAATTTTAGTAAAAAAAAATCTGAATTTTGCAAAAAAAAAAAAAAAAAATAAGTGCGATTCACTATTTTGAGATTGGAGGCTTTGCAAAACTTCTTGTAAATCTTAAAAAATCGTCGCAGGATTTTTCCTTCTATTGTTTGGACGAAATTGAAAATAGACCTTTCGAAAAAAATTGATTAACTTCATAAATTCGTGTTAAAATTAAGTTCCAAAACGTCGAACATTATAAAAGTTAAAATCAATCATAAATCCTGAAGTAGGCTTTAGAATTCACGACCTTTTTATTATTAAAATAAATAATTTGACAAATTCGGATCAATATTTTCTATGCGCGTTTTTAATGATGTGTTAATCCGTTTGTAATGCCACAAATTGAATTCGTTTTTTGTTTCAATACAAAATTAACAAAAGATTTCATCGAAAAAAGTATACTTATATTGGAAAAAAGACCCCAAAATACCTCAGAGCTTAATCGTAAAAGAGCAAACAAAATTTTCTCCTGTTAAAGTATACCAATATAATGATTGATAAATATTGTAAATATCGCATGGCAGGAAATGTTTATTATTTTGTGAAAAGAGATTTATTTTTCATTATCTACTATACCACTTATTTCAGTTTTTTTTTTTGATATGCGTGTGGTGGTAAATGAAAAAAAAAATAAGTTTATACGAAATATCGATTATAGGCCTGACATTTCTCTGAATTATTGAGAATCATTGCGTAATTGAAGAAAAGATTACTTCTGTTGATAATAATACTTAGGTATAGAAGCGTAATTGGCCATTTATCGCACTAAACATATATATATATATTTTTATATTTTGTATCTCTTCTATTCGACAAATCTCTAAGATTATTTGAGTCCATAAGAAGCTTTCCGTAAGTGTATGTCACTACGAGTAACAAAAACATAAATAATACGCAGATAGACTCCATTGGCCTATAAAACTCACATTGTTAGAATAATTCATTGATTCTAGCTAAAAATAAATCCATTGTTTTTCCCCCATTCTTCGGTTACGTTATTCTTAACGTTTACGTACTTACAAGTTGTAGTAGAGTAAGGATATAAATCATGCCCGGGAGTAAGAAACTTCTTCAACAGGATATAGAAGAGCTTTTACTTCAACGCAACATAATGTCTAAAGTTTCAATGATAATATACGACAGCGTTTATGTTAAATATGATACATGACTAAGGGATTAACGTAACAGAACCTGCAACATTAAGGAATACGTCTGATTTTGTAATGTTTATACTGTCAAAATATCTTTGAGGCTATCAAAAATGTCTGTTTTCAGGAAAATTAAAAAAAAACTTTTTACACTCTTTGCGAGAATCATATAGTAGGACACAAAAATGAACTACAACAGGGTGTTTGGGATGCCAAAGATTTCGCTTGTGCGTCCTGTCAGTCTGTCCATAACTCCCGAATGAATTGGGCTAGTCGCTTGAAAATTTACACAGATAGATTTTTCGTTAAAAGTATGGCTAAGTCAAAGTAACCAGCAGATCAGCAGGTAAAGATTTATCTGATTCACCTTACCCTTGGAGCACAATGAACGCAACCATCACGCACCCAAATGTCACTTACGAGTTTATTTCACAGAAATGCTTTTGAGTGAGCACAGTGAACGCATTGAATGCAACCATCGACGCAAAAGTTGCCAAACTTTGAACTTTAACGCAACAACTCTGCGTTGACAGTTCATAAAGTGAGGTTGGGGAAATGTCGTTCGAGGAAAAATTGATAGCCTTAGTGCAATAACATACAAATAACAAAGATAAAGACCAACAAAGCAAATTATCGCTTCAAAATCTCCCATTTTTTATATATTTTTATACTTTAGTTCACTTTTAATGTTTCTGTGTTTGTCTCACAACGCAACAGACGACGCTTCTAACCGCTCCTGAACTGCGTTGCGTGACAGTTCGAAGCGTCCTTAAGGTGGGTTTAGAAACACGAGCATTTTCATTTTTACTGGCAAAGTGAGTGAAATGCCAGATTTCTTATGACTTTTTCACCAAGTGGGAAAGGGACGGGAAACCACTCAGTAAAAATTTTACTGGAAATTTTGCTTGCATGTAGTGGTTTTACTATCCATAATTTTCGTCGACGATAGGAAAGTTATGGCAGTAAACAACAACAAACACATTGGACTTCCTCGCCCTGCCAGCAAAATGTTACCCCTGAATTATGGGGAATTATGGCAGCCAGCAAAAGTAAGGTTAAGTTCGATGTTTATTTGAAAGCTACGCATTTTAAATGGAAAGTGGAGGTAATAATAATTATGTTATTAATTGTAACATCACACAAAATGATTTTGTTAGGTGAAATTGAAGTGCTAACAAACGTATTGCTGTGAGAAGGTGATGTGCAGTGACAGTTCGCCATAAAGTGGAAGGGAAAGTACGTGTGAGACACTGATGTGATCGACTTTTTGCGCACGTAAATTTGAATTTCGCTATCCCGCTCACTTTGCCAGTAAAAATGAAAATGCTCGTGTTTCTAAACCCACCTTTAGTTGCGGCTTGGTTGCGTTCATTGTGCTCCAAGGGTAAAAGATTCACCTGAAGTGGGCATGGCGCGCAAAGAGGGATGGGAGAGCCACTCAAGAGTTTTGTTCCACTGACAAAGATGCAAACAGAAAATTTTTTCAGTGCTGTTCAGTTTTGGTTCAAGGGTGATTAGGATTTCTGGTTTTAGGTTTTGGTTCCTGAAATTCCAAAAATTTGGTTCTGGTTTTTCAAATTTCAAACATGTGGTTCTGGTTTTGATATCTAAAATCTCAAAAATTTGGCCTAGTGCAACGTCACTTTGACAAATAATGGTGTGTGAACTTAAACTACTTGGATTACCTATACTTTGGCTAAGTGTTTGAATCGGGCAAAATCGGGCAAAATCGGGCAAAATCGGGCAAAATCGGGCAAAATCGGGCTATTCCTTTCCTTTCCACCATGCAAAAGAAATAGGTTTTTGTTATTTTCCCAAAAACGGTGAGTCGTGAAAGGTTAAATGTACTTAGAATATGATTTTACATAACTCTTCCCAACATTACAATTCAAGAGACCAGTTCCCCCGCCCCTCCCCCTAAACAGATAATATAGAGTATCTGACAATCTGGTAATTGTAGCTTATCTTATGTTTTAAGACAAGCCATACGAAAAAATAAGGGTATGAGGACAGGAAAACACAGATTTTCCCTGTTTCATCTGGCTCAACTATTCAGAGGGAACAAGTCATATTTCAGCTCAATCGGCCGAGTGGTTTTGGAGTCACAGTATGTGTGTGATCTCAAATTCTTCTTTCGTATAATTGACTTTTTTTTCACATTTGTTGCTTGTTTCTTTTGTACTTTTTCTGGAAGTCTAAGCATCTCCTGGTTCCAACTTAAATTACCATAGTGTTACCACATCAATATAAAATATTACCCTAACCGCTAACATTTTCCGCTTAGATTTAATTTATAAAAATAAACTCATTCATAATTCCTTTTCGAAAAAACAAGGATTTCTGCAATAAATTGTTCTAACAAGAATTGAGAGAAAAAGCACAAGGAAAAATCACCAAATGAAATTGAATTTCAATTTCATATAAAATCAAGTCAAAGTCAATTTCACTCAACTGAAATGAGATCCTTCAATGCCAAATGCCTTTTGTCGTCCTTTACCCAGGATATTGAATTCATCCAATTTTCCCAACTAAAATTCTGACATTTAAAAGATTTTCAGTGGCTTCCATTTGTTCGGAATAATGGCGATGGCTCATTTAACCGCGGAAATGAAAATCTTTCCCCTTTTATGCAAATATTAAGCAATGGCAATATTTAAATTATAGTAACAAATTCTGTAAGAATAAACTTTATGCGATCGATGATATTTTTTGTAATGGGATTTCCCATGAAAAATAATCGTTATTGTCTTGTAGTCTAGTTAGGTTAAGACAACGGTTAAAGGACAACAAGACTTAAAAGTAATATTTTGACATAATTAATCATCCTAGTGTACATAAAAATATTTATGATGTAGCAACGTTTTGTAGATTTTAGGGCGGTATACGTGCAGAAACCTTAGCCAGTAATTAAGTAGGTCTTTCAATTTATTTAATGTGCCTATAATATATTATTCAATGTCACATTTAATGGATACTGGATCTCATCTTTGGCAGTTACAACTTTGAAAAAGTTTATTTTAATAACATGCCGTTAATGTTATGTAATTGCGTACGTAATTCAGAGTAATAAAAAGGGAGAAGGATGAAATTTTGCATGCGAAATACATGTTAAAATAAATAATATAGAAAATATCAATTTGACGTGATTCAACGAATTATTAAAATTTGGAAAACACAAAAAAGCCGCGATATTATCTAAACATAGAGTGACCATATTTTTTCTTGGTCGGTTTGCTAAAAAAGTGTGTATCTACAAAACAAAATATAACTTGGACCAAAATTTGATTCAGGCAAAAAACATTTAAAAAATTGGCGCTGCATGCTAAATTTTTTAATCAAAATGCGGCGTAATGATTTGAGCCACGAGCCACACAGTCTCAAGTCAAGATTTATTCCTATTTTCGTGCTTTTCCACGTTGCATAAATAAAGGTAATTGAAAATTTAAAAATATGAAAACTTTTTTTTAAATATATGCCCTAAGCGGAAATTTGCTGAAAAACTGCGCCGCAGGCAAAAAATATTAAATTTACAGTAATTCTCAGTCAAAGTGGAGTTTGTTTTGCTAATTTATTGATAGTTATTTTTCAGCTTTTAGTAATTTTTAACACCGGGACACAGGTCTAGTTTCCGGGACGCTGCAAAAACATCCCAAGTTTGGGATTGTTCTGGCAAATCTGGGACATGTGATTGTCCTATCGAAATATTATAACGAGCTTTCTGTAAAAAAAACGTTACAATTCTATGATATTATGGCGGCGACATTAAACTTAACATAAAATCCAGCTTAATCCACCTTTCTTAGACAATCTAACTTCATATGATGAATATAATTGGGTTTAATGTCGAATTTTTGTATACAAAAACATTGAAAAACCCGAGAACCAATTGATGTAGAGTGTTGAAATTTGGCATGGAGCAAGCTTTGATCGAAAGAGAAACCCCTTCCGAAAATGGCAAAAATTGAACCAGCGTTTCCCCCCTCAAAAACAAATGAAAAATTTTGTTGCGATTTTCTCGAAAACGGTTCGTTTTGTTTTCCAAAAACGGCGTTCTCTGAGACGAAAACAGATTTCTAATGCAAAAAACCGCGTCAAAATCTGTTAAGGTTTACTGGTAGAAGTCGATCTTACTAATTTCGTTGCATATGAACGAACCCACGAACACATACAAACGTGCTGCTCATTGTCCTGGGGACATATGGGGCTCCGTTATGATTTCGGCTTTTCAAGTGATATGAATAACTTTCTTATATGTAAGAAAGGTAAAAACGTAAGAAAGTACTACGAGAGGGGGGAGATGAGGTCACTAAACAAAGTTAAAAAAAGGAAATTTCCCAAGGTTTCCTTCAAAGAAATTTCCTAAAATTATTTATGAAAAAACTTATCGTCAAAATGTAAATATCTTAAGAGTATTTTCATTGAAATTTCATTTAAAAATGAATATAAAAGGTCGAAAAGTACTGAAAATGCATTTTGCAGCATTATCGTTCTATTAAAAAGCTGTTGTGAGTAATGAAATTCCATTAAGAAAATTGCTGTAATAATCTAAGTAAGTTAGTTTCCAAGGATCTTTTGCTGTGTAGTATAAATGCAAGATTTTTGATGCCTGGCAAGTTGCTTACTAACATTTTCGTGAAACCTAATTAAATATGCAAAGAAATGGCATTTCTTAATCCTCATGAACATACATACGAGAAGCAAAGTGATAGACGAGAACCACACTCAGAAGAATGTTAAGAATCAACCATAACGAAGGGAATTGTTTATTTCCATTTTGTTTTGTTAACTTCTACTCCACTTCAAAGTCTTTTAAATTAAAGTGAGGGCGGGAAAAGCCACAACATCCTTTTGGTTTGTTCTAACAAAAACGCGTGACATCATAAAGACGTTTCGTCTTACACAGCCTTTACACGCATCTGTAGAGCTGACACAGTCGCTGACACAGTCTCGTGTAAATGCTTACTGGCACTGACAAGTCTGTACTGACGGGACATTTTTGTAGTCAGTACAGACAGCCATTTCAGACATTTCAGACTTCTAAGATGGCGGAAAATGAAGAATTTGAAGTAAATCTATTAAATTATTGTGAATTCACTGTTTTTAATTCTTTTTTTTACTTTTAGAACTCTTAGCTGGCGAAAGAAGACTAACTAGGAACGAGATAATTAAAATAATGAAGCATACGAACAAAATTCATGCCTCTGGAATACGAATGTTACAAACGAAGTCATTTTGAAAATTAACTGGCTGCCAGTTCGTTAAATGTCTTCTAATTCGTTGTCAGTAATTTGACATTTGGAGTCTGTGCTACTGACAGACTTTATAGTCGCGTGTAAAGGCCGGGTTAGTATAAAGACTTGTCTGAAGACCTCCAACTTTATTCTTTCGTTCAACTTTGCTGCTTTTAAAGAAATGTTTACTATGAAAAAGGGCAGATATTCAGAGTGCTTAGCGAGGGAGATATTTAAAAAAAAAAAAAAAAATCCAAGATGGAAACTTTGTTTTCGGCTCCTAATTAAGCTTAAAACGCTTTGATGTTTTACCGCAACCGAAATTTTACAAATTCAGTTGCATACATTGCCGTTTTATGTTTTAAAAAAAGTTTCTTTTGCATAAAACACTCTAATATTGATGAAAACTGTAGACATTTTCAGTAATTTCTTTCCTTTCTGAATTGAAAGCGAAGAATCTTTAATTTGAATTGCCCCTGAAATTCTGAGAACAAGCATTTTCTGGACCGTCAGGTAAACTGTAGTCGGAAAACATCATAATTTACTTCGGTGGATCGTAAATCAAAGAAAGTAAATAAACATACGAAAGAAAATTTTGTTCCCAAGAATTCAATGCTCGAAATAAAGTTTTCCAAGATGATGCAAAGAAGGCCATAATTCTTGTTTAGGGTGAATACTTATTTACAAATAGCTTTTAATTGTAAATCCAAATTCAACTGAAGCTATCAATTGGCACTTATTTGAGAAATTCTGACAGGGAAAATTGCAAAAAGTCTACTTTATTTAGCATAAAATGTGTCTGAAAAATGTAGAAACATTACTTAACTTTTATTTGCTATTCATTCTGTAAAAAATCATTTGGATTTCAAGATTTTTGAAGCATTCGATCAACTTTTAATTTCTTTCGTGAAAGTAAATAAAATTTTGTTTTAAAGTTTTCACTAAAAAATTGTTCTAAGAAGGAAAAAAAAGTTTTTGGGTGTTATGTATCTGAAATAAAAGCGAGATGAATATATTTGTCTTGATTTTTCATGCTTTTGTCTTTGCTTTTAAGTCTAATACACAACGATCAAAAAATTTTTTTTTTTTCCTTTCTAGTACCTACATTTAAAAAAAAAGTTTTTTTCTTTGAAATGTCGATTTTTATGAAGTAAACGAAATTATGATTATTTTAAAACGAATTTATGATTATTTTACCGTTATTGCATTTAAGAGTCCACAGGATGAGTACTTGGCATAATCAATTAATACAACACGGTGCAAATAGTTGTTTTTTGATATCATAATATCATACTAATATATAAAATATAAAAAAAAAACATAACAAAAGCTATAATTGCCAATCTGGCAATTATTGAAAACCCGTATGGTGATATTCGTATCAAAATTCGAACAGTTGTACCAAAATTCCACTTTGAAGTCAAACTTTCCAATAAGATTTTTTAAAATTTATTCCAATCGGATTTTAATGTATGGGAGTTTTATGTAGAATCATATCCTAAATAACTTTTGTTCTTGCACTTTTTTGATAAGATGCACCGTTTTTGAGATATTCAGAAAAAAAGTTTTCGTTCGTTCGAAAAAAAGTTTCGTTTTTCTAATGGTCCATTTTTGCCCATTAACGAACTTAGCCTCGCATTTTACGAAAAACGGCCCACGCAAAATTTCAAGTCTCTAGCTCAATCCGTGCGCCCGCAATCCGCGGCAGACAGACGGACAGACGGACAGACGGACAGACGGACAGACGGACGGACATGCAGAAATTAATTATTTTTATCATTCTAAACACACTGGTGTAATTCATTTTTATGTGTGATGACGGGATCTTGGCGTTACAAACGGTAAGGCAAATCTAATATACCCTTTGGTTTCACCATACGGGTATAAAAATATCAGTTGTGGTCAACACAAAACTTTCTTCTACAAAATCTACGACCCTGCGCAATTTACGCTAGAGCCCTGTCGCGTTGTCAACCTAAGACGACTTCCCAATAAATTGTTGGTTTATTCAAAAATATCAAAAACGTACAAAATTTGAGATAACTTGAGAACTGTAAAAGATATCAATTTACGGTAAATGGCAAAAATGTAGAAAATGTTAACATCTTTAATTATTCTTTTAACTGATTTGTCGAAAAACCGTTAGTTTGCAAATTATTCGCAAAAATATGATTTTTTACATATTAATGAAAATATCTCAATAACGGTAAAAGATAACGGATAACGGTAAGAAACAAAATTGTGCAGAATGCCATTCTCATTAATTCACTTTATACATTCAGTCAGCAAAAACCCGTTAGTTTTCGAGATAATCGCAAAAAACTGTTTTTTTTGGAAATAACGGTTTATCTCGATAACAGATTGAGATATCGAGTTATAACTAAAGACAAAAGTGTGGGAAATTTTATTTTCTCCAAGTTTTGTCATACTTAAGGCCACTAAAAAACGCGTAGTTTGGGAGTAAATCGAGAAAAACGAAATTGCGATTTTTGAAAAACCGCCATTTTGGATACTTCCGGTTAACGGATTTCCACCAAAAGTTGATAGGATCGTCCCACTTCAGGACCCAATATGCCTATAAAATTTCATGGCGCTAGCTCTATTAGTTTTTGAGAAATCTTGTACACAGACTGACAGACAGACTGACAGACAAACTGACAGACAGACTGACAGACAGACTGACAGACAGACTGACAGACAGACTGACAGACAGACTGACAGACAGACTGACAGACAGACTGACAGACAGACTGACAGACAGACTGACAGACAAACTGACAGACAGACTGACAGACAGAAAGACATTTTTTAAATATGACTCCAATCGACTCAGGAGTGATCGGGAAATGTTTTTTAGGCAAAATTAAGAGGTCGAAATTTTTCATGAATACAATACTTTATTATACTCCGTAGAAGAAAGTAAAAATAAAAATGAGTTGGTTTCTGTCTGTCTATCTGTCTGTCTGTTCCTCTTTCACACAAAAACAGCTGAACCGATTAACTTGAAATTTGGCCTGAGTGTCTGTGGTAGTTCTGATTCCAACATAGGCATACGGAAAAGTAGCGCGAGGGGTGGGGGAGTAAGGGGAAGGGGTAAAGTGATTTTAAAAAATTGAAAAAAACTTAACCCGGCAACGACGGGTATGCAAGCATATATAAATTTTTGTATTGCCACCAGAGTTAAGGCCCAACTACGATCGACATAGGAGCGCATATGTTAATGTCAAATTCCCAACGAATGTTGACATACATAGCTGCCAACATAAAAGCTAATCTTCATTTTACCACAAGTGGATATTAATATGGCACCAATATTATTAAATTCACACTAAAATTTTAGGTTATGTTCACTATTTACATATGCCAGTTCCATTTGTATCGAATCATTCATGTTTAACGAAAGTTTAACGAAGGTTTGAAAGTGGCAACACTTTGACACATGTCTATTGTGGGTAATAACATTGACTTTCTTATTCTGGAAATGACATATGCAGCTACATACGCGCTCCTATGTCGATCGCAGTTGGGCCTTTACGAATGTGTGCCAAATTTCAAGTCAATCGGATATGTGGAAGTTTATCAAAATTCGGTTACAAGATTTGACCCTGACAAACAGAGAAAAAATCAAGCTAAATACAAAAAATGAGAGAAATCTAATCAAATTTTGTAAATTATTCATTCCATTTGAATAGTAGTTTTCTAATCATGAAAGATGTTCTTCAGATTTATTTCTTTGGTATGTTAATGGTCTGTTTTCTGCTTTAACTCCTTTTGAATAAAACTAAGTAATTTAAGACGGAAATGGTAAGGGTAAAAAGCTTTACATTTTAATCCTGGCATCGGTACTTTGGTCCTTTCTTCACCCGACACAGACAGCATCTTAAGTCGGTTTCATGTGAATCGTATCCGGTATCCAGTTTATTAGTAAAAGATCCCGAAATACCTTCTAACGCATTTGTTTACGGGCATTTGATGTTTGTTCAGTGGTAACTAATTCATGTATGTATATCCCCATGAGTATTTATTTAATAGGACCTTTTCGGCATTTAAATTGAGCTTTCAATTATCAAGGTTTGTTTTATTATTATTACTATGTGTGAATAGGTCCAAAAAAGGACACCTTCTCGAATATTGCCAGGAAACCTTAGGTAGGATTTGGGACTGGGGGGACCTTCCGATTCCTTATGAAAGTTTTACATGGTCGGTTTCATTTTAACGCTATGCAAAGGTGTTTTAGTGATATTAAAGGACTATTTTACACATCACCACGAAGGTAAATATCACAAAGTGTTGAGTTCGATTTTCCACAATTAATTACGAGAAAGATTTCCGTTTTATTTACAAATTACTTTTTGGTGATGTTTAGGTTAGTAAACATTGTTCTAGTGTAAAGTTGAACAAAGCTTTTAGGAAAACAATTAAATTTTAAATTTAATAGCTTAATTTTAATGGTGGGGCGGAAATTTTTCTGTCGGATTGTTTTACTTTTAATTTTTTTAGGTTTTGAAATAAAATTACAGACATTTTCAAATTTTACCGAATTAAAAAATCAATTTAATTTACTCTAGTAATTGGAAACTCCTAAAATATACTTTCAAATTTTCCGGCCCGCGCGGCGCGGCGTAACAAAAGTCCATTTAAATTTACGAATTTTCTATGGGTCCAAACCGAAAAACAAACAATATCTCGTTTATGAAATCTTAATATTGAATAGAAAATGTTGCTAGCAAATTCGTTTTAAATTGAGTTACGAGTGGAATATTCATGAAAGTTTACGGATGGGGAAACGTTTTGAGTTTTCTTAAAAGCACCTTAACGATATTTCAAAGATGTTTGGTATTAAACAATTACAATCTGTGTTCTAAAAATCCCTTTCCATTTACAGTTACCGGGTTGAGTCCCACTCAAAGCCACTCAGGGAAATGTTTACCTTTTCCATCATCTAACATCGATCCAGCGGCAAAAATGTCGTTAACTAGTAAATCAACAGAAAATTGCTTTAACATAAATCTTTGTGAAAATTCCGAGGCCTCCGTAGGATAATGAAGGGAATGCGAAATGTGAAAGAGATGTTTTTTTTCTATCTTTAAGAAATAAATGGGTAAAGTTTTCATCGTCGAGGATTCTAGAAAAATTTCGAATCGATGCGAAAAATGTCGAGAATTCGCGTAGAATTTATTCATGTCTATATTCGATATTCGTATTGGATTTTCTAAAAATGTGTTTACAAGTCAAATGAAGTTGATAGAAAAATTCAATAATTTCTGTGAGTTTACTGCTGACATGTGCTGTATGTGTTTATGAAACGCAATTATCTAATTATGTTCGTTATTCATCCAAGAGTTCACTGATATTGAAACGAACCCAAAATGTAAAATCAAATTCACATCTGAGTAAATTATTTTGTAAAGATTTTTATTCAATCGTAATTTACAATTTCACAAAAATTTTCAAGGAATTCAATTTCAGTATTATTGGATATTAAATTTTCAATAAAGATTTGACCCTTGATTACGATTTTCCCAATATTTTTACTCAAGATGCTTCCTAATAATAACAAATTTTTTGTCCTTCGTGGGCATCATTCCGAAATGTTTATTTTAAATTACGTTTGAATTCCTTCTTTTACTTCACGTCTTTGTCTTATTTGTCTGAGTTAAATGAATTCAGTTTGAAAATGGAAAAGTTTTTAGAAGTAAAATTTATCTGCAAGGTATGCACTAAAAATTTAATTCAAATGTCTTTTTTGTTTGTCCTTTTCCGTGGAAAACTCAAGATTACAGCTTGATGCTTTTGAATGTACAAATTCCAAAGTTTAGTTTTTGTTTCTCTTACGAAGTATGAATGAAATGGAGTAAAGTGGAATGGATAAGGAATGTACCTCAAGCTATTCAAGAAATAAATGGGAAAAGTGTTTTATAAAGGTTTTTTTTGTTACATCTAAGACAGTTGTAGCGAGAAAATGACAGAGAGAAAAAAATATATCTTTTAAGAAGAAAAATGAGGCAGTTTGTTTTAGTAAAAGTTTTTCTAGTCTTATCGTAAAATGTCCAAGAAATGTCAGTTATTTATTTATTTTTTTTAATTTCAAAAACGATGAAGCGAATTGAAATTTACCCTAAGAATAACTTTTGAGTTCTGTTTTCTCAAAAAAGAAAGTAATTTATTCCAGGTTATTAAGAAATGCGCTTGGGGGTGGCGGCGAAATTTGGAGCAATTTCTAATACTTCGAAATTAATCGTGAGAATTTTGAGAGCCTGACCCGAGGGAAAAGGGTTTGTTTCAATTTTTGTTTGTGTTTGTGTTTGTGTTTTTTTATGGGTGTTTTATATTTTCATAACACAACAAAAAATGCGTCGCAATAAAAATTTACAAACAAACATCTGGTGAAAATTATTTAATTAACCCCGCAGACGATTTTTTTTAAAGAAAAAATCGCTAAAGAGAATTTTTCTGAGGAAACAGTGTGGCAGGTGATGATTTTCAGATTTCCAGGTCAAAAATTTTTTTAGTGATTAAAAAATACAAATCTATATTGTATTTCTTCCGGGACAAATGTTTAGTTTCCGGAACAAAATGCCGCCTTCCAGGACTGTCCCGGTCATTCTGGGACGTAATCATTCTAATTAAAGAGTAGAATCAAGAGTTCCAGCCCTGGCAATGAAAACCCAGGATTTGCAACAATTGTTTTGTCTTTCAGATATTTAAGTGCAATTGGTCGAGGAGCTCGTAAAAGGGTCCATGAAATATGCCACAGCTTTAGGGCGGAGGCGAGTTGAAAACTGCTTCAATTTGGTGGCGGTACTAAATTTAATGCAAGGAGACGTGAAAAAGTGGGTAGAGGAAGGAAGGTGGGAGTGCGAAAAGACTAAAATTGTCGTAACATATTTTAATGGAAAGATCCTTCATTAGCTTTCAATAGTTCTTACTCGTATGTTTTCTGAAATGACGCAGATAAAATAACAATTTTGCCAACTTTGCCAAACCCGAAACTTTTCACCCCAGCCTCGTAGGGTTTTAACACATTAACTGGCATGTCTATCATTTTTGATAACCAGTGATGCTTCCCTGGGGCCATGTATATCGTATTTGATAGCCAGTGATAATTCCCTGGGGCTATGGCTTGCAAAAAAATATAATGTAATTATCCCTGAATACACACCTGTGTTTTTTGGTCGCTGAATCCGAATCTTGTATTATATCTACTTTTTCAGATATGAAGGAAGAAGAATTGTTAATTTTCAGATTATAAATATTTAACCCAATTTACGGACTACCCGCCATATCGGAAAAAGTAGAGCGAGTACGGCCAAAATACTGCCAAATTCGGATTCAGCGACCCAAAATTACCCAGAAAATACCCTTACATCGTGTGCACAAGAATGAGTGTCGCCCTGTTTAATCAGTGTTGGTCGAATAAAGATTTCTTTCGACTAGTTAGTCGATCGAAAGTAAGTTACATGAAGTCACCCTAGCACCAATCACAAAGAAGATGTTCTGGCATTTTTTTAACATTTGTAAAATTGGTTGGGCAGTCAACGTGTTAACCCTCTAACCGGAATATTTCCGAAAAAAATTCACCAAAATATGACTTTCAACTTGCGACAGACCGTAACCAAGACAACGTACAGGGCTAATTTTTTTCCAGCATGTAAAGCGATAACTTACAAAAGTCAGTGTAACACGTTCCGGCGATTAAAATTGTTACCCGTTATAAACAAGCGAATTCCCTGAAGCCCGCCTTTAAAAAAACGATGTGTGGGTAGTTTTTGTTCTCTGAAAACAAAATATTTTTATTTTATTTTCAAAGCAAAAGTAATACAGTGAAACCTGTGGAAACTGGACAAATTTCCTGGTGTCGTGCGAGTTCAGCTTATACAGGTTGTAGTGAAACCTGCAAAAAACATCTTCACTGACATCTATTCTCGAATCCATATTTCACATGAAAATTTGGTGGTTTACGTCAACACTGAAATTAATTTTTCCTTCAAGCCGTGACATTATTTAGTTGACGATTAAATAAATGTTTGCAATTAGCTGTAGGGGAGATTTTTGGGAAAACGTTCTCTAAAATGACAACCCCCTTTTGTTTGCAGTTTTATATTTTTCTTTATTATTCCATGGTACGCGTATTTTTCTCATGAGGCGTAGCAAACCGAACCCACGTACGTTAAAGACTGTGTTTACATTAGGACCCACTTTGAGGCGGCACGTCATTCGCTTCGGCCAAGTGAGGGTGAGGGACGCAGTGGGGAGGGAAACCAAAAAGAGCGAACGAAGTTTAGATTCACTTAAGATTATCGGTCGCAAACCGGTTTTTTAGTCTGGTCGTTGAAACCTGTCGTTTCGTTTTGTTGATGAAACCGGTTTATGAATCCAGATGAAGCGAACCGTGTGCACACGGCAGAAAAGTGACGAAAGACGTGCCGCCTCAAAGTGAATCCCAATGTAAATACAGTCAAAAGAGTTTTAAATTTTTTTTTTTTTGCAAACATCATAAAACTTTTATCATCATAGAGAGAGAGGGAGAGAGAGAGAGAGAGAAAAATGGAGAAGAATTGTAAATCCTGAAAAATGATAAGCTGTTTGAGTGAATCCCCTTGGGAGCAACTAAATATAAAATTTAGAATTATTCTTTGAAGTAAATGGGAAACGTATACAATTCCTGCGAAAAAACATTTATAAGTCATCCAAGATTAATACTTGTTTTTCATTTACGTGATTAAAGATGAAAATGATTTGTCGGAAAAATTTTAAATCTCATGTATTTCACAATTGGAGTTTGAATGAAAAATGGGAATATTTCGTCAGGAAACTGACGAAATCTTTATTCAAAATATGTTTTTCATACTATTATTCATACTTTTATTAAACAATTTTAATTATGTGGGAAATGTGGATGATGAATAGATCCATTTGTCCTCCTTCGCAAAAAGCTAAGAGCGTAAAAGTTTTTTTTATAAACAAATGAAAAGTCTAAGTAGGAAGTCTAACCTACATCGAACGTCTCTGAAAATATTTGACTCAGGAATACATAAAAAGTGTTTATCACTGAATAATGGCATACCATCAATTGAAATCATAGATTGTTCATACTTTCTCCTAAAACGCAAGTTGTTTAAAATATTTACTACCAAAATCCCAATTTAAAATGAAGCCTCAAAAACTCTGCCATTTAAAAAAAAATCCTTTTATAATTACACAAAATACTTTCAAAATTATACAAAATACCTTCATGAGATTTTATTCCGGATGCAAAATGAAAGTTTTTCACATATTCAAATGAAAACCCTTTAATCCTATTAAACTGAAACTAATGTAAGTCGTAATAAAAAATTGTACGGCTTGTTTCTGGTCAACATTGAAAATAACTCGAGTGTAATCTGGGAATTTCCTTTTTCTCATTGAATATTTCATTAATTTTAACAAAAAAAAAGTATTTTCAGTCCTGTGATTTCTCGAGAGAACAATTTTCTCAAATTAGTACAGAGTTTTTGAATTTTTACGTTTCCTATTCCGAGGGAAGTATGTAAAGTTTTTGTAAATAAAATATAAAAAGGGAAAATTTGATGGAAAAAAAACTTGGAGAAATATTGCTGAGAAGATGAATTGGGAGTTGAATGAGGGTAAAAGTATGGTATACATAAAAAGTTTTTCACTGAGAAAACTTGTAGGCAGAACACTGAGCTTCGTTTGGAGAAATTACTGTATTTTCATATTAATGAGGGGCTCTAGTGGTCATGTGTAATACGCAAAATATTAATTTGATTAGGGACTGAATAGGTTCACTTTAAGTTACATGCAGGTAACTTTTCGTTTAGAACAAAAATATTCGTAATTATTAATATTTTATGTTGAAAGCAAAATTATGATATTAAAATTATGATGTGTTAAGTAACGTAGCAAGAGCTGGTGCCCCCGGGGTTAATAACGGAATTTAGTTTTTCCGGTGAGCATTTTAAGAATTTCTTTTGCGGATATTAGAATTTAAAAAGCAATTTTTAAATTTTTTTTGTGTGATTTTCAGACCGAAATGTGCCATCCCTAAAAGTGTGCCCTCTCCCCTCCTCTTTGCTTCTCTTTGGTTATTTAATAGATGTGTTCCTAACTTGTAAAATAACTCACATTTTTAAGAAGAATTCTTGCACTTTTTTGACAAAATGCACCGTTTTTGAGATATTCAGAAAAAAACGTTTTCATTCGTATTGGAGATTGGGGGTACCCCCCCCCCCCCTAATGGTCCAATTTTGCCCATTAACAAACTTAGTCTTGTATTTTACGAAAAAAAAAAATTTGCGCTAAATTTCAAGTCTCTAGCTCAATCCGTGCACCCGCAATCCGCGCCACAGGCAGACGGAACTTTGGTTTCACCATACGGGTATAAAAATGATCTGGGGTAGGAGGTGGTGGCTATGAAAAGCCTAAACTCAGCGTGACATATTTTCTGAATATTCCTTCCTTAACATGTGAACCTTTGGTTTCGATAATACGACAAAAATTGTGTAACCCTGACGGTTTTTATACACTTTTATGTGTCGATGTTAATTTAAGATAATTTTTGTTTATGTGCTCAAATATTTGTAACCAAATTTACTTTTAATTAACAGACAGCTGTTCAAATAAGAATTTTAGTTAATCAAGAAAATAAAAATAAGGTTTGTTCAGTTCAACAGTGAAAAATTAAAGATCATTTAGAATAACAAAATAAAAAAAAAAAACAAGTTGTTTTTGAAAAGTTTTTAGAAATTCTTAATTGCTATTGAAGGTATTATTTATTATTCTAAGCAAATTCATTTTTTAAATTTCAATTATACAAGTTTAGAAAACAATTATAATGAAATTAAAAAAAAAACTTTGAATTCATTCAAATTTAAATTGTAAGCCGCTTCCCTCTAACCGGAATATTTCCGAAAAAAATTCACCAAAATATGACTTTCAACTTGCGCCAGACCGTAACGAAGACAACGTACAGGGCTAAATTTTTTCCAGCATGTGAAGCGATAACTTACAAAAGTCCGTGTAACACGTTCCGGCGATTT
Organism: Chrysopilus asiliformis; assembly: GCA_964034945.1. Classification (NCBI taxonomy): domain Eukaryota; kingdom Metazoa; phylum Arthropoda; class Insecta; order Diptera; family Rhagionidae; genus Chrysopilus; species Chrysopilus asiliformis. The sequence continues at coordinate 2,979,276 of OZ035961.1, forward strand.
CCGACGATTAAAATTGTTACCCGTTAAAAACAAGCGAATTCCCTGAAGCCCGCCTTTTGTCGGGCATTCCGGCTAGAGGGTTAAAGGTTTTCCTTGAAAAGTTGACTTAAAAAAGTGAAAGTGATTTACTTGATTTAAATCACAGATTACGAAATAGTTCTGAATTTTATGGTGAATAACCTGTATTGGCGAAGCTATCGAATAACGATAGTTTCTTATCGCATGGATAAATAATTTCGCAGGCGTGAAAAATAAATTTTGATGCTAATGAAGCTGAAAAATTCATTGTCATTTATTATGATTTAAATCTAATTGTTACATGTTTAGTTTACTTAAAGCAAAATTGTAGGGTGCTTCGGAGAGGAATTTTGGAGGAACATTTAGATGCGGAAGTAGATTACGAGTACCTTAAAATGAGAATACACCTAAACCCCGTGTTATTATTCGACTTTTCGATATAACCTTTATAGTTCTGTGTCTGTTTCGAAATACAGCCTCAAATTGATTCGATATACGGCCAAAAATCGGGAAATCCCACATTTAGTTGCACTGCGATAAATCAAATGCAACGGCAAAACATCCAACATCAAAAGTCAAGTAATTTCCATTTGACTATGAGAGTGTGAACAAGTTTTTGTTGTGAAACACCCCCCCCCCCCCCCCCCCCCCCTCCTTCTGTCTTCTGTGTCTCAGCATTTTTTAGCGTAGTTTTTCGACAGTCCAACCGAATATTCAGTTTCGGGAATAAATAGACTTCCAGCCTGACTCAAAAATGTGCTTTATTATAAATTTTTCGGTTCTAAAACTTATATTAATTGTATGGATTTGTATGAACATTTTTAGCGTAATTTTTGGGACGTATCTAGGCCACATAGTAGGGTAAATACGTATCTTAACTGGGATGAAATCTTAGCTGAATTTTATCTAAAAAAATTGTGATTATTCTTTCTCCGTAAAATTCCAAAAATATATACCTGCAATCTATTATATTTTGTGTCTATTTGTCTGTATGTCTGTTCTCGTAAAACTAGAGATCCACTGAACCGATTTATATGAAACTTTTAGAGGATCTTCTAACCTTTAGAGGATCTTCTAAACTGGGTTTTAAACCATGGATTAACCCAAGGTTCCTCGTCTTTATTACCAATTCCCTCATTTTAGTGTATATGGGTTTCTGTTTTCCTGTCTGTTAGCTTAAAGCTCAAGTGTTGTTAAACCGATTTGAATAAAATTTTCAGGGGAGCTTATTGACATTAAGAAGTGGGTTTTAAACTATGAGTTAACCCAAGGTTCCTGTCAACTCCTGCGATGTTTAACCATTAACAGTCACTAATAAAATGCGTTGGAATCACTAATTGAAACTTTCAGAGATTGTTTGTATTGATCCCATTAAAAAATCAGAATTTTGTAAAAATTCTCCAATTTTCCGATTTCTGGAAATGATATGATCAAAAAAAGAAAAAAAAAACGTCTGTAACACGTACAAATATAGGTCGAATGTCCAATTATTACATGATTTTAAGAAATTGTTTTTTTTTGGCTTTATTCTCTTAATATTTTTATTGATCCTTTAACCTCTAATGCACTGTAGAAAATGGATTTGAATTTAAACCGAAAAATGGGGTAAAAGCGGGGTAAATTTGCAAAAACGTCGTAAAATTTCGAAAAAAAAATCAGAATTTAGCTCGCACACCATTTAAGTTGTAAAATTACCCAAAAAACATTAATATTACACTAGAAATAGGGTAATTTTAAACCTTGCGTAAAATTTCGACCAATATTCGTATTTTTACTCTCATTTTGGTGTAAAAACACGCTCGCAGGGTATTTTTGCATTATTGTACGGACAATTTAACCTTAACCTTATAATTCGCATAAGGTTTGTGGCATCGGAGTATAAATACTCGAATCGAGTTTTACTCTACCAAAATCCTGTGTGGCGCCTGCCACATGGCAGACATACCCGGGAAATTTGGATGTGAAAACATCCGCAAAAATAATATAATATTTTTGTTTTTGCAGACCGTATAAGCCGAGAAATTCTAATACCATTTTCGGTGTAATTTTAAATAAAAAATGTCGTAAAATTACACTTTTAAGACGCGGTTTTGCTACCAAATAGGAGGAAAATTACAACAAAAATGTGGTAATTTTAAACATCCATGTCGTAAAATTACACCCGTATTGTACTTTTACTTCTTATTTAGCTTAAAGTTCCCCCGTAAAAGAGGCTTTTGTACGCCACAAAATGAGTAAAAATGCATAGCTTTTAAGCCATTACGACTCGGTGTAATTTTACCCCTATTATCGTAGGAAAATGGTTTCCTACGATAATAGGGGTAAAATTACAATAAAATTTTCTAGAGTGTGGGTATGATTGATGTTTTGAAATTTTACAGAGATTTTGACGTAGCTTAGAGTCTACCGCAGGTAAGAAGAGGCCACAGATCGATTAGGACAGAAAGGCTCAAGATCGACCCGTTGGTAAGGATTGGACCGCGCAGTGGTCAGGGGTGAAGCCGCTAGTGTTTTCATCAAAAACTATGAAACAGATTCAACAAAATGATCTTTCGGTGTTCGGGAACGGATCAATGGCTATAATCCGATTTGATTTGTGTGCTGTTTCGGTTTCAAAACGCCGTTTAATAGCGGATTCATAAACCAACGCTCCATTGTGTTGAATTTTGTATCTAAAAGCCCTAAAAATTTCAGCATTTTTAAAATTATTCACAATATCCTCCACACAGTTTTGACATATTTTTTATAAGCGATTTCTCGTTCTGTTCTTATTTTCTGTTTTTTATTTAGAAAATTGTTATATTCTAATTTATTTTTCTGTAATTTCGCGCCTTAATTGCCCAGCGTTGCAGCAGATGACTTTATTTGTTTCAGCCAATTCGTAAAACTACTACCTGGTGATTCATTGCACTTTTTTATTCATTCGTACGTCATTGGGAAATTCAAAGTGAACTCCCTTCAAACGTGTTGGACACCGTTACCAGTTCTCGGTCAATGTTAACTTCTCATGCAGAAATAAGAAAAAAATAGAAATAAAAACCAAGCAGTAACAACAAATATCTGACGACTGGTTTTCCGTAGCAATCGAGCTAAGGTAGATTGGCTACTGATCTACTATGTATACACTGAGATCCGCGGATAACCTGTTATAAAATGTTGGTTAGAGACTGCAGCCGAGCCGCGATTTCTTTTCAATTTCTTGGCAATGTGATCAAATAATACGCAAATAAAATGTTACTTACAGAGGAATTTTCGTCGCAATTCAGCATTGCATAGAAATCCTCATCGGGATTCTTCTTAAAGCTTATAATATCGTCGACAGCACTCATGTTTCGCTTCGGAGGGGGGTTTGTTTTTCTTTATTATCAGTCGTCTATTATTTTAATGGTGGTAAAAACAATCCAAACGATCGCTGGCTTTGAATTCCCAATGGATATTTCTCAGATTCAAAACAAAAAAAAAAAAAATTCGCAGCACAACACAGCACTAACACACAGTGACTGAAATCGGATCCAATGGCACAACAGAATTAACTGAAATCACTCGAAGGTGTACAATTGGAGCACAATCACAATGAATGACTCCTTAAAGTCAGAGCTTATCAGTTGAGCGGTTATCAAGGGCGCTAATCGACAATTCATTCACAACGACGGATGGGAACTGACTAAATCGCTGCAAGTCAGCATATGAGCCCCAAATCCAAAAGCCCCACCACTGCGGCAGCTGGCAGTTAACTGTCGTAGCAGTTGGCAGTAGGCAGTAGTGAGCAGTAAAAGAGGTAAACCAACTGGGGCTAAAATTGATGTGGATTGGAAAGAGTTGAGTTTTTGGGACGACTTCAGACCGATTCCAAGCAGTAGAGCTAACTGTCAATATCACCCATCAGGTTGGGCCCGTGTCTAGCGTAGGATTCGTTAATAGAATTCCTGTGAAATTGCTGCCTATCTGAGAAATCATGGGATTTGGCCACATTCTGCTAGAGGAGCTTTTCGTTTAAAAAAAAACTTCTGGGTCTGGAGACTCATGGTGGAAGTCAGGGCAACATTCTGTCCGGTAAAAAGCATCTCAAATGGAGATAGTGGACTAGCAACAGTGGCACAGAGCAAAAACTCACAGACAAAAAAAAAGTCGACGAGATAAAGCTTTACATTCGAATTTTGAATGGCGCATGTTTTTAGATTTGCTGTGATGGAAGTTCCTCCAACATCCCAAGAATATGCTAAAAAGTTTTATTTTGGCTCGTGAAAAACCAAACTTTCTAGAAGATTGTGCTAGAAGAATCTCCTTGTAATAGGGTTACAAGAGATATAGTGAATATTTATTTACAAAATGCTTCAAAAAAAAAAAAAAAATAACAAATCACACGGATTTGAAAAAAGAAATGTTGCGCAACTTCTGTTGAGTGGGCCATAAATAGGGTGATCATATTTAGTTTGGGTCAACCTTGATCAAAATGAGTGAAGGGGTGGTAGGATAGCTGAAACGCTACACCAACGAAACAAAAAATTTGATATCTAAGTATAGTCAAAAACAGGCATCATCAGTTAGTGGCTCGGCTGGTTCATCACACAGATTGGCTTTAACAGCGTAGCCACTATAATCGACCTTTTATTGTGTGCTGTAATGCTTGTGTGTTGCGGCTTCGGATCGCAGGAATAAAACGAATCGTGCATTGAGTTGGAATCGGGGCATTATTAGCATGACGCATTTCATTGTAAATCAGTTCGTGTCAATGCATTGCCGTGGAAGGTTGTGTTTCATTGAACTGTATTTTAATTTGTAGTGGTTATAAATTTTGATTGTAAAGGTAGCGACAGTTACTTTGATGGCCCCTGGTCAAAAACATAATTTGGACGAAAATCAAAAAGGAACAATTGACGACTATGCGCCGCACAACGATTTAAATCAAAATCTTCCTATGAAAAATTAGCTTTTTAGCATAAAAACGGAAATAGTTGAAATACCAATAAAGAGAAATCTGTAAAAATACATTCGCCTTTTGTAAAAAAACCGTTGAAAAAATACGCCGCTGGCAAAGAATATGCGATTTACGGTAACACCCAGTCGAAATAGAGAATTTTTCACATTTTTAGTTATAGTTTTTCCAGCGTTTGATCAATTAAACTAAATTTAAAAATTCGTGACGAAAGTTTAGTTTCCGGGATGTCGGGACAACATGCCGAAATTCGGGACTGTCCAGGCCATTCCGAGATGCATGGTCACCCTAGAAATGGAGTCCTAATTTTAGAAAACACAATATTTGAAGGTATTTGAAGGTCTTCAATAAATCTAGGTCCTTTAACCATATATAGAGGGCCAATTCTCGCGATCTATGCCAAAATTATAAAAAAAATGTCGTGAAAAAAGCAATATTTCAATTCTGGTTCAATGAAAAAAAAATCAAGAAATTGAGAAGAAAAAGGATTGATTTAATTTAAATCTTTTTAAGGTGTTATAGCATTAAAGAATTTTTTTTTAACAGAATGTGGCGAAATTTCTTAAACAGAAATCGAGACACAGTAATCAATAATTCCATAAATAATGGCAACGGAAATGGTAAAAATACCGATAAAGATAAAAGCTCTTTTGAAGGAGATGCGCCACATCTAGAAAATTTTTGAACCACCATAAATTTGAAAAGTCACTATTCCAAAGGTGCGTAACGCCTGGTTTATTATAAGAAGCAATTGTCTAAAGAAAACTCCGATCTCAATGCATAAATTTAGGAGAATTTGAGGTGTGTATTTGATGACAAACGAATCGCATCTTTTGGTGTTGTGACTGCATTTCATGGACTCGAAGTGACGAAATGAATTTTCTTTCGCAACCAGCTTTCAGAAAACTTTCGGTCCGACTTTGTATACCAAATATGGTTACATGCTGGATTAAGGAAATACTTTGAAGATTTTTCACTTTTCAGAACTGGGTCAAAATGTGGCGTTAATGTCCGTTCAAATCATAGACAAAAGAATCACATTTTTCCACTATATTTTTGATGGTTGGACGTCTGACGTCGGTGCTTGTTTGCTTGCGTCGGAGGTGTCCCATTAAACGTGGACATCACATGAACCCTCTGCCCTCACTAGTGGTGGGATTTGAGGGTGCGTTTTGCGAAATGTGCGGAAATTAATGTCAATGTCTGAACGGACAAGAAATTTTTTCCACAAAACGGCAACAAAGTCAGCGAACAACTACAGCGGTTGCAAACGATTGGAAAAATAGAAGAACAAAATGAGGAAAAATCAAGGAAAAGTCATCTACAAAAAAGCATGTTATTTGTTTTACTAATTTATATTTTTTGTAGTTTAGTAAAGTATTGTCCACAGCAAAAATTTCATTTCTCGAAATTTTTAATAACAGATTTTTTTTGTAGACTAGCTTAACATTAGGTGAGAGTTTAGGTTACCGGAACAATGGATTTTAAAATTTATTATTACCTTACGAAATTCCATAAAAATGCTATAAATATGACGGGTTTTTCATAAAATAATAAGTGGGACAAATTTTAAACTTTTCGGACCCCTACTCTGCCTTGGAATACTTTTCATGATTTTTTGAATGGAATTTCTATACGACTTTTGTCCGGGAAAAATGGAATTTCATGCGGAAAAAGTGAACCTTTGTTCGGAAAATATTCCAGATAAAAGTCTGAAACTAAAATGGACATTTGCGCGGAAAATAAATCGACATTTGTTCGCAAGCTTCCGGGAAAAGGTAAATTTTATTTTGAAGCTCTTGTCTAGAATTTATTTGTAGTGTAACTCTGTTATAACGGACTCTACTGCAATTTCACTTATACCATACGAAATCTAAAGTCTCGAGAACCATTTCTTCATGTAAATCATTCTTAACGCATTACGGCTTTAACGTCCGAATCTTAATGAATGCTAGTTCTTCTGAAAGTAGTATAAGTACCATCTTTAAACATAACAACAGCTATAATTGCCAATCTGGCAATTATTGAAAACCCGTATGGTGATATTCGTATCAAAATTCGAACAGTTGTATCAAAATTCCACTTTGAAGTCAAACTTTCCAATAAGATTTTTTAAAATTTATTCCAATCGGATTTTGATGTATGGGAGTTTTATCATATCCTAAATAACTTTTGTTCTTGGACTTTTTTGATAAGATGCACCGTTTTTGAGATATCCGCAAAAATCGTTTTCGGTCCATTTTTGTCCATTAACGAACTTAGCCTTGCATTTTACGAAAAACGAATCTACGCAAAATTTCAAGTTACTAGCTCAATCCGTGCGCCCGTAATCCGCGCCACAGACGGACAGACGGACAGACGGACAGACGGACGGACAGACGGACGGACATGCAAAAATTAATTATTTTTATCATTCTAAACACACTGGTGTAATTCATTTTTGTGTGTGATGACGGGGTCTTGGCCTTACAAACGGTAAGGCAAAGTTAGTATACCCTTTGGTTTCACCATACGGGTATAAAAATATGATAATTTCATCAAACATTTATCTAGTTTCTCTCTTTTGATTTTTTGGATTAGTTTCGCTTAAATTATAAATCCTCAGATTCAAAACTTTATATATCTAAAAAAATGCTTTCCACATTCTGACAATTGCGAGAAAAGATTTTCCTCAGACATTACGAAAATCAACAAAAAAAAACTTGCTGTCTATAAGAACTTCATATGGTGATCACATGAGATTATTTTCTTTTTAAAAATTCAATGGGGAAGAAGAAGTAACATTTTAGGTTTTTAAATTTAGCACAATATGCTTATGTAAATGTTCATTATTTCCGTGCACGTATACAATTCAAGTGTTTCGAGTGTATGGTATTGGTTTAAGTTTTAAGAACATAACACAGAACAGTAAAAGTTTTTCTTATGTCTGCTGGCTGTTGCTTCTTGCCTGACCAAAAAGTGCTTCTCTATCAGATAAACATCGAAATAGAAGCACAGCAAGTTAAGAATTAACGCAATTCTAGAGATTTTTAGAGTTCCCAGCTCGAGCTCCCTAAGTTTTCTATCTGGTCTTGTCTTAACCGCTGCTCAATTCTTATTATTATTCATCTATCTATCAATCGGACATAATTGGTTCTAAACGTTGGACCGATTCTCATCGATTTCAAATTGCAAAACGGTTAAGAAAAATACTTACTTATAGTATAATAATAATATTCTACTATTAATAAGTGTTACTTTAATTTCTTATTTGTTGGTTGCATTGACTTTTAGAATCAGCATCAAACAATTTTCTCAGCGTGAGGTTATACTATCAAAATCACGGATACGAAACCGCTGCGAGATAATTGCATTTAAAAAAAAAGAAATCAGCTACATTTGGGAAAATTCTTTTGAGTGATATTCCTACAAATTTGGAAAATAAACATCAGCAGATCTGGATAATAAATAGAATTTCTATTCGAACGAATTTACTAAAGAAACGTGAAAGTTAATTCAAGTGTCGCGTAAATAAGTTCGGTTGTCTGAACCCAAATAAATCTACAACGTGTTGTGATTATCTATGAAAAAAAAAATATCAAAAAGATATAAAAAACGAATTTTACTGTTAAAAGTTGGCATTTGTGTCAAAGTGATCAGCGATATATAATAAAATATCCAAAAAGTTTTCTAAAAATCGTGAAAGAAAAGTTGGGAAAATTATTTTTAATAAAATAGAAAGAAAATAATAAGAAAAAAAAACACTGTTTCGATCCACTTGTGAAGGAAAAGTTCTTATGCTGATAGAAAACATATAAGTGTTTATTTGTGACGTTCAATAGTTTTTATTAACATTTTTGATTTGAATATTTTTGATTTCGTTTTGATTGGATTAATAATCGACCCACATATAAAAAATAATCATAATTCAGATTCCAAGTTTAATCTGAAACGATTTTGACAATCCTTCGTTTTCAACAAGCAAAAAAGAAAATACATTTCGATCAAGGAGAGGAGGTTATTGAGATTTACAATTTTAAAAAATGGCAGAAAATGCGGATGTCGAAGTTGACGTCGAAGAAACCTTCGACACACTCGTCAGCAGAAAAATTACACGCCGCACCAGTTATAAAATCCAGGAAGTGAGTACATTTATAAAAAAAAATCTTATAAAAAATTAATTTTCAGATTTAAAAATTCTCCTGTTCTCTATAATACATAATGATGTGATTTCGATTTTCTTATATCAAGCAGGGTGTGAAAGTATTGAGAACGCTGTTAATGTCAATGGAAATTTTTTGAATTTTCAAGGCAATTGTTTGAATCTTCCATAAAAGCGCGAAATTTTTTTTTCTTTTTTACCTAACATCCGTCGGCTCCTTTTGACGCGTGTTTCTTAAAGCAGTACGCACCGAAAAATCATATTTTTTATATGATATTGAAATGTTATTTGTTTCAGTAAAAAATCGTTTGTGAAATGTAAGAACAATTTCACTAATTTCCACCTTACGAAAAAAAAATGTTTTATTTCTTTTTTTATTCATTTTGCAAAAAAGCTCGTAAGGCTGATAAACAGCTCTTAAGCTGACAATTTTTTCCATTACTATTTTTTTATTACAATTACAGTAATCCCTCCAACTGCGCGGTTTTTAACTGCGCGGTTTCGCAACTGCGCGGTTAAGTTTTTAATACCAAAATTTCGAACTGCGCGGTAAAAATGTCGAAGTTGCGCGGTTTTTTTTATAATTTTCATTTAAAAAAACATTTTCCTAACCCCAAAATTTCATTCAAAGTAGGGTTCACAGTGCGCGGTTCCGGTTTGCGCGCTCTTTTTGTGGAACGTATCTACCGCGCAGTTGGAGGAATTACAGTATTTCGATTCTTGATTTCATTAAACTCTAAATATCAAAAACACAAACCATTTTTTTAAATGTAACTCGGTTTGGGTTTAAGATTTAGATTTTTGAGGTCTTGGTTTCTAAAATTTCAGAATTTGATTCTGGTTTTGATTCAAAAAAATCGATTTGCATTTCTGCTAAACATCGTCCGATTTAAAGGTCTACAAAAATGGCGCCAAATTATTGGCAAAAAATCAAGCCTGGTCTAAGGTGGTCCATAAAATATATCACACGTTTAGAACGGCAGGTAAGGGACGGGGGTGCGGAAGTGTCACGGCGGTACTGAACTCCATACAAAAAAACGCGAAAAGTTCCTGAGATCCAAAAACCCTAAAATTAACATGACGTACTTTGGGAATAGTCCAGATAATTTGGTACTTTTCTAATTCTACACAGTTGAAAATTTGGGTATAAAATTTATCCTTTTTTGATAAATTTTTCCATATAAAGTCATTCTATACCAAAATTGTAATAGAATTAATAAATTATGAAATATTAAAGGCATTGATAAATAAAAAGTATAAATTTTATCCTGAGTTTTATAAAACAGCCAATTTTGATTTGGTTCAAAAATTCAATAAAACTTTGGTATACAATTAATATATCAATTTATAAAATACGCAAGCATTTTCTTTTGTTGTGATATAATTCGCATTCCGAAAGAAATTTCATAGTTAGTATATATACTTCATATTGCATATAAAAACTATCAAGAAGAAACAAAAATATTCTATAAGGAAAAGGTAAATGAAATTGTATAAGTAAATATAAACAAAAATGTTAAAGTTAAATGATTAGAACACAATACAAATATAAACCACGCTACTATAAATTCTCGCATACTTTTTTAAAAAAAAAATCAGGAAATTTTTATACTTGGGGATTTATACATTTAATAAATTGAATTTATCAATTTTTATCCCCATTATTATAAAAATTAATAAATTTGCTTATGGATTTATATAGATAAATATATTTATAAAATTTATCCTCAAATTTTCAACTGTGTACTAAATCTTGAGACGAGTTTCCAGAATATTTTGGATTAGGCTGTGAAACCAAAGGTCATGGTTTCTACCTCGGTTTGGGCGCGCTGTCACTCCAAGTCCACTGAACTTGACTTTTCGAAATGAGTAGTGATAGTTACTGCTTGGGGTTAACGACACCATCGGTCAGTCTAGATTGCTATCATGACCTCCGCAGTTTATGCGTTGCAACAAGAAAACCTTACAAATGTTCATCTATGGTTCGCCATTCTTGTAAAATTATGGGTGCGTCCCTGCTGAAACATAGTTACCTGCTGAAAATAGTTAGGTCATTCCAACCTTTAAGAATTACATAGCTTGAGCTATTTCTTATGCAGACTAGTGTAATAAAAGTCAACCGGATTAAAGCAAAATCGAGATATTGACCGTTGGTATTGAGAAACTACGCCTTACAAAATTAGTGAGTGATTCCGAAAGGAAAAGTACTGAATAGAGTTTCTGCCCTTATTGCGTTTATTTTAAGTAAACTAAATTTTAAAAACAACGGAAAGTTTTTCAATTCTTATCGCTGTTTATTTAAAATAAAAATATCTAAAAATTGTTGTTTTTAAGAAGTGAAAAACTTTTCCACACCACTTGATTGGTATATGAATAAAAATATATGACCATATTTATTTTTCTCTAGATTTTTGTATCTAAAAGTCAAGTCAGCCGGCTAAAGTGATGTGCAAATAATATTTAGTCTAAAAATTTTCGTTGACCGACAAATCGCTTGTCTACGCCTGATCATTCAAAAGCGTGATCATCGGGATCGTAAATTTTTTCGCAAATAAAAAAATTTTCTTCAAGATAGAAATATAACTCAGCGATAAATTGGAAAAAACATATAAAAATGAAGGAAAAAACAGTTGAAAACAATATTATTCTTTTTATTAGAAAGAAATATTTGTTGGTTTGATTAAACTTTTTTTTTAAACACGAAGAGTCGCTATTTTTGCAACAAGGAAAAGCATATTTTTAAAACTTGTTGTTTCTATGTTTTACTCTCAGTCACTATTTGGTAACTTGAAATTTATAAACTATCACATCTAACGAGCAAAGTACAAGTCTTCATGAAATTTCAAGCAACAAAACGAGCAATGGATAAAATGTGTGTAATCGTATTAAATCAAAAAACGAAATAATATCAATATTATAATTTATATAACGAATGAATGATCGAATATAGCGACGTAAAAACAGCATTTAAATCGTATTCGAGTGTCTGTTGGTTGGGTAAATGGATCTATTTTAATGGATCGCCTTCTGATCATGCCAAAAAAAATTATAGAATCATTTCGAGCTGGTGTTTTCGCTTGTTGATTTAATTAGTCAGATACCATCTTTCTAGGAAATCGCTAAACACAGATTTATATTACTTAGAATTGCAGACATTAGCAAAACCAGCATTTAGAAATTCGTTTAGAAATCGCTTCAATGATCTTTTTATGTATGTTTTGCAGAAATTGTACAAGATTACGGAAGCGATTTATTTAAAACTTACAAACAACACCACCACGACAAAAGAAAAGCAAAGATTTTAAAGAAAATCTAAGATTTTATTTTGTTTTAGAGCACTTTTGAAAACTTCATGAGAAATGTTTTTGTCCATTGCGACCGACTGTTTGTAAATTTTTTGATGGAATTTTTTTTTAAATGTTAATCACGAAATTCGGAATTTCAAACCGCATCAAATATGGAGATGGTGCGAAAAATCCCGTGATACCACATCTCAGACAGATATACACCTGATGTTTATTTACACGACGAATGGAAAAACTGTGAAAAGAAAACGTTTATTTAGCCATCATACACGGCTAAACAGTTTGTATTTTCCCATCGTGTCTGTTCTCCCGCTGTTTTCCCACCAGTTTTGGTACTGATGTGGTCAATTACCTATTAATAAAATCGCAAATTCAGTTTATTTGAACGTCTTTAAAATTTCAAGTTCAATCTAACATTAAATCTTAAACGTTGATTGATGGATTCTGGTTTTTCGTCCTTTTCGAAAAGTGAGGTCTTCCAAAAATACACAGCAGATTCTGTTTACTTTCCGAAATTTGAAGTATGTAGGCGGTACACGAAGTTAGCAATTCAACTCCATTTTATTTATGATTATTTTCTTGTTAACCGGAAAAGTTTTGTTGAGTTCTTTTTTTGGAAAATCTCTCTTTGTACAAACAAAAACATTGTAAATTGATCGATTTGAATTAACAATTGAAAATAAACATTGATATTAAATGATTTGTAATTTGTTATTTTAAAGAGAAATTTTATTATGTTTTCGATTTGTACGAGTTGCACAAGCAATTGTAATTTCGAAGTAAATATCAATTAATCAGTCATGATACAAATTTAGCAAGAATGAATTTTGGATAACTGCTGTATTTGAAACAATTTTGCAAATTTCAACAAAAAAAAATATTTTGTAAGTGTTTTTGTGAATTACAATAAAAATATCTGATATGAGCAGCACATGACTTTTCTCTGCAATAATTAAAATTTCGGAAAAACATTCTGTTGTTTGTGATTTCCGAAATTTACGCAGCAAACTTTCAAATTCCTCAAAATGGCACTTAAAGTGAGCCTAAAAACATAACAAAATTCGAACAGTTGTGCCAAAATTCCACTTTGAAGTCAAACTTTCCAATCCAATTTATTCCAATCGGATTTTGATGTATGGGAGTTTTATGTAGAATCATATCCTAAATAACTTCTTGGACTTTTTTGATAGGATGCACAGTTTTTGAGATATTCCCTAAAATCGCTATCGTTCGTATGGGGGGCACCCCCCCTAATGGTCCATTTTTGCCCATGAACGAACTTAGCCTTGCATTTTACAAAAAACGGATCTGTGCAAAATTTCAAGTCTCTAGCTCAATCCGTGCGCCCGCAATCCGCGCCACAGACGGACAGACGGACAGACGGACGGACAGACGGACGGACGGACAGACGGACGGACAGACAGGCAGACAGACGGACGGACATGCTAAATTCAACTTTTTTTTTATCATTCTAAACACACTGGTGTAATTCATTTTTTTGTGTGATGACGGGATCTTAGCGTTACAAACGGTAAGGCAAATCTAATATACCCTTTGGTTTCACCATACGGGTATAAAAATTACGTCCTAATGGGTGTGCGCCCTTTTGCTAGAACCCAGCCTCAATGTCGAGTAAATTTGCGTGTAAGGCAATTCTTAGTTAGGCAGAGGAAAGTAAAAACTGATCCAAAAAACGAGGTGCCAAAATTTCGATTTTGAAGAAAATATCAAAACAAAGAAACTATGGTAACACTGAACTGGAAAATCGTTTTTTTTTACTAGTGGTCGATAGACGCGATTTTTTTAATTGCAGAAATCATGCAACCATTTAGGAACATGAACGCGTGTAGGTCGTTATTTTTTTCATTTATAAATATATATATACTTAAATAAATAATTTGTGTGCCAGTCTAACGATTTATTTGTATTTGTGTGGCAAAGTTATTTTAAGGAAGCGACAGGTGTCAGCGGTCAATCCGCTGCCCAAGAGATTTTCCATCTTCTTGGTGAAAATTTCTCAATTTCACATTCGATCGGCTTCCCAGCGGGGTTGACTTTTGCGTTTTCTAAGAAAACGACGGAAAATTCAAAAATTCTCGTAGACCTCTTTTCCCAAAATCTTTTTCAAAATTACAATTGTTTTAAAACAATATCTCAGCACCGCCAGAATTTCAACACATAATGGTTTTGTTTTGCTCTTGAAAAATTGAAAAAAGAAATTCTTTCGTAAGTGTAAATAAAATATTCTCAATGTGACTGCGAAACAATTTTCATTCAATAATTTATTCGTTTCAGGTATAAGTGGATACAAGCATTTTACATTCAACGAGTGAAATTATTTTGTTTTTTGTTGTTTCATAAGCAATCACACAAGAATGAAATGACGAGATAGTATGAGTGTGATATATTGTTGGTTTTTGTACCTAATAAATTTCTCATGAAGGTGAAGATAATCGCTTAATCGACCTGATTCTGTTAGGCTTTAAATTCTTCTTTTTTTTTTAAAAATTCGTGGTTAAAATGATCATAACCATTCGTCCCGGATTAACCGAGACAGTCCCAGATTGAGGAATCCTATCCTGGAGTCCCTGAAAATAATTTTTTTCTTGAGATTTTTCTGAAATCTACAAATTATCGCCTGCGGCTAGAAATCTACAAGTTATCGCTTGCGGCTAGGTTTTTTTTTTGAAGAATTCCATAAAATACGTCATACTAGAATACTTCAGGATTTTCGAAACCCTCCTCTCCATCTTTTTTTGCGATTGTTTGTATGAATTTTAGGCCCACCGTCATGCTACCGTAGACCCGCTCACATTTCCCCCATTAAAAGTGTGAGATATTTTATGAAGAGCTCTTTTTTGTTCCAAATAAAAAATATTTATTATATTTCTCCGAAGATTACAGAACTTTAGTGCCAGAACAAAAATTAAATGATTAAAATGTAAGTTTTCTGAAAACCTATATAGAGAAGTTAATTTTTAAAGAAATTACACTAAATTGGAATTTCACTTACAATGGAAACAAAAAATTCTTACGGTGATATTTATTTACCTAGCACAGCATGCACACTGGTAAAAGTATATCAAAATATTTCTTTGCATTATAGTTAGTACCAGGAAGACCGAGCCATGCTCGGAGACCTCAAAATCCTCCTTTTGCTGATTTTTTTTTTGGAGAAAAAAGTAGATTCACATTATCTTATAGTTAATTTCCTGAGATTGGAAATTTCCGATCCAAAAACCCCCTCTGCTAATTTCCTTTAGAAAAAAATGAAAGAAAATATACTTTTGTTATCACTACAGGACCTTCCGTTTCGAATTTTCAAATTCTATTGTCAGATACAGGATTAGCGACATAGAAAATCCCTTTGATATTAATCTACTCGAAAATAGGATATTCGCATCATCCTTATAGGACCTTTAATCCCCTAAAAAAACCCCTACATAAGACCTTCATCGTGTTTTCCTTCATTTTTTCCATAGAAAAACATAACAAAAGCTATAATTGCCAATCTGGCAATCATTGGAGACCCGTATGGTGATATTCGTATCAAAATTCCACTTTGAAGTCAAACTTTCCAATAAGAATTTTTAAAATTTATTCCAATCGGATTTTGATGTATGGGAGTTTTATGTAGAATCATATCCTAAATAACTTTTGTTCTTGGACTTTTTTGATAAGATGCTCCGTTTTTGGGATATTCGCAAAAAACGTTTTCGTTCGTATGGGGGGTACCCCCCCTAATGGTCCAATTTCGCCCATTAACGAACTTAGCCTCGCATTTTACGAAAAACGGATCCACGCAAAATTTCAAGTCTCTAGCTCAATCCGTGCGCCCGCAATCCGCGCCACAGACGGACAGACGGACGGACGGACAGACGGACGGACGGACGGACATGCTAAATTCAACTTTTTTTATCATTCTAAACACACTGGTGTAATTCATTTTTTTGTGCGATGACGGGATCTTGGCGTTACAAACGGTAAGGCAAAGTTAATTGGTTTCACCATACGGGTATAAAAATACCATAAAAAGTGATTGAAAATTCACTTATTTTAGAAAATACCAGGCGAGGGGTATCGAGGGGAGGTAAAAGTCAGGTTTGTAGTGTAAAAATCGAAAGCCCTCAGCCCCCTCAGTAATACTGTAAAGTTTCATTAA
This sequence comes from Chrysopilus asiliformis, assembly GCA_964034945.1. Taxonomy (NCBI): domain Eukaryota; kingdom Metazoa; phylum Arthropoda; class Insecta; order Diptera; family Rhagionidae; genus Chrysopilus; species Chrysopilus asiliformis. The sequence goes on from OZ035961.1 coordinate 2,995,838, forward strand.
AATCGGACCACCCAATTCGAAGATAACAGGCGAGGGGTATCGAAGGAGAATTTTCTCAGGGGTGAGACCTATCTAGATCGATTTCTTGTCCCCGAAAATCCCTAACCCCCAAGTTTCGTGAAAATCGTTAGGCGGGTTTTTGAGATCGTTTGTGCAGACAGACAGACATTCCTCGTATTATATTATAGGATTCAAACTTTGTAAAGTTGTAAAAGTTTTTAGTTTTAATTGTCATATGACTTTTCCAAAAGATCATATTTTCTGTTAATGCGACAAATTAAAAACTTTTTTAGGTTGCTTAGGGTTGCTTGCATTGCATAATTAGAGAAAACCCGGATATACCGAAATTTTTACTAGATGTGAAGTCGAAAACTGTTTTTATGGTTTTATTAATTAACAAACATTTCGGAACTTCTGCATAACGATGGAATGTAGATTTCGACTTTAGAGAAAAACGCAAAAGATAAAGCTCTTTCAAAAGTGCGATTTTCTCGAAAACTGTTCGTTTTTATTCCAAAATGGAGTTCTATGGGACGATAATAGCTTTCGGATGCAAAAAGTCGCGTCGAAATTGGTTAAGGTTTACTGGAAGAAGTCGATCTTACAAATTTCGTTACATGCTTACATACGCACGAACACATACATACACATACAGATATGTTGCTCGGGGACGTACGGGGCTCAGTTATGATTATGGTTTTTGAAGTGATTTTAATACCTTCCTTATATGTATGTAAGAAAGGTAAAAATATCTCATAATCACAAATTTTATAATTAAAAGCACCGCAGGCGAATATAAAAGCACCGCAGGCGAAAAAAACCTGCTGGAGGCAGAAATCTTTCAGGCAATTTTTCAGGCAAATTTTCACCTTTCACAAAGCTCCAAAGTTCGATTCAATAGCCTGGAAAATTTAAAAAAAAACTGTTCACACGCCAGCGCATAAAGACAAGGTTTTGATTTCTGTTAAGGAACAACGGCGGAACTTCTCCAGATAAAGAAAATCTTTGAGAATAAAGAAACACGCAATTAGCAGGTTATCCTCTGCTAACACAGAATTTATAATAAAGACCAGTTTTGAAATGTTTTCCATTAAACAGTTTTCCTCTGAACCCGGAAGCACTTGGTCATTTCATTAAAAACTATTTGACGGCTAACATCCTTAAACAAGCGAATTAATATGCAAATGACCTTAGAACATTTTGCGGCCATGATATTCTCCTTGAGTCGAGTTATTAATGGCCGACGCGACGCGACGATTATTGTGGCACGTTGTTTGCGATGTCCTTTACGATGAACACTCTTCAGATTTTAAAACTTAATAATCAGAGACGGTCTTTGTTGGCAAATGCAAATCGCCTTGCGCTTAACCTCCTCATTATCTGAAAACTCATCATCATCATCGAGTTAATTTTCATTCTTAGCCATAAAACTTGTAAATTTTTTCTTATTCTTTTGTTAGATTTTCTTAACGCACCAGCAGCTGTTTTAAAATTGAATATTTATATATTCATTAAAAATATATTTTTCGCTGTTTATTTGATGTGTTATTTACAAGCTCAAACAGCAGCTGTTTCCGAAAATCGTCTTCTAATTCAAAAACACATTAGCAACATGAAGTGACGACCGATATTCGGGATGAGGGTTCGATATCTTCACGAAGAGTGTCAAAGTCAGGGATCGACTTGGGTTTAAAAAGAAAAAAAAAACTTTGTGGAAAAATTCGCACTAATCGATGATGATTTTTCTCGTTTCTTTTTTTTTTTGCATAGATATTTTTCCATTCTTTTTCATTATCCGTTATGTGCATGAATCCACTCTGATTTTTATTGATTGTAGCAATTAGCAAAGGTAAATAACTTTTTCGAATCAAGCACAAATTTCGTTGCTAAAAGCCTCGCCATTGGTCAATAATATTTTCAACACATCTCGATTCCAAATCAGATCAACAACAAATTACTTCTGCTAAAATAACCAGTATTTTTCTCTAATCTTTTTTTCTCTTCCCACTGGCGTTTTTTTGTTGTTGTTGTTGCGATTTTATCAGCAAAATAACATAGAGAACTCGGTTGGGTGGATTTCGGGAAAAGCTTTTTAGTACAATTTATTCAAGATAACATTTACCGTGATTTGATTTAATTATCCTGAAAATATTGATGGTAAATTGTTTTCACATGTTAATTGAAACATCCCAGATGGACGCCAGATCGATTCATAGTCTTTTGAGGTGAATGGAATGGACTTTTTTTTTAATTAAATTAAGTGCAAACTACTTACCATTAATTTGAATTGCTCTTATTTTAAGAATGGAGGCTGGAAATGGATTTTTTTGCTGTGATTTTTTTAGTAAAGGAAAAGCTTTAATTCAAATGTTTTCACCAAAAGGTTTTATGGCCTGTTAACATCATGATAATTTTCGACTTTTCGAACCTCAGCTTCCCTTTGTCATACCTTTCCATGATTTTTTGTATGTAATTTAGTACCGCCGTCACATTACGGCATACCCCCCGCCCGCTTCAAGTGTGACGTACCTATTTGATGGACACCACCTTAGATCAGCAGTATTAATGCCAGTTGACATTAGGCTAGTTGAATATTGACATCTGTTGAATTCTTTAAAATTGATATGGCAATGGCAATATATCAAGGCAGTTTAAGATCCAAGTTCAAATCGTTTTTAATTACCGGTCAGATTTTCATTAAAATCGCATTAATTGCAGCTAATTGAATTCGCCATCGTTCTTTAAAATCCCATTAACGCATCTAATTTTAATCTAAATTTAAATCATGTAGAATACACTTTTAGTCTCAATGCCACAAAAGACACATTTTATGAAATACTTTATGAAACATATAAATATATAATACTCCATATATTATAAATATTGATGGAAATAAATTATTTTTTTGTAATTTTAGTTAGAAAATGGGAAAAACTTTCCTTATTTAAACATAGCTAGAAAATTCCCTTCAAATATTTCCATTCTACTCTCTCCTGCAATGATAATTTGTCGAAAGAATTAATTTTATTTCGAAACTCTTCAAAAAGTTCGACAGCTGTCAACTGGGAGGGATTATCGTAAGAAATTTTCCTCAAAACATCATTTAAAGATTTTGCTTAATGCTGCCTGTTTCCGAAAGCAATTTTCCGAAAGCAATTTTCCGAAAAATGTTTGAAACTTGATTTTTGCATATTTTCTTAATGACGACTTTCCGCTTCAGTTCATTCGGTTGTTGACTTTGCGTGGCCTTACGTCAATATTTGAAACGAAAAAAAAAAAATTGTCCTGATGTCTACATACAATGCCATTCCAAAAAGCAAATCAATCATTTTCATATTGCGTAAACATTAAACTGAATTGAAAATTTTATGGTTTCTTTTACATGAACATAAACTATTTCTTCAGTGGGAAGCTATTACTATCTAAATTCAACTAAATTCAACTAAATTCAACTAAATTCAACTAAATTCAACTAAATTCAACTAAATTCAACTAAATTCAACTAAATTCAACTAAATTCAACTAAATTCAACTAAATTCAACTAAATTCAACTAAATTCAACTAAATTCAACTAATAAAGGTTCGATTCTTCGAGAATAGAATAAATAGATGAATTATTCGATAATAGATGTTCATAATTTAGAACACACTTGCTTTTTTCTTATGTGTTAAATTTTTTTTTTCAATTTCTCTTTCCTTGATGTAAATGGAATCTTACTGTGCTAAAATACCAAGAATGCCTGATGCAAAACAAATGTTAACAAAAGTTCTTCTTGTGAACCGAAATTACTTAAAACCAACTCTCAGCATGACCATTTGCCATTATTTTATACATTTTTTTCTCTTTAAAACAATTAGCTTAAGTAAAACCTTGTGCCAGTTTTTGTTATTTTTTGCAGTTAAAAAAATATTTTGCTCCAATTGTTGAAAGCATCAAAATATCCTTTTCACGGGAATAATTTAACAAATTCATATTGCGTGATGCTTATAAAATAATTGAGTATTTCACGTGGCAATTACGTAAAACTTTCGCGATGGGATAATATGAAAACGTATTGCTAAGACACGTGTTCAATTAAGGGGATATTGTAAATTGTTGATTCTTCTTAAATTGTTCGTAAACTGAGAAAAAAAAATCTGAAATTCAGAAAATAGCGTTGGGAAACCCTTGTTCAGAGGAAAGTTATTTTCCTTAAAGACACCTTTCTGATGAAAGGAAAATCTGTAATCTCTCCATTTCGGAAGACTGATTTCATAATAACATACAAATTTAAAGCGATATTTGACAGGCAAAATGGAAAATTAAATTTTCTAAGAAAACTACAATACATATTCCATTTGTTTTGCTTTATTCGGGGAAAGGAAATATCTGAACAAAAGAAGTTCTAGCTTTTTGTAAGAAAACTGGTTAAAAATCTGGACCTCTATCTGATCCAATGCAAAATTCTAATCCAATAGTGTGGATTAGAAATTTTTTAAAATTTATTTTTGGTTGAATTTAGTATTTAAGTCTACAATTTAATCAAAAATTGTAAACAATAATATTAAAATTTTGGGTTTTTTGGACCCGGCTTTGCCCGGCTAAAAGCGTGAGTTTTTTGGACCCGGCTTTGCCCGGCCAAGAATTTGGACCGGCTTTGCCCTGCTAAAAGCGTGAGTAGAACTTAGGAAAAAAAAATCAGATAGCCTAGAGTTAAGCGGTCCGTGCTTTCTTTAAAGTTTTTTTTCTTCGGGAAATGGTCTTCAAAAATTAACAAAAAGACAATAAATTTCAGCATTCGGATTCACTTTACACACTCCCCTTACTCCCGCCACCACTCGGTCCACTTTTAAATGATCTATGCAGAATTTCAGGCCAATCGGTTCAGTAGTTTCCCCGCGAAAGGGTAACATAGAGGAAGAGCTAAGTTTCGAGATCACTTTACCCCCTCCCTTTACTCCCCCACCTCTCGGGCTACTTTTTAATGGGTCTATGTTGGGGTTGGAACCCCGACGAACATCTATGCCAAATTTCAGGCCAATCGGTTTAGTAGTTTCCCCGCGAAAGAGTAACATAGCGCGAAAACTAAGTTTCGAAATCACTTTACTCCCTCCCCTTACTCCCCCCACCCCTCGCGCTACTTTTCCGTATGCCTATGTTGGAACCAGAACTACCACAGACACTCATGCCAAATTTCAAGTCAATCGGTTCAGCCGTTTTTGCGTGAAAGAGGAACAGACAGACAGACAGACACCAACTCATTTTTATATATTAGTATGATTTTCAATAATTCGCATGTATTAAGTTCTAATCCAAAATTGTATTAAAATTTCGTCAATATAAATTTCGGATTGAAAAGTACTCCAGAATTTTTTACCGTTTTTATTTATGGAACGTAAAGAGTGCGAAAAATTTCAACAAATTTCCCTTAGGGATGTGTCAAATTTGATTGTAATCATTTGCGCCGCATTTTGTTTAAAAAGTTTCGCCTGCGGCTGACATTTCTTATTTGTTTAAAATAAGAATTTTCGTTACAACCAAACTTTATTGTCTGTTCAAAATTGTCTGTTCAAAATTTGTTGTTTCGTTGGTGGTTCCAATAATAACAATTGTTTTTGACGTGGATACGTCTTGGATTTTGGTAATGGGGGTACAAATTAGAAAATCGGCTTGCTGCCATGATAACAAATTTGCAATCGATGAAACTCGATAGTTTGTGGTGATATCTGCACAAAACCTGTGTTATAAGATGAGGGCTACATTAAAGCATTGTATAGGGTATTTTGTTATGTTAAACTATGTTCAATTATGCATTTAAAAAGCAAAATCAAAATTTTTACTGCCGCTGTTATGCTGTGTCTGCTGCTTGCAGTATAGATTTCACATGTATACTCTTTTTATGCTTTCTTTGTGTGTATTGAATCTCAACTTGATGGTTTCTCTTCTCTAAATGGATTGTTCTGATTCTGGCTATTCATATTATTATTTCGGTTCAATTCGCTTTGGAGGAATTGAAAATTGAATCATACCCAACAGCAGCCATCGCTCGAACCTTTCATTCATTTTTATGCAAAGCATACAAACCGCTTTGAACAAGAGCGGAAAACTTAAAGAGAAACAATTTCGATCTTAACTTGGGGGGAGAAGGAAAAATGTGCATCGATCGCATGGCCGAATTAAACACAGATCTGCTGGTTGCTTTTTAACAGTCACCATTTTGCTACGTCATCGGCAAGAAATATCGGTGCATTCTTTCTAATGTTGATTGTGTGTGCGCTAATTTCAATAATCTATATACATATATAAAAATGGATGTTTGTCTGGCTGTATGTCTGTTTGTTTGAGATTATAAAACTCAAAAACAGCTGGACCGATTTTTACGCGGTTTTTTGCAAAATGATCTGTGTTGCCAGGAGCAGGTTTTTAGCTATGTAGATTTTCAAAATTCGAAACGGAAGGTCCTGTAAGGATAATGAAAATATCCTTTTTCCCATTTTTCCCCGGAAAAATTTGAATTGTAGGGTTTTTGGGATCACGAATCCGGTATTAGATTTTCAAAATTCGAAACGGAAGGTCCTGTAAGGATGATGAAAATATCCTTTTTCCCATTTCTCCCCGGAAAAATTTGCATTATAGGGTTTTTGGGGTCGCTGATCACGAATCCGGTGTTGGAATTTCAAAATTCAAAACGGAAGGTCCTGTAAGGATAATGAAAATATCCTTTTTCCCATTTCTCACCGGAAAAATTTGCATTATAGGGTTTTTGGGGTCGCTGATCACGAATCCGGTGTTGGAATTTCAAAATTCAAAACGGAAGGTCCTGTAAGGATAATGCAAATGTCATTTTTCCCATTTTTCCCCGGAAAAATTGCCATTATGGGGTTTTTGGGGTCACTGATCACGAATCCGGTGTTGGAATTTCAAAATTCGAAAGGGAAGGTCCTGTAAGGATAACGAAAATATCCCTTTTCCCATTTTTCCCCGGAAAAATAGCCATTATGGGGTTTTTGGGGTCGCTGATCACGAATCCGGTGTTGGAATTTCAAAATTCGAAACGGAAGGTAAGGAAAACGCAAATATCCGTTTTCTAATTTTGTCTCCGAAAAACTGGCTGTAGGGTGTTTCCGTGGTCGCTGATCACGAGCTGGCTGTTGGAATTTGAAAATTCTAAAGGGAAAGTCCTGGAAGGATAACGCAAATTTCCCTTTTCCTATTTTTCCCCAGAAAATTGGCATTATAGGGTATTTGGGGTCACTAATTACGAATCTGGTGTTGGAATTTCAAAATTCGGAACAGAAGGTCCTGTAAGGTAACGCAAATATCCTTTTTCCCGTTTTTCCCCGGAAAAATCGGCATAAGGGGGTTTTTGAGGTCGCTGATCACGAATCCGGTATTAGATTTGCAAAATTCGACACGGAAGGTCCTGTAAGGATAACATTTTTTCCCAAAACTTTTTAAGTTATTTATGGTTTTTTGGTATTCTAAAATTTATACAAAAAACTTTTAGCTGCCAACGTAGGGTCTGCTAGTATTTCATATAAAAAGGGAAAATTCCCATTGAATCGTATAAGAAGAAAATGTTTTGTGCAATTTGCGTAAGTTCCGAGTACATTTACGAAAATGCTCTATTAAACATTGTTCGTTGTGTTGCAAGTGAAATTTGATTTTTAGGTACAAGATGCCAAAATTCACCAAACGGAAAGTCAAATCCCGTAACATTACGGTCAATCAAATTGTTTCTTTAGTTTCCTTTTCACTAAAATTTCTTACTTAAAGATCTATTGGCGATCGTTGTAGGCGGATCCACGTCTTCTGGCCGTCTCTACGAGACAGACACCTTGCTTTTTTTTAACACGTTGACTGCCAAACCAATTTTGCAAAAATGTAAGGGAGATGCCAATACATATAGACGTATGTAGAATGTACGTATGTATGAATGTATGTATGTATGCATGTAGATTGTAGACCCAGCTATCGAAAATGATAGCCTTGGCCGCTCATGAATCATAGTTGCCGATTTTCACTGGCTATCAAAAATGATAGCCATGGCAGTCAATGTGTTAATAAAAAATGATTCAATAATATTTTAAAACTAATTCATTCGAAAACGGAAATGCTTTTGCTCAAACAGCAAGAAGAACGTAATTTTTAATTTGGCAGACAGTTCAATTGCATAAAATCAAATTAACAACTCACTATAGCTACTATAAAAGAAACAAAAATGAATAAAACTAAAATTGCGTTAAATTCAATGTTCGAACAACCTTTAGAGTACTCGATGAACTTTAAATAATGCGGAATCGTGTTGAAATTTTGTTGCCATTTTTCTTATTTTGTCATTTGGTGTATGTGTCAATGTATTAGAATTTGAATTTTACTTATATTCACATCTCATTCATACACATTCGTATTTTGACGGTGCTACAAACGAGAATTTTTTGGCAAAATTTCCCATCACCACACAAAATATTCGGTGACGATCGAATCCACTTCGGTTTCAAATTAAAAATGAAAATTTAACAATTTTGCATTAAGAGGGAAGCGAATTGTTTTAATTTGAGTAATTGTATCAATAGACAAGGGGTTAAATCTGTTTTGACGGTATTTCGAAATCCATCACAACTGATTCAAATTTCCATTGTATCGAAAATGCGATTTTCGAATAAAAATTAATTTTTTGGGGGAAAAACAAAGAGATATAAATATTGTGGGATATAAATTATTTAAATTCTTTGTTCTTGATTGGGGATTTTCCTTTTAAAATTTATATCTTTAAATATAAACCTAAAATTTGGCAAACGATTAGTTTTTGGCCACACGAGTTTGAATACCATCATAAAAAAGCATTTTCCAATTGACAAAAACAAATTTCCTTTTCATAATTAATAAATAGATGTTTTATATGAATAATTCTGTGATGTTTAATATAAGATCTCCACATAATTGCATCGTATGGTAGTAGGAGACAATTTTCACTTTTAATTAATTCTTTGAATGGCAGATTATTGTAATTTATCTTGAAATGATTATTTAATAGTTAAATTAATGTTCAAATGTCGGTCATTCGTTGTTCTACTTGCACAGCAAATGGAAAAGCTCTGTAAATTTGCAACTGCATCATGTCCATTTAATGTGTATAAAAATAAATGAATGTAGATCCGTTTTGAATATCTACGAGTATGTGTGATTTGTGCACATTTACTACATTATAACAGTTTTTGAAAATTTTGAAAATAATTTAATGACGTCAGAGATGCTTTAAGATTTTTGTCTTATTCATGTTCACTTGATGCCGATGAGGTAAGTGAAATAAACAAAAATTCGAAAATAGATGCTGCCATACATTCTTCGCTATAGACACCATGTGAAGTGAAAAGCATTTTCAAAAAATAAAAACCGTTGCTGTTCGATCGATCGCTAACCATCGTGATGCGTAACGCATAAATGCTAAGAAAATTGGAAAATTGCGTATTCTCCACTGCTAACCGAAAGTCAACTGATGCAATAATCTAAAATTCGATTGTTTATGGTGTCGTCGAGTGTTTTTTCTTCACTTACTGACTATGTGAAAACACTGGAAGATTTTCCTCACTTTTCCGTTCAGTAATATTGTCCTCATAAAATCATATATTAAAATTTTCAAACTGTCACTAAATTCAATTTCGGCAAGCGTTTATGGCACGTAAAGTGTGGGAACTTTGTCGTCATATGGCGTGGCGTTTCATAGGGGGGGTTACAGTTTTTTTTCCCAAACACACAACACGAAAAGGATGTCGTATGAGTCAAGCCGCCGGTCTAGCAGGTGGGAGGTTCACAGGTGAAACAAACACCTCAATAGAAAAACAAAATTAAACAATCTGAAAAAAGAATAAGTGGTGATTTCAACTTTTTTATTGCTCTCCATTTTCCACTTTTCACGTGAATTTTTCATTTTTTCATCTAAGAGCTTTTTTTTCTAGGTGGGGCAAATGCTTGAAACTTTTGGCAATCAAACGATTTTCATTTCCATATCAACAAATCGCCTGAGTTTATGCTAATCGCTTCTATTTCGTTCTATTCGTTTTTCGCGGAAGAGTGGAAATTGACATTTTAAAATGAAAAGGGGAACGCCTGTTTGAAACAAATATATGTTTTTTTACATTACAAATTTTAAAAGTCTAATCGGATGTATTTGACTATCATATTAAAATATCTATAAAAATATATCTGCGGTTTACAACAATAATGATAGAGAAATATATTAAGAAATCTTAAGCTATAATTATTTTTTCAGTAGTTTTAAAATTTTCCAGTGTTCATTATTTGATAGCACGTACCCTTTTCGCGCCGGAAATTGTTGAGCCTTTTTCCGCCAAATTTTAGGTTTTAATTGGATCATTTTTTTTATTACTGAAAATATATCAATTTTTTTCGTGCTACAACAGATCAACAAAAAACCCAATTTTAGCGACAGACCAAAGAAATTTTAACTGGGCACCAATCATGTATTCCGACGCGTCTCTGTCTTTCGACTTCGACGCAGCTTTTAACTCTTAACTTCGCCATATCTGCAGCTTGAAATTTCGCGGAATCGTCACTATGAATCGAAACGTGATTCTGACTGTCACTCCAGGAAATTTGAAGCTGATGATATGACGAAGTCAAGAGTTAAAAGCTGCGTCGAAGTCGAAAGACAGAGACGCGTCGGAATACATGATTGCTGCCCTGTTTTTAAAACAATTTTTCAAGCAATACTCCAAATCACTGAATTGGGATGATTTCAATTTCTTTTTTTTATAGTTTCAGCCAGAGCTTAGGGAAAGACTCTTTAATGCCGAAGCACAGCTCAAGACGTATTATCCCATTAAAAAAATCTAAAAATGGGCAAAAAATTTAGTTGTGCAGTTGAAAAAAGTACTTGATGGTTTTTTTGTTGTCTGTGTTAGTCCAAACGGGTAGAAAATGGAGTTTTCCACAAGAATGGACCCTATTGTGACATTTTTGGAGTGGCTTTAAATTTACACCTAATTATTCTGTGAAATATAAAATGTATTTTAACCCGGAAAAACCTAATTTAATTTACAAAAGAGCGCTCAGCCTGGCGGTATAGTGTCTTATACAATCATAGATATCCTACTACTAGATCAAGCCATTTGCTATCTCAAATAGACCACTGAAACGTCAAAAAGTTATGACGAGAAAAAGGGACAAAGCTAGTAAATTCTGGGAAATTAAAATTCTGGAAAAAAATGCTTATGCAGGTCCCCGACGGAATATTATTCAAATACCAATTATTCATGTTAATGTTCAGAGCTGCCACATACCACTTTAAATTTAGAATTGAATAGAAATTCAGAACTGATTCGAACATCTGACATCACTAAAGTTCCAAGAAAAAATGAGACAACCATAGTCACGCTATCCCATATTTTTGGTATGGAATTGTTCGAGTGCCGCGATCTTAGTAGGATATCTGTGTATACAATATTGAATTTACGGTTCGAACCAATTGTATCGTGTTCGGTGATAGGGCCCCTGCACTAAAGCTCTTTCATTTTGTATGCGGTGTAAGGAGCTGTCCTTAAAATACGTCACGGTAATGTCAGACATTTCGGATCCTCGCACGCCGTCAAACTTGTTAGCAGTTTTTTGTATAGAGTTTAGTACTGCAGTCACACTACCACAAACACACCCTCGTCCTATAATGCGATGTATTCTATGGGCAACTCCTTATAAAAAATATGATTAAAGTTGACTAAATCCAATTTTCCAAATTTTAAACAAGCAACAAATAAAATTCTCAAGGACTTTCCGGAGCATCGCAAACGCAATTTTATTTTCATAAAAACTTTTTCCTAGTTTGTTTTCTTTTAAAACTTCAAAGGATCCTTTTTTCTTTTGACAAACTATACTAGCTAAAGAAAAATATCAAGATCAAGGTTAATTCTAATATTTTTTTATCGAATATCTTAAAATCCGTTCTCTTCAGGTGTTTTAGCCATAAATAAAAATTATGATAAAGTTATTAAATCTAAAAAAAGAAATGGTTATTGTGGCTTTTGAGTTACGAATTGCGAAATGCCGCTTGACACCTTTAAAGATTTTTTGCGGTGAAATTAATTGGACTTCTAATTTGTGGGACGTTTACGAAGTCTAATTTTAGAAAAATGATTCTAAAATCTGCCACTTCACCAACAGGCGACAAAGCTGAAAAAAAAAATGTTGTATTTAAAAAATATTATTTTCGCTTTTTTTCATTTTGGAGGAATTTTACAGAAAAAAATCTCATCATGTTCGGCTTTTCACGACGATGTGAGATTTTTCTTTTAGTTCAAGGTGAGAACGTCTTTAATGCGATGCCATTGCCAGGGTTTGTGCTAAATGCGTTTGTTTGTCTCGGTGGTTTTGTCGTCATCGAATGTGATTTTACCTTTGGGAACTCGAAAAATCATTTCTTTAATCGAAAGAGTTTCCTTTCCTGTGGAAATTCATGTATTTCGCACTATTAACAGGTTTCTGGATTAGCCTTTGTTGGAAAACATTTGTTTTTCCTAATTGCAAAATAGATCAAGTCAAGTCGTCGACTCAAATATTTTAGGACTGTGAACGTGAGTTTGGCGAAAATTAGGGCTCGTAGAGTACAGCCGATGTATGTATACCCCGGGTGTTTCTGATTTCCGGGTCGTATTATTTTCGTATGAACTTTTTCTGGTTCGATTTGGCTGAGTGTTTGGCAATGCCAGTATTTATAGCAGTCTGTATGCCTTTAAATAATTGCATTGCACCGCCAAATCGAAGAGACGAGACGTGCATTTTCTATGCGTTGCCGGGAAATGGATCAGTAAATTTAAAGAATTTGGGTTGGGCTCAACTAAAATGTTTCAAATTTCAAACTATTTCCGTTCATATTGCAGTTTTCGCCTGACTTTTGAGGATAATTAATAATTCTAATGTGTATCAGTGAATTTTGAAGAATTTAATGTTAGGTTTCAACACATTTTGATAGAATCTTTGTGATTTTGGAAACTTTTATAACTATTCAGTTAAAAATTATGCCAATAATTATTAATCTTCCCGTTTTGTTTTAAAGCTTACTCTCAGATATCAGGTTTTACTCTACTGTCATAAATTAAAATACGAGGGCAGTCCGATAAGTACTTAGCCTCACCGCCCGATGGCGCCACTATCGCAGGAGAAATTTACTATCGTGTAGTACATTCTCATAGACGGCTACAGTCAAAATTTCAGCCAAATCGAACTAGTAGTTTTGTTTTGACCGCGTATGGAAGCGGGCGTGTCTGCGGATTTCAGAAAAATGGAAAAAGAGCAATATCGGTCGGTGATTCGATTCTTGTTTCTGGAAGGGAAATCGCGCAGCGAAATCAAAGAGCGCTTGGATGCTGTGTACGGTGACTCTTCTCCTTCGATGGCGACCGTCAAAAATTGGTGTAACGAGTTTCAACGTGGTCGCACGTCGGTTTTTGATGAGCTACGCCCAGGTGCTACGAAAATGGCTACCACGGAGGATAACATAACAAAAATCCACGATCTCGTATTGGCAGACCGCCGATTGAAGGTGCGCGAGATAGCTGAGACAGTAGGCATCTCAAAAGACCGCGTGGGTCATATCCTGCATGAAATTTTGGGCATGAGAAAGCTGTCGGCGCGATGGGTGCCGCGTTTGCTCACTCCGGACAACAAGCGCAACCGTGAAACCACTTCACAGCAGTGCTTGACGCTGTTTAAGCACAATTCGAAGGAGTTTCTGCGTCGTTTCGTGACCGTCGACGAAACATGGATCCACTGGTACACACCAGAGACTAAGGAACAGTCGAAAGAGTGGACTTTACCCGGCGAACGTGCTCCGAAGAAGGCGAAGACTGTCCTATCTGACGGAAAGGTGATGGCCGTTGCCAGGGTTTGTGCCATCGTTTTCTGGGATTCACAAGGTGTGATCTACATCGACTACCTGGAGAAGGGCAAAACGATCACAGGGCTCTACTATACCGAATTATTGGGCCGATTTGACGCCGAATTACAGAAAAAACGGCCCCATTTGGCGAAGAAAAAAGTGCTCTTCCACCATGACAACGCACCAGCTCACACCTCCGCCGTCGCCACGGCCAAATTAGTCGAATTGGGCTACGAACTGCTGCCCCATCCACCGTATTCTCCAGATTTGGCCCCGTGCGATTTCTTTTTGTTTCCAAACTTGAAAAAGTCATTCGCCGGGCAGAAATTTGAGTCGAATGAGGAGGTCATCGCCGCTACGGAGGCCTACTTTGCAGACCTCGAGAAAATGTATTTTTCAGACGGGTTCAAGAAGTTGGAGCATCGCTGGGTCAAGTGTATCGAGCTAAAAGGAGACTATGTTGAGAAATAAATGGTCACTTTTCCAAAATTTTCGTTTTTTTTTGTAGGCTAAGTACTTATCGGACTGCCCTCGTATATGTGGCCACAGGCGATAACCGCTTAAGTCGATTTCCATGTGAACATGTGTTAAAATATTCTTTTTGCAGGTTGATATGAGTAAAATTTATAGACTGAATGAAAAAAAAAACAAGTTATTTCTAAAGCAGGTACCTAAAACAAGAAAAATAATTTTACGTAGGGATTTGGTTTGAATTTATCTATAATCCAATTTAAAATAAACCGAAAACGCGGGTAAGGACCCTATTAATGTAATTATTTTTGGATTTTTCGTTCATTAACCTCATCATGTGTTATTAGGCAAATAGCAATTTGTCGTTTTGAAAAATATATCTTTGAGTAATTTCGAAACGACTGTAAATTCGTGCAAAAATATTCTTTAAGTGAAAATTAATTTCATAGGAAGAGCTACAGTAAATGTTCTTTTCCTGTAAATTTCATTTTAACAAATTTGAACATGCGAATCTCGCTGAAACTAAAACATAACACGGAAGAATATATTTTGCCAAATGTCGTCACCAGATTCTATGTTCAAGTGCTTTGGAAATCATTTTTAATAAACCATTAATATAAGATATATTTACAATAATAATATTAGTCGCATAATAAAAGCCATTTTTCCATCTTCGATTCATTTTTGTTGAAATTAAATTGAAATATTTTGGCTGAAACTCTATAATCAACATTAAATCGCATCAATAAATTTTTATTTGAATCCATAATTCAATTTGGAAAATAACAATTTGTGAAAATCTTCAGCACGGTTAGCGAGAAGGTGGGAAAAATTCTATCCATTCATTCATAACAAATCCAACAGAAATTTTGATGTCAATTTTCACCTGAATAAATTTAAGCTTGTCACCAAATCGCTTTCTTGACCATCAGCTGTAAAAATTATGATATTTTTGGCTTGTAAAGAAAACCGTAAAAAATAGACTTTCTCTGATTTTGCAAAAAAAAACGTTTCGCGTCATTCTATATTCGGAATGAAAACTTAACATAAAATTGAACAATATTTCCCAAAAAACTGAAGAGAAAGCAGGGATCCAAACTTATTGTTCCTTTATTTCGCTAAGGAAATCAACCAACCATGTCTAAATCTTTGGAGCCAGCCAACCCAACAAGTGTAAAAGTGAATTTTCCGACAGACACAAATACAACGACAACCGAAATACAAAATTTTGTATGTACTTGACGATGAAAGAAAATTAAATTAAAAAAAGATTTAAAAGAAAATTAAAAATAAAAAGACGACTACACTGACGCCTAGACTAAATTTAGAATTTATCTGAAAATAGATTTTCGGATAACCACAGATACAGACATGGAAATTAGCTCCACACTACATTATTCAAGCTACACAGGAAGACAACAGGCCAATTTACATGTTTCATACTTGATGGTGCTAAGAAAACTCGATGAAAATTGGAAAATTTGTATTGAAGTGAAACAATGATGGGCACGAGGTTCTTCTAGTTCGCCTGTTGAAACCCTGCATGCCATTCCGTGTAATTATGCGATTTATTTGCTTCATCCAGATGTAATTGACCGCAATCTCTTCTAAACTTTCAGGCAATTCGAGTATTCCCGGTGGATTTTGGGTAATTTTCCTTTGCCTCTGAGATAAAATGAATGCTTCACAGCATAATTAACCATTTTGTGTGCTTTTAAAAGAAAATTTCCGTTCACAACAAAAATGGGAAATGAAATATTAACAGCAGTACTCAAAGGAAAGGAAAATGATGAAAAACTCCCAACTCAGAAGTACATAATTCGATATGATTTTCCTTTTTTTCATTTGATTGCTTGTTTTTTTTTCTTCTTCTTCATTCTTTGTGGCAATTATATAGACAACGTCCTTGAGGTCGTCACCTAATAATGTTTTCGAATTTGGATCTAAGTTGTTGAATGTATTTCCAAGAAACACCACACGGAATCCAATATTGAAGATTTTTTTATATTTGTGTGCCGATTATAAATCAAACGTTTTACTTGAGCAAAATAAACAGATAGTCATGGTCTTATGAGATTTGTTCCATTCGTTATTCTTATGGAAAAATATTTGAATTTAAAATTTAAAACATTTTGGAAATATTTTTGAACAAAGAATTTTCTTTCGCTGAGTTGGAAAGGAAAATAAATACCTACACCAAAAATGTCATTGTTTTTCAATTATTAAATTCGGTTGTATATTATATTAAAATAGGTGGGAATCGAAGTAGGCCGGTATTATTTTTCGGACCTGAGGAGGCGAGGAGAATAAAACAAGTTCAGTTGACGACGGAATTTTAAAAACGACGCACGACGAAATTCAAAAGACGATAATTGTTAAAACTAATATTTGTTAATTCTAATTTAAATATAATTACTAACTAACTCCGGTGTTTTAATTTAGAAGCATACTTTTTCCCACAATTTTTACTTGAAATTTTGCGAAAAGGGCTTTGGCAAAGTGTCCTGTGTCAGTAAAAAGTAATAGTTTTTTCCAATTTTTTCTGTGAAACTAGCAAATGGATTTCAGCGAAAGGGGGTTTTGCAAAAAGAATTTTGTAAATTTATATTCAAACATAACAAAAGGTATAATTGCCCATCTGGCAATCATTGGAGACCCGTATGGTGATATTCGTATCAAAATTCGAACAGTTGTACCAAAATTCCAGTTTGAAGTCAAACTTTCCAAAAAGATTTTTTAAAATTTATTCCAATGGGATTTTGATGTATGGGAGTTTTATGTAAAATCATATCCTAAATAACTTTTGTTCTTGCACTTTTTTTGATAAGATGCACCATTTTTGAGATATTCGCAAAAAACTTTTTCATTCGTATGGGGGGTACCCCCCCTAATGGTCCATTTTTGTCCATTAACAAACTAATGCTACATTTACACGAATGACAAATTTGTCATTTTTTTCTTGTCATTATGTTAATTCCCGTGTAAATGGCATAATTTTTGTAATTTTTTCTGTGAGAAAATGTCAATCTCTCATAAAAGAATGAACTTGTCCATTCTTTTATGCCAGATTGTCATTCGTGCAAACGCAATATTAGTTATGACAAAAGTTGAATACTAAAGTTGTCATAACTAATATTGCGTTTGCACGAATGACAATCTGGCATAAAAGAATGGACAAGTTCATTCTTTTATGAGAGATTGACATTTTCTGACAGAAAAAATTACAAAAATTATGCCATTTACACGGGAATTAACATAATGACAAGAAAAAAATGACAAATTTGTCATTCGTGTAAATGTAGCATTAGCCTTGCATTTTACGAAAAACGAATCTTCCCAAAATTTCAAGTCTCTAGCTCAATCCGTGCGCCCGCAATCCGCGCTACAGACAGACGGACAGACAGACGGACGGACAGACAGACAGACGGACAGACGGACAGACGGACAGACGGACAGACGGACAGACAGACAGACAGACAGACAGACGGACGGACAGACAGATGGACAGACAGACGGACAGACAGACGGACAGACAGACAGACGGACAGACAGACAGACGGACAGACAGACGGACAGACAGACGGACAGACAGACGGACAGACAGATGGACAGACAGACGGACAGACAGACGGACAGACAGACGGACAGACAGACGGACAGACAGACGGACAGACAGACGGACAGACGGACAGACAGACGGACAGACAGACAGACGGACAGACAGACGGACAGACAGACAGACGGACAGACAGACGGACAGACAGACGGACAGACGGCCGGACATGCAAAATTCAATTTTTTTTATCATTCTAAACACACTGGTGTAATTAATTTTTGTGTGTGATGACGGGATCTTGGCGTTACAAACTGTAAGGCAAAGTTAATATACCCTTTGGTTTCATCATACGGGTATAAAAATTTGCTAAGGAATCCTAATATTAGACACCCCTCTTTACGTTAGTCTGTACCGTTTGCCATAGCCAGTTAGTTTCCCAGGTGTTGGTTTAGATATCAGCATTGAATTATTGAAGAAAACAGTTTATATTAAGAAAAATATATCAAAATGATTGCCGTTTTTTACTTTCCTCTGCTAAAGAGGGAAACTATTGTATTCAAGACGGAGATCGACTCGAATCCGTTTCAGGCAAAATTATGAAGATGTCCGTGCATCTGACAGTCGGTCTGTCTGTTTCACGTGTCTTAAATAATTCGAGAACGCGCTGAGCTAGCGACTTGCATTTTTTTAAAAATGGGTTTTACAAAAATAGTAGTTTTCTATCAACTTTTGGAAAAGTAACATTAGCTATAACTAGTACTTCCAACAGTTTTTTTTTTGTAAAAAAAAAAATACCGTTTTTGAAAATTTCTCGAAATCTAAGCACCTTTAACACGTTGACTGCCAGACCAATTTTGCAAAAATGTAAGGGAGATGCCAATACATATAGACGTATGTAGAATGTACGTATGTATCAATGTATGTATGTATGCATGTAGATTGTAGACCCGAAAATGATAGCCTTGGCAGCTCATGAATCATAGTGCCAATTTTCACTGGCTATCAAAAATGATAGCCATGGCTCAGCCATGACAGTCAATGTGTTAAACGATACAAAATTTTCTACATTTTTTGCTTTAATGGCTTTTACGTATCTCTATTGGTTCTCACAATATTTGAAAAGATTAAGTTTTTTTGAAATCTTTGCGGTTTTATGAAAAAATGCATATAACCAAATTCAAAAAATAAAATGTTTTTAACGGATTGTAAAGTTGAAGGTTTCTAGAAAGAAAATATTCCATGCTGTAACATAAATATGTTAGCCTACCCACCAACAAAACCACTGCATGTAGAGTTAAAAGTCTAGACTAATATGAGACTTAATCAAATTGCAAAATTCATTAATTTACACATTTGCGTTCATTTAAGTGTCATATAATAATAATTCACACGCACTTTCGGTTCACAACGGAGAAATCCTGTGTCGCTGCGCCGCCATCAATATAAAAATTCAATTGAATAGAATAAAGACGTCGGAAAATGCGCCATTGACAAAACAGATAGATGGAAAAGACCTTGAGAATGAAAATATTAAAATACATATTTTTGCAACAATAATCATAAATTTTCGGTGACAAACAAAACATAAACTGCAAAACTCATGCAACCCCCGGCAGCAGGCAACGTCTCAAAATTCTCTTCAGAATCGACCAAGAATTGTTTTAGTTTGGAATTAGGTGATATATAGAAATTACGAGTATACTATAACAAATTTGTAAATGGCCAAATGAAACTTCCGTCTATCGCTACACCTGATTTACACCATTCATAGTCCACACACCTCTGGGTCTTCCCAAATGAACGGGCGGATTTTCAGACAATTTTCCACGACGATGGTGTGGAGGTAAGGCATTAATTTGAAAATCTCACTGAGCATTCCTGCTAAATAAAACTAAACCATGAAAATTTTACGGTGGTGGTCTTTTTTTTATTACCGGCTGACGTTGTGTTAAGCATAGAATGTTGGGGATTTCTCCTAGTCCTATTCCCGACAAAGATTTAACCTTCTCAGGCAGCCTCCTCACATATGGATCCAGCCCATTCCAACCACACACCCGAATACATATTAAATGATTTCTCACAACCATATGAAACTCACATGGTTTGATGATGTGCTGGGAAGTTATATATTTTTTTCCCATTTTATTTGCTTTTCATATTTGTTGGATTTCGTTTTTTTTTTCTTCATTTCTTACATTTAGCTAAGAGGAATTTTCCCCACGTTTATATCTCTTTGAAATCTATGAAAGATTCAACACAAAACTTTTCAGTAAAGCCTTCTACATTTTCTATATACACAAAAAAAACCGAACTTTTTTTTCTCGATGGATGATTTGAGAATTCGGGAGTTGTTCAATTCGGGAAGAATCCGGGATTCGTAAATCGTGTGAATTACGGATCGGGAAACTCTTATTCTACTCAAAATCTCTAGTCCGTGTGTTTATTTATTTTATTTCATTTCATTTTCCATTTTTTTATTTCTTTATTATTATTATTATTCTATATGAAAGTGGCTCTTGGTAGCATAGAACATTTCAGCTAATATACTGTAGTAGTTTCTAGTCGAATTTGGAGTGCTCTGGGTGCAAGGATTTTCATTAGAAATTCTTTGCCTCCTCGACGGTCTTCAATCTCGTACACTTGAACACTATTCAACTTTGTGTACATTTCTAGTTGAAACTATTTTTCCTTTAACGAGAGAAAAAAATAAAACTATCAACGAATTTTTACAAAAAGTGATGTGAATATTTTCCTCATTGCATTTAACCGAAATTTATAGAAAACCACATTTTAACCATTATTGTGCATGAAATTGTGATTTAAAACTGTGATTTTAGAAAAAAAAAGTTGTTTTGGTTTTTTGAAACCCAAAGAAATTTAAAAGAAATTTTTTTTAAAAAAAAATTTTAAAAATTTGAATTTGTTGAGTGGACATTGCACGTGCAAATAACGATTGAAATTATTAAAATAACCGAATGCAATATCAAAGGATTAAAAATACATAAATAAACGCCAACAATGAAATAAATTTTGATAAAACACGAAATTCAAGTTTTAAAAAAAAAATTGTTATTTTGACAGAATTTATTAATTTGTATGAATTATGAGTTTTTTCATTTCATATTTTTCCTGCAAATTTGCTCATTTTTGACGCAAACAACGGAAAAATCAAAACCGAAATTTGAATATTTCATGTCTTGAAGTTGTGAGCAAAGTTTAAGTATAAATATTTTTATTTACACAGAAATATTTATACTTTTTTTGCCATCGTATAACAAATATTTGCGCGAAAAATTGAAACAATCATATAACGAGACCAAAATAGTTTTTTTTTTCGCATATAAACCAATCCGATTCAACTTCATCTATATCTCACCTCAGGACAGTTTGAGATAGATGAAAATTTATTTTAGGATTAACATTCAACCATTTTTTTATAATATTTTGGCCTCTTTAAATAAAAATGTAACGAGATTGAATTTTCTGATTTATCAAAATATTTAATACAGAATCTTTAAATTAATTTCCAATGTTTCTAATTTTTTTTCCATATTACCTTGACTTATTCTTGCTAAAATATTTGTACTATCAGGAATTTATATCGTGAATGTTAATGAAAAATTAAAAAAAAATAATACAAAAAAAATCTCAGCAAAGAGCATAAGCGAGAGAGATATAATTTAAAACGGAGAGAGAAAAATAAAAGAAAAGCGTGTGCAATTTTCCGGTTCGTGAATAATTTATTTTGTGCGCAAAAATCCGTATCTGAATACAAAAAAAAAATAAATAAATTGTGATATTTTATAACGTCCTTAACAATAAAGTATGGATTAAAAATTGATGGTCTTCGAATTCGGCAATTTGGATTAACCGCATTAAAATTGGATATACCTATCGATATTATTGATTAAAGACAGATATTACCTCAAAGCGATTGAGATTTGAAGGCAGAAAAGGATTTAAGGGATCACAGTTGTCTGTGAATGAATTGCTAGAATGGAGGTCGAAAAGGGATGGAGAAGAACCAAGACTGTGACCAAGGTTTGTATATTTTTGGGAATCATAGATGCCTTATCAATAGTGCGATGATCTATTTATGTGGCCTTCTAAATCACGGAAATTGTTTGAAAGTGTATGAAAAAAAGATTTGCGAAATTTTCTAGCGGTTGTATCTCCAAACTGGTTTTTTTAATCTGATACAAAAACCACTGAACCTTTGAAATTTTAGTGAGCCAGTGTAAAAACCAGAACCGAATTTTGAAATTGTAGGTGCCAGAAATTTGATTCACCCTTGAAACTAAACTGAACCATATCTAAAAAAAAAACTTCTCTGCTTAAAACATTTCATAGTCATGTTAAAACATTTCATAGTCATCCCAAGTAACACCAATGGTCGTCAAGTGGTTGTTACAACCATAAAATTACGAAATTAAAGTCGCGATGACCACTTTACGACCTTCTGTGCTCCTTGGGATGTTAAAACATTTCATAGTCTCATTAGAAATTTGAAAATTCTTACGCCCAACTTACAAAACGTACAAAATGTAAAATCACTCATTATCTGTAAGATAAAAACTTACAGATAGAGAGTGATTTTACATTTCGTACGTTTGTCAATCCGGAACAATATAGTAGGAGTGGAGGGGAGGTGGATGACTTAAACGGGACGAAACAAAAAAATGTGATAGGAAATAAATCTTTATTATATTCTGAACTAGTTTTCGGTTAAATCTGTTAAATTCTCGGTACATTTAAGTTAAACAATTTTCATTTGATTTTTGCTCGAATTGTGTCTGCAATCAATATGATTGTCAAATTTCTGGCCAATCGGCATAGTAGTTATGCTACCAATAACAACAGATAAGTGTAAATAACCTTTTCCACCACAGTAACATAAGAGGTTGCAAAGTTGTCGCCGCGTTTCAAATTCATACCAATTTCTTGACTTCGAAGAGTCCACCTTATGCCCGAGCGCAGTGTTATTTCCAAAAATTTGGTAATGCGACACAAATATGACATCTTACATTACCGAAAAATGATAAAATCCAATTACGACAAAATTTTCCTTAATTTATCCCTTTTTCGATGGAGGGGCTTTGCCAATATAGGATTAACTGCTAGATTTCGTTTAATGTGGCTAAATATAATTTTACGAGAAGCCATACTAGGTCCAGATGAAATAAACTGCCTCCCAGATATGTAATTGGAAAAATCCTAATATTTTATGTGTTTCAATTTCCTGGGCAATTTTTGTTTACTATTTTGATTTGTTGTGTATACGAATTTATATGAAAATATCTTGCTATAATAAACAAAGTGATAAATTTTCAACTTAATACTGCAAATTTACAACGCCCCATTTATTAATTCTCATTAAATAGGGAAAAAGTATTTTGGCGGCAGCCAAATATGCTACAGCATTGAAAACATAATGGACTGATTATGTGTGTACTCTTGATAAATGAGCTTCATTGTAACATAATAGAAATAGAATGAATTAGAATCGATGAACATTATGATATGATTTCTCTAAATGTGGGATTTGTTCTTAATTACTTCCATTTTACCGGTTAATTGCAAAAATTATGATGCCATATTGTGAACGTTTATTAAAAGATTCATTTCATACCGAATTAAAAGATTCATTTCATATGGCACACTAGGTTAAGATTGTTAGATAATAAAACTTTACTTCTAAATGAGATTCATTAAAATATCTAAATTAAAAGAAAAAATATTTTTGGCAGTTACAAATGCATTTAAGCCGGTTGAGAAAATTTCACGACTAGAACCTGATATATGATTCTTTATTAGATTCTTTATTAGTCTTTATAGATATGTTTCTTTATTAGATTTCGGCCTGATGGCCCTAAAAATTAATATAAGTAACAAACGGTTTTATTATTCGTAAATTAAAAAAATTGATGAAAAAATTTCCTTTTAATAGGTCAGGCATATCCTATTAAAAGGAAAACCGTATGGTGAAACCAAAGGGTATATTAGATTTGCCTTACCGTTTTTAACGCTAAGATCCCGTCATCACACAAAAAAATGAATTACACCAGTGTGTTTAGAATGATAAAACAAGTTGAATTTAGCATGTCCGTCCGTCCGTCTGTGGCGCGGATTGCGTCTGCACGGATTGATCTACAGACTTGAAATTTTATGCAGATCCGTTTTTCGTAAAATGTGAGGCTAAGTTCGTTAATGGACAAAAATGGACCATTTGGGGGGGGGGGGGGGACCCCCCATACGAACGAAAACGGTTTTTGTGAATATCTCGAAAACGGTGCATCTTATCCAAAAAAGTTCAAGAACAAAAGTTATTTAGGATATGATTCTACATAAAACTCCCATACATCAAAATCCGATTGGAATAAATTTAAAAAAATCTTATTGGAAAGTTTGACTTCAAAGTGGAATTTTGGTATAACTGTTCGTATGTTGATACGAATATCACCATTCGGGTCTCCAATGATTGCCAGATTGGCAATTATAGCTTTTGTTATGTTTATAAGTTAGGAACTGCCCATAAAATACGTCAAGCTAATATTCAGTACTTTGTACCCTTCCTCCCTCCCTTCGTCCCGTGTTTTCTGGAATGAATTTTTGTATCACCGGCACACTACGGCAACCCCTTTCTGCCCTAAAATAGGGACGCTTTGATGTGCAGCCCCTTGTTGCATTTTTGGCACTTTTCAGCTCCTATAAAACAGTGATAGTTACTGCTTGGTACTAAAGACATCATCAGTCTAAAGGAGCCTCCACACGTTCAATGTTACTTGACAAGTATTATTGATGAAAATTTTTCGTCAAGTAACATTGATGAAAATTGCTCCCACACGTAACATTGAAGAACATCCAAACGATCAATGTTACTTGAAACATGAATCATTAAAGTAAAATTGTCAAGTAATATTGAACGTGTGGAGGCTCCTTAAACGATTGATGACGAATTGCATCGACAAATCTTACAAATGTTGCCATTCATCCATGGTTCACAATCCATATAAAATTGGAGGTACGTGGAAGGGACGAAAAATTGTCGAAAGCCTCAATTTAGGAGGCCCAGACCCGCTTTGGGATGTAGTACCACTGATAGCTAAACCACTGGAGGGTTTTCTTTGCACATTTTCTTAAAACTACAAGTTTTTAGATTTTTTAAAACACAAAAAACAAAGAGTTAAATTCTAATCGAAAAAATTGTTTATTTTTGAGAAAATATCGCAAGCACAGAAAAAACACATTGAAAATTTATCGCCAGGCTCAAAAAATCTTCTAAATGAGTCAAAGAATATTGTTTTTTTGATACGTATTAAATTCTAAATTTATTTAAATCATAAATTACTCAAAATAAATGTAATCCAGGTTCGTGTCGAAGTTCACATTTTACGCAGATAAGTCGATGACTTGTGTGTCGTTGACATTATTTACCCAAAATACATGCGACTCCAATAAATTTAAAAAAGAATAAAATCTAAAAAAAAAATTTTCTTGATTTTTTTTTTAAATTTAACACTAGATTGCCCAAGCAAGTCATTTTGACTGCTTGACTTCCTTGGGCAATCTAGTGTTAATAAAGTTTTGTTTATTTCCAATTTTATGGTAGTGGTAATATTTTCAATACTCATAAAATTCAGTTTAGAAGTCGTTAGCAAATTATATTTTAAACAATTTGAAAAGAAAAAAAAACTATATTTATTAATTTAAAAACGTTAAAAAATAACAGACCATAAAACTTGAAGCCATTATTATGAAAACATAAAAAGTATAAAAATAAAATTGTGGTTAAAAAAAACCTTGAAAAATCTTTGTGTTTCAAAAAAAATGTTTTGATAGCCAGTTCTTAATTTGCAATAGAAAATGACAAAACAATTGTGGCAGAGTGTGAAAAAAATCGCAGTTAATGTCGAAATATATTAAAAGATTAGATTGATTTACGTACTTCAAATTGGATTCAGTTTTTCTTTCAATATCATCTGAGAAGCATATTTATTTTTAATTTAGATTGAGTCAATGTCCAATTTATTTTGTAGATAGATATCACAAATACAAGTGAGTTGTGATTTTTTTTTAGATTTGGATTCATCGTTTTTTGTTATTAAAAGATTTTTTGTTTTATAAAAAAGTTTGGCTCAAAAATGAATCATCAAAAAAATTATTTAAAAAAAATGTTTGCTTAAGTAAAAAAAAAACTCTTCTAGTGACGATAACGTCCATAAACTTGACTTTACGAACTGAATAAAAATTCTTTCACCATAAAAAAAGAAATTTTTGAAGCTTTTCCAATTTATTTTGCCCAAGTTGCGCTTAAAGTTGCATTGTAAAAAGAAGAACAAGACCGAAGAGGGTTGGAAGTTCAACGATCGATAATTTCCACTAAAAATACGACGACTACATGAAAGATGCAAGAACTCATTGTGGCCACAAGGCTCTGCGGTGAAAATTGTTTCCATAAATTTTGAATACTCTCAAAATAGATGCGGTGCGAGTAAATTTTAAATCGCCATATTTGGTTTTATTTACATAAAACCGGGTGAAATTTTCGAAAGTAAAATAAACAGCAGGCACCAGCTGTGTTTGATAGATAAAAACGATTTGTAAAATGCGCCATCGCCAATTGCCAGCCACCAGTTCACAGTATAAAATTTTCCATGGGTTTATTAACCAAACGATTAGTAGAGTTTTCTCACCCGAACTTTCCCACATTTTCTTCCCATTTCAATGGCGGGTTTTTTTCTTCTTCTAATTTCATGCCAAACTTTATATCAAAACCACTGATTCGACATTTTATATTCTGCGAGTTTATTGAATTCTGCTATATATTTAAAAAACATTTATAAACTAAAGGGGCTTTTGAAGTAAAAGCTAGGCGCCTTTGAAAACTTTTCCAAACAGAAAATTCAAACAATGAAAAATAAATGTTTTAGGCGCGTGTTTATTTTGGTTTATGGCTAAATTTAGATGTAAATTCGATGGGAAAATAAGAAATGAACAACTTTTCCGTTCTAATTTTAAAATGCGACCAGTGTTTTCCGATTGGGGATTTCCTTTTTGTACAAAATCGAAAAAAAACGAAAATCTTTTTTCGTTCATTAGCAACTAGTTGGAGTTTTCCTTTATGTTCGATTTGGTTTCCATTAACCTGCGGAAAATGTCGACTTTCGGCAACCTATGATCACAGCGAAAAAAAAAACCTTCTTATGCTTAATACATATCTATGTTGTATATACATAGATTTTGTGTTTGTATATTTTACTAATTTCTAAATGACAGGAGAGGTCACTAAACTTCAAGCCGAAATTTTCTTTATTTATTTTTTTTAGTACAAACATATGCCGAAAGAAATTTGGGTGGGAAAATCTTGCTTCTCTGTATAAATAATGCGTGGTTAACGGTCGAAATATAACCTTAAGGATTGATGACATGACTTGGAAATTTTTTTATTGCGACTCGTGAACTTTTCTTGCCACGTGGGAAAGCCATTTAGATGCATATTGAGATTAATTATAATTTTCTCGTGCTCTTGATTTCATATATGGCGAAAGAAGTTCTGTTGGATGTTTTTTCGAAATTTGTAATAAAACAAAATATTTTTTTTAGTGTTAATTGATATTGTTTATGACTTATCAATGATCAAAGTTTTTTTTTGGGATGAATTTCAAATTGAATTGTAATAAAAATGCTAGTTTCAAACCAAAAGTGACACTATTTTGCCAATGATTTGAAATGAATTTTCGTTAGATTGGGTTTTTATTAAACTTGTTAATCAATTTTCATATTTTATAATTAAGAAGAGAAAAGTAGTTTTTACAAAGAAAATCAAAGTTTTATACTCAATTTTGTTGACTTTTCAACTTTGTTTTAGGTCTTGATTAGACATAAATTGCGTTTTTTTAATGGCTGCCATTAAGATGACCCTTGAAGACATATTTCTTCCGATTATTCCGAATATTATCGCGCAAGACATAAAAAAACCTGACAAATGTTGTCTCCACGGGACATTTCAATAGCAGGACATGAAAAAAAAAACCGAATTAATTTTTTGGATTCGGTCTCAATAATGAGAAATTGAGAATAGTATTTTTTAGGTTAAAACTGTATTTCTTTTTTGTATGATGAGCAAAAAAAGGGCCCAACAAACTATTTTCAGTTTTCGAAGATTTTGAATGCAATTGAAATTGTGAAAATTCTAATCAAGAACATGCAAATTTTTCTGATAATAAATATTTGGTGATTTATATGAAAATGCAGACAAGCAAAAGGGCTAGTACCTTGGATTGATTGTACCTTAAAACCAGGGCTGCTGTGGAGTCGGAGTCGGAGTCAGGACAAAATTGCTACTTTAAGAGTCGGAGAAAATTTGTCTCAGAGAAAAAATCCACTTTTGATCCCGAACCAGTTTATTTTACATCCATTGGCCACTCCCTAGTTTATTGTCCCAATTCTTTACAAAAGTCAAAATTTACAACCAAACAATATTTGATTTGGGGTTCTATAGGAGATCCGCTGATTTTTTTAGTCGAACGAGTCAGAGTTGGAGTTAGACCTTCTAGACTTTCAGGAGTCGGAGTCGGATATTTTAAGACTTCCGGAGTCGGAGTCGGATATTTTAAGACTTCCGGAGTCGGAGTCGAAGGTTGAGGTACCGACTCCACAGCCCTGTTTAAAACTGTTACATTTTAGTATTGAACCAAGCAACGAACCGGGGTTGCTTCTTGAAAATTCAGTTGCTTAACTTGATTTCATTAAAAAACAGTAAGCACTATCAGCACAAAGGCTTGTTTTGTGTACCCAAGTTATCAGAGCTTCATTAAACAAAAAAAAAATTTAAATTAAGCATAGATTTTTCTTGTTATCGATGTTTTTGATATCGTAAATTTTGGTCCAAGGTACGAACCCTTCGCCTACCTATGTTTCGTATATTTAGTGCCGTTTGCACCAACAAAACTTAGCAACTTTTGTACAACTTAAAAAATTTAAGTCGAAGAATTTCTACGGTTTAAGTAGGCTAACCACAACTTAATTTTTTAAGAATAATACGCGCAAACGGGCCTTAGTAATCTTCTTTCCACGTTTACTAAATTATAACATTAAATTAAATAGTTTCCCGAATGCCGAAAATTCGATGCTGCCAAAACTAATCCGGGGCGTATGTTCACCCTAGCTAAAATAGGTCCCTGTTGTCTTGGTGCTTGCAAGATCATTAATTTATTTTTTTCCGTACAAAAGTTGTTTGTATTCATTGAAAATTCTGCGAATCTCTGGCCAAATTTAATGAAAGTCGGTTCATACATTTTATACGAAAACAAACAGAAAAGAAACAGAAAAGAAACAGAAAAGAAACAGAAAAGAAACAGAAAAGAAATAGAAAAGAAATAGAAAAGAAACAAAAAAGAAACAGAAAAGAAACAGAAAAGAAACAGAAAAGAAACAGAAAAGAAACAGAAACAGAAAAGAAACAGAAAAGAAACAGAAAAGAAACAGAAAAGAAACAGAAAAGAAACAGAAAAGAAACAGAAAAGAAACAGAAAAGAAACAGAAAAGAAACAGAAAAGAAACAGAAAAGAAACAGAAAAGAAACAGAAAAGAAACAGAAAAGAAACAGAAAAGAAACAAAAAAGAAACAGAAAAGAAACAGAAAAGAAACAGAAAAGAAACAGAAAAGAAACAGAAAAGAAACAGAAAAGAAACAGAAAAGAAACAGAAAAGAAACAGAAAAGAAACAGAAAAGAAACAGAAAAGAAACAGAAAAGAAACAGAAAAGAAACAGAAAAGAAACAGAAAAGAAACAGAAAAGAAACAGAAAAGAAACAGAAAGGAAACAGAAAAGAAACAGAAAAGAAACAGAAAAGAAACAGAAAAGAAACAGAAAAGAAACAGAAAAGAAACAGAAAAGAAACAGAAAAGAAACAGAAAAGAAACAGAAAAGAAACAGAAAAGAAACAGAAATGAAACAGAAAAGAAACAAAAAAGAAACAGAAAAGAAACAGAAAAGAAACAGAAAAGAAACAGAAATGAAACAGAAAAGAAACAGAAAAGAAACAGAAAAGAAACAGAAAAGAAACAGAAAGGAAACAGAAAAGAAACAGAAAAGAAACAGAAAAGAAACAGAAAAGAAACAGAAAAGAAACAGAAAGGAAACAGAAAATACCTCTGAACTTTTGCATAAAAAATCCGAAGTACTTGTCTTTAATATTGGTCTTTAATATTTTGAGATATGATTTAATATGTAATGTTGTTGTATTCTTATCTATTACTAGCTTGCATACCCGTCGTTGCCGGTTTTTTTTTTATGGTATATGTTGGAGCTAAACTTCAGGCCAATCGGTTCGATAGTTTCCCCGCGAAAGGGTAACATAGAGGAAGAGCTAAGTTTCGAGATCACTTTACCCCCTCCCCTTACTCGCCCCACCCCTCGCGCTACTTTTCCGTATCCCTATGTTGGAACCAGAACTACCACAGATACTCATGCCAAATTTCAAGTAATCGGTTCAGCCGTTTTTGCGTGAAAGAGGAACAGACAGATAGACACCAACTCATTTTTATATATTAGTATGATTAAACAATATTACCGCCACGAAGATTATTTTTATGAAAGATCTTACAATTATCTATTTGTGTAATTTTTATTGTTCACATTTTAGAATGAAACCGTAAATAGAATCTTTTAATTATTGCGCAAAATTAACTCCCAATCAATTAAAACGCAGTTCAATATTTTATAGAAACCATGACTCTACTATAATTGATTGCTATTGTAGCCTTGATTTAAATACAGAAACGCTAAATACATAAAAGCAATAAAATTTTATTTCATATATATCATATTTTAAAATTGTGGGTGTAGTACTGAAAAGCTTACGTACATGAACTATACTTATTTGCTTTCGCATTATTTTTATTCACGTATAATTTTCGATCTCATCTCATGACGCCCGATTATTTTTTTTAAAAGTTATGGCACATGGAGCAATGATTTTGCGTGAATTTATATTTAGAATCAATATTATTAGAGTACTAATAAAACAGGATTCATATGCAATGATCTTTTAAATCGCTTTTTAAAAATACATTTTATGGTCATTGGTAATAAAATATAAAACTTCGAAAAATATTTGCGATTATTAAAGATGACACCAAAAGAAATTATTTGGTACTTAAAACGAGTCTTTCAAGGAAAATTGTAAAGTTTTTTTTATCCTGCGAAAAT
Source organism: Chrysopilus asiliformis (assembly GCA_964034945.1). Classification (NCBI taxonomy): domain Eukaryota; kingdom Metazoa; phylum Arthropoda; class Insecta; order Diptera; family Rhagionidae; genus Chrysopilus; species Chrysopilus asiliformis. Next base: position 3,026,950 of record OZ035961.1, read on the forward strand.
ATAATTTGATGGTTTGAATGTGCCAAAACGTGTAAATTCGGTTTAATACTTTTAGAAAAGTTGTTCCCCATAAAAAACATGTAGACCCAAATAAAATCTCGGTTTGCCAAACTCAATTTAACAAAAAATGCGGAAATCGTCCTTTTGGGGTAGTTGGATATAGAATATCCCCAAACTTCACGCGACAACACCAAAATTTGACAGTTGTCAAGTTAAAACATATTGCAGTTGAACGAAATTATAATGTCCTTAACACGTTGGCTACCATGTGAGCCACCGGTGTACACACACTATTGTCATTACCGTCAGTTTCTCAAGTTCGATGGTTGAGTGCAGTCGCTCGTGCGGTACAGAGGGGGTTTTTTGTCCGTTATATTTTATTCGATTCGTTCGTTTTTGTCTGTATTGATCTTGTGTTCACTGGTGACTCACAAAGTACAGAAATGATTTTTGCGTTTTTTCCCAGTGTATACTAGCGGAGTAAGGGTTTTTTTTGGCTGGTAGCCAACGTGTTAACAGCATCGGGCTTAAATGGAGACGAAATATGTTAACTCCCAAAAAAATCTGTAATAGAATTAACTTTTAGTGTATAATTTGGCCAAAATTTAAGCCAATCAAGTTAAGGGTTTTTGCATGCAAAAGAAGTAAGTAAATTAATACATGCTAAAACACATCAGTGAAATTTATCAGTTTTTTCACAAAGAGTGAAAAACAAATAATTTTTCCAATTTCCCACGGGCTATTTACATATATAAAAAGTTTCCCATTGACTCCTCAAAACAATTTTATTTAGGAAATAAATTGACAAAGTCATTTTGTTTACGTTTTAAATTTAAAAAAATAATGCGTCGAACGTAGAGCTTTAGAGTTCGTTAAGACCTTGCTTTAAATGGTAACTGAAAAGATTGCAGCGCAATTTTCCTTTTCAAATTTTCCAATAGCGGACAACAAAGTGAAAATGTTTGTAATTTGTAAGTGTAAAAGTACAAAAGTTATTTAACAGTGGTGGTTTGCACGCGACATTTTCACCAAAGAGCCATCAGCCATATAAAAATTTCACGCATGTGCCAAAATCATAGTAAAATTTAAAAAAAAAACAACAAACATATACAGCATAAGCGGAATATTTAAAAAATCTCTGTATGATATAAAGGTTAAACAAAAAGCTTGTCTTCTCAAAAAAATTTTTCATGTTGCTCGGAAAATATACAAAATTGAAGTGAAAAAAATCAGCAAAAATCCAACTTATTTTTTATTATTTTTCTTTAAAAAAAAAAGAAGGAAAATTTGTATTTCAGCTGAAAACACACACAGATTAGTTATAAATAATTTCGCCGCCATAAACGTGCGCGATGATCTCCAAGTATAGACCTTTGGGATTTTGCCAAAACACTGGCTGGGATGCGCAAATTCACATGCGCAAAGAGCCGAGGAAAATTTTTCTCATGAGCACCGCAATATTCAATGATACAAAAAAATTAAGAGAAAATCACGGATATGAACTCAAAATTTTCCCATTTGCTTTGAGGCGATGGTGGATTTTTTCTTATTTATCCATCTTTCAAAAAATATTCTTTTTTTTTTTGCAAAAAACATTTTAATATCAGTATATCATATGGCAATATTAAAACATGATGGAAAGATGCCCGTTTGTATAAAATTCAATTGAAAAACATTTATAAAATGGAAATTTCTTGAGAAAAAATATTTTCAAGGTATGATTATCCCATTTACAATGAGATTTTGCATTTCATCTAAGACCTGTAAATATTTGTGTTAATTTTTTTGAATTTTTTTTTAATAAAAAACACTCTAGGAGACATCAAAAATAATTTTCTTTAAGAGAAAGTTTAATGGCAAAAAATTCGAATTCTTTTCTCGATTTTATTTTGCGATATTGGCTACCAACGTCTTGACGTTTTTTCATCTTTGGTCGACATCGACAACAAACAGCTGTCAAAGGAAAATGTTCAACAATTTGCTCATCTGCCAAAAGTGAAAATGCACTCTACTTGTTGGCAACAAAATGATCAAATGTGAAAATGTTTATTGCACTTTTACTTGATTAACAGCTGATCAGGAAAAATACACTTTTCATCAAGTATCCATTGTTGGGGATAGGTTTTCCGAAAGAAAACAAACTTTTGGTGTTAATAAGGCTGATAATGTGCTAAAATAATTGAAATTGGTTTGCGTTCCAATCAAATTGGATCGAAATCTGGCTTTCGGTAACTTTTAATGAAAATCTGCTAATTGGATTATATAAATGTTTTTGGCTTATAAACTTGAATCTCCCTACTTGGTGGTGATTATGTAGCCCATGATGATGACGATGATGATTTGTTTTTATACAGTTTCAAAGATTCGCAATTTCGTGTGAGTCAGTGAATGACTTAATTGGCAAGAAAACACCTGAAAGTTCATGGTTAGTGGATATTATGAGATTTAGCGGAGACAACTGATTCTTTCTTTTCTGATACACGCCGGCCGTCATTAAAGAAATTACAACGCGAAGAGGTAATTAACGAATCTCAGCTCACAGTTTTTTTAAGTCCGACAATCAGACCACATCCATTAAACTCTTGGTGACAATTTTTTTGGAGTGTTTTTATTTTTACTGTTTACTGTCCCTATAACTTGACTTCTGAGATTAACCAGGATTGGATCCATTTATTTTCATTATTTTTAATCTATTGTTGAAACCGTGGTAAACGGCGAGGGTAAATTATGGGGGGTTCAACCAATTTTCATTCATTTAGTTGTAGAGTTTTAATAATAATTTAGTACTCAAATTTACCCTCATTTATTCAGTATCACTTTTTGGAGAAAAAGAAAAACCTTTCAGAAATATCTTATAATTACGTTGAGTTACTCGTGACCATTCAAAAATCTTAATCAGTTCCATCTAGCAAAGGCCGTTCGTTTCAATTGAACAGAATAGAGCTAATATCAATAAAACTTTAAAGAAAAAATCTTAAGTTAAAAGAATTCTTAACATACAAATCCATAGTCAGAAAACTAGAACAGCAGTTGTAAATAAAGACTCTACAAAATTTCAGAAGGATAAACAAAAGCTTTTGAAGCATATTGGAAAACTTTACAAGACCACCATCACAAACACCCTAATGTAGTTGATGCACTTTTGAACCACAAATTAGATTCTTAAGTCGCCTTAGTGCGAACGCACACGCTTCTTCTCGTCGCGGCAATTTTTGGTCCTCAAAATGCCTTTCCGACGTACACGTTTCTTCACTTTTTAGTAGGAAAAACTTGTGTACAACAAGCCGTCGCTCATGTGTGTGTGGTTCTCATATATGTGTTGTATTTCCAGCTCATTCCTTTATTGGCTAGCACCAGTGTTGGGGCCAGATAATTATTTTTTTATCTAGATAAAGATAAAGATAAATGCTCGTAATGTTTATCTAGATAAGATAATAGATAATGAAAATATGAAAGATAATAGATAAGATAAGATAAAAAGCCAAATTATCTAGATAATTTTTAGATAAATATTTATTTTGACATTGCACAAAATTCAAAATTACGTACTAAAAAAAATAGCACAAAATTTTTTGCTTTTCTTGATTTCCAATTTAAATATAATAAGAAACGAAATAATAATAAAAGAAAACGGATAAGAAACGTTATCGTAACGTAACGAAATAACGAAATGATTTTCGGGCTTTTTCTTCAAAATTACGTTATAATGAACGTTATAGAAATTCAATTCCGTTACCATAACGAAAAACGAAAAAAATATTACGTTTTTTCGTTGTTTATTAGTATTTCCTTGTTTTGTTCAGTATTATTTTTTGTGAAATTTCCCACAAAAGTTCATCAAGTATAACCCCACAGACATAAAATATAATCAAAAATATTGGAGTAGTGTTTTTAATCGTATTTTGATTCTAAATCGGATTTTGTTTTGGCCAGATTCACTCTATTTCTGGAGATACAAAAATGGAAATCTTCTAAGCAAGTTTTTTGGTAGCGAAAAGATTTTCTTTTTAGTAACTCCAGAAGTAGAGCGAAATTCTATAAAAAAAATTCTATATCTTTGATATCAAAATCACGCTTTTGTGGAGACAGTTTTTATACCCGTATGGTGAAACCAAAGGGTATATTAACTTTGCCTTACCGTTTGTAACGCCAAGATCCCGTCATCGCACAAAAAAATGAATTACACCAGTGTGTTTAGAATGATAAAAAAAATTGAATTTTGCATGTCCGTCCGTCTGTCCGTCTGTCCGTCTGTCTGTCCGTCTGTCCGTCTGTCTGTCCGTCTGTCTGTGGCGCGGATTGCGGGCGCACGGATTGAGCTAGAGACTTGAAATTTTGCGCAGATTCGTTTTTCGTAAAATGCGAGGCTAAGTTCGTTAATGGACAAAAATGGACCATTAGGGGGGGTACCCCCCATACGAACAAAAACGTTTTTTGCGAATATCTCAAAAACGGAGCATTTTATCAAAAAAGTGCAAGAACAAAAGTTATTTAGGATATGATTCTACATAAAACTCCCATACATCAAAATCCGATTGGAATAAATTTTAAAAAATCTTATTGGAAAGTTTGACTTCAAAGTGGAATTTTGGTATAACTGTTCGAATTTTGATACGAATATCACCATACGGGTCTCCAATGATTGCCAGATTGGCAATTATAGCTTTTGTTATGTTTTTAATGAACAAAACTTTTGTGTGATTTTTTGTCTTTTGTATTTTTTATTGATTTTTTAACTTAATAATCACATTTCTTTCCGTTTTTATTTGTATTTTCTTTTTGCTGAGTTTTATTATTTGTTATACAATTTATTTTTATGGAAACTGAACTGAATTACTTTGTGATAAACTATTATTACAGTGCGTTTTTTTGTTTTCAGTTTCAATACAATGTGTAACGGAATAATAACATTATAACGTAACGAAATTAAGTTTTTTATCGATACAAAACGAAATAACGTCACGAAATATAAGTTTAATTTTGCTACGTAAGGAAATTTATAACGTTATGATTTTTTATTTCGTTCATAGCCCGGTTTACACTTGGCAACAGTTACTGGCAGAACTTTTTTTTTATGGACAAGAGAAGAGAGGCGAGGGAAAGAGTGACACTTCGCTTCCTTGTCCGTAAACAAAAATTGTTGCCAATTATAAAACTGTTCCCAAAAAAAGTTTTTAGGTTTTCAAAAGTATGCAGAAAACAATTTCGTTTCAGCATTTTTTCAGATTTAATTTTTTGATTTTCGGTGGTAACGATTATCTCTAGATAAATGGGATTTTCCTTTATCTAGATAAGATAAAGATAACTTTTTTGGGGTGTTATCTAGATAAGATAAAGATAACATTTTTTTTTATCTAGATGATTATCTAGATAATTATTATCTAGATAACCCCAACACTGGCTAGCACCGAGGCAACATCAATTGCCAAAATAGAAACTGCCAACAATAGAAGAATATGGACTGGTTATTTTGTTATTTACCTACCTACCTGAAAAATAAAACTACCTGCAATGGGTATTTTACTATTTGCATTCAATTTTTGTTTATTTGGGATATGTTTACGAGTCGGTGGCTAAGCACTGACTGACTCAATGAGATTACGCACACATGCATGCTGACGTGCTACATGAGCGACTTCGTTTGTGTGAGTAAAAGAAGACGAGAAGAACACTTTTCGAGTGGCGACTTTTCCCCTCTTGCCGCACTCGTTTCTTTCCCACAATTTGGTGAAGTTGCGGCATGCTGATGACCGAAAGTTGCTCAGTGTACGCCCTCGCTTAGAGGTTATTTGCCAGGCGCATCTATTTCAGAGGTAACATGCAAATATGTGTATTGATTCGAAATAAGCAACAGATCGTTACTATAGTTGCAAAATTTTCAAATGGCAACCGAATGCAAAATTTGTTGGTTTCTGCATATGCGTAGAATAAAAATGTTTCAATTTTTATATACATAACCATACCATGCGTGCATCCAAATGGCAACAGGCGAATGATTTAATTTATGAAGTTTATAATTATGAGACTATTTTGTCTAACATTTAGAATTCGTTGTAGAATTGTGGGAAAATTCACCTCAATAAATTTATTTGCGAAAATTTTATGCTAATCTTATATGAGAAGAACTACTCTATATTTAAATTTGTTTGAAATTATCCAACCAAAATATGGAGGAAAATTAATTAAACATTTTTTAGGTTGAAGAATATCATATTTACCTCTTTTTATGTGAGAATATGAATTCAAAACAAGAAAATCTATCTGTTTTTCCATATTTTTTTCTCAGAAAAATCCACAGTTGGTTTCTGTATATTTCTTGAAAGAATTTGAATACATCAATGATTTATGTTAATTTTTCTTTCGCCTTTCACAATATTGTTGTTTGGACTAAATTTCGTTGGAAAATCTTATTGTTAGAATATTTTTTTTTTGAAATACCAAAAAATTGGCAAAACATAGTTTTCTCTGATTATTATTTTCCCTCAGTGATTTTAATAAATAAATTTAAAAAATATATGTAAATTATAAGACTTACTTAGACTTACTTGGGAAAATTATAATTTGAAATTCGGCAGAACTTGAAAGGAAAAATTATTGTTCTGATAAAATATTTTGAAAATCAAAATACGTTTCCGATTCGATTGATATCTTTTAAACAATAACCCATTCTAATATCATGATTGAAAAGAAGAACACAATAATTATTGTTTCTATTTCAACACCATAGGAAAAGCCACAATTGCCAGGGCCCAATCGTCAAATACTCTATATGAGGACAGACTAAATTTTTATTTAAAAAATCCATTTGTGTGGCAGAGGGAGAAAGGAGTGGTTCGATTGGATTTTGATGTATTGATGAGTTATGTAAAATCCCATTCTAAACACATTTTACCTTAATAAATTTTTCAATACGCGTCACCGTTTTCGAGAAAATTGCAAAAAAAAACTGTTTTCTTTGTATGGGTGAGGGGGAAAAGAAATGGTCCGATTTTATCCGTTCAAGAACATCCTTGCTATTTACTAGAAACGAATCTGTAAAAAATTTCAAGTCACTAGCTCAATCCTTTCGAAAATTATTGTGTTGATGGACAGATCGACAAACAGACAGACGGACATGCAGAAATCAAAATCTGTCATCGCAAACATTCTAATGTAGTTGAATTTTGTTTCCGACGATTGGTTCGATGCGTTACCAAAGATATACTAAATCATACTAATATATAAAAATGAGTTGGTGTCTGTCTGTTCCTCTTTCACGCAAAAACGGCTGAACCGATTGACTTGAAATTTGACATGAGTGTCTGTGGTAGTTCTGGTTCCAACATAGGCATACGGAAAAGTAGCGTGAGGGGTGGGGGGAGTAAGGGGAAGGGGTAAAGTGATTTCGAAACATAGTTTTTGCGCAATGTTACTCTTTCGCGGGGAAACTACTGAACCGATTGGCCTGAAATTTGGCATAGATGTTCGTCGGGGGTCTAGCCCCAACATAGATCCATTAAAAAGTTTTTAAGTTCTTTCCGGTTTTCTTCGTATTCTAAAACTTAGACAAAAAGCTTAACCCGGCAACGACGGATATGCAAGCTAGTTTAATATATTTCTATATGATTCTCATATAGAGTACAAACACGATACCTATCTTTGCGATCAAAAACTTCTTAGAACACGATGAAAGGTCTGTCACGGTTAAAAGCATTTTCAGTCAAATGTTTTTTTTCTTCTTTCGAGATAAGCATTTTTCCGGTAAAAATATTCATACGCGTTTCACACTCATGAGTAGTACACTAAAACAATGTAAGAGTACAGCGAAATTACTGGTAATAACGTCACATCGGTGTAATTATCTCAGTTATTACAACCTATATGATATAGAAGTTATTATAACGGACTTAATTTTGCTTCATTATCACACCGTTATACATAATTATCACATCTTTGCATTGTATCCGAGTTCATAGGTGAATATCATGAGAATTTGAAACAATGCTAAAAATTGCAGGTAAAAAATCTTCATCATAACGTTGGATAAAATATGTGTGGTTGTGGGTTCGCAGAGTAGAGTCACACTATGCCACGGTCGGCTAAAGGTTTTAGGTTTTAGATACTTTTATACCTGGTGCTAACTTGTGTACCTTGGAAAAATAACAAATCTTTTGCCTGTAATCTCTGGTAACAGAATTTATCATACAAGATTATCGTAATATCTACAGTAAAAGGTGTACAAAGGTAACAGCGAAAAATACCATCATCAAGTTGATGAATAAAAGGTGAATTATCAAGAAACCAACAGGCAAAGGGGTCACAAAAGAATATAATTAGCCTTTCCTACCGTCATCTGTACCAACTAAATCGAAATCCAAAAATATTAAATTTGAAAAATAAAAAAAAAGTTCCACTAATACTGCAATGGCATATTTTTATACACTAGCTGATAAAATTATACATTTTTTGCTATACTGTTAGAAATGGATAAAATTAATCTTTATTTAATATATTTTAGGGGAATTCACTCTTGATCGTAGATAGTAAAATCGTAGATTGTACTGTACATCTACGATGGAAAAGTACAACGAAGCGTGAGCAGCGCTTTACTAGAGGTTGTTGGTTTTGTCGTAAATTTTTGACTCTTTTATCATTTTAAAGCATTTTTAAAGCAGTTTTAAAGCAGTTTTAAAGCAGTTTAAAGCATTTTTTAACTCTTATTTATACTAAATCATATAAATACTTTAATTTACTTGCTTTTTCAATGTCCATTTTAGAGTTGGCACCAAGTTGACATGTCACAAAACATGCCTTAACCTCACTTTATTAGAAGCACGACAAAAACTACGATTTTACCATACCTTCGGGTGTGGTAGATTGTAGTTTTCGTCGTAACAAAATTTGTATGGAGAACTGTCAAAAAACTACGATTTTATTTACGATTCTACGAGTTTACGATCAACTACGATAAAGAGTGAATAGCCCTATTAAAAAAAATGCCGACAGCCACCTTTTGATACAAATGTAGTATGAAATCATAATTTTGAATAATTTTCCTGCACATTAAAATTCTAATGACTTTTAAATTCAATTGACATTTATTTGATAACTACCGATACTCATCACATGGTGTATACAACCATTCTTGCTCAGCAGTTGCAGTTTTTCTGTTTTACTTTGCGATCAAAATGCAAAATTTTAAACTCGGTCGCTGGAACCTCTATCTAGGCGCATTTCTAGCCAGGCCAACTTGGTCATCCAGTTAGCAAGTCTTTATTTTAGTAACGTTTGTTTGTACTTACTAAGTTACTAGCATAAATACTACTATGATGTTTACTTGTTTTTAGCCAAGGTAAAGTCTAGGTGATTGTACAGTTTACTAAGTGCAAGCATTTCTACATAGATAACAGTATAAGAGCATAAATTATGTATATGTAGTCCACGCACTATCTTTTTATTATGCTGGGGAGCATAAAAGTAGACAATGCCCCCAGCAAACATCTGGACTTGTAAGTTGTATACCAAATATCACGTTTATAATAAAATATTACGAATGGTCAGTAAATAAGGCCTTGCCTGTCGTTTCCTATGATTTTTCTTACTATTACATAGAACTGTAGTTAAGTTTTATCTAACAAATCATATTAATTGACCAAAATAATTTTTTGTATAATCATTTGGTTTGCTGGTATAGCGCAATCTTATTGCATCGTTCCAGTACTAAAAGCAACATGAACTCAACGTTATTGATTGAGCATAATTCTCATGTTCAACATATTTGCCTCTTTCGTTCGACTAGAACCTCGTGCTGAAGCATAAAAATTCCATTTCGGGTACAATAGCATATTTTGTACCATAAATGAATGGTTTGTCTCTTTTCGGCGTCTTCCCCTACCTTACACTGTTAAAAACATCGTAAGCAATTTCAATTCCATAATGTTGTCTCATTTCAACTACCGTCAACGAAGGCTAGAAATGACAGATTGTGGAAAAGTTGGTCAACAAATTAGGCAAATTACAGGCGAGGCAAGGGACGAGACAAGAAAGACCGACATGACAATCGCGGACAAAGTGCAAAAGACGTTTATGTTGCCAGTTAGTCAGTAACTTTTTGAACAACATTTCGGCGAGTTTAGTTACATTCGTTCAGCCGTCATTTCTGTCTGTTTGTTTAGCGTTTGTGGTGTTTTTTTTTACAAAGTGCTGTTTTCTCACTAAATTCCATGTCAAAAACTAGATTAGAAGCTCACGTAAATTACGGCGATTACGAAAACGCACCCAATTTCAAGTGAGGCAAATGTACTGAACATCGAAAAAGTGACCAAGCCCATTTGTCTCCGCATATGTGATTTAAAACAGTTTTTTTTTGGTTAAAAAAACAAGCAAGCATAAGATAAGCAGCATAGGTGTCAGTGTGTGTGTTTGTACGTGTTCTCTGACTGTTGAAAAATCTTAAAAATTAATATTTATTTTCCATCTGACGTCATCGCGTAATCATCCAACAGTTGCTTTAATTAAAGGAATTTACCAAAAAAAAAACCATGGAGGTTCGTCTCTACTATTTTTTAACTATTTATCTTCCGTAGTTTAGTGTAAGATTTCGAGAAATAGCAAAATTTTATCACATAGGCTCTAAATTGCTATTCTATTTAGCATAAGACCAACACATACTCAACTTTGGGTGTTAATTGAAAGCATGAGTAACAGTTTGACATTTGACCATAACCTTTAATTAAAAAAAAACAACTTTTCTGACTACTCGGTATAAATGGTCCAATTTTCAGATTTTTTTTTGTATTTCAATTTTTGATTGAAAGAATTTAACGCAAATAGTGCGTAAAATTCAGCATTGAAAGCGACATTTGTATAAAAATTAAATTCCAATTTAGTCAAAAACGTCAATGCGAATTGTGTTCTGTTGGAAAAATCAATAATCATTTTCCCAATGGCGGCCGCGTACAACGAACGGATTATTGTCCGTGTAGCAATCGTTAAACTGTCATTTTGACAGCAGAAGGATTTCAATGGGATATTCAAACTATTCTTCATCTCCAGCGACCGCCCTTCCGTTAAAGATTATTGATTCGATTCGAGTTTAATTTGAATTTGAATTTCTCTTGAATGAAACATTTCGCGGGCTACTTTTAATTAAATGCATGCTTGCTGTTGCTAACTTACTATAAAACGTACTATTCTAATCCACTTTACTATATTACTATAGATATTTGCTTAGGCAAAGAAACTTGTGTCATTCCGATAACAAATTACGATGAAAATGAATTTCCGGCGAACCGTAATAAGAGCCTTAGGTAATTTGAGGCTTTTTGCTTCTGTTTTTCATTGTTAAGACAGTCTGACCTCCGGCGACGACCGTCATCATTCTGTTCTCATCAATTTCGCATACTTGAATAATGTAGATTGGAACTTGTTCCCTCGTCCCGTTATTGAACTTGTTCTAATGGAACCCCAAACGGATTAAATTTTTATTGTGGCTTTTTTCACCAGTTTGTCGGACACTTAAAGGCTTAAATTTAATTCTGGTAATGACAGTTTAATGTGGCGTCATTAAAATAGTTTTATTCAATATAAACTTGCTTTTTTATTTAACAATTTTTTGCAGAAATGTAAATAACAGTTCAGAAACCCTAGCATGCGATAGATAGGAGTGGCGTACTAAAAATCTATCTAACAGATTAGTATTTCTTTGTTCCCGCTTAAATATAGCGGAAATAAACAGTTTATAAAAACATCAAAATCATGGCGTAAAGTATGAAAAATCCCAAATTTTCTGGTCTGTTTATGCTGAAAATAACAAAATTATGAATTTTCCATGATTTTGTATTCAATTAGTAAGTGCTACACCCAGAGAAAAGATAGTAAATCTAACTATTTTATAATGAGAAATCGCGATTATTACTAAAATAGTTAATTTAAGTTACAAAAATGGTCAAAATCGAAAATTTTTACAAGAAAATTAACTTCTTAGTAGTGAAATTTACTATTTTGTATTTAGTTTGACTATTTCTTCGATTGAAATTAAGTAGTTTCTAATGGAAATCAACTATTTTAGTGATAGTTTCGATCTCCTATCATACTAATATATGAGGCGTTAAAAGCTAGAGTAGACCAAGCCACATAGTCGAGTTTTTGAAGCTTTTCCACTTTTGTACTATTATTGACTATAAATTTTTGGAAAAAAAAATTTCTGTGGACTTTATTACTCAATGTTGAAATGTTCTTTTGTGCATCCAAACATTTTTATCTAAAAACTCACTCGCAATAGTGATTAAAACACAAAAAATTTCACGATTTCGACATGTGGGTTGGTCCACTCTAGCTTTTAACGCCTCATATAATAATGAGTTGGTGTCTGTCTGTCTGTCTGTCAGCCTGTCTGTTCCTCTTTCACGCAAAAACGGCTGAGCCGATTGACTTGAAATTTGGCATGAGTGTCTGCGGTAGTTCTGGTTCCAACATAGGCATACGGAAAAGTAGCGCGAGGGGTGGGGGGAGTATGTTACTCTTTCGCGGGGAAACTACTGAACCGATTGGCCTGAAATTTGGCATAGATGTTCGTCGGGGGTCCAGCCCCAACATAGATCCACTAAAAAGTGGCCCAACAGGTGGGGGAGTAAGGGGAGGGGGTTAAAGTGATCTCGAATCTTAGCTCTTCCTCTATGTTACCCTTTCGCGGGGAAACTACCGAGCCGATTGGCCTGAAGTTTAGCTCCAACATAGACCATCAAAAAAAAAAAATTGAAAAAACTTAACCCGGCAACGACGGGCATGCAAGCTAGTTATAAAATAGTTAGATTTCCTATTTATTTCTCTGCGTGTATGGCATATCAAATACGTTGCCGCATTGTGCGATTTTTGGTGATAGCCAACAAATTTAATCCTTTTATCTTCTACAAAAAAAGCTTAAACTGGCACAATAAAAAAACATTAAGTTAATAAACTGAGGTTCCTTGCGTTAAATTGGCAACAAGTCGTGCGCTAGCCATTCGTTCATTTAGTAGCCTTTTAGTTCAGACGCGCACTACGATGGAAAGTATGGGAATAGTGCTAAAGTTGCAATTTGAGTTTTTAAAACTAATAAAAGTCTGGTATACTAGTTTATCGTGTGTCAGAACCTCAAATTGTCGTTTTAGCAACATGCGTACGATCGCAGTGCGCGCTTATTTGGACACCTTTGTTAGTTTGTTCTCCTAAATTTTAAAAATCTATTAATAAAATGGCGTCACGCGGTTTTTGATTGAATGAATCGTAAAACTTTTCAACGGAAGATTGGTTTATAAAAATAAATCAATCTGCCTTTCAAAATTCAATGATAAAACAATAACAAAAAAATCTTAAACTGCGGTTAATATCGTCAACATTGCTACTCGGACAGGTGTTCATATGAAATATTTAATTACCTTCGTGTACTTACAGTCAAAAGATGGTAAGAAAATTAGAAGAGATATGCAAAAATATCTCTGCCATTATGTCATGGAAATGGATAAATAAACTTCAAGCGCATAGCAAACGAGAGCAATTAATGACCGTAATTTAAATCGAGAAAAATTCCAAAGCAAAAAAAAAACGAATTAATGATGTTAAACAAATTCTGTTGGAATCATGTGAGTTTTTACATAATAGAGAATTCCATATGCACACATGTTGCGTTTGTTTTTGAGTTAAAATTTCTCGTCTGTTTGTTTTTATAATATTTAATTATAGAAATGATTAGATAAAAAATGATTTATTTACAACAAAAAAAAAACTTGTGGTATTATTTTGAAATTAATGGCATTTTAAAGTCATTTTTCAAAATTTTTTATCTTTTCTTCTGTCTACTGATTACAAAGTTTTATCACGGAAAGTGAGAAAGAAATGTTAAAAAACTTTGAGCTTAAATTCAATAAGATTGAGATAATTACGAAGAAAGTTTTTTTTTATTTTTCAGGTGAAAGACTTTGAACGAAATGGGTCACACGGACTTCGCTTTATTTCTTTGAAATGTAGTTCCGAGAAAAGATTTTAAAAACACAAGTGAATCAAAACGCATCTGAGGTTTTATATTACATATGTAGCTCGTATATCGTCTAAAACCACAGAACTATATAACATAGAACAACTGTCACCATACAAAGCTCTGCTGAAAAATTGTCCCAAAAGTATTTCCCTCTTTATCGTACTTGAACGCATCCACTGAACTGCATAAGGCCGCGAAATTCAAATTTCGTTTGCCGCGAAATTCAAATTTCACAAGTTTGAGACTAACTTTAGGCGTCAAAAACGAACTTTAGGCGCCAACACCATTCCGAAAGTCTATTTTCCTTTGACAGCTCACGGTTTAAACGAGACGGCTATATTTATTTTCATACGGTTATCTTGCTCTTACTTGAGTCGTTTTGATACACTGAACTGTATTGAAATGGGACTATTTGAGACAGCAAATCGAGCGATCTAGTATATCTATGTCTAAAACAATCAAATTCAAGTACAGTAGAATCCCGATAATTCGTATTTCAAGGGACCAGCAAATTCATACGAATTAGCGGGATATACGAATTATCGGGGTACGAATTATCGGAATTTTTTTCAAGGGACCAGCAAATTCATACGAATTAGCGGGATATACGAATTATCGGGGTACGAATTATCGGGATTCTACTGTAATACACAATTTATTGCCGAAAACGCAATATGAGTTGCAGTACAAATATCTATGATCCGACAGAAGGCTAGTATTTGACCGAAACTGAAGGTTTTATCGGACGGGATAAAAATCAATACATAATTGGGTAAAAGGATACAAAAAAAAACAAAGGAGGGTGACACTTAAACATGAATTCAAACATTACCAATTTTGTCAAAAAAAAACCTTAGCTCTGTACGTTCCACTGGACAGATCAAAAAATATTTTTGTGATTTTTAGAATTCACCTTGATTCAAATTTTCGGCAATCTTATGGTTCTTTATCTGTTGTTCTCTTCTCATTTTAAATTAGTATTCAACCCACACCAATTTGTTAATATTGCCGACTCAATAAAAAAGCTTTATAGAAAAAGTAGATTAAAATAAAAATGCAAACACATGTGAAATGGCCAATATTATTATGTCATATTGGCTTATGTGAATACGTAAACAACAAATAACAAAAAAAAAAAAAAAGATCATTCTTTCGTTTAGATAAGTACTTCAACTTCTATAGAATAGACTCGGAGAAATATTGGCTTTGTTGGACACTCGTCACGTCACTGAGATTATACAATTTGTTCAGACTATTTTTCCCTCTATTATTCAATTATGAAGATTAAAAAATAGATAGTAAAGAGGAAAATTCAAATAATCTCCCCGCACTGTGAATAATATGAAGTTGTTTATGCGGTCTAAGCTGATTTACACGTCCTGAATTTTGTTCATGCATAAAACCATCATTTACAAATGGAAGTATTTCTAATTCTTTTTACACGTTTCATTGATTTTCTTCGTTATTCCCCTTATTT
Source organism: Chrysopilus asiliformis (assembly GCA_964034945.1). Classification (NCBI taxonomy): domain Eukaryota; kingdom Metazoa; phylum Arthropoda; class Insecta; order Diptera; family Rhagionidae; genus Chrysopilus; species Chrysopilus asiliformis. Next base: position 3,042,423 of record OZ035961.1, read on the forward strand.
CTTTCGATTGGTTTTTCCTCCAAAAATTATGAGTAGATACTTTCATGACGAATTTTTCTGTGGCATTCGTATAAAATTCGACCCTAGAATCAGGGCATCAATCATGTATTCCGACGCGTCTCTGTCTTTCGACTTCGACGCAGCTTTTAACTCTTGACTTCGCCATATCAGCAGCTTCAAATTTCCTCTGGAGTGACAGTCAGAATCACGGTTCGATTCAGAGTGACGATTCCGCGAAATTTCAAGCTGCAGATATGGCGAAGTCAAGAGTTAAAAGCTGCGTCGAAGTCGAAAGACAGAGACGAGTCGGACTACATGATTGGTGCCCTGGCCTTCACAGCAGGCGAAAATTTTCCACCATTTTCCCGATCGTTGATTGTATTTTTATTTTTTCAAGCAAATGCTTTCTCGTTTCTTAGATTTTACACTTGTCGGTTTTCATATTTTTCGCTCTATATCAGCTTGAATCGATAATGATAAGCGATCATGTGGAAAAAAAAATTATTTTGCATTTTCATTATTTGCATTTCCGCTGATTCAGGCTGATTCCGTTGCCATTTGATTGTTTTTGATTGAAAAAGTAGCACAGGTCAATTGAAATAATTACATCGTAATGTGTTGGATAAAAGATGAATAATAGTGCCGCGTTTGAATTTATGCTGTTAAAAATAATGTCAAGGAATTTTTCACACTTATTTCCATAACAATTTTTTTCCAGTTGATCTCAAGCGCATGCTAGGCCGGGTGTGTAGCGTCAACTTATAAAGTTCAGGGTTTTAGCATAATGACTTAAACTCACCTTTTCATTAAGAAACATGAAATATGAATCATCGGGTATACTTAACTTTTATGCTTTTTGATATCAGTGGTGATCTTTTGTGACGGTGCATGGCTAATTTGACAAAGTTCGAAGAAATTTTTTTTTCTGTAATTAATTTAGTTATTCATTGGAGTTTAATGTCAATGACATTGTTGGGACCTGGGCTCGTGAACATTTCGGCTTACGAACTAGTTTAGACCCCAAACAATTCCTCGTTTAGCAAACAATGTTTTTGGTTTGCTAATGAAATTTCAGTTCTTGGACATGAGTTTCGATTCGTGAAAGCCTCGATTTAAGAATTGTTTTCAGGAAGTTCATGAACCAAAGTTTAAGGCAAGCAATATTTCTAGCGATAGCTCAAACCGTATCAATACTTTTTTTGTTACAACACCTTCGGTCTTACATTGATTGTGAGCCATGAATTGGAATTCCAACATTTATAATCTATTTGGCAGCCTATTAATAACAGTCTAAAGGTGCCGCTCCACATGAGAGTAAATGCCGGCGAGAACCTCTCGATAGCAGCTACTCGCAAATGGACACGTCTCTGAGAGTCGCTCGCAGAAACTCGCGAGCTAGTTTCTGCGAGCTGTCAAAAGTGATTCTACTCTCTAGTCGACATGCACCCACTGAACTCTCGGGGAGTAGCTCGCCAGATACTAACAGCGTTTGAATTTCGCTAGTAGCTCTCGAGAACGCTAGTAGCTAGAAGCTCGATTTCGCTAGTAGCGATAAAAAAATCGCCGAAATTAACTCAAAAATGGACAACCTCCTGAGAGTAACTCTCGAGAGTTTTTGAGAGTTACTCGCGTATTTACTCTCATGTAGAGCGGCACCTTAAAGCAAAGGGTCCCAATCCTTTATCTTTCGCAATTTTTTCGCCGTTTAGAAAGATCAGCGGTTCCTTTCTCCAACTGTGATCGATAGTTCATACGGAAATTGAAAACCCTTTTAAAAATTCGACGATAAAAAATCCATAAAACACATCACACTAATTTTCGTCTTTTCGGAACACAATTTTCTCCTTCCCACCCCCCTCCCTACCAACTTTCCTCGCACGTTTTTGTATGGAGTTGAGGGAATGCCTTCAATGTAAAATTCTATAAAAGAAACGCGCCGCAGGGTAATAGCGATATCGTTCAAAGTGAACGTGAACTTTAATTTTGTTTGCGTGACGGGGGTTAGGAAAAAATAGTCTGTACTTATAGTGACAACTTATTCGTTAGAAAGGTTTTTGGAAAAGTTTTCGACAAATAAAGTAAATCAGGCCTCAAAGAGTTTTCACAATAATTATGCAATTTTTGTTATCAAACTATCACTCGACCTCAACGAGGCAAGAAAATATTGCGTAAAATAAATTATAGTTTGCTTGTTTCAGTACAACAATTTCTTTGTACATATCCGAAACTGATTTTTTTTTAAATGCTGATAAAAACTGCTCGAATTGAATTAAAATTATGTATTACAATCGAAAGATCAACAAAAACCGATAGGCGAAACAAAGAAGTTAGTAAAATTGAAATACCGAAAACAAAGGAATGAAAACTTGTAAAAGTTTCCACATTAAATCTCCACAGTCAACTTTTCACTCACGAAATTCGCGTGTGACCTTTCAAAAACTGAAGGAGCGGATATCATGCTCATTGGTAAAATCTCGTTGGAAAAGGTTTTCGGAAATTACTAAACAATAATACTTTTGAAAACTTGAATCCCACCAGAGCCAAATGTTGCGCCTTCAAGTTCAACGAATCAGAAAAAAAAAATTGAACAAAAAAAAAAATAACGTCTTTACGACGCTTGCTCATGAATCATGCTGCTCAAAGTCCGCCATTATTTCGTTTTGTATTTTTTAATTATGTTTTCTTTATTCGCCTTCGCCCTCATCATTGCACTTTGTGTAGCAGAAAAACCAAAAGTCTGCTTGAAAAACATTTCCAATTTCAGTCAAACCAAACCAAACCAAACAACGGCCACATGAAGCATACAAAGCATAAACGAAGCATAACCGTAGCATAAGACAAGAGCACACTTGGAGTTCTTTTTAAGCAACGGAAAACGTGACCCAGCGATTGAGTTACATAATTGAAATGCACGTCCTAACTACGAGTACAATTTAATCCAATCCAATGCTGTTAGTACGTTTTTTTACTCGTATTTTGCATTAAAGCGGACCCCTTCGACTTGTATCGATCTATCCGCGGAGCTTTTATTAGAATATTCCCGTGGGTGATTGAACCTTCCTAGGAATTGGAATATAATTGCAGGCAAAGTACTGCAACATTTGAGTTCACAGTCATTGACCCGTGGCTAACATTTAATATTTAGCTTTAGTAATAACTAGCTTGCGTACCCGTCGTTGCCGGGTTAAGTTTTTTCAATTTTTTTTTGATGGTCTATGTTGGAGCTAAACTTCAGGCCAATCGGCTCGGTGGTTTCCCCGCGAAAGAGTAACATTGAAGGAGAACTAAGTTTCGAGATTACTTTACCCCCTCCCCTTACTCCCCCACCTCTCGGACTACTTTTTAATGGGTCTATGTTGAGGCTGGACCCCCGACGAACATCTATGCCAAATTTCAGGCCAATCGGTTCAGTAGTTTCCCCGCGAAAGAGTAACATTGAAGGAGAACTAAGTTTCGAGATGACTTTACCCCCTCCCCTTACTCCCCCCACCCCTCGCGCTACTTTTCCGTATGCCTATGTTGGCACCAGAACTACCACAGACACTCATGCCAAATTTCAAGTCAATAAGTTCAGCTGTTTTTGCGTGAAAGAGGAACAGACAGACAGACACCAACTCATTTTAAAAGCTTTTATTTAGCTCGCTATCTTGTTTGTTTGTCTGTTTGTCAGATCAAATCTTGCAACCCAATTTTGACCCACTTCCACTTGTCCGATTGACTTGAAATTTTGCACACTTATATAAGTCCGATGACAATACAATATTTTCACTACTTCGTCCTTATAAGGATAACGGAAGGTCCTGTAAGGATAACGTGATTATCCTTTTCTCCAAATTTTCCGGAAAAAAATCTATCCTGGGGGTTTTTGGCGTCGCTGAATCCGAATCTGTCATTAAAAAGTCAGTAAGGATAACGGAAGGTCCTGTAAGGATAACGTGATTACCCTTTTCTCCAAATTTTCCGGAAAAAAAATCTATCCTGGGGGTTTTTGGGGTCGCTGAATCCGAATCTGTCATTAAAAAGTCTGTAAGTATAACGGAAGGTCCTGTAAGGATAACGTGATTATCCTTTTCTCCAAATTTTCCGGAAAAAAATCTATTCTGGGGGTTTTTGGGGTCGCTGAATCCGAATCTGTCATTAAAAAGTCTGTAAGGATAACGGAAGGTCCTGTAAGGATAACGTGATTATCCTTTTCTCCAAATTTTCCGGAAAAAAATCTATTCTGGGGTTTTTGGGGTCGCTGAATCCGAATCTGTCATCAAAAACTCTGTAAGGATAACGGAAGGTCCTGTAAGGATAACGTGATTATCCTTTTCTCCAAATTTTCCGGAAAAAAATCTATCCTGGGGGTTTTTGGGGTCGCTGAATCCGAATCTGTCATTAAAAAGTCTGTAAGGATAACGGAAGGTCCTGTAAGGATAACGTGATTACCCTTTTCTCCAAATTTTCCGGAAAAAAAATCTATCCTGGGGGTTTTTGGGGTCGCTGAATCCGAATCTGTCATTAAAAAGTCTGTAAGTATAATGGAAGGTCCTGTAAGGATAACGTGATTATCCTTTTTCTCAATTGTTCCGGGAAAAAATATATTCTGCGGGTTTTGGGGTTCGCTGAATACGATTCTCAAGTTAAAAAGCCTGTAAGGACATCTCAAATGTAAAGCTATATATTCGAAGACTAAAAAGAACAAAATAAAAAAAAATAAAAAAAAAATTTTTAAAAAAAGCTTTTATTAAAAAAAATGCACTAAAAAGAAAAAAATAATTTTCTGGACGCTGTGTATCACAAATATAAAAGCTTTTAAAAAGCGAGATAAAGCATAAAACAATAAAATAAACATTTATCTCGCTTTTTAAAAGCTTTTATATTTGTGATACACAGCGTCCAGAAAATTATTTTTTTCTTTTTAGTGCATTTTTTTTAATAAAAGCTTTTTTTAAAATTTTTTTTTTTATTTTTTTTTATATATTAGTATAATATAATATAATAATTATATTTGTTTTGTGTGTATTTTAAAACGTAATTGTAATTACATTTCTAACTTATATGTTTTTTTAAATTTGATTTTAGACATCGTCGACCACAAAGACCACTACTATAACCGCTCCTGCTAAGTTATATGGCAAGGATCTCAGTGAATATGATGAAATTGATGTGGACGCCCTTCTAGCTCAATTATCGCCTGAAGAAATTAATATTTTGGCAAAAGAAGTCGATCCAGATGTAAGTAAATGATTAGAAAATGTTCAATAACCGTTTGTCGATATGAAAAGTTCTGAAAAAAATATTAGAAAAGATTCGATTAATATTCATCAAAATCAAATTGATAAACCTGATCAATAATTTTGTAGTAACCTACCTATTTGTAGGCATATTTTCCAATTTCATATCTCAACAATTTTCTTTTATTATTACATTAGCTTGACTTGTGCATTACGTAAGACTCCAATAAAAAAACACTTTTATTACTTTTATCAAGTAAAGCTACTCAATTGGAAACCTAAAGTAATAAAATATCATTAATTAATGCAGATATTTAGACATTACGAAAATGAAAATTTTATGGAATAATAAACGGAAATGAGTCGAATTTGTAAAATGCATAACGTCTAAAATAAATTAAAGTTGTTTTCCTTGACTGCAGAAATCGATTTAATAATTTACGATTGTTTTTTTTATGATTTTAGGATAATTTTCTTCCGCCTGATCAAAGATGTAGTTATCAATGTGAAAAAGAGGCGACAGGTCCGCTTGATCGTAAAAAACTTATTGAGCACATAAATAAGCAAGCGATAGAAACGCCAGATGTGCCTGAACTGGAGCCCTTCGTTAAGGGTACGGTTAGGGGTAAAAAATGGATCCCGCCGCCCGCTGAACAAAGGGAGCGTGAGGCCGAGGAACAAATCGCCATCGATTTAGGTGATGAATACGAACACGCTCTCAATGATGCCACACAGGAGGAGATAATTGACTTGGCTGGTAAGCAATCATTGTCGTTTTTAATAAGAAAAAAAAATATTGAAAATTTAAAAAAAAACTCTTAGCTATCCTTGGTTTCCATTCGATGATGAATCAGGATCAGTATCACGCTTCACTTTTAAATAAAGGTCAACCAGTCGGCTTGGGTTGGGACGGCATCACGAAAACATCGCAGCAAAAAATCTATCCAATGGATCCACCAAATGACACAGACGTCGATGAAGCTATCAAACGAGTCAAGGATGACGACTCTAAGCTCATTGAACTTAACCTAAATAATATTAAGGTTTCTTGATTTTTTTTTTAAATTGATTTTATGAGAAATTCTTTCGAATAGTTGTATAATTTTTTTTTTATATTTTAGAATATTTCTGATGAGAAATTTGAACAGCTTATCGAAGCACTGCCAAATAATGAACATCTTGAAGTTCTATCGTTAACAAATGTCGGCCTAACAGATAAGACGGCACTTCTGCTGGCAGAGGCAATTGAAAAGACCAAAACATTACGAGTATTAAACGTTGAAACAAATTTTCTTAGTCCGGCAACAATTGTCGTCTTGGTTAGAGCTTTGCTTAAGGCCAGAACAATTGAGGAATTCAGAGCGTCTAATCAAGTAAGAATAAGATTTGCAAAACTAAAGTTGTAAAACTCATTTTGAAAGCTATGATTATGAAATCATATTAGATTTAGTATATCGTTTGTAATGTACCGGATCAATTATCGGGCACCAAAATGAACTGCTCCAGGGTGTTTGGGTTGAAAAAAGATTTTGATTTTTGCCTGTACGTGCGTCCGTTCGTCCGTTAACACCCTATATTCATATATTTCTAAAAAAAATGACCTAGAGACTTGAAAATTTACACAATTGCGTTCCTAGTAAATAGGAAGGCTAAGTCATCATACAAATTATTATATTATTTTTTAATTTTCTGTCCCTATATAAAGTACTAGCTTGCACACCCGTCGTTGCCGGGTCAAGTTTTTTCAAATTTTTTTTTTGATGGTCTATGTTGAACCTTGATGGTCTATGATGGTCTATGTTGAGGCCAATTGGCTCGGTAGTTTCCCAGCGAAAGGGTAACGTAGAGGAAGAGCTAAGTTTCGAGATCACTTTACCTACTCCCTTTACTCCCCCACCTCTCGGGCTACTTTTTAATGGGTCTATGTTGGGGCTGGACCCCCAACGAACATCTGTGCCATATTTCAGGACAATCGGTTCAGTAGTTTCCGCGCGAAAGAGTAACATAGCGCAAAAACTAAGTTTCGAGAACATTTTACCCCCTCGCCTTACTCCCCCAACCCCTCGCGCTACTTTTCCGTATGCCTATGTTGGAACCAGAACTACCACAGACACTTTCTTATGATTTGATTTAAATTTGTTGATGAAAATTTCCGATCTTACCAAGCTATGCACACCATTTGTGACAATATTTCCCTTTTCAACTCATTCGGTTAGAGGTTGTCCATAAAATACATCTCACATCTGGGGATGGGGTTTGTGGAAGTTTGTCAACGGTAGTACATCCTACTTGTATAAAAAAAAAACTACGAAAAGCCTGACTAGGCATGAAGGCGCGGTCCAAAAAGCCTACAATTTGCGTTACATATTTTATGGACAGACCCTTAGATACCTTGAAATTTTTTTTCGAAAAATATAAGGCTTTTAGCAACGATATCCGTGCGTGTAATCAATAGGATTTACCAAACTCTTGCCCAGCTCGAAACTTTCGGTCGTTATAATGAGTTTTCTCTCTAGTTTACATAAATGAAAATTTTGAGTCTTGAATGTTAAGGCCTGTGTCCACATGGAAGTTTATTTGCAGAAGTCGCTTCCAGAAGAGATTTCTGGTGTCACAACTTCTGGAAGTTCACTTGCAGTTAGAGTTTCCACGGGAAAAACTTCCAGAAGTCTCTGCTAGAAGCGACTTCTGCAAATAAACTTCCATGTGGACACAGGCCTTTAAGTCTAGTATTTGAATTTACAAAAAATCTTTAAATATTTTAGAGATCGTCAGTTCTTGGAAACAAAATTGAAATGGAAATAACCGATCTTGTGGAAAAGAACACATCACTACTTCGATTAGGTCTTCATTTGGAGTTCAATGATGCTCGCCATCGAATCGCCGCCCACCTACAGCGTAACATCGACAGGAGTGAGTATTAAATTGCATTTATATTAGGATACAAAGATTTTAAGAAAGCCCTTACGTTCACGTTGGAAAAGCCGATAAAAGTATTCCATAGATTAAGATTTTCAGGAATCCAGCAGGACACCATCAATGACATACAATTAAATGTAATTAAGATAGAAATTAGTTTTCAGGTGTTTTTTTAGACTCCAAGAACATCAATATTTTGCCACAGATTTTCCTGTTCCTTTTTTTTTAAATATAGATTAAGTAGATCATCATTTAATATTCGATATTTAAACGTATCCATTGCATTAATATAGGTGAATCATCCATGCACAATAAAGGTAGAGCATCAGAGCCATCTGACATCGAGATACCGTTCATCAATATTGATGAAGTCTATAGATATAGAAAAAAATTATCATCGCTTGCATTATCATCATCCACCGCGAACGATGACAATGCCATTAATATCATTGATGATCATCAACAAAGCAATGCACCTCGCTGCTCTTCATCACGCAATATCATAACCGACGAAAAAGAAATTTAAATCAGAAAAGCAAATTTCGTAAATTTCTTTCGTTGTGTCATTGATATCGAATTTCTAATAATAATATTAATCATAATAATTGAAAAATTTAAATCAATTGGCCCTTATCATAATATGCTTGTCTTAAGGTGGCTTCTCATTTGCGCCTGAACTAAAAGTCATTTTAAGATACAAAATTTTTCTGATCAAAAGCGAAACTCTTTTATTTTTGTAGCTATTGCGGCGAAATTGAGGTAATAAGTTGATTGACCCTCGTTTTTCCCCCCGTTTAGTCATATTCCATATGTTGCCTCCGTTACGTCACATATTGTGGAGGTTTTGTTTCGTTACGTTCTATTCTGTTATTGTTACGTAGCTTTAGTGTTATTAATACCATTTATTCATAATATCCATACATAAGTAGATAAATTCTATTTAATTAAACTTTAGTATTTATTCTGCTTATTTATAAAATGCGTAATACTACTGATTACCTGATGTTGTTTGTACCTGGGATTCGCTTTAATTAATCAAAGTACATTTTCTAACTTTACGGAGAACACAAATCGATTCCATTTATTTGTAGAGTCGTTGATACTTGGAGATTTGCTATAGAATTCGAATATTGTTTTTAGGGTTTTTTTGGAGAATATTTCAGATTATAAGATTCAAGTTTTTATATCAATCGCAAGTTCTAAAACATGAAAAAAAGAAAAACAATAGTATATTACGCAACAAGGGGCGAAAGTCAACGATTTCAAGAGTGTGAAGTTAGCTGCACGAGCGAAGCGAGGGCAGATATCACACGAGTGAAATCGGTGACTCCGCTCCGAGTTGCGTATACAATTTTTCATAACAAATTCATTGAAAATATGACTTGAGATGCCATTTAAGCGCGATTTTGGTTTTGAAGAGTAATGCAAAAGGGGGTCAGGGGGTTCAAAACAACTATATTCTATAAATTCGTTTTATTACTAAGAAATGTTGGTCAAAACAGATTTTAATTTTTATATTTCTTTCCTCTGAAATAAAAAATCAACATAACAAAAAATGGAAATCGACAATGCTCAACTAAATCACACTTCGCTCGTGCAGCTAACTTCACACTCGTTCAGTTTCATTCAAAAATTTTCGGTTAGAAGCATATATGGCTGTACTGCTTCCTCTAGTGTTTGCTGCCTATGCAGTTTGTCATCTGTATTCTGTGGTACGTGAAACACGTCGCGAAAGCGCACTTTCGGTCAGCTGTTCGCACTTTCGCCCCTAGGGCCGAAAACGCAACTTTCGGCCCGCTACGGAGGCATCAAAAGGCATATTTTCGATGCATGTGTTATGAAAATAGTATTTTTCTTTCATTTAGTTAAGAAAAATATAAAAGCAATAGGCACAAGTGTATCAGTTCTTATCGAATCTTTAACAAACATTAGCAGTAGTGTAGCAATTGGAGGGTATGGAGGCGGAACATCTTTAGGTGATAAATTGACAGGAAAATGCAGCAAAGCGACAGAAAAATGTAGAAAAATTATGGAGGAATTACAAAAAATATCTTTAAATTTTCGTCAGAAAAACATTTGGGTGCTTAAAATTAAACAAATGATATTGGATTGCTCCAGTATAGAGATTTAGTTATATCTAGGGTAGCTTGACGTCCCGGATTTTGGCTTGTTGTCTGGGCGTCCCGGAAACTAAACGTTCCTCCGGGAATTAAACCAAATAGGCCCGTTTGCTGATACAAGTCATAACTATTTAAGTTATGCTTAGCCTTCTTAAACCAAAGAAATTCTGGCACTTAACAAATTTAAGTTCGACATAAGTTGCTGTGTTTCGTTGGTGCAAACCGCTCATAGTGTCGTAATTTCTAATCATTAAAAAAATTGACCTCGAAACCCAAACAATTTCACCACGCAGTTTTCTCAAAAATGACACTGCATCTAACGTATTTTACTTAAATTGGTGGGCTCTGTTTCACAACTTCAAACAATTTTTTTTAAACAAGTTCATGCATTTTTTTTTAAATCTTCATGAATAGTATACTGTTGTTAGGAGAATCAGGGCTGGAATCATGTATCTCGACGCGTCTCTGTCTTTCGACTTCAACTCTTGACTTTGACTCTTGACTTCGCCATATCAGCAGCTTCAAATTTCCTGGAGTGACAGTCAGAATCACCTTTCGATTCATAGTGAAGATTCCGCGAAATTTCAGGCGAAGTCAAGAGTTAAAAGCTGCGTCGAAGTCGAAAGACAGAGACGCGTCGGAATACATGATTGGTGCCCAGTTATTCAATTTTATAACACACTCGTCTAATTGTATTAGTCGCTTGCCATTTCCTTGGCGAACCCACCGTCGTGCCCCCTCGTTGTAACTGAGGTAAAGCTTAAGGCCTGCTGCCAGTTCGGCTACTTATTTCACAATGCAGACCAGTTCGGCTACTTATTTCAACCACGACGGCGGGTTGCCCTCACCCAGCAACGAGTTGCCAGGCTGGCAGTTTTTGAAAATTAACCTTGGGGGTAATTCTTACTTGTTACAATTTGGTCATAAAAAACTGAGAATTTTTAAGATTAGAATACACAGTTAGGTACATAGATAGGTGTGAAGTTATCGGTACTTGAAGAAAATTAATAGAGTTTCCTCTTTTAATGATTATTTCCCATTAATTACGATCATTTTTGTCATATTTAAAAAAAATATATTATCAAAGAATCTTTGATAATTTTCATCTTGACTACAAGCAAATCTAACAATCTCACACATTCGCCATGCACATCGATCAATCATTTGATTTCAAGAGTTTGATAATTTTTTTTTTGAAAATATTAAATATTTTTAAATCACAAGAAGTACTTATAAGTTAACAAAAAATTTTCTCTTTTCTTTGCATTTCTCTGTAAATTAATCCCCTTCGTTTGCACACGTGTACCAAAATATTTGCAAATATGATTTATGTAAATAGTTGTGCGTGTTGAAAAGGTTAAACCGAATCTACCGAAATTAATTTTGCCACCTGGCAATGAAGAGCTGCCACCCTATAAAATAAAACGGCTAGCGACATCACCATCTCCTTCGCCATCACCGCAACCACCACCGGATTTCGATGTTGAGTTCGATCCAGATAATGTTGTTATTCACGGTGATGTTGATGTTGACGAGGATAATATGGTCATACCTGGTGACCGTCGTTCAGTAACACCGATTAGAGATCAAAATCAAAATATTATCGGTGCACCACTCGACAATTTCACCTTTGATATGCATACGTGAGTGATGATTACCAATTCGGGCATAGTAAAAATGAAAAGTTTCCGAAAATTCAGTGAAACAATTTGTTAAATTTATTCAATTATACCTGTTTTTTATAATTCATTTAACAAACACGTTTACACAGAAAACTATATTTCGTTAATTTATTATCTATCTACACATACTTTACACTCGACACTCACGCAATGTCCGCATTTGATGGTCGTATTTTAATGGTTACATAAATATATTTTAGAGAAGGGTTGATTTTTTCTTATCTAGAAGTATTTATGTTACCAATGTCTAAAATTTACAGTAGCGTTTCGCAAGTTTAGAGGAATAAGTCCAAAATATTTCGAAACGGCTCTGCAAATTTAAAAACCCACAAACTTGAAACACTCAATTGTACAAAAAATTAACTCACATGCAAAAAATAATCCCCCAACACAAATGCCAGCAAATATATGGAAAGCATTGATTTCTAAATTACATTCATGTGCAAAATTAGCCAAGCAAAAATGCAATTTTTCTAACTAAAAGTTTGTCCTTGAAATACTTCACACTTTTAGAGAAGCCCTTAAACGTTTTTTTTTCTCAATTTTGTTTGTACAGATTTTGTTTTTTGAACTTTCTTACTTTTTACTGCACAATTTTGCAGTTTACCGAACCAAAAAGAAAGTTTTAATTTTTGTGATTTTGTTTTTGTCTATAATACAGTTTTTTCCAACCTTTTACACATCAAAACGCTTTATTCGTTGTTCTAACGATGATTTTTTTCTGATTTGAAAATCCATATTTAATAATTTTTTTACACCATCATTCTAACTAATTTTGCTACACCAAATCCTTTATATTGAATAAATTTATTTTTTCAGATTAATCACACTTTAACTTGATATTAAGCACCATTATTTTAGCGCCTGATGTGGATACCTTGTGGCACATTAAAAATGTTGTGACCTAATTAACAATAAGATTCTCAAAAATAATCAAAACCCTTAGGCCCGTCGTACACTTGAGCTAAGTTAGCTCAGCTATGTGCCTGTTTAGATGTGGACGTTTAGCGGTTCATATTATCCTCAATTTGATACGTGACGAAACACGCCTAGCTGAGCTAACTTAGCTCAAGTGTACGATGGGGGCTATTCACTTCAAACATTTTTTTTTTTGCTATGGAAAATTTATAAAGAAATCCAACGTTACGGGGTTATGTAAACATTTAAGACAATTTGTTTTTTTTTTTTTAGAAATTAGTTAGAATAAGAGGCTTTCAATTATGCGAACAATATTCATGAAAAATTTTTCCCTATTTTTGTGTTTCCAGTAAGAAAAGATCTTGATTTGCGCCTTCAATTCAGGTTTTTCAATAATCTCCATAGGAAGGGAACTATGATTCAATAATCTATCTAATTCTAATATTTATTAAATCAATTAAGAAAACAAGGTACTGAAATATCAATTTTAACATTTATTAAAAGAAAAGCAAAACTTGAAAAAATTGATTTTCTGGCAAAAGATTTTTCGCGCAGCAAATGTAGATAAAAAATAATTTTTGGTGACGCTTTGAATGGCAAATAACTTCTAATGCTGGTAGAAAGAAAACTTTGGCTGCGTGGTTTTTAATAACAATTTCAGAAAAAGTCAAAGTATCATTTATTGTAAATGTAACACACTTATAAATAGTACAAACGTCCGTCTTTCATATTTAAGATAGAAGTGAGGAAAAGTATTGATTTTAATATTGATTGATTGCTTTTTCATTAATTCTAAGCGCGGTATTACACACGGCAACTTTTGGGCTTATTTAAGCCGATTTTTGGGAGAAACGACTGCGGAGGGAAAAGTTGCCACTCGAAATCATGGCTTATCGACAATCTGCATACATGCAAAGCGTGTGAACTGGTTTGGGAAAAGTGGTTGGCAGAAATCATTTTCGTTCTGCAGGTAAAGATCTTGGGAGGTATATGACCAGCAGCAATTTCAATGGTTTGAGTCCACACACACACATGTAAACTTGTGTAGCATATGCAAACAGGATTGGCTTATTTAAGCCACAAATGTAAGCACATTGGCTTATTAAGCCCAAAAGTTGCCGGCTTAAATAAGCCAAGTGTAATACCGGACTAAATGGTGAGCAGTCTTTGTGTTTGTCGAAATTACGACACCAAATCACATTAATTACAAAAAGCTTTAAGATGTTTTCCACAAGTAGTTTGCAGTAAATATATTTAAAGCTAAATTTATGACGATATAAATTCTACAACACTTTTTATACAGAATTTTGATTTAATAATTGGTTTCTACAAAATCCGTTTTAAAAGCTTTAAAATGTCCAACAAAAGTATTAACTTTTGAGCAAAGAGTTTGCTTGATTTTTTTTGGATTAAAAAGCATGAAAACGCTTATAGCTTTCAAAGACAGACACAAAAATAAAAACACTCACTACTTACCTATTTTTATAATATTAAATAAAAGAAAAACTTCAATTGATTAATTTTGTATTATATTTTTTATAGGAAATAAATTACGCTGTTATAAGAAAAACTCTCAGAAAAAATCATCTCTAGTCATATCATATGTATAAAAAATTCTATCGAAAAAGTTCGTACCTTTCATTTATATAAAAAAAATACAGTTTATTACATATTTATAAATATTAATTGAGAACATAAGAGTGATTCAATGGCCTTGTTTATTATGTCAGCTTTACGCATTCAAAAAAAAAAAGTTATGGACTTCGAACAAATCTACTGAAATTTAGTATGATTGATGCTTAAGCATTTCGCCTTTGGTTTTAGCTACAATACTTTGCTCAATCGAAGAAATGAAATTAGGATTGTGGAAATCAAATCAAGTTAAATTTGCCCGCCAATTTTAATTTATACTAAGTCGAATTGTTTCATTTGCAAGAAGTTTGAAATTGGAACTGCACAATTGGATTTTATCTTAGGGGCCGTTTACATTTGCCTTCTTTCCGGAATATAAGTTCTTTCCGGAATATTATTCAGCGACATTTATTAATCTATTGCAGAATAATTTGGCAAAAGATCTTATGACTGGAATTTATTGTGACGATTTTGTCTGAAAAAAATTTCAATAGAGACTTGTTCCGGAACAAAGTTGTGGAATTTTGTGTTATAATGTAATCTACTGTACAACATGAATTTTATGTCACAGAATAAAATTTTCCGAACAAAGTGTCAGATGTAAATTTCCCCTTAGATATTGGCAACAGGAATATTGAGTAAAATTAATACAACTGCCGCCATTATTGTGATTGAAATTCAATTTACCACCATATTTCAATTTTCTTGCTGTATTTAGTTAGACTCGAGTATAAGTTAAGCTTAAAAAATGTAGAAAATAACATAAAATGCATCAATACTAACACATTACAACCTGAAAAATAACTCAACTGAATGAATTGTGAAGAGTGTGCTATTATTGTTATGTGATTATCTGCAATGTCGAATTACCAAAAATAAAATTGATTTCTCTCAAACCAAATAAAAAATCATAATTTAAAAATCCGATTAATATCACTAATAATTCTCTTTTCAGCATGAATATTTATATTGAATTTAATCAGAATATTTTGAATATAATGTTTTTAAATAGTTACTAAGAATTTACCAAATAAAAAAATACTGCATTTTTTTTTGTTGTCGATTTGATTTTATCGTTTTATGTTTTTTTTTTGTAATGTTTGTTTATAGTTAGTGCGTACTGGAAAAAGAAAATCCAATGCTATGAATATAAAATATTTTTCCAAACAAAATATTTTATTGCAATACGTATATAGTTTTTTTTTCTTTTTCTCCATATCTCTGTTGATCTTTTGATATTTTTTTAGTGAAAAATTAAGGAAAGAGACTAAAATTATTTTCAAATATTTTGCAGTACGCCTTTCCCGTCTGAACCAGCGTAAATAAAGTGAACATCTAAATAAAACAATCAAAACAATCCTAAGAAACAAACAGTACGTACTATAGAATTAAAAAAATAATAATTTTCATTGTTTTAATCTGTATTTCTTATAATAATTCGATTTCAGTATTTTTCAAGATTTTTATTTTGCAAATTTTTGGCTGCTTACTTATAGTACTCTCTCAGCTTATATCTAATGCACATAATTTTTTTAATTTTTTTATTTTATATGCTTTTAATGCAAATTTGTACATATCAAGTACTTTTTTTAATCACGCTGTAGTTATGCTCTATCTAAAATCGTTTTTAATGCTATATTTTTTCGGTGGTGGTTCTCTTTTGACGTTTTTAAGTTAACATGATACTTAGACATTCGGGCATATTTGTGTTTTGTTTTATCACCTGTTTCACAGACTGGCAGAACCAGATTTGTTTTAGTGCTCTCAATATTAGAAGTTATTTTTTTTTGGGAAATTTGGTGTCGCTGATTCCGAATCTGGCAATAGTTTGGTTGGATTAGCTCTAGTTTTTTATACCCGTATGGTTTAGATCAGGGGCCATCAAAGTAACTGTCGCTACCTTTACAATCAAAATTTATAACCACTACAAATAAAAATACAGTTCAATGAAACACAAATTTTCCACGGCAATGGCTTGATTTAAAATGAAATGCGTCATGCTAATAATGCCCCGATTCCAACTCAAAGCACGATTCGTTTTATTCCTGCGATCCGAAGTCGCAACACACAAGCATTACAGCACGCAATAAAAGGTCGATTATAGTGGCTACGCTGTTAAAGCCAATCTGTGTGATGAGCCAACCGAGCCACTAGCTGAGGGTGCCTGGTTTAGATATACAGATGAACCCATTTATAAAACAGACCGCATATCTCAAGCACTAGAACTGATCTAGCCAAACCAGTGCCAGGTTCGCGAACAGTGGCACCAAGTTACCCAAGAAAATACTCTAATACGGAATGCGCCAAATTGAGTGTCAGCCTGTGCTACGGATAACAAATCTTTTTGATTATTTAATCTGCAAAAACGTATGAACTTCAATTCTACAACAAAGAAGTGTAAATGAAAATTTGAATGTTTGGAACATTTCCAAAAATCGCAACTTTTTTTCAATACACGGAACAAATTTAAAAAGTTCTGCTCTCGCAGGTTGTAAATTCTGCACATAAAGGATATTTCCTATCATTTTGAAACAATTTCGGATATTTGAAGACTAAAAATGAGGCGTTAAAAGCTAAAGTGGACCAACCCACATAATCGAGTTTTTGAAGCTTTTCCACTCTGTGCTATTATTGACTGAAAATTTTTGGAAAAAAAATCTGTGGACTTTATTACTCAATGTTGAAACGTTTTTTGGTGCATCCAAACATTTTTGTCTAAAAACTCACTCGCAATAGTGATTTAAATACAAAAAAATTCACGATTTCGACATGTGGGTTGGTCCACACTAGCTTTTAACGCCTCAAATATTCGTAGCAAATGTATTCGTTTTAATAACTGGCAACCTATACTTATTTGAGTATCATTTTGTTTAAAAGCGCGTTGATCACTTTTGTTTTCCTTTTATCATGTAGTTTTTTTTTCACTTGAAATTAGAAGAACTCTTCAACGTCATAACTTTGTCATCATTGGATACTAAAATTATTTAGAACTTCTTAATTCTAGGATAATCAGTAATTATGCGTCGTCGTTTTAGTAAATTGTAGAAAAAATTAAGCTCCTGTAAATAAAAATCATTGTATAAGTTCGTTAGTTACCACAATTGGTTTGGATTCATTTAGAAAAAGGATTTCTCATCATGATCAAATTTGTTTACAGCCTTCCTTTTTGTGCTGTCATGGATGTTCTCTCATAATACTGTCCCCCTTCATATTTTCGTTGAAGTAATTTGGTTATTAAGTAGTTTTAATAGATCATATATTTGTTACTTTTTTCATGTAAAATAATCATTTAAATCTTTCAAATAAAAAACAAAACAATATAATTAAATTTGCTTTTTCAGCTTCTTTTTTTAATTTTCTGTAATTTAATTTGTTTTAAATTTGGAGTAAATGGTAAAAAAAAAATGGTAAACAAAAAATTAGTTGGTGGCTTTGCTGGATTATTTTATAATTTAAGCAGAACATTCAAAAAAATACATTTTGATTATTTATTTTGGTGTTTTGTGCTTTACTAGTTTCTTCGTCAATTTTTTTTTATCTTGCTTCTTGTTGAAATTTTTATCAAATAACTTTTTAAAATCTTTTCTAATCGATTTTGCTATGTATATTTACAGCCGGCCGTCAGCGACGAATGGGACACTTTACAAGAAATTACACAATTGGTCTTTGGCAATGAACAAGAAAAAAAATCAAAAATTCAAGAAAATTATCAGCTCACATGTGCTTTTTGTGCGTTTTTTAAATATTAAAATAGAAAATAATAAATAAATTAATAATTGTTATCTGGTTAACGTCACGTATGCAACATACAAAAAATTTGTTTGAAAAAAGAAAATGATTGATTAACATTTGTCGCTAATGCTTTTAAATGCTGCCAAGTTCTCTGTAAATCGTAAAAATTATGTTTTCTTTCTGTTTTTTAATATTAAGCAAGCACACTTCACAGAACTTTTATTATTATTATTTTTTAAACAATTCGAATTTGAATCAAGAAGTAGATAAATTGTAAAACACGAATAATTACGGAAGTACTTTTAAAATAATTGTTAGAATGTAAAACACATAATTTATTTAAATGTTTAATTTAACTGATGTGTATTCGGCAAGCTTGAAATACGAAACAAATAGAAATTTTGTTCATTTTACCAGGCCGCAGTTTTTGTTCTTAAAAACCATGACCAGTGCTTGTGAAATTATTTTGTTTTTAACAATAGTAGTCCAACATTAAATTCCAACATCACAATTTTATCTTTAAATCAAATACAATAATATTAATAAATAAAAGCATTGCTTTATTCTTCGAAAAAAATCGTAATACTTAAATAAAACAACAGAATTAATAATTATATTACACATGAATAAATAGCTCATAATTGAAAACTGGTTACAGAACTTAAGGCGTATATTTCGTTTTAAAAAAAAAACTTTTACTAATTTTATTATTTTTTATTAAAAAAAAATAATTTAACATTAAATACATTGTAAAAAGAAACAAATACAATAAATTTAATAATTTTAATCATAATTTTTATTTTGTAATTGTTATAAAATGAAACAAAAAGAACATTTCTTGTATAATTATGTATTTTTTTTTTCATTTTTTTCGTTCTGTTTCTGAAAAATTTTAAAAGTAAATTTAATTGTACAATAAAAAAAATCATTAAATAAAAAAAAAATGTAATTTTTAAAGAAACTATTATGACATGATATTATAAAAACAAGGAAATAAAGCTATGATATAAATTTATTTTATAATCCTCTATCGTTATTTCATTTACATCCTTTGGAATTTTCTTAGCATTGTACAGGGTGAGTCACAACTACTGTCAGTGAAGTTTAGGTACCAATGTTATGCACCTCTAGCATTTTTCCCCAGCGAATCAGGGCACCAATCATGTATTCCGACGCGTCTCTGTCTTTCGACTTCGACGCAGCTTTTAACTCTTGACTTCGCGATATCAGCATCTTCAAATTTCCTGGATTGACAGTCAGAATCACGTTTCGATTCATAGTGATGATTGCGCGAAATTTCAAGCTGCAGATGTGGCAAAGTCTAGAGTTAAAAGCTGCGTCGAAGTCGAAAGACAGAGACGCGTCGGAATACATGATTGGTGCCCAGTTTATTCTCTATATAGAATAATTTTATAGTTTTTTTTTTTTACATTATAAGTTATAATAATCATGGACGCGAAAAGAGAGCTCGTTGTGATCCTGCTATCCTTAAACGCCTTAGAGATGTTGGTATCAATGAAAGATTTATCTTCCGGACTATAAAACGATTTAGCGAGACAGGTACATGGAAAATTCGCCGCACATGTGGACCAAAGAAAACGGCAAGAAGCATTAGTAAAGATATGGGATGGAATGCCACAGGAAGGCGTACGTGCCAGCTGCAATACATTTTCCAAACGTTTACATCTCACCATTAAGGAGAAAGGAGAAAGATTTGAGCTGCGCAATTAATTATTAATTTTTTTATGTCTTTAAACCAAAAATATATTACTCTTTGAAATCCGTGCATTTTTTTATTTTTTACAGAATTTTGATTTACTGACAGTAGTCGTGACTCACCCTGTAGTGGAATCCGCAGGATTAATGAAGGCTTGGTCGGCCCAAGATGCAGGGCAGGAGGTTCAGGGAAAGAGATTTTTGGCAAATGTTCCATTTAGGATTTTAAATTCTCTAAAGGCAGGCTTTATTTTTGACTAATTTTATATATGGAGGGAAGGGACTTCCGTCCTAGTGGAATAGTGTCATTAAATCCTAAACCACAATTACGCGTGCGTGCGGCATTATTTTGTTCTGGCATCTAGTAGTTGTCACCGCGTCTAAAAGTAGAGACTGAGCCTACTCTACGCGGCACGGACGCGGCAACGCATCTGAGCAACGCGCAATTATAAATTTACTCATATAAATGCGTAGTTTTTACACTCACCGCGTGGGTGCCGCACGCACGCACGCGTAATTGTGGTTTAGGCTTAAATCCCTGACAAGACAAGCAAAAAGGCGAAAATTAGCGTGATGTACCTATTTTATGGGCAGCTTTAAGATTTTCCACTTTATTTTAGTGTTCGCGGTTTTCTCGATAACGGCCAAAGGTATCGAAAAACTGCGAAAAAACGAGTTACAGAAATCCCACGTTTTTAAATAGTTTTATTTTTTATACCCGTATGGTGAAACCAAAGGGTATATTAACTTTGCCTTACCGTTTGTAACGCCAAGATCCCGTCATCACACACAAAAATGAATTACACCAGTGTGTTTAGAATTATAAAAATAATTAATTTTTGCATGTCCGTCCGTCCGTCCGTCTGTCCGCCCGTCTGTGGCGCGGATAGCGGGCTCACGGATTGAGCTAGAGACTTGAAATTTTGCGCAGATCGGTTTTTCGTAAAATGCGAGGCTAAGTTCGTTAACCCTTTCGGTATTTTGATGCTAAAAAATTTGAATTGTCTTATTATTTATTTATTTTCAACACTCTATTCTCATTCAGTGCACCATTAACGGCCAATTTATTCACTAGGAGTTAAATCGCCTTAACTCCCTTAACTCACCTTTAACATGGAAAATAAGGTTAGCTAACTCCCTTAACTCACTAACTCGGCTTAACTCCTAGTGAATAAATTAGGGGTAAGTGCATTTTTGACCCAATTTTGATTTTTTGAGTAAAAAGCTGGACCACAGTGGACGTATTTGAAAAAAATTAAAATTTTTAAATGAATACTAATAAATGAATACTAATAGCTTAAACATCATTAATTTGTATACAGAGTATTTTTGAAACCCATAGAAAAAAACATGTACCGAAAGGTTAATGGGCAAAAATGGACAATACGAACGAAACCGTTTTTTGCGAATATCTCAAAAACGGTGCATCTTATCAAAGAAGTTCAAGAACAAAAGTTATTTAGGATATGATTCTACATAAAACTCCCATACATCAAAATCCGATTGGAATAAATTTTAAAAAATCTTATTGAAAAGTTTGACTTCAAAGTGGAATTTTGGTACAACTGTTCGAATTATGATACGAATATCACCATACGGGTCTCCAATGATTGCCAGATTGGCAATTATAGCTTTTGTTATGTTTTAAAAATAGTATACAAACATTATATACAAAAAAAATTGTTTTTTTTTTTGATTTTTGTTTTTTTTTTTGATAAATCAAATAAAAACAGAGTAAAATCCTGAACCGAAACTAATCCTTAAACTTTCAAGCCACACGACTGATGGGGTTGAAAAAAAAATCTTCGCACCATCCTCTTACGCTACAATGTGCTTTCTGCTGAACACAAGAAATTTTGTAGATTTTTCTGAAAAACTATTAAGATAAAAAGTGGTTAGAATATGATTTTACACAACTCTCGCAATCATCAAATTCCGATTACAATAACTACGAAAATTTTCCACCGTGTTCAAAAATTGAAAACCAATAGTATTTTTTGTAGAAAATAGTAATATACATTTTCGAGATAGAAATCAATATAAATCCCTGACAAAACAGATTTCTGATCCCTCATTTTTTTAACCTTGAGATGAACTCAGCAAATCATGGTTCCAAACTACCATTACAAAAGATTTAATGACAAAAAATAAGGGGAATGCTGAAAATTGTTGAATGCGAAGTTGTGACAAATTTCACCCCTATATGCTATTAACTGTTATTGATGGGTGATGTTTGGCTTTTCGTTTATTGTTTGTCAAATGTACTTTTATCGGACGTGGAGAGCGTAGAGGTTACATAACAAAGTAGGTACTGTGTGGAAAATCAAAGGCTGATATGGCAAATATCAGACAATGGAGAACAATTTGAAATACAAATAATGGCTGGTTATAGTTTGGGGATGCTGACTAAACAAGAATAACACGAAAAATTATGTTACGGTCGTCACAATAAAATGGAGCCAAACATCCTTCTTTGGCGAATGAGTTTCATTTTCCATTTCTGTAAGATTATCCATCCTCCTTGGAATTAGTCTTATCCTAGCAATTAATGAATGTAATTTTTGTTAACCCTAATTATACTTTAAAGGAATATCCGCCCTCTATTAAGGAGTGTCCCGTACAATACACGACCAAAGAACACGCATGATAATCATCATCATCAACAACAACAACAACAACAAAAGCAATGCAATGGACTCGAGGGCGTCGGGAGGATGGTTCTAGAAACAGGATAATGGTAACACTAAAATAAATGTTTGTTGCCAGATCATTTCATTAATTAACAGGACATTATCTAAGTTATTACTGGCGTGGAGTTACTTGTGTACCTTTTCACCCTGTGAACAGCCACAGTCTGTTATTATTGTCCTTGTTGCTAAGACAATCATCAAGCGAAGCCGTTTTATGCAAAGGACTCTTTAGATAATACTCTAGGAAGGATAAGGACCAGATGTACCGTTTTCGTCATATCACTCTGCGGAACATAAACTTCCGACTGAAAAGACTTGTCATCCATTGTTTTGAAGAAGTTCATACACAAAAGCACAGGAGTGGAAGCGAAGGTCGTATTCAATTCATAAATATCTGAAACCTACCTCCCACGCTTATGCTTTATGTTGGCTGCCACCGCAAAGTTTATTTCATGCTGTCATCTGGGGTACATGTAAACATAATGCTATGTGAACAGGAATTTCGAGAATTTGCATATAAACGCGACACCTAAGACTCCTTACAGCATGTCGCAAATGAGTGCTGTGAGATTTGGGGACCGAAATTTTGAAAAATTCCAAGATTTTTCCCACCACAAAGAAGAGAAATGCGATATTCTTATAGCTGGTAGCTAATATTGTTAAGTTTTATCGCTCGTTCTTATGTAAATGCACATATAATCGGAACTGGTATTCCGTTGTAAGTGGAAAACGAATATTACGCTAAATGGATGTGCACTCAGAGAAAAATATACTAAAATCAAAAAGAAATGCTCTAGATTTTAGTAATTTGTTGTTTGCGTACGAGCTAAACAAGTTCATACTAAAAATAAAAACCACATTCTTTTTAATTCTAGTGATAGCCCTTTTAAAATCTAGTGTTTATTTCTTTAAATTTAAAAGACGAGATTTTTAATTCTAAAAGATTTACACTAATTTTAAAAGAAAACCTTTTTGAATTTAAAAAGCTTCACTGAGGGGAAAAAATATAATCTTCATTTTTCATGGTTTTACGATAGTAATAGTAGATTTTTACCAATTTCCCAATTGCATTTTTTACTTTTTACAGTATTTATAAATTATAAATATTTTCTTACGTATTAATTAAATGTTGAAAAACTCCTGCTCATTACCGCGATTCGAACCCGAGATCCCTAGGTTTGAGTTTGAAGGTTTGAAGTCCACTCGCCAACGCATACGGCCACCGAAGTAAAATAACGAAGCGAGTCTAAACATGAATAGTTTCTATCTCGCTTGAAAGAATGCATTTAAATTTTAAAATTCACTTGTTTAAATTTAAAAAGGTCATTTTTGAATCAAAAAGAAAGATTTTAAATTTAAACATTTTGGTTTTTTAATTCTAGTAGGGGCAATTTTAAATTTAAACATTTTGGGGTTTTTAAATCTAAAAACAAGCTTTTTAATTTAAAATCATGTGTTACTAAATAATAAAATTTTCTGCTGATTCTAGGATATTTCTTTTTAAATCAAACAAGTAACTACATTTTTAGATCTAGGGTGGAAATTGTTTAATTTTAAAATGTTCATTTCTCTCAGTGTGGGGATGGAATAAAATTGATGTCCCTGCATTATGTTTAAACTCAAAAGCAATTGAATTTTTCTTCTTTATCAAGTGCTGACTTTTATACTATCGAAAGTCAGTCGGTCAAAGAAAAACCGTTCTATAATTATGTTATGTAATCAAAGAGTTCTATACTCGTATGTATAAAACACGGCAAACTTTAAACTAGTGTGACCTTGGAAAATCACAAGAGCTTTAAGCAGAAACAATTTGCCCTTGAGCTCAGTCCGACGGTACGGTACACAATCACAGATTCCCTTACATTTTTCATCATGTCCTTGGGAGCTTTTGATTGCGATGTCCTCATCGAGGGGTATTAGAATGGGGGAACGAAAAAGTATATGTCGCATGCGTGAAATTGGGGAAAATCGCCCCTTTCACGAATGACGTCGACTGGAAATGTGTTGAATTTCACCAAAACCACGGGGTAAAAAATTGCCCAAAGAGAGAAGAACTTTAGCTCAAAGAGAGACCCGATGAGATCCTGTTGGATACGAAATTCAAACAATTCAGTAGGGAAATACTATTTGAGGATTGCTGATTCGTGTAAGGTCAAGAAATTTGATCCGAGAGCTTATGTTGTCTTATTAAAGATGACTTGGATGAAGACCTTTCGCACAAACAAACAAAAAAGTCATTAAGGTATCGCTCAGGGCGTACAAGTAATAACAAAGGTCACAAGGAATGGATATCCTTATTTTGTTCTTATATCCTTTTCGGTTCAGAATGCTTTCGGGCATTCACAAGGGGCAAACCCTCCAAAATCATTCTAATTTGATGGATTTTAATCGGACTCATTCAGTGGTCAAAACTAATAAATCTTCTCATGCTTATTTGAAATACTCGAAATTTATTTCTTAAAAGGATGGCAAAAATAAACATTTTGGGTCAAGGGTTGTTTCTGAATGCTCCACTCGTTTTGTGTATAACCGAAATGGTAAATTTGGCAGTAGTCGGGACAGATCAGAATTTAGTTTTTTGAGTTTATTTAACCTTTTTCGAATTACATTAGTTTTTGTTTAGATGCCGAATGAAAAGGACTACTATTTTGGATTTTAGATGTGTGTAACGCTATTATGTCTATAATAACTTTTAATTTGAAATTGAGTCCATTCACTGAATATCAATTATGGTTCTTAAACAATTTGTAATTTATGCAAACTTGTAGCATTTATCTCGTATTTAGATACGAAATTATTTAAATCCATCAAATTAGTGTTATTTTTGGAAGACTCACTAAAAAGTTAGCCTACAATTGCTATTTCTGGGATTTATTTTAACTTTATTTTTGGACTGGTACTAAGAATAACTATTATTGCCAGGACATGACATTTAAAAAACTTCGAATTAAATTTTAATGTATGGAAAAGTTGTGTTTTAACTAGACTGTGGACCCTTCGTTGCCGGGTTTAAATATTTTGTACACATTTCGAAATACAAAGAAGAATCCAAAGATAAAACAACTTATAGTGTTATCTTTTCAGGACCGTCGCGTCGGGCAAAATTCTTGTGATTATAAATCCTATATTTATATTAAATCTAAAAGAAAACTGTATGATGTGAACAGCACTAAATATAAATGCCGGCGCCATTTAAATATAACCCGATGAATAAAATTAGCATAACCTGAAATATCTCGATAACGGTAAAAGATACCGAGGGAAAAATATAAAGGGTATTCACAGTCCTCTTTTAATTTGGGGTATTCGGTGTTTTCGATAATATTAAAAGACTGAAAATATTCTGCTGTGAACATCCCACAGCACAGATTTGAGAACAGCGCTTTTTTTGGATACGTGACCAAATCGGTAAAAATCTGTTAAATTTGACTGAATTATCGAGCGGTAAAATTACTCGCAATTTAAAAGAGGACTGTGAATACCCTTATAGAAAATTTTAATATCTTTTATTCTTGCGTGAACTGTTTTTTTTCTCTAAAAACCGTTAGTTTGTAAGCAATTCGCAAAAATCTAATTTTTAGCTTTTTTATGAACATATCTCGATAACGGTAAAAGATAGCAGATAACGGTAAATAATAAACTTGTGGAAAATACTGTATTATTGTCTTAATTCGTCACAGATGTGGTACCAAAAACCGTAAGTTTTCGAGATAATCAGAATAAACTGAATTTTTTAAAATAACGATATATCTCGATAACGGTTTGAGATAAATTTTTCGTTTTTTTTATTTAAAAATTCCGATTTTCTGGAGGTTTTTGAGGTTTCTGATCCGAATCTGATGTCAATATTATAAAATTCGCACATTTTTTTATCATATTTTTTTGTATTTTCTTATTTATATAAAAAAATATTCTGCTTTTTTATTTGTATTTACTAGATATCGTTGAAAACAAATAGACATTTGTGCGTTTAAGCGTTTAACAATTTTAAAATTGTTTTTCCTCACGTCTATGAAGGTTACATATTGACATGGAAAAGTGTTATCACAACAAATTGCACGTTTTCGTACTAATATAGCGAAAAATATTCGTTATACTCTTCACAACTCACAGCGCAGCCAATACTGATGAGAATCCTTACAGAAGATGGCGAAAATTTGAATAAATTTCATCCTTTTCATTGTCATACAACACCAGACACAGTCACAGACATTTAGGAGGATTTATATGCCATGAAATGCAACCTATGTTGTTACAACAACAACAATGTCGCAAAATGAAGTGCATCTTCTCTAAAAACGGAAATTAAGGTTCCCATGGTATAGAGAATACCAGATGTAAACTATTTTGTATGCAGAAATGCAGAAAGGATGATTGTCATTTTGAAGACACTACTGAACAGATGGGGTTAACGTTTTAGAGCGTGTCGTAGAGCCACATTCGTTACAACGCGGCACACTATGTGAAATAACATGCATCAAATATGCCCCATTTTCAGTAAAATTATTTACTAGAATATTAAAGAAATTTTTCGCTTTGTCCTCTCTTGATGCAGCCGAGTATGCAAAAAATTTCCTTCCAATTGGAAGCAATTCAACATATTTTATACACACTTCGCGACCAGAATTTTTTTTTGCACATATTAATCGTGGCTTTTCTTTTCGGCATTGCAGTTTTTTTTTTGCTGAATGACTGATACTTGCATGGAAGCCGAAACGTACGTTGAAAAACGCTTCTTGAAAACGTTTTCAGAAAATCCTTTGAAACAAACACATTCACTATGTTTCGTGGAAAACTAAAACGTAACGAGCCGAGTGCAACCAGCCACATGGTTTTTGCAATTTTTCCGTATTTCCCTTTTTGTTATTATTGCAAAAATTCAGGCAACATTAAATGGTTAAAAACGAGTGAAAAACTATAATTGAAAAAAATTTTCATTTAATTTTTTTTTCTTTCGTTCTTTTGTGATGAGCTTTAATGTTAGTACGGAATTGTAAAAGCCATATAACGCAGCACTGAATGTTTCAAGCTTTTCCATTTGCTGTTTAAGGAAAACTGAAAAAGAGAAATATTTTTTTTAGGAAACTGTTTTAATTTTGCTTAATTTGATTTTCAAATTAGATAAAGATTTTCAGCAGTTTTTATAATATTTCTATGATAGCTTTAAGTGTGAGTATTTTTTTTTATTTTAGAAGGGCTGTCTATAAAAAAAGTCACGTTAATTATCATCCATTCGACCCCCCCCCCCTGCTCTTTTCATACTCTTCCAACCCTTTGTCATGATTTTTCATGTTTTGTATGGGGTTAAGTACCACCGTTACACTGCCACAGCCACCATCTTCCCATAAAAGTGTGACGTATTTCATGACCAGCCCCTAATGTCTGATTAATGCCTTTAATTTATTCTTATTCAATCTGGCTCTATGCATAAATTCTAAATTAGCCTAGCTCAAAAGCGACGGTTAAGGAATCTGAAATTTCGGGGCCATTATTATCAAAATACCTTCACTGCTATTGATCTGAATTCACCCTCGGAATAGGGACAGGGGATAAATTTTAATAAGCACGCATATCAAACTTGTTGTCCCACGAAAAGATACACAGAAATCAACTTAATAAAAGCACATTTTGTTGTTGAGATTGGGGTTTGCTCTTGATTAGATACACACATGAGTCCCGGCGAAGTTGATTTGTTTTACAAATAACTTTGTTCCCAGTGGCATCACAATTTTACTTCATTTATTTGTATTTGAATGTAGAATGAAGGGACCACAAAGACGCCACTAACATCGCAACTAAATTGAAAAATGTTTCGGTAGAATGATGATAATATGGGACCTTTTGTAAATTACACATCACATCGGATCACAACGCATCATATCACATCATCATATCAACGAATTTCTCTATCTTGATGTCAAGATTCAAAATGACGAAGGAGAAAATACACGGCCAGACAACCAGATCGTGGAGCAAGGAAAGATTGTTAGACTGAAGGCATCTAACAATCCCGGAATATACTCATAGTCGGTTTGTTGACAATAGTACAAACCAAAGCCTTCTCAAATATGTAAATTGCGAATCCAAAGACCTCGCAGGATAAATATTTGGCTGTAGGTTACACAGAATCACATGCTGGGAAGCCTGTGGGAGTGGGGAGAGCTATTCGGTCAGGATAAATGGAACTCACACCACACAGTCTTGCTGTTCCGCCCGGATGAGGTATAAATAAAACCGGCAATATACTCGGACGTCACTCAGATTAAGGGATGAACTAAAATGGAAGCAGGAGCAGGACCAAGAGGAATCGGAAAATATTTAGGTCGTCGAGGTGAGGTGTCTCATTGCATACCAGATCCGGCGTTTCTGCCCGTATTATTCACACACGCGGTCACATGGCAAAATATTTCACATACAGTACGAACATTTAAACTGTCAGGAATGCGACAAATTTACAATTGCGCCTCAAGGAAAAAAAACTTATCGAATGCCAAGCATGTGTTATTCGGATTCGGCTAGCAGTAAAACAGTTTCCACAGAACTTCACACATTAGATATATAGCCATGCAAGAAAATGTTAAAAGTACATCTAACAGAGAGTGTTTCCCACAAATCCACCATCCTTTCAAGAATACGAAAATTTTCTTTGTCACCGTAAATTTTGTAAAAGTTTCCCTCACTTTGCCATTTTCCATTTTCCCGTAGCAAAGTTCGGGCACAAATTACTCTACTAAACTAAAAAAAAGCGAGTCGTCCTTTTTGATATACTCGTAGTTGTCACAAAAGAACTGAAAAAGAAGAAGAAAACTCTCATAAAATATACGAGAAGACCAGTATTTTCCTTCTTAGAAAATTTGTTTCTTCTGTTGCCATTATGTCATTGAACTGTTTGGGGTTGTTGGTGCGACTGCGACGGGACTTTACTCCAAAAAGGCTAAAAGTTTCTACCATTGAATGCAAAGGCACCAGCTGTGCGCCAAAGCTTAAAATATCCGAGAATTTATTCATTTCGTTTGTAAAAGAAAATATCTTCAAATCATTGTTCTAGACATCTTTTGGCAATTCATATAACTTAAGTAATAGTGTAAAAATTACATTTTTGTTCTTTCAATTAAAATTTCAGACCAATTTTGAACTTTTTAAGTGGGTTATTGAAGATATTATGCTTAAAGACAACAAATTGTTGTGACGAAGTAGACGTTATTACTTTTTTTATAAATAGAAGTAAAATTTTTGTAATTTTTCAATGTGAGAAATGGAGGGTAGAGTAAAAGGTTCGGGTCTGGCACGAAAAACCATATGATTTTTGGCTATATTTTCTACTAGCTTGCATACCCGTCGTTGCTGGGTTAAGTTTTTTCCATTTTTTTATGGTCTATGTTGGAGCTAAACTTCAGGCCAATCGGCTCGGTAGTTTCCCCGCGAAAGGATAACATAGGGGAAGAGCTAAGTTTCGAAATCACTTTACCCTCTCCCCTTACTCCCCCCAGCCCTCGCGCTACTTTTCCGTATGCCTATGTTGGAACCAGAATTACTACAGACACTCATGCTAAATTTCAAGTCAATCGGTTCAGCCGTTTTTGCGTGAAAGAGGAACAGACAGACAGACAGACTCAGCCGTTTTTGCGTGAAAGAGGAACAG
Organism: Chrysopilus asiliformis; assembly: GCA_964034945.1. Lineage (NCBI taxonomy): Eukaryota > Metazoa > Arthropoda > Insecta > Diptera > Rhagionidae > Chrysopilus > Chrysopilus asiliformis. The sequence continues at coordinate 3,072,693 of OZ035961.1, forward strand.
ACAGACAGACAGACTCAGCCGTTTTTGCGTGAAAGAGGAACAGACAGACAGACAGACATACACAGACACCATCTCATTTTTATATATTAGTATGATTTTGCCTTACAACTTAGTAGAATCGGTCGAGTGGTTTTTGAGTTAGAGCGTTTGAAAGTTGTTATTAGTTAAGAAGTTCAGCATTTTTTTTGTTTATTTCGTCTTTAGTTTATGAAATTTAGTTTTTGTTTTAAATCCCTTGAGCCTGTTTTACGCAAATTGAGAATAGAAATAAAAACTAGAAACTCTGAGATTGGGCGTTACCATCTTCAAAAGTTTTTACTCGAAAAACAATAGAATTTTTTTATAAACTATCTTTAAGAGGCTCTCCCCGAAATATGTGACACATTTTACGGGGTGGGGGTAGGAATGTTGCGGGTGTTGGGGTTCTGGAAAGCCAAAATTTGAGAATGTAATTGAGTTTAAAACTCGTCGCATCTTTGATAAAAACTCGTGGGTGCTTTCAAATATGTTGTGCTCGCTTCCATAACCTTTCTTAAAAACATTTTTGAAGAAATGTTTGAATTCATAGCATCTGTTTTGAGAAGCATATTAAAATTATGTTTTCTTTTTCGCATTAGTATTTTAATGAAATTTTTGTGTTGATGTTGTAAAATCAAACCGGCAAAGTTTTCAAATAAAAACGACGCTTTTATTTTTTTCTTTTAATCTATGAAAAGATCTACTCAAAGTTTTTTTAGTATTCAAAAAATTTCGGTGTTTTTTTTATCGATCCTACTTTTACGCACACTGACGTTATATGATGATGTTATCTTATTTTCTTTAAATGGTTTCATGACGGAAAATCGATAGACATTTTCGTTAAAACTCTTCTTGGAGTTCACTAAACTTACTGGGGCAAAGTAAACATCATCTGTTTATCCTTAGCATTAAAAAGCATGTAAGCTTTTAGGGAACTTTTAACTTGCAAAACGCTTAAGCCTTGTGGGGGCACTTAGTCCAAAGTTCTTTTCTTATAGCTGTTCAATGAATAACTTACCACATTTTAAGTGAGTTTCTTCCAAACAAAAAATTAACCACACCAAAAGCAATTCAGCCAGACAAACATACATAAAAACGATAATAAAATATATGCAGCAAAATAATTCCATCGTCGAAAAAATACTCGTGCTATCCGGAAAATGCAATTTAAAATGTTTCAATCCTCCAGAATTTTTCACTTGAATTTAAAAACAAAAATTTGAAGAGAATTGATTTCATTTGGGTTATTTTAAGTTCTTTTTGTTTGATGTTCGACAATAAAACAGAAAATAAAACAGAAAAATTGTTTTGTTGTTTTTCATATAATTTAAAAAAAATTGTACTTTTGGGTATTCGTGTGAATTTTTGTAAAACTTTGTGTAAATGACAATCCATATAAAAAAAATATCAATTGTTTGAAATAATTTCATTTTTTTTTAAAAAAAAAGCTTTTATTTGATGAAAATGGTTATGAGAGCTTCAATTGAGAAGGTCCAGGCTCTTCGAGAGCTGTAGCGCCGAGGACGATCAAAGCAAGATAAATATTTTTTTAATTTTTTTATGGGTTTATCTAACGTTTATTTCTGATAAATAATGCCCAAGACGAACAAACAAACTGAGAAACAGACAAAAAGCAAGCTAAATAAAAGTTTTAACACGTTCGTGACATTTGCTTTTTCAACTTTTTTTAAATTTGGACATCGTGTACCACGGGTGGTACACTAGCGATTTGTTTTCTGGCGGTTGTGCGCCATCGGTGGTACACGGTGCGTGTTTTTATATTACTTCCACAACAAAACTACCGCACTATTTACTCCCGCGGTTTTAAAAAAACTGTAAAGGGTGTTTTTTTTAGACGTGTGGTTTTCAATCTGGTACTACTTTTTCGGAGTTGGTCTTTTTGACAGTTGTCACTTGATTTATGCTCAGTTTGGTTTGCCATTTTGTAGCGTACAGAGTGACGAGATCTTTCTTCATTTCCGTTGATGTGATGGAAGGGGAGGCAGGGTGGCACGCTGGAAGTTCAGGGGCTTAGCTCGTCGGACGGGGTCGGTTCTTGCCAACCTTCCTATCACCACTCTCTGCTACAAATAAAATCGTGCCAAAAGGAACCATAGCTCATCTTCTTCTAAAATTTACTCGGGAAGGGGAAGGGTAAGGAAATCCTTTAACAACCGCAGGACGAGGCGGAGCAGTCACGACGCTTACCTTTTTCTTCCGTTGTCCTCAAGATTTGCACCTGCCCTAAATTGCAAACGCTCACACAAACATGCTAATCCAAAAACTCATTTCAAAAATCAATTATAATATATTTAATTATGTTTGAATGCATTTATAAAAATCTTCTTACAGGATCTAGTATTCGCAACATTGCAAGAAATAAATATCTAATCTAAAATAAAATATTAATATTTAAAATAAATATACTTCGATCATAAATATGACGAGAATTTACAAAATCAAAAATAAATAAATAAACATAATCGAAATGACGAAATTCTCCACACAAAAAAATTTACCACTCAAAATTTATGCAACTAGTGGTTTTTAAAATATTACCCACTTGTAGAATTAAAGTGAACTTAAGGATAAGATCTTTGGGCCCAGAGATGTTATATCTACGGCGATAATAAAAATTGCGCATAAAAGAATCATAAAAAGTGGTGGTAACTATTGAACATATTTATATCCTAATTGGAGAATGATTATTAAATTTAATATTCAAAAAAAACTATTCTATAACTTGAATTAAAATAAAAACGCTAATCGATGATGACTAAAACAAAGCACATAATGCTAACAAGTTGACTCGATCTGGTTTTCCGTTGAGAATCTTTCCTTTTCTGTTGTTCAATCGTTTGATTCGAATAAAACCGTTGATTCATTCGAATAGCCGAAAACCGTAATAACTAGCCGTAGAAATTTTGGCGCAAAATGCGACTTGTTTTAGCTAACGCTATTTTCTTTGGGTTTTCCTGGACGTTCTGCCTTTTCCCAGAAAAATTACTACAGGGGGAAAACCAAAAAGATGCAAAATTGCAAATTTACGTAGTTCCTTCTGGTTTGAGTAAAAACGAAGCAGAAACGAAACAAAAAAAACCACGGGAAAGACTGAGCGATTGCGTCTCGGCTAAAGTTTGCCCTGAACTTTAGCCGGCTATTTAGGTTTTTTAAAATCCGCAGCAAACTTAATTTTTCAAATTCTTTTTATAAAATTTAGGGTACTTCCCTTTTTAATTTGTCTGCGTAGATTCCTTTTTATAACGACGAAGTCCCTCCAGGTGAAATTCGGCTCAGCTGCAGGAATCAATAATTAAATTATTCACTACACAATTATCCAAATAAAAAAAAGAAAACCTACTCTTTCCCACTTTCACAGCACTTAAAAACTTGAGAAGAAGAAGGGTTTAAAACCCTTTTCTACTTTTAATTTTTCTTCTAACTTTACTGGGGGACAATTAATCAGCAACTATTTCCAAATTAAATAAAATAAAATTTTGAAGATTTTAAAATTTTCATGTGCTACTGAAGTGGCCTCTGTGGGGAAAATTTCTCAAATGCGTACTAAAAATAATTGATCCCCAAAGGATATTATTATCCAGCTGGTAACGCCTTTATTTGTTTATATTGTGCTGTCAAAGTTTCATTTATTCACACGATCGGGTAAGTGATTTAAAGTTGTTATTTAAAATTTATCTAGGCTAAGTATTCTTTTTTTTTCAGGGAATATCCTACCCGGGCATTACTCTTGTCCACATCCTTGATGCCGGCTTCACTAATCCACCGCGGAGTAGAGATACGCCACGAAACAAAAGGTAAACAACTTTCCAATTAGAAAGTGTCAAGTGTACCATTTCTCATGCCAAGGACTTATATATTTTAGGTTGCATTAGAAGGGAATACTTTCCTCCGGAAGATTCAACCGACATCCACGGGGTATGTCCCATCGATGGAAAACAGCCGGGTTAAGACCAATTTCCACATCGAGATTCGGACGGCTAGACGGACATGGATCTAATAAGAGATCGGAGTTTTTTTGGACAGACGGACCCCAGCTAGACATCTGGATGATTCCATCAAGATAAGTAATTACCTTTATTGTTTCAAAAAAAATCACCAGATTTTCTCTTCCAGGTGGATGCTACAACACCAGAGTCTTCATCGTGCTGCAGCGAAGATGAAGAATTTGGAAAAACATCCGCCAGATATTGTACGAAAGAAAAAAAATGGATTTAATAATTCACGTCACTCTGGCTTGTGAATACACAACGTGGGGAAGAACCCACGACCCTGAGATTAAGAGTCTCATGCTCTGCACTAGCCGGGCTACACTTTTACCTTATTGGATTGCTGCAAGTTGCCACTAATTTTACGACGGACTAAGCTTGGATCAAACGGACGGAAGATCGATGGAACTGTCGACTATTTCTTACAGATAAGTATTCTTACTATTATTCACTTAACATTAATACATTAAATTTTCGAATTTTAGGACAATTTTAACAGAAGAATTTAACCGTATTGGATTTGCCGAGGTCGTTATAAGAAAAATTCAGAATGGGTCCTTACACTCTGAATTTAAAAAAAAACTTTGATCCTTCAAGTCCGGCCAGGTTGGCCTGTACTTGCTCCGGAAGTAACGCCAGAACCACAATTTACCCATTAACAAAAGGATAAAGATTTCAAGTCTGTTTTTGTTTTTCCGGTACCAATAGAGCTTGAGTTTCTGGACATTTTTAACATAGGTGTACTCGTAAGACTCGTACCCAAAATCGCCCAAAATCAAGGACTCGAAAATTCGATCCCGAATTTGAAATACCGGATCAGATTTATCTTCGTGACAAGGCCATTGAACTCCCGTACTTCTAATCTCTGATGAGTGTTTACTCTTTTGTTCAATCTGTGAAACATTATTTATATTTGTTTGATTTGGCACATTACCTGGTTTTATAAACTTGTGGGTTACGCTGTAAGGTTTTTGAAAAGAATCAACTCTCACTAAATCGTCGTAATGACGGAATAACTGATATGTTTGAGTCGTATTATGCAATTTTGGTTCTTCATATTTTTGTCTAGTTTTCCACTTGTTTATGACTGGAAATGTGGAATGATTTCCCCGAAGATGCGGGCTTAGTACAAAACTAATAGCATCTTCCATTTTTTTCAACAAATTTATAGTAAGACTTTCTACCAATGTTGCATAAAAATCTTCGACCACACTTTCCAGAAAATTAGCTATAGTTTCTGCTGAAAAGTTCGCGTTATCCCACGATTTAATTTGGAGCGCTGTTTTAGGAAACATCACGTGTATTGATTGAATTACTAACGATGTCATATTTTTAATCATTATAGCTTCCAATTTCCCAGACAAGTTCAATGATTTTGGAAGAACTTCGTCTCCTACTTTAGTGAGAGCTAAATTTATACAAATTTGAACTTTTCTTTGATAATTTATATAAAAGGAAGAGAATTTTGACTTTAAATGATAAACATATAGTCCTATCGATTCGATCTCCCTACGATGTTCCTCAAAAAGTTGGGAAGTAATATTCTCAATCTGTTGCAGATGAGTTAAAAATGTATCATCTAAATAAATCGATTCTGCCATCTTGCTGGGTTAAAAAAAGTGTTGTTCTGGTATTAATTCTTGTTCTAATTTTATGACAATAAAAAAGAATATATGTAAATATCAAAAAAATTTATACTAAAATTATAGTTTACCAAATTGCTCTCAAATTTAGAGCCAATAAATAAATTCAAACACAATCAAATCTCTGTTTCAATACTTTCTCATACATTACATTAGGACAAATGCAAAACCGAAGACTTCGGAAGAAATGTCTCGTCCTGGATTTGCGATTATTAAAGGTAAGGTGAGGTAGTCGGGAGAAAAATAAAAAAAACTAATAACTTTTCGTATGCTTGGTGTCGTGTTAATTCGATTGATGATTGATGTAGGCAAACGCGAGACTTGGTTTATTTAAAACCTTAAGTATCGGGACTCTACTCAACCTCACAATCGACAGGTGTTAATCTTTGATAAAAATTTGACCAATACTTCAAATGACTCCACCCCGCAGAACACTTCGTGGCAAACGCGAGTAACGCTCTGTTCCACGAACTTTGCGCCCCGGGACTCACGAAGGTCTACGCGACAGCATTTATTATGAAATGCAAAAAAAATTTTGAAGATGAGACTATGCAATTACTATCAGACTGACGGGAAAAAAATTTCGAAAGTTTATTTAAAAAAAACTGATCTATTTATATGGAAAATTTAAAGAAGTTGGGAAAGGAAATTTTCGGGTAAGGGAGGGGGAGAAAAGCCTTAGCATTTTCAGAAGAGATTGGGGATGCACTTTCCGTTAAGGACTAGGCAGACTATCTGAGTTTTCCGTGGAGGAAAACTCTGCGACAGCCATACGTTGGGCGCCAATTTGTAGCGTACAGAGTGACGAGATCTTTCTTCATTTCCGTTGATGTGATGGAAGGGGAGGCAGGGTGGCACGCTGGAAGTTCAGGGGCTTAGCTCGTCGGACGGGGTCGGTTCTTGCCAACCTTCCTATCACCACTCTCTGCTACAAATAAAATCGTGCCAAAAGGAACCATAGCTCATCTTCTTCTAAAATTTACTCGGGAAGGGGAAGGGTAAGGAAATCCTTTAACAACCGCAGGACGAGGCGGAGCAGTCACGACGCTTACCTTTTTCTTCCGTTGTCCTCAAGATTTGCACCTGCCCTAAATTGCAAACGCTCACACAAACATGCTAATCCAAAAACTCATTTCAAAAATCAATTATAATATATTTAATTATGTTTGAATGCATTTATAAAAATCTTCTTACAGGATCTAGTATTCGCAACATTGCAAGAAATAAATATCTAATCTAAAATAAAATATTAATATTTAAAATAAATATACTTCGATCATAAATATGACGAGAATTTACAAAATCAAAAATAAATAAATAAACATAATCGAAATGACGAAATTCTCCACACAAAAAAATTTACCACTCAAAATTTATGCAACTAGTGGTTTTTAAAATATTACCCACTTGTAGAATTAAAGTGAACTTAAGGATAAGATCTTTGGGCCCAGAGATGTTATATCTACGGCGATAATAAAAATTGCGCATAAAAGAATCATAAAAAGTGGTGGTAACTATTGAACATATTTATATCCTAATTGGAGAATGATTATTAAATTTAATATTCAAAAAAAACTATTCTATAACTTGAATTAAAATAAAAACGCTAATCGATGATGACTAAAACAAAGCACATAATGCTAACAAGTTGACTCGATCTGGTTTTCCGTTGAGAATCTTTCCTTTTCTGTTGTTCAATCGTTTGATTCGAATAAAACCGTTGATTCATTCGAATAGCCGAAAACCGTAATAACTAGCCGTAGAAATTTTGGCGCAAAATGCGACTTGTTTTAGCTAACGCTATTTTCTTTGGGTTTTCCTGGACGTTCTGCCTTTTCCCAGAAAAATTACTACAGGGGGAAAACCAAAAAGATGCAAAATTGCAAATTTACGTAGTTCCTTCTGGTTTGAGTAAAAACGAAGCAGAAACGAAACAAAAAAAACCACGGGAAAGACTGAGCGATTGCGTCTCGGCTAAAGTTTGCCCTGAACTTTAGCCGGCTATTTAGGTTTTTTAAAATCCGCAGCAAACTTAATTTTTCAAATTCTTTTTATAAAATTTAGGGTACTTCCCTTTTTAATTTGTCTGCGTAGATTCCTTTTTATAACGACGAAGTCCCTCCAGGTGAAATTCGGCTCAGCTGCAGGAATCAATAATTAAATTATTCACTACACAATTATCCAAATAAAAAAAAGAAAACCTACTCTTTCCCACTTTCACAGCACTTAAAAACTTGAGAAGAAGAAGGGTTTAAAACCCTTTTCTACTTTTAATTTTTCTTCTAACTTTACTGGGGGACAATTAATCAGCAACTATTTCCAAATTAAATAAAATAAAATTTTGAAGATTTTAAAATTTTCATGTGCTACTGAAGTGGCCTCTGTGGGGAAAATTTCTCAAATGCGTACTAAAAATAATTGATCCCCAAAGGATATTATTATCCAGCTGGTAACGCCTTTATTTGTTTATATTGTGCTGTCAAAGTTTCATTTATTCACACGATCGGGTAAGTGATTTAAAGTTGTTATTTAAAATTTATCTAGGCTAAGTATTCTTTTTTTTTCAGGGAATATCCTACCCGGGCATTACTCTTGTCCACATCCTTGATGCCGGCTTCACTAATCCACCGCGGAGTAGAGATACGCCACGAAACAAAAGGTAAACAACTTTCCAATTAGAAAGTGTCAAGTGTACCATTTCTCATGCCAAGGACTTATATATTTTAGGTTGCATTAGAAGGGAATACTTTCCTCCGGAAGATTCAACCGACATCCACGGGGTATGTCCCATCGATGGAAAACAGCCGGGTTAAGACCAATTTCCACATCGAGATTCGGACGGCTAGACGGACATGGATCTAATAAGAGATCGGAGTTTTTTTGGACAGACGGACCCCAGCTAGACATCTGGATGATTCCATCAAGATAAGTAATTACCTTTATTGTTTCAAAAAAAATCACCAGATTTTCTCTTCCAGGTGGATGCTACAATTTCGTCTAACGACCATCAACCGCGTCGCACGTTCGGTGAATGGGCCCAAAACGAGATGGTCACCGATCCCGATTTTCACAAGAAAATTTTGTTCAGCGATGAAGCTCACTTTTGGTTGAATGGGTACGTCAATAAGCAAATATGTCGCATTTGGAGGGATGGTAATCCACAAGCCATTCTTCAGACGCCGTTACATCCTCAAAAAGTCACTGTTTGGTGTGCTCTATGGGCAGAGGGAATCATTGGTCCATATTTCTTCAAAACTGAAGCCGGCCATAATGTTACAGTCAATGGGGAATGCTATAGAGCCATGATTAATGACTTTTTCGTGCCTGAATTGGAGGATGTTGATGTGGACGACCTTTGGTTCCAACAAGACGGTGCTACATGCCATACAGCCAACGAAACAATCAATTTATTGAAGGAAACTTTTGGTGAGCGCATTATCTCGCGTCGTGGGCCTGTGGCGTGGCCTCCAAGATCGTGCGATTTAACACCGCTGGACTATTTTTTGTGGGGTTATGTGAAGTGGTTTGTATACGCAGATAAGCCCGAGACGATTGACGCCTTGGAAGAGAATATTCGGCGCGTTATTGCTGACATACGACCCCAATTGCTGCAAAAAGTGGTCGAAAATTGGGCCTCTCGGATGAAATTTATTCGAGCCAGCCGTGGCGGCCACTTGCCCGAAATCATTTTTAAAACATAATGGCAAACCCTTATCTTTATAATAAAGCTAAACTCTTGGCCATAACATTAAATTATATGCGTTTTATTTCTTCTTGAAAACCACACGTCTAAAAAAAACACCATTTACATGTACCACCAGTGGTACACGATGTCACGAACGTGTTAAATAAAAACATATTTTTTTTTTGGAATAAAAACAAATATCTTTATTAACTAGAAATGCTATTAAAAAATCGAATGGTATTCCGTTCAATAAGTTTAGGCTTACAGATAAAAATTTTATTTGATTTTTTTATTTACAAAATATAATCGGGAAGATACAAATAAATTCCACGTAAAATTCCTGCTTTAGTTATTTCATCCAATAAAAAATAAATAAATCTACAAATTCCGGTATTCGTGTCAGATTTCAATATATTAAACGACACACAAAATGTGCTTGTATAGAAAAAAATCTGTATGTTGGATTAATCACTGTTTATAGATAGTGCATTGCATCCATCAAGAGGAAAAAGGGATTCGTTTTCATGATATTTGTAAAGTATTTTTGCGTTTTGGATAAAAAGATCGTGGAAAAATACCTATTGGTATTTGAAACGTCATCAACTAATGTTTAAAATTGTGTTTTTTTTATTATTCTTTGTTTATTCGTTACAGATTTGTACCCTGGTCACCCATTGAACTTCACTTGTTTGTCCAATATTTTTGTTGAGGTGAGTTTTAAGTATGGAATTGTCCAATCCCAGCTTTTTCGTTAGTGAAATTTATAACAGATCCACATTCCAACAAAATTTCAGTCACATATAAAAATGGAAAAAATTGAGCCCCTACTTTTTCATTCTCTGAAACAAAAGAAAGTTTTTCTTTGCATAGGCATACAAACCAGGGCTGTGGAGTCGGTACCTCAACCTTCGACTCCGACTCCGACTCCTGAAAGTCTAGAAGGTCTAACTCCAACTCTGACAAAAAAATCAGCAGATCTCCTCGAACCCCAAATCAAATATTGTTTGGTTGTAGATTTTGACTTTTGTAAAGAATTGGGACAATAAACTAGGGAGTGGCCAATGGATGTAAAATAAACTGATTCGGGATCAAAAGTGGATTTTTTCTCTGGGACAAATTTTCTCCGACTTTTAAACTCTTTTGTGGAAATTGACCGACTCCGACTCCTAAGCAATTTTGTCCTGACTCCCACTCCGACTCCACAGCCCTGATACAAACACACACACAGGCATGTATGAAACAAGATGATAATATCCAGCGCACCAAAAAAAATATTATTTTGTCGACCTGTGTAATTGTCTCATCTGAAAACATAGGAAAAACTAAAAAAACAAGAAAAACGTTCGAATATTTTTCGTATTTTCGGTATTTTCGTCAGGATTAGTGTAAGAGGATTTGACTAAATTGTTTAAAATATTCGAGATATGTATTTAAATATTTCCATGCTTGAAACCATTGCATAAATATGTTTCTGCATCAATAAGCAGATAAATATCACTTTGTAAACTCGATAGATAAATTTCAAATTTGTAACATGAATTAAGGCAAATAATTCACAAATTAACCCTCTAGTAAGCAAGTGTATCTACAGATACAGCTGACTTTTTTCCTCCTACCGCGACAAGTATGTTTCTAGATACGCTCTCTTTTTCCGGCTGCTGGCAACTCAAACAACTACCTAGGGACAAAAGGGTTTCCGTTCTGGGTTTCCTGAAGCACAATTAACCTGCTCTAATTGTTTCTCATTGAAAAAAAAATTGGCCTACTAGAGGGTTAAAAAAAATAATCTGTCAAATTCAGAAAATTTACTTAATAATTTTAATATTCAACTGCAATCAAAAAAATCCGAGCCTGAAATTTTACCAGGTGTTATAATACAAAATTACTCTTACCAGAAAATAACAAAACTTAAAACGAAATAAAATTTTTAAGTTAACAGAAATTGACTCCTTTGATCCCTTCTTGATGTCTTTTAGTAAAAGAATGTGTCATACCCATATATTTGAATTATGACATTTTTCTATATTATTTTTCATTTATTGTTCCTTTGACCTCTTTGGAACTCATAAGACGACGATCCAAAGAAATTCATATTTATGGTTTTATGTTGATACGTGAACATTGCCGATATTTTAGTAGGGATATCGATACCCATAGCCAGGGAATTTTATATTCTTGGCTCTAACTTCATATTCAAATAAAACGATTTGCAATGAGCTCTCAATTCCTAAACGATACTCGTTCAATATGGTACAACATTACGCTGTAAAATTTTTCTTCCTTACCATATTTTTTTTTTACTTCTTCTTTGGTTAAAGGGAGGGAAGAAACTTTTCTTTATGCCTGCAATTTATAGCACAACGACCATAACAAAAAATTTTATGAGCAAACACTTTCTAGCTTTTCCGTCGGCGGCTTTCAACGAAATTCTCCTTCTGGGCATTGGTTTCTGATTTCGTTTCGATAAAAAAGACAAGACGAAACACTAGCTGGAAAAGCACGAGAAAAAAATGAAGTGAAATAAAATGAAATGAAATAAAAATAACGACGAAAGAGGAGAAAATGGTGTAAGGGAAATTTTTTAGATTGACAACATTTCCACTTATAGTCCTATAAAGATTCTATACAATTTTTTTTTCTCGTGTTGGATGTCAGTTGAAAATTCACAGATTTCCGGGCGGAATCCGCGTAGCATCATCAAATTTAATGGGTGGGTGGTGTCGTGGGCCCACTTCAAAAAAATCGCCTCGGGCAGAGCAATATCCTTGCACAGATTGCCTTCCGTTCGTTACGCTCAAGTTCGACGCCTTTTGTAAACTGTTTAACTTCTAATTGAAACATCTCTGATTTTCGGTATCAATATTAAGTTTTAGACTACTTCCCTTAAACTTTTCCAATAAATTTTATTCTTGGGAGGTACGAAAACAAGTAAGTATATCACATAATTCGCAAACAACATCAATAGGAAATATAAAGATATATTTATATATGCTCGAAAATATTTGCCCACAAGTCATATACGTTCTACTGTTGTCAAACTCTAAAGCCCTTAAACCCTTACCTGCATAAATGAATCTTGGCTTACGGAAACGTTTCCATGACTTTAAGGTTTTTAATAGCTTTGAAATTTTATACGTTTACATGATCTACGGAGAGCCCTTTCATGGAAATATGATTATCACAAGACTGCCAAAATTATTATGAAGAATTTGTTATATAAGGTAAATATTTTAAAGTGAATATTTTGAATTCTTTGAATTTTGGGATTTCTAGTTGATAGGGTGATTCAATTAGAGTTTTCACATGAAAAGTTTGAATATTTTCCAATTTATGGTGTAATTCAACTTGTGTATAGGTTTTTTTTTCTCAATCTCAGGAGTAGAAAAAAAGCCGAACTAGAGACTGTCCACAAAATGCGTCACACTTTTTTGGGAAGGAGTTCACTCGTAGTATGCAAGAATTTAGAAGGAGCTTGTAAAGGCTGAAAATTCGCGTGATGCTTTTATGGACAGCTCCCTAGCAAAAACAGTTGAACCGATTTCGATGAAATGTTGCAAATGTTGGGAAGCGTTACTTTCAGAATAAAAGCTGGGACTTTTTTTTTGAAAAGATGGGACTTTTTTTTTGAAAAGATGGGACAGAGTTCCATAAAAATATCAAAATTTAAAAATAATGTATCATTCATTGATATTTTCTGAGGCTCGACAATTTTTTTTTGCCGCCTCTTTGAAAATACCGCCACAGGCGGGGGTCGGGCCTGCTGTATTGAGGAGAAACATTGAGGAGGATGCACAGGCTCTAGAAAGATCCTTTGTTCTCATTTTCTTTCGGGCAAATTTGAAGTATTTTTCTTTATCTTCGGGGAATTTTGAAGAGATATTTTGAAGACGAGTCTCATGTTGGAATTTCTGAGAAAAAAATGTTATTCAAAATGACGTAAATAAACACCAGTTCACCGGACGTGTGTCAGGATATTTTGCTGGATTTTCTTTTTTGAAAATGTTCTAAAGCCATTTAATATCAAAGAATTTGGGAAATATTATTTTGATTTCTTCTTTGAACATTCGTTAACGTTCACGATAAGTTATTTTCAGTAAAATTTCGTCTGCGTTTGAGATTTACTTTTAATAGTCTTAAAAAAAATACTGTCTTAAGTTGCCCTCAGAGTAGGAAAATTCTTTGATTTTTTTTTACAGTTTGTTTTTTCTTAGTAATATTCTTAGAAGTAAACATCTTTAAGCTGTTATATAACTGACTTACAAAAGCATATAGACCTTACTTGCTTTGCTTGTAATTTACTGTAAATAAAAGAAAATTTTGCTAACAAACATCCAACATAAATGGCAATTTCGATTAAATTCTGCTATGCCAGGCTCTCGATAAATTTTTAACGAGCAAATAAGAGGAAGTTTATTTAATTTCGTTTTTATGCTACATTTAAGTACAGCATAAATATGTCGAAGGCACACTCGCCGTTTACCATTCCATTGAGCGATATTGGCCAACGCCTTCCCTTAACATCCCACAACATCAGTTCCTTGAAGGGATTTTCCTCGACGCCAAGGATGATTCCTTAACTTACGCGTTTTTCTTTGGATTTTGTTTATATGGTGCGTGATCTGTGAAGTCGACTTCTCATCTGGTTGTACATTCGGCATTGTTTTTGTCATGCCCTTGGAGATTAACTCAAAGATTAGCTAATAAATTCTGCGTAATTGCTAATAAAGGAACATTACTAGAGGTTAAGTGTAACCCATAAATTTATGGTCTAGCTTTCATTTTGTGTTTTTCCTTTTCACATAACCCGGAAAATTGCTTTATTATAAAGGCATATAACTGATTGATTCCGTTGGGATACAACATCAAAATTACACAAAAGTCACCAATGATGACTTTATTTTTTATTGCCGACATCCTCGCATTTTTATTGTTTCTTGGGTTTTTTAGTAATTCCGTTATTGCCGAATTAATGCTTCTCAAGGTCCTAAGAATTCTGCGATTGGGATTTAAACCAAAAAACACATCTTCCCTCTCCGAAATTAAATCAGGGCACCAATCATGTATTCCGACGCGTCTCTGTCTTTCGACTTCGACGCAGCTTTTAACTCTTGATTTCGCCATATCAGCATCTTCAAATTTCCTGGAGTGACAGTCAAAATCACGTTTCGATTCATAGTGATGATTCCGCGAAATCTCAAGCTGCAGATATGGCGAAGTCATGAGTTAAAAGCTGCGTCGAAGTCGAAAGACACAGACGCGTCGGAATACATGATTGGTGCCCAGATAGTGTGATGGCGGTATGGAATCTAATATAAAATGTGTGAACGAATGGTGAGAAGTGAGTCAGACTCCAAAAAGTGATAGTTTATTTTATGAACAGATCCGTTGTCTATCGAAAAAAAAATCCTTTACGCCATTTCTCCTGAAACCCTAAAACATTTGCGAGACAACTTGTTTTGTACATTTTATAATACCAGAAAACTTGTTGTTTAAATTGTTTTTTTTATAAAAACTGAAATATTAAAGATGGGTGAGAAGTAATTAAAGCACTTTAAGGGCTACTTATCCATGTAGAAAACAAAGAATTAGAAAAATTATATTAAAAAGTTAATTTAAAATGCAAACCAATTTATACATACAATAATTAAATTGTGTTTTGCTTTGCTAACACATATATATGATAAAGGGAGCTGTGACTAATTGCTGTAATAATAACACAGATGTGTATTTAAGTCGATGATAATATTTCTCTTAGTCGAGGCAATTCACATCCTGTTCATATTTATTTCACCCCTGAATATGACATTCAACATAATCCAAGAAGATCATATTCACTCCGACAATTATTAATTGCCTCATCATTTGAGATTTGGCCAACGTGACTATTTAAGGTGAAGGATATTATGGTATAAGATTGACTATATTATTATGATGCACTTAATTTTCTGTATAACAATACATTTTCGGGGGATGATTTAATTTGTTTAAGATTATTAGTTTGTACTGTGTTATATGTGTTAATTTATTAAAATGTCATCTAATGCTAATTCTGACAGGGCTACTTTTACTGTGCAGCAGGATGAAAAACTGCGCTACCTTAAAAAGTAGCCGCTGTCAGAAAAAGTGTCATCTGTTTGAAATGTTTGCGGCGCTACTTTGTTAGAACCAGAAGAACCAGCAGAAATTGACATTTTGAACCGGATTTTTCACATTACTAAACTTATTTCAATTAAAAGTAAACACAATAAAATAGGAAAATGTATCTTTGGTTTAGTTTTCAGGATTTTATCCAACAACTTCGTTTGGTCAGGCGTTGACGCCGTTTTCTTCTCACCAGCGGTGTAAAGAACACCCTTCCGCTATCACCGAATCACTATTTTTAAACATCTTATAATGTAAAAAACACATGCCACGGAAAACTAATCAAGGTCGAGCTATCATACATCGAACTGTCGAACAAAACTGCAGATCTGTGCTGCGAAACAACAAACACGCGCAGTATGTGTAAGTACGGTACCAAGTAGCGCAGTACAAAATACGCATACTGCATGCTACTTCTAGCGTCTATTAAGGTGCCGCTCCACATGAGAGTAAATGCCGGCGAGAACCTCTCGATAGCAGCTACTCGCAAATGGACACGTCTCTGAGAGTCGCTCGCAAAAACTCGCAAAAACTCGCGAGCTGGTTTCTGCGAGCTGTCAAAAGTGATTCTACTCTCTAGTGGACACGTACCCACTGAACTCTCGGGGAGTTGCTCGCCAGATACGAACGGCGTTTGAATTTCGCTAGTAGCTCTCGAGAACTCGCAATAGCAAGATGTCAAAAAAATCAAGATATTGGTCTTGAAAAGAGAAAAATCGCCGAAATTAACTCTCAAATGGACAACCTCTTGCGAGTAATTCTCGAGAGCTTTTGAGAGTTATTCGCGTATTTACTCTCATGTGGAGCGGCAACTTTATGTGTGAGCACTGCACGCCACTTTTGCATTTGCAGTACAAAAGCTGCGTAGTAAAAGTAGCCAAGTCTGATACTATCATGAGGAGGGAAAATTTCAGTTTCTTGCTTTATACAACAGTAGTTACAAATTTAATTTTAAAAAATTACAAAAACTGAACTTTAATTTTGGTTTATTATTGTTTTCGACTTAGAAATTAAAAATTCACATTTTTGTAAAACGAAAACCGTCCGCTCAATGAGTATTCGTGGAAAAGAAATCTCTAACTAAAGTTTTTTAATTAAAACCGCCATGTTGAAAACTTAATTTTTCTTAAGCCTTTTTTAATCACATTCGCGCCAAAGGGCGCTACCAGTTTCATTAGGAAAGCCGTTCGACATAGTATTGAGCTTAATCCAATTCAAAATCCAATTAAATTGATGTCATTGATGGTGGAAAGTCTTTTAATTAAAGCTTTTTTTCATGTCAAAATGAGTTACAGAATTTAAAGAAAGGCAAAAAAAGACCTTTTTGTATGGGATTTGAAACAAGCTGTGAAATTGAATGAGTTCTTTGGTTTATTGCTGTGAGTGCAGCTACTATAAAATTTCCAATATATTTAAGTTTATTTGCGATGGCAACAAGTGGTTCTGGTATAGTTGAGGAATCACTTGCCTGGAATGATGTCAAAACTTCTGATCAAGTCATATGTGAAAACCTTTTAAGTGAAATTCCAACATTTATTGAGAATTTATTGATTTCTATTTTACCTGAGTTATAAGTTGAAAGCAATTTCATCGATCTATCAACAAAACCAATATTCTTTAATTAAAATTTTGAACATATTGAGTCTCAATACCATAATTAGTTTCATCTAATTTAATTAAGTATAACTGTGACAAATACATTGCAGACATGGAAAATGCATTTTCCGCTGACAATACATAAAAAGAGTTGAAAAAGTTTTCAACGACTTTCGGAAACTTGTTTTGCTTTCGCATCGGATGCAGAACAAAATATCTGATGCTGATGCTAACTTTTGAACATTTTTGCTGGAGCCACAACAGCTGCAACCATCCTTTTAACTTTTCCAAACACAATTCGCCAACACATTCCCATCATGTTCTGCATCCCTCCCTTCCCATTTGGATAATTCAGCTTTAGCCTTTTTAATATGAAAATGAATACATTTTTGAAAAGAAAAGTCCGATGCGAAATTATATTTTAAGCGATATAAATGCGATGTATCCCTGGATGCAGAAAACTGTCCAAAAGTTTTAGTTTGTGTTATAAATACGGATTAAGGGATTTAAACCCGGCCAAATTAGGGATAATAAGATAAAACGTGTATTCAAAACTTTTCATTAAAAGCGTGGATAGGGATCCGTAATACTCACGGAAAAGTTTTACTGGATTTTTAGACAGTATTCAAATTGTACTCAGTTTATTCTAACCAAAAATTGTGCGACAGATGGACTTTTTTTTAGTGAAAATCGCTGTTATTGAATAATCTCCTGACAGGGGAAGCAGAATTAAACTGAATCCTAGCTTGATTTCGTTTGCCGGTTTTTGCATTTTTATTGCACATTTGTGGAGAAAAATTAAATCCTAATTTCGTAAAATACTGGCCAAAATATTTATCCAATATGTTGACACCGCAATGTAGTTATCCTACTAGCATTTTCCTGTATGGCACGTATCTGCCACTATGCAGAGGTATATTTCATTTAGTAGTAGATCCGTGTTATACACTAAAAATGCTGAGGTGGTTTTTGCTTAAAAATTTGAGCAATAAAAATTTGAACGAGCGAAAAGATTCCACATAAAATATAATTAATAAAACAGAAAAACACAGAAAGTCAATCGTCAAATACGCCTTATGACAATATTTTAATAGAAAATCTAAGTGGACATTACATTAATTGTAATAACAAAGTGTATTGGCAGAATAAAAGTCCTCCTGAAGAAGCCTGACGACAGTAGGCGAAACGTTGAGGCATTCAATAAAAATGTTGTAAAAAGGATTAATTAGTTTAATTCGATGACCGAGTAACCCAAGGAAACAAGTACATTTCATAAATTGATCAACGGTCGAGCTTTAAAGAATGGATTATTACAACATTAAGTAGATTTTCCTGCAAAAATTCCAAATGGTATGTGATGTATGGAAAGCAAGGTTCTTAATACTTTTGGTCTTGAAAGTTTTTCAGTACAATTTATCGTTTTCGAGAAAAAATATTGCCATTTACCAACAAGAAAACTATTGCAATTTGATTATCATTTTCCTTAATTTTTCCGGAACAAACCCATCTGGAGATTTTTAGAGTTGCTAAATTACATGCTGAAGTCGGAAAGTCCGTAAAGATATCTCAAAGGTAAGGGTATAGATCCGAATACTTTTCGTCTTGATATTTTTTCAGTATTATTTACCGTTTTCGAGAAAAATATAAGAGTCTCTTCATAAAATACTTTAGACCTTTTGAACTCCTTTCTCCCCATCGTGGCACTTTGCTGTATTTTGTACCGCCGTCAAAATGTGTAAATCCTGCACAGATTAGCGAAGATGCTCCAGGGTGGGTGGGAGGAGGAAACAGTTTGAGGAAAGGATGATAATGGGCCGTAGCATAAAAATTTGCATGTACTTATACTCAAATTTTTTGGTACAAAGTTTTCAATTTTTGCAAACCAAAAGTTACGAAATGCTGTACTTTAGAAGCTGGTGTTTGTTGTAAAATCTTAAGCACACGTATTTGCCCACTTTTATTCATTCAAACTTAAAAATTCGTTCCAAAAAATTTGACATGGTTCAGTTTTTTTTTACAATTTCTCTTTTGTATGTAATCTAATTTTATTTGTGATGATTTTAAAATTCATATTGTTGAAAGAAAATATTACTAACGTGTTATGTGATTTTTTCGAGAACCACTGTTATTCGATCAAAATGTGAAAATTATTGTTTTTTTTTTTGAAAACTAATAAGAAAAAATCTGAAAAACATCTGGTGTTGTTCACGCGGAGAAAACTCATACTTTACCGGCATTCGAAAAACATTTTACAATTCGAGAGCGTCGAGACGAAATTTTAACTTCACTGTGAATTCAAGCAGATATTCAATTAACTCAAGTAAAACCATGTAAACATGGCACGTAAGAAACACAACTCTTGAAAAACAACTTCCAACGCGCAAAAATATGATTTTGGGAGCATCAAACTTTTTTCCACTTTCTGAATAAACGCGAACCTCTGTATGGAAAAGCTGAACTCACGAGGAAAAAATAAGAGAAGGGAAAAAGGAAACGAAGGAATAACGAAAGATAAACGGAACGATGTAATTCACCTAGATCTGCACGAATCCTGGAGAAAGTTTCATAAGAAGGATACTTTTTTTCCATTAGCAATACCCCTCAGCGTCCCCGCAAAGATGAGCGGGAGAGTGAAATTTTACTCGATGATTTCCCGTAAACTGCTATTGACACTTTAAGTAGAAATTTGCAAAAGATTTTTATCCTGTGGCGCTGAAACAAACTGCTTGGTACTCTCTTAGCAGGATTTGCAAGCTTCTTAGCGGCATATCAAAGAATACCTACCAAAGGACGAGTACTGCAAACATAAGTCTTTATATAATCATATAACAAGCCATGCAGGAGCCACTATGTACACAACGTTTTTCTAATTTCCACCATGTTGAACCGTCATTGCACTCATCTAAAGAGTTTTCGTTTAGCAATTTTCCATTTTCCACTATGCCAAATCAAGAACACTCTTTGTTATTCGCAATATTGTTGCCGCCACACATATACACATACTCATTACACACAATTAAACTTTTTAGAGCATAGGTTCATGTTATGTTGCACATTTATGTTTCATGTTATGCTGGTACTGCATTTATGGAATTACATTCGGTTTTGTCACGTTCCAAGTGTTTCCTTTGAATTGTGAATGGAAAGCGAGGTAAAAGCTTCTTGAGCTTTTAAAGACGTTCGTTCGTTATTCCGACAACAATAAAAAGTGTTACACTAACGGAAACTTTGATGTTTGATATTTATGCAAGTATACTTGTCATATATCCTTTTACAAATATTTTAACATGCGGAATAACTGCATTAAATAAGTACGTTTCATAAGAAATGCTATTGTGACTGTTTCTGAGATGTATTTTTGTTTCGCCAAAATTAATTACTTTTAGAAAATGGTTTTAAACGAGAACAAATTTTTCAAGAAAGTTATCAGAAATTTTAAATTAATATCAAAAGTTTTACGGATCTATGAGGTAAATTTTCCGCTCTAGATGAAACAAATAACCAGAAGAAAATAATTAAAAACGCAGCTTTATAAAAACAACTAAAATTGCATGACAAGAAATCTGATTTGCCAGTTTTTGAAACGCACCCTAAAACTTTTTTTATGATATGGCAGTGCTAAAACGTCAGTCAAGGTTTACATTTTTATCATGGTGAAGTTCACGAACGAGCAATGCCACACAGCTGGTCAAACAATTGATCTATTGAAGGAGAAGTTTGGTAATCGTGTAATCTCGAGAAATGGTCCGGTCGAATGGCCACCTCGCTCATGCGATTTAACGCCGTTGGATTTCTTTTTATGGGGTTATGTTAAGTCGTTGGTTTATGCCAACAAGCCAACAACGTTAGAGGAGCTCAGGAACAATATCGAACGCGAAATTGCCAACGTTCCGGCCGATATGTGTGGAAGAGTGGTGGAAAATTAACTCCAAAGATTCAATCAGTGCAAACATGCTCGCGGTGGCCATAAGAACGACATCGAATTTCATACTTAAATGTAACATATCCACTACACCTGGAATAAATTTCAGTCCGATATCTCAATTATTCTGTGTTTTATTTAAATACAAAATTATTATGTCCTTTTTGAAAGACCCGATACATAGAAATAGGAAACCCTATTAAGCTTTCGACTGATATCGTAATTGCTGAAAAAGGAAGGGTTGATTTTAGTGGGTGAAAATTTTCAATGGGGGACGACTTGTGGAATAGTGAAAACCACATCGAAATCGGGCCAGTTTTTCAGAAAATGACAGGAGAGGAGGTCAAGAGCAAGGGAATACCTTTTCTAAATCGGGTTAGTGGTTCATAATATCACAGAAAAGGTTGGATGGGCAGGAGAGAGAGAGAGAGAGGGGGCGGGGGGGGGGGGGATGGAGTACATTTGTGTGATGTAAAATGTAAATTAGTAATTTTCGTATCAATACTTTCATTTGACACCCATGTGTGATTTGGACTAAATTTCGACTTGGCCTCGCCACAGTCAGGTAAGAGAAAAGGAAAGTTTCTGGTAAAATTCATGTTTAAAACAATAATAAATAAAAACCAAATAGAAACACTATTATGAACTCTCGCATTTACAACAAATTACAGATTTCTACTCGTATTACTGTTACGACCAAATTTTTGTTTTTCCCAAATAATTTAAAAGCGTTACATCTTCTCAAAATCTTGCAAACTAATTCGAGTATAAAATTTAGTGCTTGTTAACTTTTAAAACCTTTGTAAATTATATTAAATTGATAAAGTTGTTGGGTATGGGAATAAATTGGACAAGTAACAATCAATTAGTAGAACACGCAACCGACCTGCCTGACTTTACAAAAATATGTTCCGTCAGTAAATCCCATGTACAAAGTGTTTTCAAATGTACAGAAACCAGCATTTATACGTGATACTTTTTGTAAATTTATTGCTCCCAGTTTAAAAATAAAGCTTGACATATATCACGGCCACCGAGTACGTTGTAAAACTGAATGCGAAGCTTTATTTATGTGTTCGACCCCTTATCAAATCCATAAAAATAAAAACAAGGAAAATTGTGGAGGATGTGAATTTTTATTTTAAGTTCCAAGTAGTAAAAGCTTCAAAGGAATTCGGAATCCGGTCCACCTTCCCAACCGAATTCCTGCTGCCCATGAATAATGTAGAGTTTTGAAAGCGATTTCGTGTTTAATCTTTGAGATTGTGAATACATCGAAATTCTGGACCACAACATAAGAAAAACGGAGGATCAACAAATTTCTAGGGCAGGCATTCGGTTGTCGTGTTGGCAAAACGTATTAAAGTTGCCTGGAATGCAAATGCATAATTTTAGCTTTATCTTAACAGGCACACACGCCTGAATCTTTAAGACGATACATCGCGTACCAACAATTTACATCATCCTAAAGTCTTATGAATGCATAAAGTTAAACATAATTTCAATATCGATGAAAATAAAAAGCTATGCGAAAACTTTAAAAAACTTTTAATGTGGTTGTCGCAGCCAACTTTTACTGTGTGTTACAGAATATCGAAACAGGATATTGAAAACTTATTCTCATGATTTTATGGTTGAATTTACATTTTGAAAATTTTCCTAAAGTTTTGTTGTTTTTTTTTAAAAAAAAAAGAAAGTTTTTTTCGATGCAGTGAAATTATAAACCATGAAAACTTTTATAATGTTTCGTGGTGGCAAAGCCGCAAAGAAATTCTTTTATGTATTTTTGGGATAGCGTAGTTGACTTTGAAATACTGGTATGGATACTTTTTCTAAAGTTTGTGAGATAAAACAACCGAAAGATGGATTTTCTGAACAATTCTCGAATATAAGTTTTTTTTTTAATTTCTCTCCAAAATCAGTAAAAGAAAACCGAAAGGATTTTAAATCCGCTGGCAGCAATTATTAAATCCCTTTTACGTAACACTTATTAATGATTTCAATTAAAATATATTATTTTATCCGCACTTAATCGTATTAAAGAACAAAAGAAATGATATTTTCATCTACTATTACACTTATATGTTAGAAAATAATTAAAAAAAAACTTTTTTAATATATCCATGTTGAAATTTACTCTACCTTCATTTACTGTGAAAACTTCTTGTGGTTTTCTATGTCGACTTCAAAAACAATTTTAGCATGCTTTGCAAAATTTCAGCTCTGCTAATGGTTCGTTGACTTTGCAGAGAAACTCTCACCCATACAAACTTAAATATATTTAAAGAATGGTGGAAATTTCGCTGATCCGATTTCATTTTGATTAACGTTTACCCTTTGAAAAGGACACATACACACACACCCTTATAGACTATAGACTATAAATAACAAACAGCTATAAATTATCACATATTCGTTTAGAATTGAAGAAACATCACATGCGGGTGGAATTGAATATTTTATGTTCTATAGATTCCTTACAAGTGTAAAATATGTTTTTCATGCTACAAAATTATTCACAAAAGAGTTGTGTTCGTCAATTTTAATGCGCCTTTTATAACAAAGAAGAAGGATAAATTTTCTTTCACTTGAATAATTCTTTAAAAGAAGAACTTTTTACATTTCTGAAAGAAAGAGGATTTCCCAAAGATTTTGCAAATAGAAGAAAATTATATAAAATATTAGAATTTAATTCTTGGAAAAACAAACATTGTGAGAATTTTCAATATCTTAAAATTTTCATAATGCGCACACTAAAACAAATTTTTACGTAACTTTCTTACAGCTCTTCACAGTTTTTTTGTGCTAATGCTACAGGGTGCTCCACGCGTAAGGCGATCATCTTTTGTTGTGTTAATCCGGGTCAGATTACCGTAGGTGAGCGATGTTGAGGGGGGCGAAGCTTTTAAAATCCCACTATTCAAAATTATTTAATAAAATGCGCCGCTGGCAAAATCCGTATTAGGGAAAATGCACTACAGGCAGTAATTTCTAAGGAAACTGACCCTCGGGCGAACAGTTTAGAATTTCGATGTCGTTTTTTTACTGATTAAGAAATTATACCACTAGATCGCATGATTCCGGGGAAAAGTTCAGTTTCCTGGATATCAGGTCAATATGCCTAAATTCGGGGCATCAATCGTGTAACGAGAAGCGTCTCCGTCTTTGAGCTGAGACGGCGACATTGACGCGACACGTTTTTCTAATCTTGTATCGCGACACTAAAAAAAATTCTTGAAAGTCTGAAATAATATAAATTTATTATAATTTAAGTACAAAAACCTATACTATTTACTTTGGTTCCTCCATTGTGAAATGACAGACGAAATGACACTGAGCGACGCCTCGAACTGTGTCGCTGAATGAAAAGACGCGTCGCCATACACGATTGCTTTTCTTAATGAAAGACGCAATTTCGTGTCTGCGTCGCATTACACGATTGGTGCCCGGGACTGTCGCGGCAAAAGCGAAACTTTTTCGATAAATCCGGCACATATGGTCTTCCTAACCATGAATAAAGTTGCAGAGAAAATTAATTTCAACAATTGCAATGTATTTGAAATTAAAGAGAAGCTTTGAGTTCGACTCGGCCATTCGCTAACCTGTGAAAACGATAACTCTTAGATCACGTGCACACGTCGTGTATAAGCATGTGGTATGGTGCTAAACCGGCAATTTGAGTTTTGAAAGCACTTAAAAAGTAGCTTCTCAAAAAAAATAGTTTAGTTTTACTGTTTTTGCAGTACATCTGTGAATAAAACAAGCATTTTTTAAATTAACACGTTGACTGCCAGACCAATTTTGCAAAAATGTAAGGGAGATGCCAATACATGTAGTGTAGACGTATGTAGAATGTACGTATGTATGAATGTATGTATGTATGCATGTAGATTGTAGACCCAGCTATCGAAAATGATAGCCTTGGCAGCTCATGAATCATAGTGCCAATTTTCACTGGCTATCAAAAATTATAGCCATGGCAGTCAATGTGTTAAGGTTTTCTCACAATTTTCTATTTCACTGAGGGTCTGCTCATAAAAAATACGTCACTCTAATTATCGCCCCCCCCCCTCTTCCTCCCACAAACTTATGACTTATTTATGGACAACCCTTGACGGTTAGAGAATGTTGAAATTTTAAGGACGTTTTCTTTGAGGTTGACAAAATATGGGACTCACCCTCTGTTTCAACTTGCATCGTTTAGTTATGTCATCTAACACAATTTCAACCTAATTTTTTAAGTGCTCTGTTTCGGAACTGCGAATTATGTAAATTCGGTAAATTCGGGATATCCGGGTTGCTAAAAAAAGCTCTGCATTGTTGCATCCAAAGCATTTAAAAAACAAAACCTTGGAGTAAATCGTTAATATTTTAGTAACATGTTTGTGCCATTGTGATGAATTTAAGTGAAAATTTTATTTAATTATATTTGTTTTTTTTTTTTGCTTTTTACGTGAGCCTTTTATGAATGCTACCGCAGCCAAAATCCTTTAAATTCGCATTATAGACAAATCCCGGTTTGAGGCAGATTAGCAAAATGTTTTCAAATACAGCACATATTCAAATATTTTCCATTTTTTCCGGTACGAGTGTAATGTCTGAGTGTGTGTGTTTTTTGTTCAAATATTACATATAGAGCCGCGCCAATTCATAATTTCATATTGATTTTCCTTTGAGTCTAATAACATGGTTACATATTTGCTTTTCAGTTTAGGGCTGCTGAATCACGTCGCTCTTTTCATTGAAATCTTATACGGTATGTAGAATGGGAGCCCACTTTCTTATATTTCGCACCGCTTTACTAACATAAATAAGATATATGAATTGGGATACGTAACCAAGTATGTTTACGACTTTGGGAAAATATATGTACATTGGGAAAATGTACGTTCGGAATTTGGAATTCGAGTAGAATAAATGAAAAGGGCATAATAAAGCGTTTGGGGCTTTGTGGTTGGGAGTTGGTATAAGGCCTCCCCTATAATAATGACGATAAGTACGTAGGCTTTTAACATGAAATTTATTTAAGACACATTATAATGCTAATCATTAAGTGTTTTAATGGATGTCTTTCTTGGAAATAAATTCACACCAACTCTTTCATCCAATTTCATCAAAAGAGATTTTTTTCTCATGCATTTACATAAAAATTGAAATCTTTCAAGAATATTGCAATGTTTCTCTAAATGGCAAAGGCCATAGAGGGATAAGGGAACAAAAAGTGCCCCCAGAGATAGAAGCTTGAAATTTTTTTCGTAAGTTGCCACTATTACAACAAATAATTTCCCAAAATTTCAGTCCAAAAAAACGAGTAGTTTTGGAGAAAAAAAATAAAACATGATTTTTTTGAAAAAATTCTAGCTCCGTAACGGGTTAACCGATTTTGATGAAATTTGTCGCAATTTTTTCGTTGAAAGTCATAGTTTTCAAAAAAAATTATAGCAAAAAAATTAAGTGTGAGGAACCGTTAGGAAAAAATATTTTTTGTTTTTAAAAAATTATAACGGTAACTTAACGGTTTTGCACCACTTTTATTTTTTTCTCAAAAACTCCTTAATCCCTTACCTACAAAACAAAAAAAAAATCAGGGCAATCGGAGAGGTACTTCATATTCAAAAAAAATAAAATGTGAAGGTAGTCACATTATCATATATGAAAGATGAATCAATTTGTGAACTAAATAATCCAGGAAAATTAGGATTTAACCTCTTAAAAAATCCTAGTTAACTGGATTTTTGCACAGACCTTTATTTTGACATAACAAACAACGTCCCCAAAGTCCATTCCAAAATTGCACCGGCGTCGTGCGTTATTCAAGGTCAAAGGTCCCGAAAATCAGTTTTTTACGTTTATCTCACTTTGTACGAGTTATACGTCTTTTTGAGGTTCAGATGAATTAATCACAATAAAATTCTCTACAAAAAAGGTTAAATATAATTTTCTTGTAGGACAAACAGTTTTCGAGATACAACTCGTCAAACTATGCGTCGCACAGAGAAATTGCTATTATTCAAGGTCAAAAGTCAAAAAAATCGTAAATATCTCGCTTTGTATAGCATGTACGCATTTTTTGTATTCAGATGAATTACTCCTCCGAAAATTCGCTACAAAAAAGGTTAAATAAATTTTTTTTGTAGGGCCAATAGTTTTCGAGATAGAAGTGAACTGTACATTCTTTTCCCCACCGCCATTAAGGTAGAATACAAGGCGCGTTTTTTTAGATGACTTCCTCATTAGGCCTAATCCATATTTTTCCACCTTCATTCATTTATTCTCAAAAATGTCCATCCCATTTAACAACAATGTCTTGTAGCCAGTTAGTACATTACTGCCACCAGCATCGAAAGAACTCCTGAATTCCGTTTTTTGCAACTGCACAAAAGGTTGTGGTTCCAATTGTGGATGCAGAAAAATTGGATTACCGTGCTCCATCGTTTGTAGCTTTTGTCGGGGTCAATCATGTTTAAATCCTGCTTCTTGTGATATCACTGAATCCTTTGACAATTTAAACGATGTCGATGATGAACTCGATCTTATTGGTACCTTAACATTAAATGTAAGTGAAAAACATAACAAAAGCTATAATTGCCAATCTGGCAATCATTGGAGACCCGTATGGTGATATTTGTATCAAAATTCGAACAGTTATACCAAAATTCCACTTTGAAGTCAAACTTTCCAATAAGATTTTTTAAAATTTATTCCAATCGGATTTTGATGTATGGGAGTTTTATGTAGAATCATATCCTAAATAACTTTTGTTCTTGGACTTTTTTGATAAGATGCACCGTTTTTGAGATATTCACAAAAAACGATTTCGTTCGTATGGGGGGTACCCCCCCTAATGGTCCAGTTTTGCCCATTAACGAACTTGGCCTTGCATTTTACGAAAAACGGATCTGTGCAAACTTTCAAGTTTCTAGCTCAATCCGTGCGCCCGCAATCCGCGCCACAGACAGACAGACAGACAGACAGACAGACGGACAGACGGACGGACATGCTAAATTCAACTTTTTTCATCATTCTAAACACACTGGTGTAATTCATTTTTGTGTGTGATGACGGGATCCTGGCGTTACAAACGGTAAGGCAAAGTTAATATACCCTTTGGTTTCACCATACGGGTATAATGATACCTATATCGAAGATGAAGAGCAACAAGAACAAGAAGAAGAAGAAGCAGAAGGAGAATAAATGAATGAAGGTGGAAAATATGGATTAGGCCTAATGAGGAAGTCATCTAAAAAAACGCGCCTTGCATTCTACCTTAATGGCGGTGGGGAAAAGAATGTACAGTTCACTTCTATCTCGAAAACTATTGGCCCTACAAAAAAAAATTATTTAACCTTTTTTGTAGCGAATTTTCGGAGGAGTAATTCATCTGAATACAAAAAATGCGTACATGCTATACAAAGCGAGATATTTACGATTTTTTTGACTTTTGACCTTGAATAATAGCAATTTCTCTGTGCGACGCATAGTTTGACGAGTTGTATCTCGAAAACTGTTTGTCCTACAAGAAAATTATATTTAACCTTTTTTGTAGAGAATTTTATTGTGATTAATTCATCTGAACCTCAAAAAGACGTATAACTCGTATAAAGTGAGATAAACGTAAAAAACTGATTTTCGGGACCTTTGACCTTGAATAACGCACGACGCCGGTGCAATTTTGGAATGGACTTTGGGGACGTTGTTTGTTATGTCAAAATAAAGGTCTGTGCAAAAATCCAGTTAACTAGGATTGTTTAAGAGGTTAAATCCTAATTTTCCTGGATTATTTAGTTCACAAATTGATTCATCTTTCATATATGATAATGTGACTACCTTCACATTTTATTTTTTTTGAATATGAAGTACCTCTCCGATTGCCCTGATTTTTTTTTTGTTTTGTAGGTAAGGGATTAAGGAGTTTTTGAGAAAAAAATAAAAGTGGTGCAAAACCGTTAAGTTACCGTTATAATTTTTTAAAAACAAAAAATATTGTTTCCTAACGGTTCCTCACACTTAATTTTTTTGCTATAATTTTTTTTTAAAACTATGACTTTCAACGAAAATATTGCGACAAATTTCATCAAAATCGGTTAACCCGTTACGGAGCTAGAATTTTTTCAAAAAAATCATGTTTTATTTTTTTTCTCCAAAACTACTCGTTTTTTTGGACTGAAATTTTGGGAAATTATTTGTTGTAATAGTGGCAACTTACGAAAAAAATTTCAAGCTTCTATCTCTGGGGGCACTTTTTGTTCCCTTATCCCTCTATGGCCTTTAAGGGTACAAAAATTCTTTCAATATTCTTTTTACAAATCAAATCGAATAAATTTAAATATTAGCAACATCTCAAAATAATTTCTTCAATAATAATAGAGAAAAAACTGTTGAATTCTGTGCATTGGGACGAAGGGGTTGTTTTTTCTTCTATTGTTTATTTCAAATATGAAATGTTCCTACAATTATTTTAAGTTGGTTTTGCTTTGAAAATAAACTTTCAAATCTCTCAAAAATAAACAACAAAGTTTTTTGCCTACAATATTCAAAAAAAAAAAAAAAAAGAAGAATGCTTTTCGCATCTTTTATCAAATAGAGAAATTTATTTCATGAAGAATTTCAAAATTTCACTTTCTTATAAATATTCAAATTGATTTATGTATAAACATTTGTGCCGATGTGAATAATTAACATTGATTCCAGATTCGTATGTTTTTGTGTAATTTTCGTTTTTGAAATTATGTACAAAGTTGTTCTTGATCGAGAATTGATTCTGCCATATGCTGTAAAGAAAATTAATTTAAATATCATTATACGAATTTCAGTATAATGTATTATTCAAAATTAATAAATGAGAGTTTAGATAAAACATTAAATCGGAAACCATTCTCGGCATACACCTGATTGCATACCATTAACCTAACGTTATACACCTGTGGCCATTACAAGTCGAATTCGAGTCGTTTATACGATACGAACTTGTGTAGAATACACCAGGTGAAATGTAATTGCTAATTGCCTGTTTGAAGTGCTCTTTAAGCTAAATTGTCTGAGATTACAATTCGAAATAAAAAGAATGTGTTTAGTATATAAAACAGGATATTAATTCTTATTTATGTAAATTTCATTGTTAGTGAAACGTTTGGCCATATAATCACTCTAGCATACAAACCGTGCCTATTTTTTTATTTTTTTATTTTTTACAGGTGAAAACGGTTGACCAACCACTGGGATTTATCCGATTATGAATTTTCTTCGTACATTATTTCATTTTTAAGCCAACAATGAATTTTTTATTCACATCGGTGGTGGCGGTTGTTTTGAATTTTGTTGTCGTTGTCGCCTTAATTACTATAATTTGTATAAAACATTCATTTTTAATTTAAAGTTTTGACATGAAAGTATCGTCCTTTGTGGTTTCTTTTCGCGTCTGCGGACAAGAAAAAAATCTTAAAAGAGCGAGATGTATGGCAATTACTTAATTTAATTTAATTAAATAGCTCGGATGTTGTGTTTGGGCGAGATAACTGCGCCTGTGAATGGAACAAGAGGGTAAGTAACATAAATTTCAGGCTAAATTATTATTAGCAAATTAGATGAAAGTTTTTTTTTTAAATTAAAACACCAAAACAAGTAAAAGGGAGTTTGGTTAATGTTCTTAAATAATGTCAACGTTGAGAATGAAAAAAAAATTCTGTGTTTTTTATATATAATTAGCTATACTTTCGTGGATCTGCAGGGACTATTCTATGGAGAAAAACGTGTTGAAATTCTTAAAGTGAGATTTTCGAAATTCTGCATGTTAAGGTGAGTTCCCAAGCCACAACATTTAATTTTACGTACCGACTGTTAGTATGAAAAAGTTAGTGTTTTTTTTATGAAATATTCAGCAATAATTTCCTGGACATTTTCCGCGGGTGTGCTAGTCGATATTGACATGGATAGCGCAATAATTTTACTATCAGGTCCAAAAATTATGGTAACATGCAATAACGAAAGCATGTGTTGCTCATAGG
The DNA here is from genome assembly GCA_964034945.1 of Chrysopilus asiliformis. Lineage (NCBI taxonomy): Eukaryota > Metazoa > Arthropoda > Insecta > Diptera > Rhagionidae > Chrysopilus > Chrysopilus asiliformis. The sequence continues at coordinate 3,103,709 of OZ035961.1, forward strand.
ACGCACTGGTACAGATAAAAGGTACAGATATAAGTTTGTTTTTGCATATGTTTGCACTACCGATCGTCCGATTCCTAGTGCATATGAATTGGAACTTAAACTTGAATAAATTCCCGATATTTATTCGACTTTCATTTGAGAAAAGTTTACCAAAATCTGCAAAGTAATAAAATGGAGGAGAAAATCCGTTGAGACGCGATAATGCGGCAGTCACACGACGCTGTTTTGCCAGCGCTAGTGACTGTTTGACTGTGATTACATTGGGATTCACTTTGAGGCCTCATTTTTGTGCCTCATTTTTGTGCCTCATTTTTGTGCCGTGTGCACACGGTTCGCTTTATCTGGATTCATAAACCGGTTTCATCAACAAAACTAACCGACAAGTTTCAACGACCAGACTCAAAAACCGGTTTGCGACCGATAATTTTAAGTGAATCTAAACTTCGTTCGCGCTTTTTGGTTTCCCTCCCCACTGCGTCCCTCACCCTCATGAATGACGTGCCGCCTCAAAGTGAGTCTCAATGTAAACAGGCACTTTGGCTGTTTTCAGCAGCACCGTGTGAACCCTAGTGCGTTGCTACTACCAGCAGCAGCGTGATGATTTTAGCAGCGCTAGTGAAGTAGAGATCGTTCTACTTTGCCAGCGCTACTAAGGATCACGTGACCCTGTCACATGGTTTCTGAGCTGTCAAAAGTCTGATAAGTGGTAAAGTTTGTTTATTGTAACTTGTTATTTTACGTTTATTTATTTAAATTTGTGTGCAACGTTTATTATTTAAAAAATCTCCCAGATTAAAATGTCAAACCACTGTTTTGCTACTTGCCAGCGCTACTAAAGTAGAAATCGAGTGAACACTGTCAGTACGCTGGCTGCTGTTCTTACTTGCCAGCGCTACTAACCAACAGCCGTCAGCGGCTGGCAAAACAGCGTCGTGTGACCGCGGCATAAGCGATGTTTTGTGATTGGCTTTTATTTAAAGCTTTTATTTAGCTGGCCTTTTTGTGCATTTGTTAGTTTGTTTGCCAGGGTGAAATATTATAACACATCTGAACACAACACAAAAAGATGAACTCGATGATATTTCTAACGATGTCGAAACTAGCAGGGCAGGAGGTTTGAAGGAATAGCGCCACAGGGGAAGATATATAAAAAGTCTTTCTTGGTGTTGTACTGAACACAACACAAAAAGTTTCAAGTCAATATCTATAAACGTTCACGAGACAATGGCTTGCACACAAACATACATCAACGTCGAATAAATAATCTCATTTTTTTCGAAGTCGTTAAATAACAGGTGAACTGCTTGAAAATATCATCAATATTGGAACGAAACGTGGTAGTCCGTAGCTAAAGAATATTGTTTTATTACAAACAAACCATCAGCCATAGCTAAATTTTTCCACAAAAATATTTATAAATAAATTCAGTTAAGGTTTTTAGATATTTTCGACGAAAAAGTCAAACCTAAAGAACCTTAAGATATTTGATAAAATGGAATTTGATTTTCCATCCAGTTTATCTCCCTCTATACAAAATGAAATTGTATTTAAAATAACTAACTTGGCCTAAAAAAATATACGATCTCTAAAACCGCTTTAATATGCGAGTAGGTTTAAATAGCAGAAGAAAATTTTCCATAAATCCATCAGACCTAAATTTTCCATGAAGTAAGGAACACAGTACAACAGGAATCTGAATTAAAACAAGAGCTGAGAAGGAAAACCATAAAACATTAATTTCAAAATTAATTGTACACTTCAAAGAATTCTAAAATTTATGCCATAAGGACATTGTATCGTAATAAATCCAGTGATTAAAATTCCCTTTTTGTTCCAGTTACGTAATCCTTGCCGCTGAGGATTTGCCAAGAATTCTTTGTGAGGCGTAATAACGTTCCAAAGGTATTTGGGAAATAATTCCCGATTCTGGCAGGTAGAAAATACGACTAGAAAAGCTTTCTTCCGTTTCAGTTAATCTACGAGAATCTCGTAAAAATCTTTTCGTCTTCATCATTCTATAGATACGTAGCTCGTATGTGTAGTGAAAAAAAAACATACTAAGGTAAGGCAGGTGATCTGTCCTTTCTACAGGTGGATATGGTCAACAGTCTTATATAAAATGGACTTCAATCAATTCCTGGATCATGTAAAACTTGAAATTGACTTACAGTGTTTACAAACAACTCAGTGAATAAAACTTCAACTATGAATCGTGATGCATTATCCTGAAGTTTATTTTTCCGTATTATGTTTGACATTCTCACCTGTCTGTTTGGTGTTCACATTACCTTGCATACCTTATGCCGAAGAAAGAAGGAATTCAAATATCGGAACATTTTGAAGTAAGAAGCTTTGGCATGTACTCCATTGGCTTATGTTGTCAGTAAAACGGAGATGGCGCAAAGGCACTGGAATGGAGAAATGATAATAAAAAAACCGATGGGATCTTAGGATTTTATGGTTACCTTTAAAAGCTTTAATGGAATTTAATTTTCTTTAGACTGTCAACACTTATAAATTCTGATGGCATTTTTTTTTTCATTTATAGCTCCGAGGAAATACTAGTATTTGTTTAAAATTCGGTATTAATTTCATTATCTAATGAGTTCGTGTTGGAAATGTTGTGTTTACAATAACCACGTTCGTGATATCGTGTACCACTGGTGGTACAGTTTTTTTTAAAACCGCGCGAGTAAATAATGGTACATGCATAGTGCAATCGATTTTTGAATATTCCTGACATGGTTTTAACATAAATTGTCAGTATTTTATGAAGTAATATAAAAACACGCACCGTGTACCACCGATGGCGCACAACCGCCAGAAAACAAATCGCTGGTGTACCACCCGTGGTACACGATGTCCAAATGTAAAAAAAGTTGAAAAAGCAAATGTCACGAACGTAATTTCATCGCATTTACAATAGAAAATAGTTCAACGAATATTTTGTGAACAGGAAAATCTACATAATATCATCGGAATTTTATAAACTTCAATATTTCATGCAACAAAAAAAATCTATTTCGCCCGGAAACATAAAAATTCATCATGTATGAAAAATTAATTTCAATAAACAAATTCAATAAAATCAAATTGAATATTATATGACGTTCTAAAATGAAATGTAATAAACTACTGGAATTTTGCCTGACTGATTTTTAACATTAAATTACCAACCCCAAATTTTTGTTAGGCGTAGGAATTGAAATTGCCTCAATTTTTTGCTCTAATAAAAGTATGTAATGAAATTCTCTTACAAGTGGCAATTTTTGCATATGTTGGATGATGAAACAGATTCGATATGTTATGCTATTTCACGGTTGAATTATTTTGGCATCTGTATTTTACCATCCCCTATTTTTAAATCGTAAATAAAGTACAAACGTGATTGAAAGTTTATGGTGTGGGTGAAATTAAATAAGAATGTCACAAAAATCCTGAACGTGGTTTTTGGTAATTAGCAATTAGGGACATTTCTTCACTAGAATTAATCCCGAAAGGGTATTTTGGAAATGCTAGCTAAGCCCTAATAACGAGTAATTGAAGAGCTCTCTAAGATCATTCCTCTGGATGCGATTAAAATTCAATCAGAAATTCAAATAAGTTCAGTTAGAAGATTTCTGTTTTAAAATTAATGAAGAATAAATTTTTTGCTTGTCTGGATACAAGATTTTTTGTAAAAATGTTTTTTTTTAAAACATGCCAATGTGATTGCTTTTTCTCTTTGCCGTGGGAATTTTTTTTTCAAGTTGTTTTAATAAATTTTATTCAATTGAGTTTTAAAGAAATTTAATCGGGACATTTTTTCAGATACGATTTTTTTCAGGATTTTTTTTAAATTATTTTACCTGAATAAGTTATTTTCTTTGCCGATTGTGACAAAGAATTTCTCTTAGACTTTCCTTTGGGAAAATCCCATCCGTCTTTCAATGATACTTTGTACGATGCTTTTATTTATTTTTTCTGCAGGAAGAATAATGCAGAGAATGTCGATGATGGTGTTTTATATAAATTTATAAAAAAAAAAAACAAGAAAGGGAAAATAATGTAGTGAATAGTTTAAGAATATTTCAGAATTTTCACTGCCATTAGCGATGATTTAACGATGTAGAGTGAAAATTCGGAAAATGTTTACAGATCGAAATTTTTAAACAAACGCTGTGGTCACGATGGCATTTATGGGGTGGTAGGAAGGAACCAAATTCTGCGATGTGATAATCAAAATACATAAAAATTTGCCTATTTCGTCTGGGCGCTTTACTCCAAAGGGATCATCTTTAAAATACGTCGTGAGAATTTACCTTGTCAAATCATATGCATTTTCGTTTCCTACATTTCTGTTTTTCCTCGATTTTCACAAAATCTTGAAATGTCTCAAATAAGGTTGAAAATTATTTAATAAAATGCACCGCAGGCGAATTTTTCTGAATAAACATTTGCTATAGGCAGTAATTTCTGAGAAACGAGGTCAAGTTCTTTAGTAATTAAGAATATACAACATTAGATTGCATAATTCCAAGATAAAAATTTAGTTACCGGGACAATATGCCTAAATCAGGGACTGTCTCGATCATAATGGGAGGTATGGTCACTGTTTTTGACATTCAGTTAAAAGAAATATGTGTATATGATGCGAGATTTTGTAGCAATTTTTTCTTGAAATTTTCAAACGACTTATAATTCAAAAAATCAAAGAAACTGCTACTTTAACCGTAGAAGGTGAGTCTTTGACTTATTTTAAAGGTATTGAGCCCTACTAAATATTTACTATCACAAATACTTCCCTCAAGATGGATCAGAAGGATAATAAGGTTGACGCGAAAAGCTTTAATGATTTCCCTTTCTTGTTGACAAAGGATTTACAGCATAATAATAATGTCCTTGTTTTGGACTTCACCACCTTATACCTAATATATATCTTCTAAGGGACAATTATAGTCCATTCAATTTACTATAAAAAATATTTAGTATTTTTGCCGGTAGCATCCACTGAAAACCAGGGCACCAATCATGTATTCCGACGCGTCTCTGTCTTTCGACTTCGACGCATCTTTTAACTCTTGACTTCGCCATATCAGCAGCCTTAAAGTTCCTGGAATGACAGTCAGAATCACGTTTCGATTCATAGTGACGATTCCGCGAAATTTAAAGCTGCTGATATGGCGAAGTCAAGAGTTAAAAGCTGCGTCGAAGTCGAAAGACAAAGACGCGTCGGAATACATGATTGGTGCCCAGATATTTACGAAAAAACTGATTTCTCATATTCTCGATAAAGTCGATTGAATATTAGTTTGTCACAAATATATTCTTTCTAGTGCATGTCACGAGGAAAATGTAAAACATATTTTATAGTAAATTGAATTTGCTACAATTGTTCATTAGAAGATTTTTACGTAAGGCGTTGAAATCGATAAAAGGACATTCTTATTATCCTTTTAGTCCTACCATGTAATTAAATTGAGTTTTAGTAAAAAAAAATTGGTTTTTCCATCTGAAAGAATTTGACGGAAATTAGTAATTAATTAATTTATTCACAAAAGTGTTGAAAGACATTTCGCCCATCTAATTTACAGTATTTTGGAAATTTAGATGACAGTTTAGGGTGGATTATTACGAGGCCGTCTATATTTTTCTATATGTTAGGTTATGAACATGGAAATGTTGTAAATCTTTGTTATAAGCGCATATTATTCCTATATTGAAGATAAACGACATAGTCGGGTTGGTTAGATATACTGTGTTGGCATTATGATTATATAACAACAATGAACTCCGTACATACATATAAGCAAATATTTTAGGTGGACTGTGGAATAAAGCCTTTCAAATACAAATACGAAAAGGACATAAATCACAAAAGCACATAAATCCTTGGTTTATTATTTCTTGGAGAATGGCGTTATATGTAATCTGAGAAAAAGTCTCAGCTTTTTGTAAAGGATTTTTGGTCCAGATAAACAGCTTCAAGCTGGTGACATTTCCCTACGCACAGCAGCTAATATTCCAGCATCGAGGGTCGAGCCGGGAGTATCCAGAAACCTAAATCTGGAAGCATAAACTGAAATGTATAGCCTCTGTAGTGCCAGTTAGTATGCTTTTTTGGTTAGAAGGCATCCATCGCATACACAAAATTGCGATTTTTTTGTTGTTGCCTCGTGTTTCCCCGTTCCGTTGCCCCCTGGTTCGATGACAGCCACGATTTATTTCATTTACGCCTTTTAAAGGAATTTTAGATTTATGGAAACATATATTTTAAAATTAATTCAATTCATTTCTAGTGCGCCATTTTCAGCTAATGTTAAATGTAAATTATTATGCATCATGATATTATTAGGAATTCATATTGGTCATTTGTTTATGCTGGTAATTAGTCCAATTGGAAAACTAATTGAAAAGTTTACCAATATTTGACCAAAATTCATTACAATAAAGGTTAAAAATTAATTAGATACAGATGTTTGTAATCATAATAGATTTGAATTGTTTAAAGATCCCCAAGCACGATATCTATGTGTCGATGTCGTAACGTCAAATACTGCGTTTTTAAATATAAAAAAAAACAATTTGTCCATTAGAACGAGTCTTTATTGATTTACAGATTTAAAAAAAAAATGTCCAGTGGTAAAATGGTACAAAATTCGTCACGATAACTTGTCGATCCTACCCTCGTAGCGATTTTTTTCGATTTTTTGTCTGAAATTCTATACCGCCGCGTGTGGCGTACTCTATGGATAACCCCTTAGTTAATCCTTTTTTAAGATCTTAATTAAAAATGCCTACCAATTATCTCAATAAATTTCCTTATAATGCTTGCAAAAACGCTGCAATTAGGCGCTATGTAGTATAAAATAATTATGCTAAGAACGGGCGTTTTTTAAACTTCGAAAGAAGAAAATAAATATATACAATATACATATATATAACCGCATTTATTAAACAAATGTACTAATTTTCTTTGGCTTTGAGTATCAGAAGAAAAACGAGATAAAAGCATATAAAAAAATTCAAAAAAAATTATTTTATTTTTAGTTCTGATGCGCAACATTCAAAAATTTATTTTTTTCCTTTTTAGCATAATTTTTAATAAAAGCTTTTTGAAAACAATTTTTTTTTATTTCAGAGACTAAATTCTGTTATTAAAGATCAATAACAAAATTTCTTTCCTTTTTAATACAAGACATTTAATATCATATAGGTAGCAAAAGAAATTTTTTCAAAAGGACATTTGATTGAAAACTGTGAAGAAAATCTGCGGATTCTTTTATATGGATTTTCCTGGCATACAAAATACACGATCAGTCCTTTGTTTACCTTAAAAAAGGGTAGAAAATCTTTTCGATAAAGTATACACCGTTTTATAGGGTAAAAAAAAAAAAACTGAAAAGCGAAAAGAATAAAAATTTATTAAATTTGATGACGATATGTAAGGCAATGGTGGCAGAATTTCCACAGTTAGGTGTATGCATAGCCGTAAGATTTTGTATGTTCGCTCACCGGGAGGTTGACATGAAAAGCTTTAATGATTTCCCTTTCTTATTGAAAGGATGCCTGATGCCTTGTCTTGGTTCAAAGGTAGCAGCAGAATGTAATTCAACATCAAAGGATAACTAAGGACCGTCTTCTTGAAGTCGACGAACCGTAGAACCGACAGCCACCGAAGAGTAGGTAACTCTAATAACAAAATATAGGTAGGTAAGTCAAAAAATATGATAAAATGGAAAATATTCCCCGAAGCTAACCAGCAGAAGCTTATTTCGATGGAACGTGCATTCAAAAGGCTTTTTGGATAAACACATTGTATTCCTTTTCACCATCGCATCGGTGAGCTCGTATTTTATATCCTTTTAGATAGATTTCATATATTTTATGTGATATTACAAAACTTCAAGTTTTATGATTTCGAAACAAGTTTCAAGATTTCAAAAAGTCTTTTGAATTGTTAGAGAGATGAAACTTTAAGAGGACTATAGTATTCTTTGTAATATTTTCCTCTATTAGATTATCTTTTTTTTTACTTAAATTGTAGAAAAACTTGATTTTAGAAAAATATTAAAATTGTAGAGGAAAAGTTCTTTAATCTAGTTAAGAAAAATAAATTTCTGCCTGACTTATTTGTTGTTGTCGATGATAATAAATTGCAATAAAACTGATGAGGGGAAGGTGGGGAGGGTCGTCGAAGCATCTGCTCGGGCACTATCAACCTTTATAACGACTCTTACTGATTCTGGAACTCTTTTTTTTCAAATATTGTAACTGCAAATTTTTAAAGAGACCCACTCGAGAACGGGGGCAGATAGAAACTTTCTAATCGATACGAAATCCGTTTCAGGCAAAATTATGAGGATGTCCGTGCATTTGACTGTCGGTCTGTCTGTCGGCCTATCCGTTTCACGTATCTTAAAAAACTCGAGAATGCGTTAAGCTAGCAAATAAAAATTTTTTGTGAATGAGCTGCACGATAATTGTAGTTTCTGACCAATCTTAGAAAAGTAACTTAGAAAAGGGCACCTCCCATACATTTGTTGTTTTTTTTAAATATAGTTTTTTGAAAATTTACTTTTGGGAAAAATTATTATAATAAAAGTTGAAGGATATAAAATTTTCTACAATTTTCGCTTGATCGGTTTTTAAGTACATATCTTTAGCGGTTCTTGTATTATGTTTTAGATATTTTCCGAAACTAAATATTGTGGAGGAAAGTCTCATGTTGATCACACCTGATATTTTTTTTAAATCAAAACATGAATTTAAAATAATATATGCAACGCCCTTGTATTTGGCAACTTGCCTGACTAAAAGCGTCCTAATAATTAATTTCTTCACATTATTTTGTTTTCCTTTGAATATAAAAATAAGAACAATAAATGAGAAAAGAAAAACCCTTATACACTCAGAGAAAAATATACTAAAATCAAAAAGAAATGCTCTAGATTTTAGTAATTTGTTGTTTGCGTACGAGCTAAACAAGTTCATACTAAAAATAAAAACCACATTCTTTTTAATTCTAGTGATAGCCTTTTTAAAATCTAGTGTTTATTTTTTTAAATTTAAAAGACGAGCTTTTTAATTCTAAAAGATTTACACTAATTTTAAAAGAAAACCTTTTTGAATTTAAAAAGCTTCACTGAGGGAAAAAATCACATTTATAGCGGGGCGCTACAACATTTATAGTAATCTGCCATTATCTTTTTTAAAAAAAAATATAATCTTCATTTTTCATGGCTTAAACACGATAGTAATAGTATATTTTTACCAATTTCCAGTAGCATTTTTTACTTTTTATATTAACAGCATTTATAAATTATAAATATTTTCTTACGTATTAATTAAATGTTGAAAAACTCCTGCTCATACCGCGATTCGAACCCGAGATCCCTAGGTTTGAATCCACTCGCCAACGCATACGGCCACCGAAGTAAATTAACGAAGCGAGTCTAAACATGAATGGTTTCTATCTCGCTTGAAAGAATGATTTTTAATTTTGAAAGTAACTTGTTTAAATTTAAAAAGGTCATTTTTGAATCAAAAAGAAAGATTTTAAATTTAAACATTTTGGTTTTTTAATTCTAGTAGGGGCAATTTTAAATTTAAACATTTTGGAGTTTTTAAATCTAAAAACAAGCTTTTTAATTTAAAATCATGAGTTACTAGATAATAAAATTTTCTGCTGATTCTAGGATATTTCTTTTTAAATCAAACAAGAAACTAGATTTTTAGATCTAGGGTGGAAATTGTTTAATTTTAAAATGTTCATTTCTCTCAGTGTACAGTTAATAAAAAGATATAACAGAGCGTGTTACCATCTTTGACTTAACGTGGATAACGCGCTGTATATGATTATCATGTAATGCTTTCATCTCCCTTATCGGATCATGTATAACGGCGTTATGTCTTTAGAATAATAATCGAGTTCAAGTTTACTTCTCGTCGCAACATTATTTTGTTTGAACGCCTTTCCAGAAGCATAGCAAATATCCCAGTTATTGTCTGCATAAAATACTTTTCAATATGCATGAAATACACCCCTTGATATACATATATTGAACTTAAATATCCTGTTGATAGAATCACATTCACAAGAGAAACAATCAATGTTTACATTCGAACTGATCCCCGAGGTGTCGAAGTTTTGAAAACTGAGTGAAATTTGACAAAGTTAAGATTTCATTATCACAACCAAAGTTAATGCTGATGCTAATTGTTAATTCTACACTGAAAACCATTACAAAAGGAGTCAAATTTATTATTGAAAGGATGTTTATATGGAAATTGAAAATATTTTCAAGGAAAATACACAAATTCAACAACTTAATAAAGTATAGGTACTTATTTTCAAATCAAATTAAGCTGTATTATGGAAACGTTGAGTGTGTAATTAAGATATTTATCATACTCGGAGATTTCCACCAGTTGTGCTTAAAATATCACGTCCGTAGCAAAAACACGGAAATTTTCCAAACGTTTTCATTAAAAAATTAAAAAAATTAATGGTAATATTTTTCATACGATTAGAACCTGAAAAGATGGGTGCCGGGCTAAATTACTGAAGAGATACTAAACTAAAAAGGGATTTGAAGACCATGAAATGTAGGTGTAAGGAGTCTCAAAATTTTTTAAACTCCCGAATATCCAACCTCAAAAAGAGGTCTTCAAATTTTAGTTCCAGTAAAAAATATTGCCAAAATAAGATTTGATAGACGTTTTAAATTCTTGAGAAGCCAAAAGTTGTTCACGGAGAACTTCCCCAAAAAATTGTTGCTGGCAAAAGTTGTTACAAATATCAAAACAATTTTTTTAAATTTACTTACAAATTCCGCATATTAACCCTTTCATGCATACATTTTTCTATGGAATTAATTTTCACGGTTTTTGGTATCCGAGGGTTTTTGGGGTCGCTGATTACGAATCTGAAGTCAAAACTTCAAAATTCAAAATGGCGGATCCAATATGGCGGTCAAAAAAGATAAAATTTATTAGATTACGCTGAAAACTAGTACGTAATTTTATCTTTTTTGACCGCCATTTTGAATTTTGAAGTTTTAACTTCAGAATCGTAATTAGCGATCCCAAAAACCTTCGCGTACCAGTTTTCAGCGTAATCTAATGAATTTAATCTTTTTTGACCGCCATATTGGATCCGCCATTTTGAATTTTTGACTTCAGATTCATAATCAGCGACCCCAAAAACCTTTATAAAGCTGATTACCGATTTTTTAACTGTAATAGATTTGCCACAGTTACATTTAATCTGCAAAATAGCTACTTTTTTGCTCTTTATTTATAAAATGCCGTAATTATAAAAAAAGGGCATATTATTTTTTTTCATGACAATTGATGTCCTAAGATACTTACGAAATGAATTTAGTCAATATAAGTGCATGAAATATATGTTATAATATTAAAAAACTGAATTAGAAAAGGTGTTGTTGTATAACAACACTATGCAATAAAGGGTTAATACAAAAAATACAAATGTGGTATAAAAACATAAGAAAAGCTAAAATTTCCAGGGGTGAATCGTCGAATACTCTATATGAAGGCAGTTAAATGTTTTTACTTAAAAAAATCCATTTGTGTGAGAGAGGGAAGACTGAAGACGAGTGATCCGGTTGAGTTTTTATGTATGGAACGATTATGTAAAATCCTATTCTAAACATATTTTATCTTTATAAATTTTTCAGAATGACATTCCGTTTTCGGGAAAATTGCAAAATACTGTATCATTTGTGAGGTGTAGGGGGATGGGAGGAATGGTACGAGTTTGCGCGATTAAGAACTTAGCATTGTCATTTGCTAGAAATGCGAATTTTCAAGCCTCTAGCTCAATCCCTTCAAAAGTTATATTGTTCCCGGACATATGGATAGGCAGACGAACAGACGAACAAACGAACAGACGAACAGACAAACAGACGAACAGACGAACAGACGAACAGACGAATAGAAGGACAGACCGACAGACAGACAGACGAATCAGACTAACAGACGAACAGACGAACAGACGAACAGACGCACAGAGTAACAGACGAACAGACAGACATACAGCCAGACGGACAGACAGATGTGCGGACATTCGGAAAACAAAATCTCGTGTCATCCCAAACACTCTGGTGTAGTTAATTTTTGTGTCCGACAACGCGTTACAAACGGTATACTAAATTTTATATACTTCTATACGATTCTCATATAGAGTATAAACAGCTCTTATTAAATTATGCCTTTTACAAAGTGGTAAATTTCTTAACCTTTTCTTGTTTTAATCTTAAAACAGATAATTCCTGAAACAAATACTAAAGATCCCTCTTGTGGGTTTTCTGAATTTGATTATAGTGAAATATTTGAAAAAAGTTTACCTCAAGATTTACGAAGATGTGTAGAACTTGGCAATCGTTGTCCTTTTACGCTTCCTTTAAGATTGAGCTACAATTATCCCTAAGAATTATCACATTTACACACAAAAAGAAGTAAGCCATTTTAAAGCTCAAGTAGAAGAGTTCCTTCTCGATTGGATTAGTTTAAAGTTTAGCTTTACCTAACATGTCCTGTGGCTGATACTCAAAATCGTTGAGGCAATCGGAATTTGTATTGGTACGAGACACCATAGTGTCAAAGTTTAAAACAGGATCTAGTGAGCAATTTTACTTTAATGAACGTATACTGCCGTTGACGATGGGGTTGATAATATATACCTATGTGTGTTATATCTACTACCCTTTGTGTATCTTTCAAATACAGGGAAGAAAGTTCGTGTGCAATTTAATAGATAAGGAAGTGAACTTTGCAGTTCGGTATCTGCCTGAACTTTGGCCCGAGGGGCAACATTGTCGTACCCACAACTGGGTCAATTAAGTTTCCTTGTGATAGAATTGCGGGTCGGTAAATATGAATACATATAGATACTGAATTCAGTCTGTGTACTCGTTGATGGTATCGTTAAATGTTTGATAATTTCTATCTATGTGGATCCATCTGTATGTTGGTGTGATAAAATGTACACAGAATATTCATGTTTTGGGTGGTAATAAAAGCAAAACCATTGATGGCAATTATTCGTTCTTATCATCATTCATGCAGTAATTTTGCAATCTGGATACCTGCCATATACTAAAAACTTAAACATAAATTGAAGTCTGGTGTTTATAATTGAGTATGGATGGGAACTGACTGGTTTACCTATAATCATATCATATATAAGATGCTTTTTGATAGTCTGCTTTTATAGAGTATCGAATTTCATTAAATTAATAAAAACATAATTCCATGTTATTTAACATCTCTAAACCGATCAGTTAGTTATATTGAAATTATAATAAATTTATGATTGTGCAAACCGAAATTTTGATCTAAAACGAATATTCAGAAAAGTCTTTTCATTAAAATCTAATTGATTTTTTGTAAATATATATACTTTATTGCAAACAGATAAGATTTGAGGTAAATAGATATTAATGTATTATTTATTAAAGCAACTTAAACTGAACTTTTGTGATGGATTATATATTAAACATTGAAAAACGGTTACTAAAAATACGCAGGACATACTCTTCCTCGGTGGGGTTACTCTGTAGATCATAGTTTTTCCACCTACTTTCATAAAAGGACAAAAAAGGAAATTTATTTTTATCAACGAAATGTACGGATTGTACTAGAAATTATAAACGTTTTACTATTTTTGGTAGTTAATTTAAGTTTCATTTTTTTAAGTTTCACGGTTTTTCCGTCACTTTGATTGGGAGAACAAGATATCCGCACTACACACCAAAATTGCTAGTAAGAACCATAACTTACGCTTGCATTGTTTTCAAATATTTCGAGTAGTTTTCAAAAAAATTAATAAAAAAAAAACAAATGAAAAGATCTTAGGCCCTGTTTACACTTGCGATTTTTTCTTGAATTTTTTCCACGAATTTTGTTCATCTATCACAGAATAACACCGCGTCTTGATTTGGGATTTTTCATCGCAGAGATTTTTGATTGACCAATCAGAGCTCGAGTTGACGGCGATAAAAAAAATCCCAGAGATAAATTTCATGAAATCTTGCAATTGCAAAATTTCTTGGAATTTCCCAATTCAAGATGGCGGAATCTAAATTCTCCCGAGAAGTAGTTGCGAAAATAACTAATTTTTACAAACAATACGATACAAAAAGTTTTGGAAGAGAATATATATCATTAAGAGGTGTTTCTTTTCGTCTGTCCTTCTGTTTCAGCATTTTCAATTTCACGTATTGCATTAATTGCGAGAGCGGCGACTATATGTTTTCTTTTCATCGCCATTTTGAGTACTAAAATTTCAAGAGATTTTCGGCCCAGCTGTCAAAAAAATCTCATTGCGGTGAGATATTTCTTGGGATGAAAAATTGTTAATCAAGACGCAGTGTAAGCCACTTAGCAAAAGCTGTCAAAATTTGACTGGTTTATCCTATAATATAACACGAGGAATGTCTGTCTGTCTGCACAAACGATCTCGAAAACCCACCTAACGAATTTTACGAAACTTGGTGGTTAGGGATTTTCGGGGACAAGGAATCGATCTAGATAGGTCTCACCTCTGAGAAAATTCCCCCTCGCTACCCCTCGCCAGGTAAATTCGAATTGGGTGGTCTGATCTTAATGAAACTTTACAGTATTACTAAAGGAGCTAAGGGCTTTCGATTTTTCCACTACGAACCTGACTTTTCCCTCCCCCCGAGACTCCTCGCCAGGTATTTTCTAAAATAAGTGAATTTTCGATCACTTTTTATGGTATGCGCCGCAGGCGAAAGAAGAAGTTGCGCTGCAGGTGATTTTTTTGGAAAAAATGAAGGAAAATACGATGAAGGTAGAAACTTATGGAGAAACTCCGTTGCAGACAAAAATTTTTGGTTTCATGACTAAATCGAATTATTCCTAAATCCGGGACTGTTCCGGCGAATGTAAGGATAACGTGAATATCCTTTTTCCCATTTTTTCTCAGAAAAAATCGGCATTAGGGGTTTTTTTAGGGGATTAAAGGTCCTATAAAGATGACGCGAATATCATGTTTTCGAGTAAATTAATATCAAAGGGATTTTCTATGTCGCTAATCCTGTATCTGACAATAGAATTTGAAAATTCGAAACGGAGGTCCTGTAGTGATAACAAAAGTATCCTTTCTTTCATTTTTTTCCAGTGGAAATTAGCAGAGGGGGTTTTTGGATTGGGAATTTCCAATCTCAGGAAATTAACTATAAAGATAACGTGAATCTACTTTTTTCTCCAAAAAAAAAATCAACAAAAGGAGGATTTTGAGGTCTCCGAGCATGGCTCGGTCTTCCTGGTACTATGGAAAAATTCGAGTTCAGGCCTCTTTCAGGAATGAATTTTATGTCGTACTATAAATGTTTGTGCAACATGAATTTAGTGCCGAAGAATAAAACTCGCGAAACAAAGTATCAAGTGTAAACGGCGTCTTAGCAAAAAAAAAAAAAAATGCTGAACTGAACTTGGATTTTTAATCTCAAAACTATCTCAAAAACCACTCGATCTCCGAGAATTGATTAAGAGAAAAAAATTCTCACAAATATACCCATACCCCGATTTAAACGATTTTTTTGCACGGTGGCTTTTAGGAACGTGTCTATTGGCTTCGGGCAGGCGCGCGTTCGCCTGCATGTGGGCAAGTAAAACTGAGTTGACCTGTGGTCGGAGAAATTCTGAAATTAAGCCACCAGCAGGTGAAGTAGGGCATTGGGAGCTGCACGAGCTGACCTTAGATAGGTTAACTCTGACCGCTAGCTGGCTTACAGAAACCTCTGTAAGGTCAGAGTTAACCTGACAAAAAGTTGACCTGGACATTTTTCTGAGTGTAGCACTTGTAGTCCTACCATCTCTGCCACGATCTCTTTCTTTATTTTTTGACAGTATATCGCGAAATGGAATTGGAGCTCCACAAAATGTGATATTATAACAATTTTCCCTTCTGCTCTACTTAAAATTTCTGCTGAAATAAAAAAATTATGTTTGTGATGAAAATTTCCAATCATCTTTGGTAATTTCTATGATCAAATAAAGCACTTTAGTAACTTTCGTCACGTAATTTTCTTAACAAAACAAAGCCTCGAGCTAAATGGATACCAACGGTACTAAATAAACTTTTCTTCTCACTTTTGCCTTTTTGACTAAATTGTTTTTTTAGTTCTTTGAAAAAAATTAGTACATGTGTACAATAGAAAAACGACAAGTTTTCTTTTGAAACACCAATTTGTGACACTTGGACGTTTACCACACAAACATCAAACGATTTCGCCTGCTATAGTCAAACGTGTGAACGTGGCAGATTTCTTGAATACATATAACTATAAGGAGCAACAAGAGTCCTTTTTTCGCTTTGTATCAGAAAAAGGCTGAAATTACTAATATGGGAGCACGTCCCACCAAAAGCAAATAAAAAAGAATTGAACCGTCATCTTTGATTCAATTTACAACGTGACAAGAAATCGATACTTGAGCAGCCAATATCTTTAAGTGTGTCCGAAAACGTGAGACCAGTCGACGATGGCAGAGTCCTGTTGAAGTTTCCTTGGCCATTTAATATATTCCAGGGCTTCTATTTAGTTTTCGCTTGGATTCGGATCGGCTGGTCTTGGTCGATTTTCTTTGTAGTGCGAAATTCAGAATCTTAGACTTGAGGGCATTTAGTTTTCACGGCGACAAGACCTTCATTGATTTTATTTTGACTTTTTGCGTGCTTTTCACAGTAACACCCCCGCCCCTTTCCCTACCAGCCCCCGAAAAATGTCGTTGTTTTTGTCTGTTCGCTTATGGCCTTCGTTTTATTTTGTTGCCACTTAAAAGGTTTCTCCTGTTACGCTCTGAATGGGCTTTTGTACTCGATTTAATAAATCAGAGGATTAAAGAACAGGCGGAATTACATTTTCATTATCAAAGGAATTTCCTTTTTTGATTACCATGTTTTTGTTAAGAAAACAAGATTGTCAGGCTATTAAGTGAGCTTCCTTATCGGAAGGGGACTGACATAATTCTTTTCACAGTGGGACCTCCACTCCACCCTCCAATGGCGGTATGTTTTCACACATGAAAATTGTAACAGTCATCTGAATACAAAAGAAGAAAAAATCATCATATTGTGGCAATGAAAAATCGATTAATTTTAACAATAGTCGGTGAAAATTCCGACCGTGGGAAATATTTTTTCCTTGAAGAAATTAATTTGAATTTCTTGAAGAGTGAAAAGTTGCACTATAGTAAAAATTGTCGAGATAAATTAAGTGGTATTAAAAACATAAGAAAAGCTTTAATTGCCAATAGTCAAATACTCTATATGAGGACAGATAAATAAAACAAAATCTTTTTGTGTGGGAGAGGCAAGAAGGAGTGGTCCGATTGAATTTTGATGTATGGAGCGTTTATGTAAAATCATATTCTAAACCCATTTAGTTTTTATAAATTTATCGATACAATACACCGTTTTCGAGAAAATAGGAAAAAGTATTCTTTTTGTGTGAAGGAAGGGAGAAGGAGTGGTTCGTATTGAATTCAATTGACGTCTAAAGCTTTATTACACATTTTTCAATAAATCTGGAAATTTAAGAGCTTAAAAAAAATTGAAAAACCTGGAATTTATTATAAACAACCTGTTCAGATTGACGAAGGGCAAATGACTGTCAAAACTTTCGTGAAAGTATAAACCAAGTTTCCGTAAAGATTTTTACAGATAAAATCAATAAAATTTCTTATCCAGAGGGAAAATTTCACTACACTATTCCGCTTGACCTACTATCCGAATCCGAGCAAGACAGATAGCCAATTCCTGAATGTAATTTTACCCAATTTATCTTGTACAGATGGTTATTTACGCACAGTCTCCGAATGTAGAAGAAAACTTCCAATTTCATGTTATTCTGTCAAAGTTTAACTTTCAAGAAGACTGGAAGAAAATCTTACTTCAGCGATGGGATGACAAAAAAATGTCGTCCTTTGAGTAAATCAATCAGGTTGCCAACCCTTATTTCAGGTATTTCTTTTTGATCCATTTCATTACCTAATGAAACTACTATCCATTTATTTCCTCACTACCTGTTTATATTCTGGCATTTAAAATATTTCTGTATTTATTTTCCACTCAATTTGTTTTTCTCATTTTACCATTGTGTGTAGGCAATCGCAGTAAATAATCAATCCATTGCTAATTGCTTTGATTGGACAAAAACTGCAAGTCAATCCTTTTTAAAAAAAAATATTTTAATTTATCTTGACTTCGTTGGAGCTGTCCCTAAAATGTGCTTTAGAAAACTTTGGGGGAGAGAAGGAATGTGCGGAAATTTGACAAAGTGTTTGTTTTTGAAAACTGTTATGGGTTTTTAGTGTTTTCAAAACACAATAAAAATCGTGCTGGAGAAAAACTTCCCACTATTGAAAATCATGCTAATATATAAAAATGAGTTGCTGTCTGTCTGTCTGTCTGTTCCTCTTTCATGCAAAAACGGCTGAACCTATTGACTTGAAATTTGGCATGAGTGTCTGTGGTAGTTCTGGTTCCAACATAGGCATACGAAAAAGTAGCGCGAGGGGTAGGGGGAGTAAGGGGAGGGGTAAAGTGATTTCGAAACTTCGTTTTTACGCTATGTTACTCTTTTGCGGGGAAACTACTGAACCGATTGGCCTGAAATTTGGCATAGATGTTCGTCGGAGGTCCAGCCCCAACATATACCCATTAAAAAGTTTTTGAGTTCTTTCCGGTTTTCTTCGTATTCTAAAACTTATACAAAAACTTAAACCGGCAACGACGGGTATGCAAGCTAGTTATTAAATAAAATATACCGCAGGCGAATGTTTTTAAGAAGAATATGCTAAAGGCAGTAATTGTTGAGAAAACAGCGCCGCAGGTGAAAATGTCGAGGTCGATTTTTTTGAGGTCAATTTTTTTTGTGATTAAGAGATTACAAAACTAATTTGCGTAATTCCGGGACGAAAGTTAGTTTTCCCGAAACCAGAACAACATGCCTAAATACGGTACCGTAATACTATTAGGGGCATTCTATAGCACTTCTATTATACTTTGAATTGCTAATAAATTCGATTGTAGAACAAACTAGGAAACTATATAATGTTCACTTATTTTATTTTACGACAACAAAGATGTTAGTTGAAAACACAAACGATTTATTTATTTCCGATAGAGTATTCTATCAGAGGAGGTGCACAAATAAAATAGAAGCTTTTAGAAGTGTTCAAAGAATTCGTATAATCTTAAATAATCTATTCAGAGCACAAAATAGAATCTAGTGGCAACAGTGTGAGTAAAAAGGAGTAGTAAAACCAGCAAAAACATAAATCAAATCCAAAATAAAACGGTTCATTAACTATTGAGCCAATAATTGTTCAATGGCACATAAGAACGATGTAATGTATTGGAAACTGAAAACGCACGGATTTACTTCTGAGTGAATCCTTTTTAATCCCTTCGAGCAAAACAAGCTCACTTCGAAATACAATAATTATTACAACATCGGTGTTTATAAATACAATCGAGAATTTACATAATGGATGATTTGGTAATAAATTTAGCTAAATAAGAAGTTGATAAAATTGAATTTGAGCAGAAATTTAAGGCTTATTGTCAAAGGATGAAGAAAAGCAGTGGTCTGAGAAGAACTTCTTAAAATAAAATAAAATTTCGTTTCTTAGAACTCGATATAATCAAGATCTTAATTTAACCTGTCGGTAGATTGTGCTAATAATATCTTCAAACCTTTTAAATCCTAGGTTATGTAGCCATAAAAAAGGACGAAAATTTTTTATATTGGACACGGAAAAATCCATTCTTAATTCACGCACTAATTACGAAGAAAACCTTGGGATTTGGAAATATCAGTGTCTTGTATAAGTAACCTCAAAATGTTAATAGGAGAAATAGAATATATTCTTAACAAGATTTTATATTTAGATTTATTTTTTATGCGTTACATTACTGTTGAGATATTCACTTTTTAGTGACCGATTTTGTTTTTGGGTAAAAATTTTCAGCACAACCTTTCATATCCACAAATTATACACAAAGGACAAAAAGATGTTTCCGGGATTTTAGACTGTTCTTTAGAGGGAATCATAAAAATACCATTTAGACCATGTCCGCGAAAAATTCAAGGGAAACTTCTTAAAAACTCTCTCAACCAGTTTGCATATAAATCGTTAAATTATTTTAATTTATATTGCCGAGGGGTATATATTCTTTGTGCTCTTTTACATCCAACTTATAGTGCTTGAATGTAAATAAGAATTTACATTCAAATTGAATTATTTTGATCACATTTTTATAAAATGTCTGTGTGTTTGCTGTTGATCAGTGAAAGCTAGGCTAAACAAACCGAAACAAAACTGTGAAAGACGAAAAAATAAATGCGTAGAAATGTTCAGTAATAATGAGTTAAACATCGTTTTACTATGTACGTACACTCGCCCCCACAAGGATTCAAATAAACAAGTTGCACGATAAAGGACATGATAATAGACCGCGTTATCTGTCGTTCAAGTGCTAGCCACATTTTTCTTTTTGATGAAAGGATCAAAATTATTTTTGGGGTGCAGAAGCAATTATTAATCGCATCTCATCAAATTTGATGACGCGAACGCTTGTCAGGAAATGAAATTTTCCATTCTTGACTTCAATCAAATTACGAGCGACGAAAATTCGAAAAAATAAAAAAAAATAAAAATAGCGAAGGGGAAAAAGGATTCATATAATAGCAGTTTACTCGATATAGAGGCAGCTTTTAAAGAAAACTCAAGGATTCGAATAGACATGGCCATGAATGTTTGTGATATACTGGGCAATTTTTCATTCTCGGAGGCAATTTGCAATTTGATACTTCAAACACTTTAACACATTGACTGCCATGGCTATCATTTTTGATAGCCAGTGAAAATTGGCACTATGATTCATGAACGGCCAAGGCTATCAGTTTCGATAGCTGGGTCTACAATCTACATGCATACATACATACATTCATACATATGTACATTCTACATACGTCTACATGTATTGGCATCTCCCTTACATTTTTGCAAAATTGGTCTGGCAGTCAACGTGTTAAGACTGACTTTAAATAATGAAAATTGAATGTCAACATGAAAAATCTGTTAAGGGTTTAAAATGTTTAATTAAAATGGTGCTTCAGTTACTTTTGTTAGGGATTAGAAAATTATATCGGACTCGAATCTTTTGTAGTCAACTGTATGAGAAAATTGTTTGGCATGTCATTTCCAAGTAACCTAGCAGGTCATTAACTGGGCGTCGCGTCATAAATTCACCAAAAATTTTTCGCCTAACAGTTCCAGATTCAGGCATGTAGTCTTGGCGTCTCGGAAACTAAACTTTTGTTCCGGGATTATGCAATCCAGTGTTATAATTTCTTAATCACTAAAAAATATCCTCGAAACCCAAACATTTTCGGCTGCGGCGCATTTTCCTCGACAATTACTGCCTTTAGCGTATTTTTCTTGTGAAAAAATCGCTTGCGGTACATTTTACTAAATAACTTTTATTAGTGGAATGTTTGTTTCTAAAACTTTTGACTGCGGCGCAAACTTTGTTGTATTCTGCAAATTTTGTTGTATTCTGAATAAAATACAAACAACACTTTTTATATAATCACAAACAAGAAACGAAAATCGTTTTTTTTTTTGGCAAAGATGGAAATTTTTTCAAATTTCAGGATTTATTGCTTATTTATTCTTTATTTTATAATAATTTTATAAATATTTTAATTGGAAACTGTCAAGCTGAAGTTTTCCATCACATTCCCTCATGCCAGATCTTCGAACATGCAAAACTTTGGAACAACTCCCCATGCAATGTGTTTCCCCGCGAAAACAATCCGGAAAGATAAAAAGAAAACATAAACCAAACCTTTCTATCCTTCACACCGGGCATCTATATGTCGGTCTGTCCGATGTATGTATCTGAAATAACTCGAGAACGCTTTGAGTTTGCGATTTAACACTTTTTGTGGATGAGTTTTACCAAAACCGTTGTTTTCTGTCAACTTTTGAAAAAGTACGACACAAATAACGACAACGGGTACGTCCACACGACTTTTTTTTTTTTTTAAATACGGTCTTTAGAAAATTTGTCGAAAAATATGTGCTTTTATGATAGAATTATGATAGCATTGTAGAGCAAACTCATGTGGTGTTCACATAACACATTTTAATTAGTGGTAGATTTTAAAATCTAATAGTGTTTGCTGTATATGACCTATGCCAAGTTTTTTTACGCATGTCAGGTTCTTATAAATTTGGCTATTTCTTTGCAACGAGTTTAACATTCCAATAAAATTTTGCAGCTTTGACTAGCAAAAGAAAATTAGGCGCCAACTGTGAAATGAGAATTATATCTTTTATGATCTAACAATATGTTGCAGACGATTTCGTGATGATACTAAAAAACCTCATAAATGACACTTAAGTATGATAATTTTTGTCACGTAAAAATCATAAAATACTCCCTTAAACGTAAATGTGTGAGAGCATTGTATTTCATTTAAATAGGATTTATGTTTTTTAACTTTTTTTTAGAGAGAACATTTAGAGAGAAAAATACTTCCAACTACCACGTATGCATGCATAATCGCATTAAAATGTTAAGTAAATTTGTTGCATGAAAACGGAATTAAATGCGCTCCTAGACTAGAAGATTTATTCAACGTCTAGAAAGGTCATGAATAAAGGTAGACACCATACAGATTCTCAACTGGGATTGAAATACCAAAAAACACTGAAGGCTAAACAGAACATTTGATGATAAACCTTGTGACCCAATTTCCAGTATATTTGCGTAATTGCGTTCAAAATTTGCATACAAACAGGGCTTAGGTGGTGTTTTGGGCTTTTATTAAAATACGGAACGGCCTTTGGAGCTTCCACAGAGCACAAAAGCCAGCAAAATGGATTGTTGTTTATTTTCAGTATGAAAACGGTTCCTATGAGCCTTGGAAAAGTCCTTCTGGCCCCGCTGTGAAACACGTTCTGGTTGCCATAGCATTTTGCCATGTTTTTGGTGTCCTTTATTGCATTAGCAAAGGTTTTATTTCTTCCAGGGGACGTTTTTTTCCGGTAAATTAGTGAAAACATTTTTAATTATGTTAAGGACAAAAGTGAACTAAACCCTTTATACTGTTCAACCCATTCATCCTATACTATTCTATTCTATTATATCTGTCGAACTATCGGGTGAGTTGATTATACACGACCTCCTTTTAACTTAACTGAATAGAAGCCAGCCAAGGTGTTGCTCATATTGTAATTGGTCATGTTCAGGTTTTATCTCATTTTCGTGGTAGCGAGTGCGTCTGTGGCGCCACTAGAGGGATTAACCACAATACGTGAACCGGATATATGCCTACCCGAAAAAAATTGTATTCCTGACAAATATCAAAAACTCAAACAGTCATGTTGAAGGGAGAATTATGCAAATAAATTTGTCTGAGTATAATGTACACAAAAAAGGAAGACTCTCCTGTTGAATATTAAGCAAGAAATATGTATATTATTGTGAAACCGTATTCCAAACATGTCTAGTACTAGTTACATTTTAGTAAAGATAGGTATGTTAAATAAGTTGATATTTTATACCCAGTGCTCGATTCGTCTAGAAACGATCACTATAATTATGGTTCGATTTCTTTTTAACTAAAAGTAGAGATGAATGTTGTTATGTTTTTATTTCTGAACCAGTGGACCAGTCGTTGCCAGGTTAACGTATTTTGTATGCTGTACCGGACTCGACAAATGTTGTAATTCCATGTAAAACTGTAGGTGCGAAGCTGAGAAGAAAATTGTTATGAGAACCTCATTTGAGGAGGCCCAGGTTCTTCGGATGGGCTGGTTTAGATATTCGCAGAATATATGTATTACAAGGAAATTAACAAATAAATACCTTTAATTCTTTTTCATCCTTACTCACAAACTTAAACTTTAAGCACACTATTTTAATAAATAAGTATGTTTAGTTTTATTACAATAATTCACAATTTGTCCCGGACGACCTTAAAATGAGGATGGTGTCCCGAGAAAAATGACGGATGGCAACCCTACTTGCATCATCCTAGGCTAAATCACAAAAGTTAGTAATACTAACATACTAGTTAATAATTCCCGGCATAAAAGGCATTTAATTACAAAGAAATTGAACATAAATAAATAAATAAAAATAAAAACTTGTGAACGAATCAAGTTTCACAATAATATATTTTACAATTTATGTTCGAATCAGACGACAGGTGAAAATGTGTATGTTTATCCTTTACAAGATTCTCAAGACTGAAAAAAATGTTTTTTATACGTTTCTTCTGTATGACCTTTCGGAATACTCGGAACATATTTCACATTTCTAAATATGTCATAAGATGCTCAATGATCTTGAATGTAGTCAAAATATTTTTATTATATCAACATAATATCATTTCGTAATGTGATTATAATTTGAAATTTTCTTTTGCATTAAAATTTTGAAAACACCATTGTCCTCAATATTTTACCACAAAATTAAATTTCAAATGACATCACGTATTCGCTTTCACTGTCTACAATCCACTTCACTTACAACAGTGTAAAAAAATTTCACGCGCTTAGATTATTATCTCGCCGGATAGGCTTTTTTCCCCCACTTTTGAGTTAATAAGGAGCCATACTGCTGGAAATTTATTTCGGTAACGTCTTTCAGGTTTTATTACCTTTACTAGGACTCACACAGTTCAAGGAAAACCTTTCACAAAACCGTTTCGAATTTCGTATTCCGCTTAGCAAAAAAAAAGTAGATAACATAAATGTTGATTTCTATGTTGTAATGTACGTTATCTATTCTACAGACGAACCTTTTTAAGAGAGATTTCAATACTCATTTTGAAAACATACAGGAAGCAATTAAAGTACCTGAGGAAATCACACCTAATTTCAGCTGACGAACTAACATATACGGACTCTTTTCCGAATTAAAGTGGTTTTCTTTTCCCAACCCCCCCCCCCCCCCCCACATATTTTAGATCATTTCTCTTGAGAAAAAAAGTGTTACAAGTGATGTTTTTTTTCTTTGCTAGGTTCCGAGTTTTCCACCCCAGCCTCGTACAAAATTTTCCCAAAATTCTCAAACACTTACCGACTGGAATTTTTCTATTTTCGTCTTTATTAAAACCAAAATACATATCAAGTATCTATCGGGGTCTTTCTGTTTTAAAAGCTGTTTAGCTTATTTTCACACGTACAAAGATTGATACGTACAAGAACGAGAAGATGGGTAGGTGTCCCAATGGTATCTTAAACCATTCCATGTTATCCTACAAGATTTTTGAGACTCCAAACCTGTACAGCATCGAAATGAAAGACGCACGGAGGAGTTGATGTTAGCATGTATTCCAATGTGAGTTGAAACGACATTCTGATGTAATTTACGTAACACATGTACTCAGTAAGTCGCTTGAATTCAATGAAAGGCTTTCACTTTGCGCAAATGTCACGTTTCAGACAAACAGATCGACTTCACGTTTTCGTTCAAGTATCACCATCGCAGTCATCGTTAGATATGTGTAATATCCTATACTCCTTCAGAACAAATTACTTTGATTTGCCTCCGTTCCATCTTGGATGTTATCCCAGCCATCCGTCTAAATATGTAGGACGACCGACGTTTACTTCTGTTCGTATCGCAGAACCTCGGTACATTTTGTGTATATCGCAATTTCTCTGATCTGTTCCTGACATTTATTGAGTGCAATTCATAGTTTGCTTGCTATATAAATAACTCGGAAGGTCCATGATCCTGAAAAATATCCGGGAATGACACAAAGATATAATCTTTTGTACAAATGCCAAATCAAATTGAAAAATGTTTCTCTCGAAATAAAGATACGAGTATGTGTTTACTTCATCAGCAAATCTCTGCATCTGAAAATCCATTTATCCATTTTCCAAGCATGTTTTCGTTTGAGAATTTTTAATTTAGATAGGGGTACGCCTGCTACAAAAATTCGCACGCCATTTCACTTAGCCACCCTAACCCAAACTCCAATTTAATGGCCAGGTAAGTGTTTATCGGTCGGCGTTTCATTGGCATAAAACTCGAGTTTTTTTTACAAATTGATCTAAAAATGGGATATTTGAAGTGGCAGGATAATTATGGGTGGCTTGTAAGGAAATCCTTAAATACATATAATAAAGCCCGTAGATCTCCTATTTGTACATGGGCTCGTTTAACTGCAGAAAATCTCCCGCCTTTTCACTCCCAGCCATCGCCCCCTACCCCACCAACGCAACCATTAAAAGCACCGACATCAGCGCCACTATCACTAAAACCAACACTATCACCAACAACACCAATTTTTTTTTCTTCTTAACACATTTTTTTAATAAAAACCTTTTTTTTAAAACACTTTTCCTAATAGAAACACCACTAAACTCTAATTGAACTTCGTTGCAGCTCTATCTCAAATTTTATTAAAAATTCCTGCCCAAGAACCGAGCTTTTGTTCACAAACCGAAGTATTGTTCACGAACCGAGGCATTTTCCAGGCTCAAAAGTAGTTCACGAACCGATGCTTAAACTACTGTAGAGCAAACTTTTGTAAATAATCTATAATTTTAAAAGAGACTAGCTAGTTCGTCCTCTCAAGAATTGTTTGCACAAGAAAATTTGTGGAAAAATTTGGTTGTCTGATAAAAAAAACTTTATGCCTGGAGCCCAATGAACGCAACGCGAACTGTCACTTACAAGTTTATTCCATAGAAATCATTTGAAGTGAGCACAGTGAACGCAATGAACGCAACTACAACGCAAAAGTTTGCAAACTTCTAACTTTGCCGCAGAATTCTGCGTTGACAGTTCATAAAGTGAGGTTGGGGAAATGTCGTTCGAGGAAAAATTGATAGCCTTAATGCAAAAACAGACAAATGACAAAGATAAAGACCAATAAAGCAAATTATCGCTTCAATATTATCAATTTTTGTAATTTTGCCAGCTTTATACCACTTTATATTATGTCACTTGTACTACTTCACGAGATGCCATTGGGCTCTGCCGCTGAAATGTTGCGCTGCGTGACAGTTCACAGCGTTGGAGTTGAGTTCGCGTTGCGGTCAAAATTTCGTGCAATGGAAAGAAAAGGCTAGGGATTTTCTTCTATTTTAATCAAAACATTACGATATTATCGGATTTTCTAATCTAATGGTTTCTCTATATACTTAAGTATAAAAAAGTACAGGAATAATTAAAAAAAATTCTGACAATTATTAAAAATATTTTGCTTTCTCGATTGATTTTTTGCAACTGAAAAAGACTAAAAATTGCTTGTCATCACGAATAAAAGCCATCATAATTTGTGTGCTTTATAAAGACAAATAACTGCAAATATTATTTTGATCCCCTTAACACTTAATTATTCATTGGAATTTTCCCTCAATGATGCCTCCTAGGGTCTTTAAGTTTACTTGAAGTGAATTCACGCGACGATCAATAAATTTACTGTGGAAGCGAACGAACATTTAAGAAGCATAAGTAAAGGAAATCTACAAATATTTATGTTATTTCACAAAATTCAAAGAATAAACAGAATTTCCGTTGATTTATGAAAATTTAATTATAAATAGTCCTTAAGTGTGTGTATGATTTTTGCATTTAGATTCTATCGCATTCTGTTTGAAATCTTACTGCTGTGTTTAGCATTATTGCTTTGGAATTTTATAATTTACATACGCGAGTCTGTAAGCCACTCGTACAAAACTTGGACTTGAGAACTTTTTGTAATTAACAGATTTCCATTTATAAATGCAAAATATTCCAAACATCATTTCGGTACAATTAAAATGAAAACACAAGCGTAAAGTAATTCACGACAAGAAATTAAGCTTAATTCACATTCATATAACGACTGTACACTAAAAATTCCATTACCAAAGAATTTTCCTCATCCGCAATACATTCCGTTTCACTGTGCAAAAATGATTTAACACAATGTTCCTGTAACACACAAATGAGTTTCACCGAGCCGAGGTTAGTTTTATCGATTTTCTGGACTGTATTATGTACAACACACATGGAATTTTGGGTACTAAAACAAGATTAGCTGATTGGACCACAAATAGAGAAAAAATAGTGAATAGTGAATTTAACTCTTTTATAACGGGGAATGGGGACTATCATAGTTAATTTCAATTACGAAAATAGTCAAAATCGATCATATTTAAAGGGTCTTTCAATAAGGACATAACAATTTTGTATTTTAATAAAAACGGACCCTAAAACTTTTTTTATGATCTGGCAATGCTAAAACGTCAGTCAAGGTTTACATTTTTATCATAGTGAAGTTCACGAACGAGCAACGTTTGAAAATTATTAAAACTTACTACCGAAATTCTGAGTCGGTGGTCGCAATCGTGTAATCTCGAGAAATGGTCCGGTCGAATGGCCACCTCGCTCATGCGATTTAACGCCGTTGGATTTCTTTTTATGGGGTTATGTTAAGTCGTTGGTTTATGCCAACAAGTTAACAACGTTAGAAGAGCTCAGGAACAATATCGAACGCGAAATCGCCAACGTTCCAGCCGATATGTGTGGAAAAGTGGTGGAAAATTGGCTCCAAAGAATCAATCAGCAAACGTGCTCGCGGTGGCCATATGAACGACATCGAATTTCATACTTAAATGTAAAGGCCTGTGTCCACATGGAAGTTTATTTGCAGAAGTCGCTTCTAGCAGAGACTTCTGGAAGTTTTTCCCTTGGAAACACTAACTGCAAGTGAACTTCCAGAAGTTGTGACACCAGAAATCTCTTCTAGAAGCGACTTCTGCAAATAAACTTCCATGTAGACACAGGCCTTTACATGTCCACTACACTTGGAATAAATTTCAAAATTGTTATGTCCTTATTCAAAGACCCGATATCTACACATATAATAAAACTGTAAACGGGTAATTTTATTGGATTTTCTTAGAAACTTTAATATACCGAATGAACCGCGAAGCGGTTTGGGGCGTAACCCCCAGTAAGAAACATTTTATCAAATAATTTAAATTATGTAATAAATAACCACAACAGTTTTTATATAATCAGGAACAAAAATTGAAATAAACCTTTTTCTCTCTTATCGGCCATTCAAAATTTTCAAGATTAATTGAGGCGTTAAAAGCTAGAGTAGACCAAGCCACATAATCGAGTTTTTGAAGCTTTTCCACTTTTGTACTATTATTGACTGTAAATTTTTGGAAAAAAAAAATTCTGTGGACTTTATTACTCAATGTTGAAATGATCTTTTGTGCATCCAAACATTTTTATCTAAAAACTCACTCGCAATAGTGATTCAAACACAAAAAAATTCACGATTTCGACATGTGGGTTGGTCCACTCTAGCTTTTATCGCCTCAATTTCAAACCATTAAAAAGTTCCATACTGGGGTATTTTGTTTTTAATCTTATAATTGGATTTCTATTGCTCAAACAAAAAAAGGCCTCTAGTTTGACACAGAAATATTTCACGTTATCGATCTTTGTTTCAAACTTTTTCAAATAGAAAACACTAACAGAAATTAAGTTTAAATTTATAGTACCCTAAGAAGTTACTCCCTTTCTACTACAAAGTAAAATTAATTCCCATTTGATAGAAAATTTTATCATCTTTAACTCTTGATCTTAAAATTATGAATTATGATTAATTTAAATATAAATTACTTTACGATTTCATTTCAATTGCGAGTTTAAGAATTCAATTTGAATCAGACGTTGTGTACAGTTCCTTAAGTTTAAAATGCGATTATCCTTCGGAAATGAACTATAAATTCGTAATAGAGTTTTCTACAAATTCATATCCTTGCGGAATTGCGGTTAAAGTATATGATATACTGTGGTTTAGACGGGAATATTTTGTGAAAATATCACCAGAACTAAGTATCAAATTAATTTTCAAATTAAAGTTGTCTCTTGGGGATGACGACGATGAAAAGGATGTTCATCAAATCTCATTTCCTGTACAGGATATTATGTCCATTCACAGTTTTATGAATTTTATTAGCAAAATTATTATATAAGGTTGTGGGAATTTTAACGTTTACGTATAAAGATTAGTAATGTTATATCTCAGATATTAATTAAAACATAAAGTTGTTACGAGTAAAATTCGTTTAAGCACACATTTTTGTAATGTTGTTACAAGGAAAGATATAAGAAAACGCATGCACTCTGCAATAAACTGTTCTTCAGAATTTTATTTCCTTGGCATGACACAAAATTTTAGTTCAATCGGTCAGTTAATAAGTTTCCCCGTAGTTATAATTCAGCCTGCGGCGCATTTTCTTTATTAGCTGTTTTTAAAATTTCAGTTGCATTTATTTATAGAATATTAAGAGTACGAAAAATTGAATTAATTTTCTCTTGGAACCATAAGGTGGCCTTAACACGTTGGCTACCAGCCAAAAAAACGCTTACTCCGCTCACTTTTGCACATTGTGAGGCACCGGTGAACACAATATGCTCCACAAAAAAAACCCCTTTGTACCGCACGAGCGACTGCACTCAACCATGGAACTTGAGAAACTGACGGTAATGACAATAGTGTGTGTACACCGGTGACTCACATTGTCCCTGTGGGTGACACGCTGTGATCACTAAATCACAGTAAATTTTTTTCGGGTTTTCATCTTTTTATAACAGAAAAAACTGGAATAATTGAAATTTAGTGCTTTTATGGTATCCTTACGGACACATTCAAAAATCTCAAGTCCTCAAGGAAAACATTATTAAATTATTCATCAAATTCCTTCACAGACATCGTATAAAAAGACGATTTAGGAAAATCAATATTATATTCTTTTTCCGCGAAACATAATTATTTTTCTTGTGTCTGAATTAAAACGCTAAAATCACTTTGAATTGAATTATAGTCCGAAAGAATGAATTTAAGATAGCTAAGCTTTCCCTCTTGTCCTCTTTCATTCGTATCGGAGCGGCCGCATAGATAGAAGGCGTGCAATAATAATTAAACTCAATTAATTAAGGGAAAAGATTACGGAAATTAGGTCGTGAGTTGAAAGCATTCCAAAAGATCTTTTAAAACACTTTAGCTCCGGTAATCTTATTAACGGGGCAGCTAAATATTTTGTGTAGCCATCACTTTCGGATTGTGTTCTCAAGGACCAAGACCTAAAAGTTATATACGAATAAGGACTATAAATTATGGTATGGGAATCCAGTATTAGAAATACAGGAATATAATAAGCGCGTCCGAAATGAAAATTAATGCGTGTTGTTGTAGGCAATACTGAAAATGTTTGTAGATTAATTAAAGTTTAATGTTGTCCTGGAATTTTCGAAATGAATTTACAACAGTATCGCACGAATTGCCTTTTAATTATAAATACAACCAATCCCGAAGATGGGACGGTTTATCTCTGGACTTTTTTTTTTTTTTTTTTGAATACTTTTACTAGAGTAAGGGATCAAATACTGGATTCACGTAATTAAGTGATATTTCTCTGTTAAAGCTTTAAGTTTTCTCATTTTCACTGAAATCTCTTGAACTTTTACCGCTGATTCCAATTAATTTCGATTGTAGCAGCGATTTTCAAACATCCAACACCATTGAAATGTTTATTTAGTTATCCATGTAGGAATTTGCCATTATTAAAACACACAAATCATATCGAACGTAAAAGGGGATCCCTAATGAACCCTAATCCAGAAATCGCTCAAATCGGTGGTATATAGTACCTCGTCTGTTGCTAAACAACCTTACAAAACGTTAATTTTTCCCATTTTGGATGAAACAAGAAGGATTTTATCGAATAAAGGATTTTGATGGTAAATTGGTGGCAATGAATTGATGTACATCGGGCACCCCCTACTGAGTTTAATTGATCTAATTGGTGAAAATTATTCGGCCAAATTGACCGGAAGCTACCGATTTAAGGCACGGAATTTCACAATTAAAATTTAAATTGCTTGTTTCACAACCCTTGTGCTTTGTTCCCGCTAAATGCGGATGTCCGGACGATGTTGCGAAGGAAATATATCATTTGCCAAAAATTCAAAATACGAAGGCCAATTCCGTAGGTAACGTACGGCCAATGGGGTTGAACTCGACGTTTATTAGCACAATTAATTTTTATAATGAACATTATTCGTTTATTTAATTCTTTTTCGGTAAAACAACAAACGGCAGAAAGTGAAAATAAATTTTAGTGGATAAATGGGATCGGACCCACTGAGGTACAGAGGTTCAATGGCTTCCACCATTAACAGGTTTTCATTTTGTATTAAGTCAATTTGTTTTATGACCATCAGCTAAGGTGATTTCAAATGGGGTGAATATTTTCAGTCGTGGTAATATCCGTGAATGCTAACAAGAACCGTTTTTTTTTAAATTCCTTTCGTAAATGGGTTTTCTTGGCAGCAGTTATTTTTGAATAAGATCATTTATTACTCACTGATTTAGAAGAACTCAGATTTTGATAAATGAAATTCTTAGCTAATTTTATAGAAGAAAAAAACTAATTCGAAATCGTAGTTTTTCCAATGAAAAACAGATTAAAAATCTTAAAAAAGTGTTTTAAAAATATTAAAAAAATACAACGTTAAAAATGATGCCTCAATTGTGGTAAAATTACTCGCGGTATGTAAACTTGATTTGAAAATGTGTAATCGCAAAATGAATGTAAAAATAACGATCTATTTTTTACATGTAGAAATAAATTTTTGTTGTAAAATTACAGAGCTTTTGTAAAATTACAGATTGACATAGCTAACGTCACGGTTGACAAAAATGCACACTTTAATTATGGACAAGAACAATTTTTGAGGTCATTGCCTTGGTACCCCTTGCCTTCTTAATTCAAGACGGTACTGTAAACGAGGCTTCAGAAAAAAACTTTAACTAGAAATTTCGTTTTCTCCCAATAAAAAACCGCACACATTTTGGGGCAGGGGAATTCTTGTAGTGTCATGCAAATCGTGGAAAAGCGCGACGAGGGAGGAGCAGAGGTTTGAAATGCGAAAATTATGGTGACGTTTCTGTGGACGGCCTTTAACTTAATTTAAAATATTAACATACTAGCTTGCATACCCGTCGTTGCCGGGTTAGGCTTTTTGTCTAAGTTTTAGAATACGAAGAAAACCGGAAAGAACTTAAAAACTTTTTTATGGGTCTATGTTGGGGCTGGACCCCCGACGAACATCTATGCCAAATTTCATGCCAATCGGTTCAGTAGTTTCCCCGCGAAAGAGTAACATAGCGCAAAAATTAAGTTTCGAAATCACTTTACCCCCTCCCCTTACTCCCCCCACCCCTCGCGCTACTTTTCCGTATGCCTATGTTGGAACCAGAACTACCACAGACACTCATGTCAAATTTCAAGTCAATCGGTTCAGCCGTTTTTGCGTGAAAGAGGAACAGACAGACAGACAGACAGACACCAAATCATTTTTATATATTAGTATGATTTAGACCCAAACTGTCGAAACTGTACTTTTTGTGGATAAGCCAAGTTGTGAGAAAAGAACTTAGTAAATTTTACATCATGTAGTGGGAGCAGTGGATATCAGGGTGAGGGGGGAGTCTCACGCAGGGGTCTCAATTTAGCTGAGTTTAGGATCAATCGATTTTAAGTATTTTCAAAGATTAGAAAAAGTCGGTAAAACGAGCGGAAGTGTTCTGTTTTAAAAAATGTGTTTTACTACTCCCACTACAATAGAAGCTAGGTAAACAATTTATGATTTCCCATTCAATCACACGAAATTCTCTATAACCAACTGAGCAAAATAAATTTCTATGCAATTTTAATAATAGTGGGACTCGATAACACCTTCGTCTTGTTACCTTTTTTGAGTATCAATTTAAGGATCTGATATTGAATTTAAAATCATGGAAAATTTATTGGAAATGATCCCTATCTAAAGTTGGAATTTTCACCTTTATGTTCTTAAATGTATTTAGTTTGACCCCGCAAGACATCTCATACCGCCTAGGAAAATCAATAAACTTTTTAACTTGATGTTAGAGTGTTTGTTATATGATGGGTTCCAAGAAAACTTAAACATTTTTCAAAGGAAGAATTTTGTCTCTGGTACCTCTTAAGAACTTATCTTGGCTGATGGTGTTGAGGTTCTTTGGATTTTACTTAGGTGTTGTACGTAGTAGGCACTCGTTTACCCAATTGATTTATCCAAGGAAAGACTCGTAAAACTCCCCAAAAAAAAAAGAAAATCTTCCCAAAAAAGGGAATAATGTAATGCTAAGGTTCATACAGAGTGAATGGAGAGCCGGGATCGTGTAAGGACTCTTAAGCAAAGCTAAGATGTTTCTCAAATGCTTCTTACCAATCGACTGAAAGCAAATTGAATTTCATTGACGTTTCTCACAAATCTTCAAGCGCCTCATATCCGTGTACTACGTTATTCGCACATACATACCACATTCAAGAAGGAAAAGATGCTAAAATGCTTCCTGTATCTCTAAACAGACGTTGTACGACGAGCTGTACTACCACACTATGCTTAAATTTCGAGAAAAAAAATAATAATAATAAAAAAAGTCTTGAAGCGTAAAAATTCAACAGCAGCAACAGGAATGGAAAAATCGCTCTAACAAAAGATATTGCTATTAAGGGATATTATAGAAATGAGTTTTGGGTTACGTTCTTGAAAAGGTTGTTGGCGGCTAGGCAAGTAATTTCTCCTTTTCTTCTCTTTATATATGAAATGAGGATAAAAAAGGATTTAATATTCATTTTCGTACATTATTATCCTTTACAAAAAAATACTACAGTTAAGTACTAAAAAATCTTTCCAATTTCTGAATACTTATGAATACTGATTTCAGAAAAGCGGAAAATTTCCCTATAACAACTGATCAAAATAAGCTTAAAATTTTCTCATAGTTTTTTTTATCAAAGCTACTTTAAAATATAATTTCGTTTACAGAAGAAAATTTTTAATTTCATTAAAAAAATGTTTTAAAAAACCTTAAGGATTTTCAATTTGTCATTGGTATGAGAATTTTTATTTAGGGTGACCATACATCCCGGAATGGTCGAGACAATTATAGATTTAGGCATATTGTCCCAGTGTTCCGGAAACAAAACTTTTGCCTCGAATTAATAAATTTTGTATATAGCTCAGCAAACGATAAAAAACGACAACTAAATACCTAAAATATAGCCCGAATATTTACCTAAAACAGTTATTTTTTTTTTAAATTTGGCATGCGGCGCATCTTTCTAAATTAGTATTTTCACAGTTGTAAAGGATGTTTTTTTAGACGTGTGGTTTTCAATCTGGCACTACTCTTTTCGGAGTTAGTCTTTTTGACAGTTGTCACTTGATTTATGCTCAGTTTGGTTTGCCATTTCGTAATGAATAGACTTACTCCTGAACAACGTTTGCAAATCGTGCAAATTTATTACCAAAATAATGGTTCGGTTCGCATCGCGCGCTGCGTCCAATATTCAGTCGACAGCGTCGTGGGCCTGTGGCGTGGCCTCCAAGATCGTGCGATTTAACACCGCTGGACTATTTTTTGTGGGGTTATGTGAAGTCGCTTGTCTACGCAGATAAGCCTGAGACGATTGACGCCTTGGAAGAGAATATTCGGCGCGTTATTGCTGACATACGGCCCCAATTGCTGCAAAAAGTGGTCGAAAGTTGGGCCTCTCGGCTGGAATTTATTCGAGCCAGCCGCGACGGCCACTTGCCCGAAATCATTTTTAAAACATAATGGCAAACCCTTATCTTTATAATAAAGCTAAACTCTTGGCCATAACATTAAATTATATGCGTTTTATTTCTTCTTGAAAACCACACGTCTAAAAAAAACACCCTTTATATAAAGAAACTTTGAAAACTGAAGAAACTTTGAAAACTGAAGGTTCGTAATTTTAAAAATAAATTGAAAAATTTTTTGAGACTTGAGTAAAAGTCAAGAATTTATGTCCAAATTAAGCCGAATATCTCATCATTTTTGCGCTGGCCGGCCAATGGGCATATGATCTCCTGTCTCTATTTGCCAATTAACAAAGCACATAGAATCCAATATATGTAATTCCTTTCGTTACGATTAATGCTCCGTTTCATTTAATTCAAGCAAAATCCCACCATTTTCAATGACAAAGCGATAAAACCCATATAGTTTGTTGTGTTTTTCTTATAACTTTTGAAGGTGTTTCAACAGGAAAATCCTTGAGAAAATAATTGAAATTGATTTTTAGCTTGATCTAGTTAACATGATGTCAGACAGACGATGAAAAAGTTGATCCAAATGCCACCTCCTGTCCGCCTCCGCCCGTATTAAACAAATAGCGCAAAACTCTTGTCATCAGTTTCGTGTGGGAATTACATTTATTTTGGGCGATTATTACACCCCATCCAAATGCTAACGGGCAATGGCCAAGAGCTAACAGCCAGTAGCACGCATTTTAGTTAGTTTTTCCTGTTTGTTTTCTCGTTTTAGCAAATAAAGCAAAAGTAGAACTGCCAACACGAGAAACGGAAGGAAAAAAATCGACGAGGCAGGAAGAAATGTTGGTCCCTGTAAACGTCAGCTTGACAAATTGATTTCGTTCCGGTATCCAATCGATTCGTTTATGTGTACGTGATGGTATCGCTTACGGCAACTATTGACTAAAACCTAAACCGTCAATCTACCGAAATCCACCCCATGTCTCATCATCATTCTTCGTATCTCCCCCCATCCCCCAAGTCTAACAAGGCTTAATGGCTCTTGGCATCAGTTACAAGGCAAACTTATGTCATGCAGGAGTAACGCTAAATTTGCATTTTAATGTTTCAATTTATTTTCTCAGCAATGGCTATAAGCGAAAAATCTATATTGATATCGACATCACCATTAAAAGATACTCTTATAAAATAAACTTGTACTTTGCATCGCTGCTAGGATAAGACGTCATGCAATTTGACACGCTGATGTGTGTCAATCTATTTCGTTTCGTTCTATTGATAAATCACATTCTACAGCTAATCAAATATCTCCCGGATCTTCCGTTCGACCATTAAATGTTTCCGGCTAAAGGAAAATTGTATGTTTTACTTGCGAAAAGTTTTCCAAGGGGGATGGAAAATGAACTCAATTAGATTTAAGGAAAGTGACTTCCTGTCAGAAAGTTTTGATGACAGAAGTGATAAATTACGAAAATAGCTTCAGGCCTGTTGAAACCTGTTAAATTCAAAGGGTTTTCTACTTTAAAATTCAATTTATTAAAATTCCATCGACATAATTTGTCATTTGATCCATTGAATTTATCCGTTAGATAAATTTTGACCCAAAGAATTACCTTAAATAACAGTAGGGGTATGCACACTTGGTATTAAAATAGCTGTTATGGTATTAAAATGATAAAAGATAATACTAATTGTTAAAGTTTTTCCGCAAACCGTACACGCAGTTTTCCGCGGTTGTAGTAAAATCGAAAATATACACACAATTTCTCTAACATTTTTTCAAGTTTTATCCCTAAGCTTCGAAAAAAAACTATCCTTTGCTTTCAAAACGCTCTTAGTGCGAACGTACACACTTCTTCTCGTCGCGGCAACTTTTAGTCCTCAAAATGCTTTTTCGACGTACCTACACGCTTCTTCACTTTTTAGTAGGAAAAACTTGTGTACAACAAGCGATCGCCCATGTGTGTGTGGTTCTCATATATGTGTTGTATTTCCAGCTCATTCCTTTATTAGCTAGCACCGAGGCAACATCAATTGCCAAAATAGAAACTGCCAACAATAGAAGAATAAGGACTGGTAATTTATTATTTACCTACCTACATGAAAAATAAAACTACCTGCAATTGGGATTTCACTATTTGCATTCAATTTTTGTTTATTTGGGATATGTTTACGAGTCGGTGGCTAAGCACCGACTGCCTCAATGAAATTACGCACACATGCATGCTGACGTGCTACACGAGCGACTTCGTTTGTGTGCGTAAAAGAAGATGAGAAGAACACTTTTCGAGTGGCGACTTTTCCCCTCTTGCCGCACTCGTTTCTTTCCCAAAATTTGGTGAAGTTGCGGCATGCTGATCACCGAAAGTTGCTCCGTGTACGCCCTCGCTTATACAGACTGTCAATAAAATGGGGTGTCTGGGATATGGGGGTCGGGTTGAAATTATATGTATGGAGAAGTTAAACAAATACTAAACATCTTTTTATTTTCAAAGTTTTTTTTTTGGAAAATATCGACCTGTTTGCTAAATAAAAAAATCGAAAAACGTTTCCGCTTTATGGAGAGAGGCGAGGAAGGTATTCAAATGAAATTACTTGTAGCCAATGTTTAATACCCCATTATCCTCAGCATGAATACGAGGTTTTATAATATTTTTTTGAGCCGTTTCTGAGC
The DNA here is from genome assembly GCA_964034945.1 of Chrysopilus asiliformis. NCBI lineage: Eukaryota > Metazoa > Arthropoda > Insecta > Diptera > Rhagionidae > Chrysopilus > Chrysopilus asiliformis. The sequence goes on from OZ035961.1 coordinate 3,142,069, forward strand.
TTTTGGCGAACAAACAAACCCAGAATTCAGATTTTGATATTAATAGTCCAACAAGAGTTGAAAAACTCATCAAAGCATAAATTAATAATTGTTTTTGATCTAACATACAGATGCATGATACAATTATTTTTTACACACCATAAAACCTTACGCAAGTCTGTATACAAGAACAGTTCAATCAAATCCTATAAAAGATTTATGTAACCTGAGAGAAATTAAATTAAGTCATGTTATTTACATGAAATGCAGTTCGAATAAAAGTTTTCCGCGTAATGGAATTAAAACAAATCGAAAACCAACCCTCAACCTTGACCCTGATAAAAAATGGAAAAAAACCCCATTTTATCGATTTCTGAAACAAGAAATTCATCAAAAAATTCTTTGCATTCAATCCCTCTTTTAGGTAAATCAGACAACAGAAAATATCTACGGCTGCATTTTTTACCATTGTTAGAAAAAATTGAACATTTAAAAATAGATATACTTGGAAAACATGAAATGTTCTTTCAATTTTTTATGTAACAGAAAATCATTGATTTTGTCAATTTAAATTTCATAGCGAACAGCCTTGCCCCAAATTTTATGCAACAGGTTGATTTCCCCGTGGCATGTGAATTTCTCCGCTTTTCACTTCCGCTATTTCCACCTGATTCCGGAGAGCTTTCGTGAGTTGCTGTGGATCGGGAATCGTTTCCGTTCCACTAAATCAATTACGTCACAACATTGCAGGCCCTTCTCGAACATGCGCAGCTAGAATATAGGGTGAAGCTTTACAACTTTTGCACTGCATTGTGGATTACGTATTCAAAAGGGTTTTTAGCATTCCTTGGCAACTGATAGCGGTTTCGAGTTAAAAATAGACCGACAACACCTGCGTTCGTGTTCCTTGAGACTATGAGGAGTTCCATTCGAAGATGATTTTCTCCACATTTTCTCAGCATTTTTAGTCCATGTTCAGTGGCTTTTTCACCTATTTTGCTTTTTGTGGCGTGGCTGAAATTTCTGTTGTAGGCTGGCTGCCATTTCAAATTATCAAAAGGTGACATCGATCGATCAATTTGTACCGAATTTGGGTTTGAAAGAAAAGTTTAATGGAAGAATAATGAATGAAAATAGAATCGAAAAATGAGATCAAATGACGAACGACATCAAAAAGAAGCATTTCCAAAACGAATCTACCAGATAATAAAAAATAAGGTTCAATCAACTCAATCAAATTTAGAAATTTCGGTCCTTGTGTTCTTTGGTTCTATCCTGATTCTCGGTTTAGCCATTTCTGTTTCTTTACCTGCTATCGATTTGGACAAAAAATGATTTTTTTTATACGCTAAGGCTTATAAATATAATATGAAATTTTTTCAGTGTTTTTATATATTTTATTGCTTTTAAATCAAATTTGTGATGGCAAATTGGTAGATGGCAACATTATAGGATAATTAATTCAATCTATGTATATGAATTTTTAAAACTTTTTTAATCATTTTCAAATGCTTTACTTTTTAGTTTAAGAATAATATATCCAGGAATTTCTTCCATTTGAATTATTAATGGATAAGAAAAAGAGCCTGTCGGTGGATTAAAGTGTTTGGTGCATATTTCCAGAACATTAGAAAAGCTACAATTACCACGGGCCAATCGTCAAATCATACTAATATATAAAAATGAGTTGGTGTCTGTCTGTCTGTTCCTCTTTCACGCAAAAACCGCTTAACTGATTGACTTGAAATTTAGCATGAGTGTTTGTGGTAGTTCTGGTTCCAACATAGGCATACGGAAAAGTAGAGCGAGTGGAGGGGGGATCAAGGGGAGGGACGGGTATGCAAGCTAGTATTCTATATGACGATGGACAATTTTTTTAAAAATATCTTCCGTTGGATAAAAAAAAATCTATTTGTATGTAAGAGGAAGGAGGGAGTGGTTCGATTGAATTTTGATGTATGGAAAAGTTAGTTAAAATTTCTTTCTAAACACATTTTGTCTTTATAAATTTTTCGATACCATGCACCGTTTCGGAAAAAATCGCAAAAAACTATTTCATTTGTATGGGGGAGGCGTTAAGGAGTGGTCCAACTGGATTTTATTGTATAGATGAGTTATATAAAATCCTATTCTTTATGTAAAATCCTAATTTTTTGCTTACGAAAAAATTATATCTGCGTTATACTTACAGTACAGGACCTTCGATTTCGAATTGTCAAATTCCAATATTAAGCAGGGTTTATACACAGCGAGTAACTCGCTGCGAGTAAAGAGAGGCAAGTAGTTTGCTTCGTTTACACGATGTGAGTAAATCGTTGCAAATAGAATGACAGCCGAAGGAAAACATAACCTAAAATTTTCTGAGAAAAAATATCACGACTCTTTTTTGTGGAAAAATTTGCGAATTTCGACCTGAAACTGTTTGTTGCCGACGAGTTTTTTATACGCGTGTCGTTTTTTCTTTAAAATGTTACGACGTTTTCTGGCAAAGCAGCAAATATAAAATGAACCGAAACACACACACATAAAACCACCTCTTGTCTACACGGTTCCATGTTGTTGTATTGGTTTTTACTTGCTAGAAAAATAGAATGGCTTTCTATTATTTTTGAGAGAGAAGCGAGTATTCTCACACATATGCGAGTGTCGCACACTAGCTCAAATCGCGTGTATTTACGTCTACTTGCAGCGAGTTACTCGCTTCGTCTAAACCCTGCTTTAGATTCAATATCAGCAACAAAAAAAAATCATTTGCATTATCCTTATTGGACGTTACTGGCTGTCCATAAAACACATCATTCTAACACATAATCAACACTTCCTCTCTCTTCGTCACGATTTTTCCGGAAGATGGGACTAAGCTAGCACAAACACTTTTTCGTTTTTGAAAATATTTTGAAAATATTTTGTAAAAGTATGACTAGCTCGCAATAGAATTTCCACAATTCTCCTAGAGATCCTTTTTCCAGTTTGTAGGCCGGCGATTTTTATCAAACACAGCTTTATAGACTGCGTAAAGGTGCCGCTCCACATGAGAGTAAATGCCGGCGAGAACCTCTCGATAGCAGCTACTCGCAAATGGACACGTCTCTGAGAGTCGCTCGCAGAAACTCGCAAAAACTCGCGAGCTAGTTTCTGCGAGCTGTCAAAAGTGATTCTTCTCTCTAGTCGACACGCACCCACTGAACTCTCGGGGAGTTGCTAGCCAGATACGAACGGCGTTTGAATTTCGCTAGTAGCTCTCGAGAACTCGCCAAAGCAAGGTGTCAAAAAAAATCAAGATATTGGTCTTGAAAAGAGAAAAATCGCCGAAATTAACTCTCAAATGGACAACCTCTTGCGTGTAACTCTCAAGAGTTTTTGAGAGTTGCTCGCGTATTTACTCTCATGTGGAGCGGCACCTTAACACATTTTTCATGATTTTTTAAGTTTTTTTTAAACTTTAATACGAAATATCATTCAAGTCGGCTAATAAGACTAAATGTTTGGTTAGAATTGAAGAATTTTCGTTCGTTTCATTTTTAATCTAAAAACATAACAAAAGCTATAATTGCCAATCTGGTAATCATTGGAGACCCGTATGGTGATATTCGTATCAAAATTCGAACAGTTGTACCAAAATTCCACTTTGAAGTCAAACTTTCCAATAAGATTTTTTACAATTTATTCCAATCGGATTTTGATGTATGGGAGTTTTATGTAGAATTATATCCTAAATAACTTTTGTTCTTGGACTTTTTTGATAAGATGCACCGTTTTTGAGATATTCACAAAAAAAGTTTTCGTTCGTATGGGGGGTACCCCCCTAATGGTCCGTTTTTGCCCATTAACGAACTTAGCCTCGCATTTTACGAAAAACGGATCCACGCAAAATTTCAAGTCTCTAACTCAATCCGTGCGCCCGCAATCCGCGCCACAGACAGACGGACGGACATGCAAAATTCAATTATTTTTATCATTCTAAACACACTGGTGTAATTCATTTTTGTGTGTGATGAAGGGATCTTGGGGTTACAAACGGTAAGGCAAAGTTAATATACCCTTTGGTTTCACCATACGGGTATAAAAATTAGAGAAATCTCTGTATTGATTGCTTTCATTTTATTACCATGGAAAATCCCATTACTTGTTCTCCAATTATTATTTTCCATCTGAAATCGATTGGAAAATTTTACTCATTACATCCCACTCGACAATACTTAAATCTTCAAATTAAACTCAAATCCAATTTAACGAGAAATATTTCCATAGCAAAAATAAAATTTTTATGAAGATAATTGAAGAATCTATAAAAATGTAGCTAAAGGATTATATCTACTATTATTGATTTCCTGTAATAAGAGATTTCTATTCAACTTTTACTCAAGTGTTTGTCGACATTACCTTCAGAATGCTGGTTGTTCTTTCCCTTTGTTTCATTGTGGCCTAAATCGAAGTTAATCAGAAATCCTTACCCCCATTCCAGTTGTGTTAAGTAAATCTTCAATATGAATCCTTCAGATTCTCTTAACTTCAGATACCCTTGTGCTACAAATAAATCGAAGATAATACATCCCTCGTGCTTCATTGTAATGCTGAGCGGTTTTAATCTTTTGATGAAATCCTTTACAAGATTGAAGATTGTTTTTATCGATCATTAATCCCTTATTCGATTCCATAAGACCGGAATTCTTAGCCACTGAATTTATATCGATATTTGTTCAATACATGAATCGAATACATCCAATGAACACCAAACATTTTGATTTTGATTATCAGTACGTCAACAGTTGAATAACTACTGGAATAAAGAAAACATTTCACTATAGTAAACCGCAACTATATATCATATAAAGAAAGTTTATATATTCTTATATAAAAATTGGAAGTCCTTCAAAACCTTTTTGAAAAGTTTCTCACGCAAACACGAGAAACGATACTTACTACAAAGTAGGTACGGTAAGTACTTTTTGCGGTGGGTAGAAAATTCTGCCGATTTTTGAAGGTTGAGACAAGGATAAAACGATTTCTTTTCTTCTAAAATTTTCATCGCAGAGCTTTTTTAGAATCCTTTTATGGTTTTCCACAATGCCTTTATGTAACTTCTCTTATTGGGTAAAGAACGATGCACGATTTTGCCCCTCTAAACTAACTTTTGAACCCGTGTAGTTTTCACTTTTGTTGAATACTTTTTGGAAAGGGCACAGTCTCTAGTTTCATCCATATATGGCTTCAAGAGCCACCGAATTGCAGGGGGAATGGTGAGGGGTTAACGAACTTTCTCGCGATTTTTCATATGATTTCTGCAATGATTTCTGTATGAAAAATCGCGAGAAAGTTCGTTAACCCCTCACCATCCTCCTGCAATTCGGTGGCTCTTGAAGCCATATATGGATGAAACTAGAGACTGTGCCCTTTCCAAAAAGTACTCAACCAAAGTGAAAACTACACGGGTTCAGAAGTTAACCCAGGGGCACGAAAAACGCCATTTCCTGCATGATTCTTTGTACCTCTAGAAAATATTATTTGATAGAAAAGTTGTTGTGTAATAGTTTTCCAGTCAACCTAAGCAAAAGTAAATTCGATGCTTTAACGTCATATTGGTGTTTGAATAACGGACCAAAACACTACATAAGTTCTTACCACCCAAAAGTTTGGGCCGTTCAACTTTGGCTAGTCTCCTGATTCATGGCTTTAAGGTGAACACACGTCATAAATAATAATGGTACCAAATTGGAAGCTTTATGGTGCATTTGGGGGATAAGAAATGGCTGCCGATTTCAAGTTTTGACTTCTGGCCTAACTGACTTTACTTGTCGGTTCTGCATTATGACCTACTCTAAGAATGAAACCACAAACGTATCGATTGTTAGAAACGTCTATTCGTATCTAAATATCTATTAGTAAATAGTAGAGAAAACATTGACTACCTATCATATGCACATGAAATGTAGTATTTTTTCTCATTCTTGCGTTTTTCATGATATTACGATACTTTGTGTTTCTTAGTTGTTTTTAGAATTCTAGTGGCGATATCTCCGTAGAGGAAAAAGTTTTCCTTTTGTCAGTCAGCATAAGCAAACCCATAGTATTTTCCAGTTTCCTTTTGGTTATCTTTTATTTAACAAAGGTGCTGCAAAAGTTTCGCCCCGATATGAGACTTTATCCGTTTTATTTATGAATCTGTTATATTCGATGTTGTGCGCTTTTACTGCTTACATGATGATGTACCTTGGGGCCATATTGCTTGTTCAAAATCATATACCTATGGGTATGTAGTTATTAAAAACACTATTTGTACTTCTGATTATGCGACGGTGCATTCAGTTATAATGCCTCAATATGAGTTGAAAGTTAATTTGCCACACATAATTCAATATTCATGCGGAGCTGCAAGCGCAAAATCTTCCATAAAGCGAATGCAAACTAAATTATTCACATGATTTTACACGATGAAATAGATTAATTTTAATAAAATTTATTAATAATGACTGATGATGAGTCAATGATTTTTTATTAATTATATGCATGAGATTAAAAATTATTACAATCGTGGATATAAATTTCGTGACATTGACCATCAGTTTCGAGTTATTGCGTAATTCTATAATATAATACGAGGAACGTCTGTCTGTCTGTCTGTCTGCACAAACGATCTCGAAAACCCGCCTAACGATTTTCGCGAAACTTGGAGGTTAAGGATTTTTGGGGACAAGAAATCGATCTAGATAGGTTTCACCCCTGAGAAAATTCCCCTTCGAAACCCCTCGCCTGTTATATTCGAATTGGGTGGTCCGATTTTAATGAAACTTTACAGTATTACTAAGGGGGCTAAGGGCTTTCGATTTTTCCATTACGCACCTGACTTTTCCCTCCCCTCGAGGCCCCTCGCCAGGTATTTTCTAAAATAAGTGAATTTTCAATCACTTTTTATGGTATTTTTTTCAATGCGCCGCAGGCGAAAGAAGAAGTTGCGCCGCAGGTGATTTTTTTGGAAAAAATGAAGGAAAACACGATGAAGGTCTTATGGAGAAACTCCGTCACAGACAAAAATTTTTGGTTTCATGATTAAATCGAATTATGCCTAAATCCGGGACTGTTCCGGCGAATGTAAGGATAACGTGAATATCCTTTTTCCCATTTTTTCTCAGAAAAAATCGGCCTTAGGGGTTTTTTTAGGGGAATAAAGGTCCTATAAAGGTGACGCGAATATCCTGTTTTAGAGTAAATTAATATCAAAGGGATGTCGCTAATCCTGTATCTGACAATAGCATTTGAAAATTCGAAACGGAAGGTCCTGTAGTGATAACAAAAGTATCCTTTCTTTCATTTTTTCTAAAGGAAATTAGCAGAGGGGGTTTTTGGATTGGGAATTTCCAATCTCAGGAAATTAACTATAAAGATAACGTGAATCTACCTTTTTCTCAAAAAAAAATCAACAAAAGGATGATTTTGAGGTCTCCGAGCATGGCTCGGTCTTCCTGGTACTAGTATTAATATGAAGACATTTCGCAAATATTTATCTTTTTTTTAAATTTATTTATTTTAAAACATTTCAAATAAGTTAAATTTTTTTAAATGATACAAGAACAAAATACTGACAGGCTGTATAAGAATTAGAAAAAAAAAATCTTTAAAAATATTTCAATTTTATTATTAAATTCATGTGCTTATAATTAGGGTAACCATATTTATTTTGGATCAGTCCAGGACAAAATAAGGGGTAGGGGGAGGGAGGGTTGGGGCATCAATAAAACTAAAAAGACGAAAACCATTTCAATAGTAATTTGCAACTTTTTTTTTTTTAATTCCTGCAAGATTTTTGTAAAATTTGTACTAATACTATGTTCACACCGAATCAAGTAATTTTGCGAAATGATTTAGATTTAGATCTTAAACCAAAGTGTTCACACAGAGATTAAGGTAATTTTGTTTGACATTTCAACTACGTTAGTTCAAAATTGGATCGAGGAAGTTCGTGTAGGATTACTATGAATTTTAGTAATATGATGAATAATACAATTCAAAACATCGATGAAATATGTGCAAACAGAATTAGACACTTTAGAAGAAAATGAAAATTATCTGTAATGAAAATAAACAATTATTTTCCATTTCATATTTATCTGCATCAAAAACAGGTCCATTTTTTTTTTGCCCCGCGTAGGTTGTTTACTAATATATCCTCTTCGCGTGCGGAACACGGCTTCTTTTTCTTATATTTCGGTTTTTCCAATGCAACACAAATGCCAAAACTGATGTGCTGAAGAGAGCTGAATAAGTGATGCAGGGTTGTATCCATTGTTTTTGCTTGTTTTCGTTCCTAATTTTGTGGAAATTACATACTTTTAGTGATTTTGAAAACAGGCTAATGTACTGGAAATTTCGTGATTTCGAGCGTGATTTCGTTCAAAATTACGAAAATCTTCAAAATTACGTAATTTTGCGTCGGTGTGAACATAGTATAAGACGAGAACTCTTTGTTGATGATTTCTTAAATTAGTTTGTCTTTAGGAAAAGCTCAAAATTAAAAATTGGCTGGTCTCAAGTAAAGTCTAAATTTTTTGTAGTTATCCCGCATGTTTGTTTTTTGAATCGGCCTAAAACAACCAGAATTTAACACTTTACAAGGAATCCTCGAATTGGAATTTCCCCAGTAGGACTTAGTTCGCCCCCCTATGAGTACTTGGCATAAATAATTTATACAATATGGCGCCTGAGAGCCACCATTTTGTCATTTTATGTATGCATAAATATAAATATAACGTTTTGGGACCACTTATGCCCAGTTTCAAGTCAATCGAACATTCTGAAAGTGGGACAAAATTAGATTACAAGATTTGAACCTAACTAACGAATGAAAGTTAATAAAATCCTGTAAAAAAGGCATTAGACAAATTAACTTTCAAAACAAAATATGTAATCATTATAATCATCAGACCAATATTTAAAATAAATGCTGCATAAGGAAATTAGCGAAATTAAAAAGCAATTTCAGAATTGTTTTCCTCAATGTTGATTTTCCCGTACGTCGATAAAAGGGGAAACCCAATCATTTGTTTGCAATTCAACTGAAGCAAAAAAAAAAATGTTCTTGCAACGCCACCATGAAGCCGGTTGGACTTTAATTTTATTATCGTGAATGTAATCTGGACCGACCAGGATTATCAATCATCGACCGTACAGCAAGTGACGGGAAGAAATACTTGGTTTTCACCTTCTATACTTTCAAAATCAATTTCCTGGCAATCATTTTAATGGTCTAAAAAAGCCAAAGTCTCTCTCCTTTTTCACCAAAAACCAAAACACCTTGGCGAGCTCCGGTTAATCGGGATAGCGTAGAAACAGTACAGAAACATGTAATATCTGACACTTTGCTCTTTCACATTTCGCTTCCGTGATGAAACATTGCTACCTGAACGGAATGTACCTGAGAAACGTTAAAAAAATGAACGCCACATTGAATTTCCAGCCTGTCGAGTAATTGCAACCCCCTGTTAGGAAATTGGAGCAACATGAAGGCGCCATAATGTCGGCCTGGAAAAATAATCGATTCCTGGTCCCCAAACCGAATCATATTACACACTCTATAATCACCTAACGTCGTTGTTGGCTGTCGGTTTTCAGTTTCCCGGCATCCCGCGCATTCGAAACCACTCCATGTGACAGCCATTTATTTGCTCTTATTTCATGCTTTTAAGTTTAGAAAAGGAACATTTCCTAAAAAAAATTCCCTTCATTCGGTCGGTGTCGCAAATACAGGCAGGACGTGTGTGTGGCAAACGAAGCTGAAAACCCCCCAACGAAATAAGTGAATAAAAGCACACAACAGGAAATCCTATTTGCATTTCCTGCTCCTGGCCCCATTAACTTAGCTCGTCAGACGGCAGACATTGAGGATAACTTTGACTTTTTAGCTGAATTTCGGTTGGCTGTCAAATGGGATCCTTTTCCGTCTGCGAAAAATCAAATTATGACCGAAAATTGAAGTATGGCGTAGCGACAAAAATATCCTTTCAAAATGGCGAAAAATATTCCATTTATCGGCCTTGTTGATTCAGTCCTTTTAAAATTGCCCCCAAAGGCGATATCCTTTTTCAAAACACAAACTTACAATTAATATTAATTACGAACTTTTTCAATTTGTTTGAAATTGCTGTCGTTTGAATTTTTTCTCCCCGCCTTAAAAATTCAAAAATAGATTGACATTGAAATGTGATGATAATTTGTTGGGATATTTTTTCTCATCTCTTTTAAAGTTCATATCATCAATTTATACTATTAGCAAAATCCCTAACAATGGTAATATCGAGTTTAGAAATTGGAATTTACCTCCTGATTAAAATTTTAATAACACATGAATTTTATTAATAGATATTTACTAGAATGTGTATCCGTTTTTTTTAATATACAGATATATCTTCTTTGCAATTCGTCATGTATAAAATATTCCAAATAGAGAACAAAGATTTCCCATTTCTTTTTTTAAGGAAATCAATCAAAACTAGTAGTGCGAGAATTAAGTTTCGATGTGCGTCTGATTTTATATTGACTCAAGCTGATTACTTTCAAAGTGACTAAAATATGAATTATTAATCATTCAAACTATGAAAAATCTTCAATTTCTCCTCGATAGTGAATTGCTGAAAGTTGAAAATTGAAACTTCTTCTCGAAAAGTTACTTCTCCTACAGGATTTAATTAAAAAACGGACGAAATAGGGATCAAGTGAGCAGGAATTAAATAAAGTAATTCCTTGGGCACTTTTCAACGATATCCTTTTTGTATGTTTTTTTTGGTGTTCGTTCACAAGCGAAGTGTAAAACTCAAGAATATCCGAAAAGATTAAAAAATAGATACGAGTATAACTATAACTTACGGATCACTTTGGTTACTCGTTTCTGCTGACTGCTGACTGCTGACTACTTGCTTTTTTGCAGTATAGTGGAAAAAAAAATTTTGGTATCTGATTCCTTTTGGGGTTTACAAGTTTTTGGGGCATTAACCCTTTTTTCTTGACTATCATCCCTCCCATATTATCCTCGTTGAAATTAATTACGAAACCATCAAGCTGTCAGTGTGAAATATTCTTGAAATAACGATGAAACTAGTGAAATAATTACAACACTGAAAAGGAATAAGTTTTTGGCAATATTCCAAAATCCCCATTACAGTTTTGTTCTTCTACTATAGGCTATGGAATAGCCGAAATATCTGAAAGATGGTTGATTGACGCTGAAATACATAAAAAAGAAGTTTTAGCTTCAAAGGGAATCTCATAGGGTGAACATATTTATTTTGGACCTATCCGGAAAAGAGGAGCGGGGGAGGGGAGGTCTGAAACGGAGCCTTAACGGAACAATAAATTTGATGTAGAAAAAAAAATTGATTTGGACGAAAACCATGGACCATTAATCAATTAAAAATATGTTCCGCCGTCGAAATTTTTGAACATAATGCGGCGGAGTGTTTTAAATTTACACTGTAAAGGGTAATGGGGGCTTGCTGATCACGAATCCGTTGTCCGTTTTTCGATAGCGCTCACGGTTTGGCCAGGGCGCCTAGGGTCGCCTCAAAAAATGGAGATAGCTCAAAATGGACAACGCATTTCGATTTCTCGTCGCCCAAAACCCCTAAAGTCCAAGTTTCAGCCCAATCCTTTGTCCGTTTTTCGATAGCTCTCACGGTTTGGCCAGGGCGCCTAGGGTCGCCTCAAAAAATGGAGATAGCTCAAAATGGACAACGGATTTCGATTTCTCGTCGCCCAAAACCCCTAAAGTCCAAGTTTCAGCCCGATTGGAGAGAAAAAAAAATTTAAAAAAAAACGCCAAAAATTGCAGTGGTTAGTCTATCGTTTTTTGCGATTTTTTTCAAAAAAATAGATTTCGCTGAAACTTGGTTTTCAATCTCAAGCGTAAATTACTTTAATTTTTTGCGCTCTTTAGATTTCATAAATAATTGCAATACAAATTGTAAACATAGCAATTAGGGAAAATGCGCCGCACGTCAAGTTTTTCTCATTTCATGTAGAATTTTTGAGAAAAATTGTTGAAAAAATGCGCTGCAGGGGAAAAAATCTAATTTGGAAGTTTTTCCTACCTGAAAAATCCGGGATAAAATTTTAATTTCCGGGACAACGGGCCTAAATGTGAGACTGTCCCATGGTCACCCTAAAGCATTTAAAAAATGCTGCATAGGCAGTTTTATTTTATTTAATAATTTTGCTTTTTTTCAAACATCCTTTCTGAGTTATTTTCGCTGGATCACCGGATGTAATCTTGACTATTTAAATTTAGTTTTCTTTGGTACTCTCCATAAAATATGTCACTAAAATTCCAGGCTTTTTGCATCATCCCCTTTCGTCACTTTTTCGAGATTTTTTAAATGAAGTTTAGCATCGTCGCCGTGTAACAAACTGCCACCACCAACTTCTCCTAAAAGTGTAAGGTATTTTATGGACAATCTCGTTCTAATTTTATTCAATTTTATAGTAAAATGAAGATAACTTTTCCCAAAACGTTTTCATACGTAATGTTTTTTCCATAGATTTGTGGCGATAAAGTGAGAATATGCAAAGTAGAAAATCAAATCGAGAAAATCTTCCGGAAAAGCTTATTTCAAAACTTCACTATCTCTGGCCATTTGCACTAACAATAAGATGTAACCAATCGAATTATACCGTGTCCGTATTTTTCTGGTAATGTGGACTATAACTTGGAGATTTATTGCGATGAGTGTGTATTGATACAAAAATCCTCATAATAAAAGAAGAAGGCAGATGAACGTTCGAAAAGTTATTCTTTCATCGGAAGATATATTTAGGTGATAATACAATAATTCAAGATAGCGATGAAGATTGCTTGAGAGATATTATCAAGGACAAATCTCAGAATAAATCTGTTTCAGTAGCCAACATTATATATCGATTGTTATTCCATTTAGTATACAACTTGGGCAGTCTATTGTTATTTATTTTTACAAATAGCTAATGTTCTTAGATAAATTCGTCACTATACGTTCAGATAAAATAAGAACAGATTTTTTCGCTTCCAACATACACAAATATGTATTTTTGAATAAAAATGAACGAATGACTTCACTTAACCCCACATTCAGTTCATAATGCATCCTTCTGGCTCGAGTCCTTTGGATGTTTGAAGGATAAGATCTCCTACTGAGACTCTCGATTCAATTCAATAAATTTATGACAAAAGGAAACTTGTTTACGAAGAGTCCTGAATGCTGATAGTTATACGCGTATGTCCTCCCTTAGTTAATGTTAGTTTCCCTTCGGTTACATTGCTGCGGCATGGCGGGAGAGGCGGCTTCATGTTGACAATCGGTATCACTGTTGGGAATCATCTGCTTGAAATGAATGTACTTCACATGGGGATTCCATTTCCATTTTCAAATGATATTTTGTTATGTTTCGGTACTTAATATAAAGAGACATAAAAAGGACACAACGAAAAGATCCCGGATTCAGTTGAATAATTCCGGAGGGAGTGAAAATGCTCTGTTGTTATTTAATACGCGATTTCTATTATACAGTCTCTACATTAACTTCATAAAAAAAACTTCCTGAAAATTAAAGCAATTTTTCTTCTCAGCAGGATATTTTGTGATTTAATTTCGATTTTTTCAAAGATTTGTGGTTTGATTATTCCTTTCAAGTGGAATACTTTATTAATACAATGCAACTGTTCAAATATTATCCAATGTATCTTTTTTATGAGGATTTTACTCGGATATCGATTGATTTTAAAGAAAAAAAAAATCTTGGGGGGCGTGAAATTAAAAAATACGTAAAAAATCAGATTGTCTTAACACGTTGGCTACCATGTGAGTCACCGGTGTACACACACTATTGTCATTACCGTCAGTTTCTCAAGTTCCATGGTTGAGTGCAATTGCTCGTGCAAAGGTACAAAGGGGTTTTTTTTTGTGGAGCATGGAGTTCGTTTTTGTCTGTATTGATATTGTGTTCACTGGTGACTCACAAAGTACAGAAATGATTTTTGCATTTTTTCCCAGCGGAGTAAGCGTTTTTTTGTCTGGTAGCCAACGTGTTAAACCCACAATTTTGATACGGGGAAAATCTTTGATGGAAATTACAAACAGATTAAAATAATTTCCGTTCAATTAAATCACTCTCAATGAAACTTTCAAAGCTTAAAATCGGATCAACTCCCTTCCAGTTGAGTTATAGTGCTTCACTTTATATACCAATCAAGGAATTTGCTCACAAAATCTAATTTCATCCCGTTTACACGATGAATTTATCGGTCTGTAGAACTTTTGTGGTATCTTAAGTTGTTCGAAATTTTGGTACAGGTATTTTAATGTAGGCGAAGTTTAACGAGTAGGTGTTTAACGTTTGGGTGACTAAAAAGTAGCTATAATTGAAAATTTCAAAGATTTCATCGTGAGTAATGACGGTACCACATCAAAGAGCCGCAATGCATGTATTCGGGTGTTTAAAGTCTTTTTGTTTGCTGTTTGTTCGTATTATTCGATAGTTGTTGACAAAAATTTCCGAAACTATGCCATACCAAAGGTCTCCCAAATGTCTTGAATAATTGAAATTCCATTTTACGCAAAGTAGATCCTTAGATGCCTTTAGGCTCGACAACATTTTCTATCGTAGAGGAAATCTCTTATCTTACATATTCATTGAACATTCCTAGCATTCTTATAGCACAAGAGCTAAAATGTTGTGGAAAAAAGGATACAAGAAAAAATGTCTTTATAACATTTAACTTTTCATCCTTCAATTTACGATGGAAATTGTTTCCCATTTTTAGCTAAAAATGAAAAAAAAAATCGTCACAATGACTATTGTTTTGCTACCGGAAACGAGTATTCCTTTGAACTCTTAAGTAAGTAAATGTGTCAGGATTCCCGTCTATGTATTTATTTTTTAGTTTCGAAACGTGTCATTGTTGATCTGGCAATACAGTTTGTAAGAAGAGGCGGAAAATGATTGACGTGTTTGATGGCGGACGCCGATTATTGTTGTATTGTTTCTCAAAGATGTGTAACTTTATTTTCCAATACTTTTGGAAAGTCTAAAACAACAAGGGCAAAAAGGGGCAGACGGATCAACACTAGCGAATCCTTTGAAAACATCGCGAATGAAAACCCGCCTAACGATTTTCATCAAACTTGGGTGTTAGGGATTTTCGGGGACAAGGAACCGATCTAGATAGGTCTCACCTCTGAGAAAATTCCTCTCGATACTCCTCGCCTGGTATCTTCGAATTGGGTGGTCCGATCTTAATGAAACTTAACAGTATTACTAAGGGGGCTAAGGGCTTTCGATTTTGTCACTACCAACCTGACTTCCCTCCCCTCGATACCCCTCGCCTGGTATCTTCGAACTGGGCGATCCGATCTTAATGAAACTTTACAGTATTACTAAGGGGGCTAAGGGCTTTCGATTTTGTCACTACAAACCTGACTTCCCTCCCCTCGATACCCCTCGCCTGGTATCTTCGAACTGGGCGATCCGATCTTAATGAAACTTTACAGTATTACTAAGGGGGCTAAGGGCTTTCGATTTTACCACCACAAACCTGACTTCCCTCCCCTCGATAACCCTAACCTGGTGTCTTAAAACAAAGTTTCAAAAATCGGTGACAGCGGTTACCGATTTCTATGAAATTTTGTTATCGCGCGTTAGTTTTAGTTCTAGCTTTCTAGATCGGGAATTTAAAAACTCTGGAAAGGCTCTGTAAAGATAATGTGAAATTAGTTTTTCGCCAAAAATCAGCAAAAGTAGGATTTTGAGGTCGCCAAGCATGGCTTGGTCTTCCTGGTACTTTACTAAATACTCGGAAACAGTCCCTGAATAGGCAAAACATATTTTACTTTGTGCTAGTGGTTGCTGTAAATGCAATATTTTTTGCCTACGGCTAATTTTATTAACGAATTTCCACCTATGGGCGCGAATATTTAAAACCTATCCAAAAATCCTGGGAAACCCACTCAAAAATCCTGGAAAGTAATTCATAGATTTGCGATTAATTACTTCTCAGGATTTTTTTTTATATTTTCGTCCAAGAAATTTTATATTTTCTAGAAAAGAACACGATTTTATTTAATATCTTTTAGTTTTTTTTTTGCTTAAGTTTTCCTTTGTTCGGAGTAAACATCCTTAACACTTACAAGCTTGGTGGTACACGCGATGTAGCAGTTTTTGCGTAAGAAATGTTCCACGGTGGTACTAAGATTGTCATCCTACACCACCACTCCCCTCCTGTCTTGTCACGGAATGACCAAAATAAATATGGTCAACCTACCCAATAAAGAAGAACCGTTAGATTTTCGCTTTCAAAATACCTGCCTCGAAATCACTCGACCGATTGAACTAAAATTTTGGAGCATGTTGGAATTTTTGTACCGTGTCCAAATGTACCACGCAATTTTCCTTTATAAAGTTTAAGAATATTTGTGGGAACATTTGGAATTATGGACCTTATGGTACAAAAAGGACCATTTTCACGGGAAAAAATCTTGGATTTCCAGTCAAAATTCCATAAATCGTACCTTCGGTACTTGGTACAAGATGATTGGAAATCCAATTGGTCTTCCAACCAATTTGGTCAATTGGGGTTCACTGAGGAAAAATTGGTCTAAACCTCTGTTTTTTTTACGATTAGCAGAACCAGAACTTTTCTCCTTACCCTCGTACATTACGTTCATACATGAAATTTTTGCAATAAAATCTGAAAATAATTAATAAAATACGGTTAATTCACCTGTTATTTTAAGCGATTATTTTTCATGTAACACATCATCTTACAGAAACCTTTTTTTTCCAGCAGGCAATATTAACCCAACGATTTACATCTAAATGTAAAAGAGATTTTTCATATAAGTCGGTGTCACATTCTGAAAAATCTAAAATTAAAGATTTATTTCCGTCAATTCAATTAGGAAACTTTTGGGCCTGTCTTCTCGTCATCAAAATGAAATATACGCTAACATATAATACCGAAAAATAAATCTATTTTAAATGTTATGTTGAGAATCCATCTCAGGATGTATCTTTTATTGAATTAAATTCAACTGGGATAAAAAATTGGGTCTATATAAATGGGGTGGAAATACGCACGTATTGTTCAGACTTCATTTTGTTGTGTATATACGAGTGTATAGAAAAGATACAAAAATTGTATATTAATGTGTGTGTGTATATATGATGGGTCCTTTTTTTTGTTGTTTTGTAAATGGAGCTTTACAGACAATATGCTTACAATACAATAAATAAATTGTATATTGACAGGAGGGAATGTATAAATGATAACGTAGAGCACCCCTATTTGAAAGGTAAAATGTCTTCGCATCTTTTTTGCTCCATAGGACGCCTGGTGAGGATTATCTAGGATAACGTCAATGTATGTTTTCTACGTCCTTGTCGCATTTGTTTGGTTCTTCAACAGTGTGGGGATTAACCAAGATGTTGGCCCATAATTTGCCGTAATTGCTCATATCAGAAACAACGATAAGGGTTTTTTGCTTGTTTCGTATTACCGAAGAAAAAAAAACGAGAAATTCCCATCGTGTGACATCTATAGTGATAGGGATCATCCATTAAAAGTTATTGTATTTTGTTTATGTGATGATCATTGTGAAATGGTTTAGGGTTAACCAAAATGAGTGGACAGGATTTACAAAAAACAGATATCACGATTAATGGACTGACTTTTAAATATGTTTTGTTGGCCTAAGTCATTTTCAAAATACACCTTTCTTCCCATTTTCCCATAATACTTAATACTAGTAGATTTTGATCATCATCTGTGTCTACTCAGCGTTCATCTGTGTGTGTGTGTGTGTGTGTAGATATAAGAGAAAAATGAAGGGACGTACTATACATATTCATCGTTCTTCTTATCTAAATGGAAGAAAAGTCGATCTCATGAACAATAAATTTTTGATACAATTGAGAAAAAAGGTTCGCTATCAGGCAAGAGTTTACCTTCCGATTCCAGAGCCATCAGTTTTGTTGGTCCATCTTTAAGACTTTGTTGGTTTTTCCTTTTCCCGGCCATCATTTTCACCGAAACATTGTTTTCCTACCATTGTTCCTGAAAAATAGACATAAAACGTTGTAATTAAACACATCTTGGCAAAAAGACCGACAGAGTAACTTAATTAGAAAGCTGAATTAACGGACGAACAAACAAACAAGACAGCGAGCATAACAATTGAATGTTAAGGAAAATGGAGTTTGATGGGGAAAATGCTGGAGGTCATTTTGATTGCTTTCACGCGGCTGTGGATCCAGCTGGTTAATTGATGTTCCTGTCGTTCATAATTTTAAGCGGGTCTTCTTACACGAGTTCATGGTTTCCTCTCGTGAGTTGAGTTTCTTTGAACTGGGATTTCCAATGTCTATTAGGTCTTCAGGGATATCTATGGTTTTTCGTCTTCCGGTTATGGTGTATTTACGATTGTCATAAAATTGTCCTGCAAATATGATAAGTCCGATTAAATAATGGCGTCTAGTTTTATTGTTTATCGAATTTCTTTGAATTTCGATAGGGGTGTACTTTGATTTTCTTGAGTTTTGCATAAATGGAAATACTGGTCTGAAATATTCTTCTTGGTATTTAAATTCCTGGTCTGAGGATTAGATTCAAACTTTTAAAATTTCAAATCTGACAAGGGGCTGTATATAAAATGGTTCCCACATTTAGGTTGGGATGTAGGGGAGAGGAGGGGGGTGTCTACGGTATTGCAATTGCAGCATTTAATCCCATACAAAAAATCACGGAAAATTGCAAGGATGGAGGCGGAGGGAGGATCGAAAAGACGAAAATTAGCGTGGCATGCGTTGTTGATAGCCTCCAAAAATAAAACAACAAATGACCAGGCGCGGAATAAGACTTTTTGTAGCCCTGGGCAAATTTGAATTCGGGGCCCCTTGTAGAATATTCGAAATTTTGTTTAGCATCGATCCCGGTGTCTCCTTCATTTCTTATCAATTTGACTCTAAGTTTCAATTTTGATATTTCACAACAGTATTAACTCTACTTCTTTTGGGGTCTCTCATCCGGCGGGCGCTCTGGGCGAACGCACCGTTTGTCCGTATGATGTTCCGCCCAGCGTCCAGCGGTTTCCAAGCTGTTCAAAGCCTCAAATAGCAAGTTTTTAGAGACTAATATATAAAAATGAGTTGGATATCATACTAATATATAAAAATGAGTTGGTGTCTGTCTGTCTGTCTGTCTGTTCCTCTTTCATGCAAAAACGGCTGAACCGATTGACTTGAAATTTGGCATGAGTATCTGTGGTAGTTCTGGTTCCAACATAGGCATACAGAAAAGTAGCGCGAGGGGTGGTGGGAGTAAGGGGAGGGGGTAAAGTGATTTCGAAACTTAGCTCTTCCTCTATGTTACTCTTTCGCGGGGAAGCTACCGAAGCGATTGGCCTGAAATTTAGCTCCAACATAGACCATCAAAAAAAAAAAAAAAAAAAAAAAAAATTTGAAAAAAACTTAACCCGGCAACGACGGGTATGCAAGCTAGTACAGTATTATAAAATTACTCAAAAACGAATGGAAACTGTACAAAAAGACCTGAAAATTTTCACCGCGAGAACTATTAAAGCTGGCCAATTTTAAGATCTGTCCAATTGCCGTACATACCATTGTTATTACATTACATTTAAGAACTCAGAATATGCTCAGGTAAAAAAATATTTTATTTGTAAAATATTTTACCAACTGTATTTTGATTAAAAATTGCTTTATAAAATATTCTTTAATTTACCAACGAAACAATTTCCACAACATAAGTCTATTTATATTCTAACATATTTGGCTGATTTTTAACCCTGATACGATTATGTAATATTTTACATCTTAAAGCCATGCTGTGCGAACCAAAACTGTAAATTATTAATGTTATCAATTAAATATTAAAAGAAGGACTGAAGTTTATGCGTCTCCGAAAAAAAAAATTGCATAACTTGGAAACAAATCACGATGCCGAGAAAATCGATACCGCCATACGAAGGAATTTTATGAATCCTAAAATCATGTACATTAAACGAATGTTGTATTGTATATATTTGTTGGCCAGGATATTGTAGCGCGAATCTTGTTCACATATTTTTTTAATAAATATTTGAAGATGATCCTATCATGCAGAAGACACGGCTCCGCTGGCATCGTGAGCTGATTTTTATCAATTTATTAAACAGTAGTATTGATCCAGAGGGGAAGCTATACACATTAGGTAAATGGGGTACTCCTTACGATCTCATTTCCTTCAGATCCGCTCAATATTTTTATTCGGTTGCCTCCATAAAATCAAATTAAAAGTTTTCATTGGCTTGGCAAAATTGTTCAAACACGATAACGAATTCATCGAATTGTATTTGTACGTGTGCTTTTATGCTAAAAAGGGATTTCAGTCACAATTATCACTTTTTATGCTCTAACGAATTTAAATATTGCTAAAAGAATTCATAGCTTTTGCTGGTTGACTCTGTATTGGAACGGTAAGATAAAAAAAAACATTTAAAACTTTTGTTGCCGCTAAATTGCGTGAATCAAAAACAGAGCGAGTTTAAGTGTTCCGATATAAAAATCCCCATGGACTATTTTCACAAGGAATTCTTATTTTTTATGCATACATTATTTTTTTTTTGTAGGAATCTTATTTAAATGTCTGACACTGATCCTGAAACTCTTGGAGAAAGATTACGACTTGTGACATATGTCTTTGAAAATAACATAACGCAACATAAAATACGTAATATAAATTTTGCGTCAAATGGCGATACATGAAATATATTTCTATCAATTTTGCATTTATACAAGGATTTCCACTTAGCATCCGTCTAGAAACGCCATGGAAAACATCATAAAATACGAGTATATATTCAGGCAATTCCCTTAATAAATTCATATCTCTTTTCAAAAGCATCAAGTGTGTCGTTTAATTTTCGCATATATCACAAATTAGGCTCACCCTTTACTCCTTGAACTGGAATATCAACTTCACACTTGGAATATTTCCGCCACAGATATATTTTCATGTGAAATGTTTGAAAATTGGGATTTAAGAAATTTTTGACATGCTAAAGCGATTTTATTACACAAATTTTTTAAAGTTTCAATTTGTTTCTTTTGTGATCACAAGTAATAAGGGCTTAAGTCGAATTTCTTCATTTTTCAGGAAAAGCATTTTAATATTTATGAAATTTTAACTGTTGGTGGCAAAGGGGTATCAAACCGAATTCAAAAACCTATAACTACAAAACGTTATGAAAAATAAGCTTTTTACGATTGGTTTAATCTGGTTTATTCAAACTTAATATTTTCAGAGAAATTCAGGATTATTTTACTTTAGCCACTCTTTCAAAACTTTTTCATATCTTAGAAATGGCTACAATCAATGGCTAAAGTCAAGTTAAGCCCCTAAAAACCTACACCCCGATTTGAAAAAGAGGCTAAAACAGACTTTAGCCTGCTCGTTTCGGAAAAATTAAAACCGAAGAATGAACTAATTCGACTTAAGCCACTATTCCACGTGCAAAAACGATCAAATCAATGCAGCTTCGCGCCCATAAGAGTGGATTAAGTCTATACAAAAATATATGGGATTTGACTTTAGCCGTTCTTCCAAATGCAACTTGGAAATTTTTTGACTTTAGCCATTTGATGTAGTAGCCTATAACGGTCAAAAATGGCCGTAGAAACTAACGGGTGAGTGCAACTAAGAGCATTTGGAAAGGAGAACACGATTTTGTAAAACATTGAAAACGGCTAAAGTCGAGTTAGGCCCTTACAACTTGTGACCAGAGATATAGTCGATGCATGAATCTTTTAGTTCTATGTGTAAAAAAAAATCCACTAGAAATTTCCCTGTGAAATTCTGGGGAAACTTGCCTCAATATAAGAGCTTTAAAATATTATAATGTCACCTTATAGTGGTTATGAAATTTGCAATGAAATCTACATAAAATCGTTTGTCACGATTGGTTGATCAACTGATTGACTCATCAACACTCATCCCCTGGAACTAGAAATTTTCAAAATTGCATCCATAACCTAGACGCTCACCTTAGCGGAGTTTTTCAAAATTCCGCCCCTGGGGTGGATAGAGGATTGGTGTTTTAAAACATTTTTTTTTGCCATGAAGCCTGCTAAATCTGTATCCTAGATAAAAATTTGTTAAAAAAAATGCGCCGCAGAGAAAATAATGTAACTTTTAGTGATATAAGCAACATATACTCTAAGAGAAATCTCCTTAGATAAACCAACTCAATGACTGCATGATCGTAAAGGCCCAACTATGATAGACATAAGAACGCATATGTAAATGTCAAATTCCCAACGAATGTTGACATACATAGCAGTCAACATAAAGGCTAATCTTCAGTTTACCTCAAGTGGGAATTAATGTGGCCACAATATTATTAAATTCGCACTAAAATTTTAGGTTATGTTCACTATTTACATATGCCAGTTCCATTTGTATCGAATTATTCATGCTTAACGAATGTTTAACGAAGGTTTGAAAGTGGCAACACTTTGACACATGTCTATTGTGGGTAATAACATTGACTTTCTTATTCTGGAAATGACATATGCAGCTACACATGCGTTCTTATGTCTATCATAGTTGAGCCTTAAGAATGTCGATGAGAGATCGAACCAACAACAACCATCCGACTGGCTATCGTTGTCTCGCTTTACAAGGATAAAAACATATACCCATCAAAGCTACGATTTTGCTTTTTGGTAATTTCTAAAAGTTTCATTGAAAGATTGGCAGTAATTAAAAATCTATTAGCTGCTAATGAATGTCCTCTAACCATCCTATTATCACAATGAATTTCTGAATATTTTAAAATTCAAAATTTTAGCCATTTACATATTTATATTCGGTTTAACGCAAGAAATGCTAATGGAATTGTATTAAGGGTGCCTCATAAATTTTTATATGTAGTCAGTTTTATACAGTGGGACAGCGAAATGCAACAATTTCGTGGGAATAATTCTAGACATAATCTGATAATGAAAGTCCTAATTATGTTACCAAAACATATCAAACGATCGGTCTAATTATATGTGGAAGAAAAGAGATATTTAAATAGGTGCCGATTTTATGACTTGTGTTAATTGTAGGGATAGACAAAATAGACAACAATGAAAACAAAGTTCGAAGAAAAAAATCCAAAATCACTGTAATAAAACGAGGTAAATGCTGTTGCCTTTGAACAAAACAAATGTCTTAAATGATAGAATCAGACAAAAGTTTATTTATTTCAGGCCGAGAAACCCTAAAGAAAAAAAAAGAAACGAACAAACAAAAACTATTTGAAAAGTTTTCAGACTTGACAGAAAATTGCCACGATAGCATAATATGATGAACGGAGGAAAACGCATGAACTTCGTTACCACTAGTACATAAAATACTTGGAATAAAGATGGATGAAGAATAAAGTTTTCCCCCAAGAAAACATAAAAATTAAAGTGGCCTCGAAGTTACCAACAGGGCGGGAAGGGTATCCAAGAATGGCAAACAACATTGACGACGACACAACGATTGTAACTTTTAGGCATTTTATACATAAATTACATAACCCCAAGGGTAGCGAGGAGATTTGTTGGACGATTTCGTAGTATCTTTAATGCGATAGTAACGAAGCGACATTACCGACAGATACAGAGAAAACATATTTCTGTCCAACCGAAATAGGATTACCAGAGTATCTTCTATATCTAATATGGCAAGTGGAGATATGACTTTTTACAACGCAAACCGGGTACACTTTAATAAAAGAAGTGATACTTTAATGGTGGTTTCTTCCGATAAAATAAATAACGAATATGTACTTGAATAATAATTGTTTGCTATGGTGGTTGCAAAAAAAAATTATCTTGTGTATTTTCAAAACTGTTTCAAAATTTACATGTTTTTTTTTGTTTCAAAGAGATTGCTACAAACCTTGGATAGTCAAAGGCAATGGATTTTTTTTAACGATTAACGCCCGTTGTACACTTAAGCTAAGCTATGTGAGCGAGGCTAGCTATAGTTACAAAGCTTATCTGGGTTAGCTCACCTCGATGCACACTTGAGCTAAGAATTCAATTTTGACGTTTTCTAGTCCAACTTCAATTGGCACTTACACATTTATGTCCACAAAATACTACACTTTTGCAAACACCGATTCTACACTGTACAACGGCGAAAGTATGTATATGTCAGTGTCAGCGATGCCAGCGAAGTCGTTCGCGTAGTTGAGGACTGAACTACGCGAGCGAGCTTAGTCCGTGTCGCCCATGACTACGCGATGTAGTTTCATAGTTTCGCTGAAGTGTGCGGTCACCAATGTATGTATGTAAATGATAAGGATTCTACTTTCAGGGAGAAACTTAGCTCACGTAGTTGAGCTCGCTTAGCTGAAGTGTGGGACGGGCGTTACCCTTGGAAATTGTAAGTTTATTTATGTATTTCTGATATTTTTGTAAAATAGTTCAGTGGCGAGTGCCACAAGAAATAAACATGTAAAAATCTCCTCTGTATTCAATATTTTTACAAATTTCTCAGAAGTCAATTAGAATAAACTCTTGATTATATGAGCTTGATCTATCTTTTCTTTTGTTGCCTTCAAGAAAAAAAAAACTGAAAAAAATTCCACTAACACCTGGCAACCCGAAACACACCTAAATACAAGATACCTGTAATTTTTGCACTATATTAGCCAAAACGATCAATTGACCAAAGTGATTGTCATTTCCTTTGTCCACAAATCTCAATTACTTTACTTCCCTGTTAAATTCATATTGAATCCTTCTTGGATATACGTCGGATTCGGTGATTACAACATTAGATTTTAATTTCATATCTCATTAGGTCGGTTCGGCTAAGTGCGTCTGGGTGATTTACCTGCATGGCCATCATCCATAGCCAGCAAAAAACATATCAGAAGAGCACAAAGTCAACAGGTAGTCGCATCAACGGGAGTCATTTATTTTCAGCTAGAAGTCAACGTGTCGGTGTCGGCGTTATAGATATTTACCGCGACGACGTCGATGGGAACAACCGGTTTCTCTTCTATATTCGCTTGGCACGACAGCAACTTCCAACATAGTCGAATTCCAATGAAAGTATCTGAGAGATACTTGCCAATGGGAATTGAATTTGTTGTATTTAGTTTCGTCATCGCTTCCATTCCTGTGCAACAGAATCATTGTGGAAGCTTCCCCAGTTGGTTGTGGAACCTGGAAGTCTCTATATTACACTAGCGGTGGTGGTGCGTTGCCTCATTGTTGTTGACTTTCTGTGGAACATTTTTGTAGCTTCTGAGGTCTACACCATCGTTGGTAGCTCCTTCCTGCATTCACCATGCGTAGTTTAGCATAGGGTGGTTTTGTGGCTCAGTTTCGTTGTAGTTCTACACCAACAGCACCTTAACTAACTTTAATATGTCTCAGTAGTTCGTGGACCGTCTTGTCGTTTTGTTGTTTCGTTGTTGGCCCGCATTACCGGAAAAGCTTCAATTCTGACAGTGTTTGGTGTTGTCCATCGTTGATAGTCGGTATTTCTCCCAATCTCTCTGGTCGAATGTCAACCAGATATTAACGACATAATCGATATATATATATATATACACACAAAAGTGTATACCATATTTTAGTACGAGTATCTAACATATATATATATATATAGATATATAGTAGGTACTGCAGTTTCCATCCATCTCCCATACTGCTGAGTGCATAAAATCTTGCCAAGTCAAGATTCATATTTTCAAATAACCGAAAGTGTTTGTGTTGTGACGACAGCATATCCAGTGTGTCTAGTGCGGAATCCCCTCCTCCAGCCAGATTCGTATCCTTGTATCCTCCGACTAGGCTCCAAGTAGTGCTGCATTGTGTGTTATACAATAGCCGTGCTAATCCGATAATCAAGGACATACCGAGTGGTGGGTGAGAGGCAAAAGTCCTACAAAAGTCCATCCGTTCCATCCTTTATAATACGTACATAACGTTAGTTCGGTGGATCCTTTCCGTTCACAGTATTTGTTTGTGGTGCAGTATTTTTCTGCATTGAACTTATGTAATTTTTGTTTTTGGAGAAATCAATTTTTTTCATATATAATATTGTACTAGTCAATGTTCACCAGTTAATTTAAGTGTGTCAATCATAATTATTTAAACATCATCGACTTGTTTTATTGATGAGTGGGTGATACATGTGTATGAGTCTAGCAAAAAAAAATATGATATCGAAATAAATAAAATAACGTTCAAACGGTTGAATCGTGAATTCCCTTAACGGTCGTTCAAAAAATATCTAAACAACAGAGGGAAAAACGATTTTCCTTTCGATAGTATAACTCATATTAAATCTGTGCTACTTGATTATATCCATTATACTTAATATCTTTGGTGGATTCCAGTTCAACTAACTAGAAATAATTGGAGGTCAAGTGCGGTCATAAGTTCACTGAATAACGAGAAAATCATGAGAAAAATCATGGATGTTTCAGTAATTTTTTTACTGTTTTCCACCAGTTTTCTATCGCTGGCCAGGGGTATAACGATTTTAGAGAAGATACGAGATGATCCCGACTTTTCACAGGTAAACCGATTTTTCTAACTATATGAACATACATTTTTAATTTTCTTGCTATCAATTTCTATTCAAACTCTTTAATTATGGTTCTTTTATTTTATTTTTCATATAAAGCATTAATAGAATAATTGAAATATATTATATAAGTGGATCAGATCATACCAAGGTCGTTTATAACTTTCTAACGCATCACAAAAGACACATTAGATCATTTTTGTGTTTATATTTTTAGAAATTTGTACTTCAGCAGAGTATTTTCATGTACAATGTGTATACTAGTTATATTGAGATTTACTTCATAAATTTAAGATATACAAAAACAATCGTAAATTACTTTGGTTGGCAATCGCATCATGTTGTTTTTTAATTAACGGACAATTAATAAAATTAATGTTTTCTATTATCAGAATTTCAGTTTTAAAGGGTGAATAATTACCGCATAAAAATTTCGTTAATGCCAATTAACTGAAAAAAAAACGAAGTTAAATAATTCTTGATACCAATCGAAAAACAAAAAAAAAATATTCACCACAGTGCAGCTATTTTGTCCATGCACAAACATTTAAGAAATTAAAAACGATTACATCATTCACTTAATCATACCCAAAGAAACTGGTAAAGCTGCATCTGATGAAGGTAGCCAGATTCAATGTACAAAACCGTTTTCTGTTTATTATTAAAGCTACTTGGCCTGGGCTTTTAAGAAGAACTTCTTCGGATTTAAAAACATTTACAAATGATATTATAATGGATACAGTAAGCCGAAAATCTAATGGTATTCCCATTGAATTTTCTTAGTATTCCCAATGCTTTTTTTACCTGTTAATTGAAATTATTTTATTTGTATTTACAGATAGATCAGGGTAGCTTCGCCTGAAAATCGATTTAAGATATTTTGGCTTCCATCCACAAAAAACAAAAAAAAAAACAAAAATTGAAACTAACTCTCTTCCCTATGATCGGGCTTTCGAAATTTTCACGATTAAGGACTTGTTATTCGAAGCATTAAAAATTTCGAAGCATTAAAAATTTCGAAGCATTAAAAATTTTGTTCTGTCCTTTTAAATTTGACAAAAAAAAAATATTGTCACCCGAAGCATAACTAAAACATAAAAACAAGATAAAAATGACTTCATCCTTGCACTGTCGTAAATAAAGTGTGTTTTTATCTCACTCAGTGCATCGATTGAATTTGTTGGAATATTGCCAAAAAAAAACTGTAGTTGTGGAGATACTCTATAACAAAATGTCCTTGGGATGGATTTCTGTGTTCTGGAAATATTGTGAAATACCCAGCAAGTATGAAAGGTTATACAGATTATAAATTGCTTTTGAAGCATATTTCCTAAAATATGCTGCTAATGCATCTGAGGAAAAATTTCAATCAGAAAGTCTAATTTTAATTAAATAATCAGTGTTGATGATCGTGACAAAAATTTAATTTTTTCTTGTCTGCAGTATGAATTAGTGCTATGAGATGAACTTTTTGCACAGAAAAATTGCCCCTTTGCGTAAAAAAATATTTGCAGTCTATTTCCATAACCATTTTTATCGAATTTTAGTTTAAGTTTTTTATCCCAAATTTTTATGAATTGGTTTTATATTAGAGGCTGCCCGTAAAACACCTCACGCTAATTTTAGGCTTCTCGAAGTATTTCAACACCTCTCTCCCGTCAGATATTTTCGCGACTTTTTATATAGAATTTTAGTACCGCCACAGCACTACAGACCCTGCCTCCCCCCAATAGTGTGACATATTTTATTGACTGCCCCTTATAATCCAATAACATATCTCAACTTATATATATTTCTAACAACGTATAGTTATTACATTTTTCTTTGAAAATGATTTACCAAGATCAATTTAATATCGAAGAATTTTTCAATAACTAAACCCACAACGCAATATGAATCTTAAAGCTATTAAAACTACTTGATATTCAGCCGGGAACCGGTTTTAAGAAATTTGTTTATGTTCCCCAACATCACGTAGCGGTTCAGGTGTCTTATATGCAAATTGGTTTTATTCCACTATATGTGATCAACAGACTTCATGAATCACTAAACAACCGATCAACTCAAAGCTGTCTTAGATCAAATTTTTCAAATAATTCTATAGACCCTATCACAGAATCCGATACGAATGGTTCAGATCGTAAACTCAATGTTGTTGTTGGTATAAAACACTGACAACAACATTGAATTTACGATCGGAACCATTCGTATCGGATTCTGTGATAGGGCCTTATATTAGAAAAATTGAAAGGAAAAGTGCTTGAAATGTGATGACTGCGTTTAAAATAGATCGTCTTTTGTAATTATTTATCTTTTGTTTCCATTCAAGTATCTAATGATTTTCTAGATAAATCGGTTTTATGTTTTCCAAAAAAAAAAATAGAAAATATTCTATCTGATGAAAATCAGATTCCCGTAAAAATTGAATGCTTATTCCTGCCTCTTTTCAGACATTTGGGTCTTAAATTCTGTCAATTATAGACTATTTAATGAATTAAAAAAGTTCAATGGTTTATTCGCAGTGGCATAACTAGAGGAAGTGCACCCAAGCAATACGGAGGCGCATACTAATCGGCTTCCAGCGTGTTTTTCCTTAAAAAAATATCACCTGCGGCGCATTTAATTGCTAAGTTTTCGAAAAATCTGGTCTGCGGCAAAATTCGTGCTGTATTCTAAAAATAAATGAGCGTCTTTTGGAAAACAGTGGGGTCGCAAGACACAGTTTTGTCGCAAGCGTCGCTTTGCCTTGTTGAGAACTTTGGGATTCACTTCGAATAATTAAATGCTTTCGTTTTCCCACTTCACCCACCAATTATCTATCCTGGGTTATCTATTTGTGATTTATTTCAATCTCAGTGCTAAACTTAGTGACAAAATCTGTAACTGTGTGCGTGTTGTTCAATGGAAGTAAGAAAACATTTCGCCTGCGGCGCATTTTATCAAGTGTGATTGGTATATATCTACGAATAGTGTAATTATATAAGTATAATCATACCATCTTGGCATGAGCATCGTAACTATTGACTTTATAAAGAACAAAATAGTTTTTCCAGGGAGCCCAATCAATGAGATTTTCGCGGGGGCCCCGATTTTGACATACCTGTTTGTACGAAGAACATTGGTTCATACGAATGTCCAAAAACGTTGTATAGGCATAGATTGTAAAATTGAAAACTTCCAATAAATTCACTTCGCTCAAATCAAGTGAAAAATAACTTCACAATTTTGACCTACTTTCCTAATAACAAGTCCTTTAATAAACAAACTTCTCGGCATGCGAAAAAAAAAATTAATTAATTGCCGCAGATGATATCTTTGTATATGACATTTATTAACTTTCCCTCCTGTCTTTTTTTTTTCGTGTTAGCATAAAAAGCATAAAAATAATGATAAAATGTCGTACATCATGAAATCAGTGGAATTTCTCACCGCTTTTCAAGTTAATGAGCTATCCGTGTTCAGTAAAAGTTATTTCCTCAAAGTTAAAGTTCGAATTTTCCCCCAAGACCCTTGTTTTTCTGTGGCTGACGTACGACTTACGGCGAACTGTAAATTTCGCAAAAGTTTGCTAAACACATGTGAAAAATGTTTAAATTTTATGTTAAAGTTACGGATTCTGGTGTACTTTAATATATATACCTTAAGGAAACACTCTCAACGATCGACTGTTCAACATCAAGTTTAGTAATAAATGATGCCGCAAGAAAAAGAAAAAAGTTTTATTAAAGATTTACGCCCAACACGTTCAGAAATATCTTTTTAAAGAGGAACTCGTAACGCATGAAATTACTAGATCAAAACTTTCAAATTACCAAGTTTAGAAAGAAATCTTTGTAAGGCTGTTCATATCACCACCAGTGGCAGTGACACGTTTTCAGGAATCAATTATGTTAGAGATTTTCTTTTTTTTTATGAATCACAAGTTTTACCTAGCGGGGAAAATGAATTTAGGGGGAGTTCTGAGTGTGCCATGGAAACATACACATACATAATGTCGTATTCAAACGCCTCCCTTAAGCAAAAAGGAGGCTAAAGTTTAGCTTAAATCGGTCAACTGGTTTTGGAGTTAGGGACAGTCCATAAAATATGTTTAATTCTTACACTGTAAACAATTCTGGAGTACCTTGCAATCTCAAAATCATATTGACGAGATTTTAATACAATTTCGAATTAGAATTTAACCCTTGCGGATTATTGAAAATATCCTATCTTAATCATTCTTTATTATATACTAGGGGCTGCGCCCCGAACCGCTTCGCAGTTCACCCCTCCCCCCCTAATACGCGGCCAGCGACCCCGCGAAAGAGTTTTCCCGCCAAAGAGTAACATAGAGGGAAAATTAAGTTTCGAGATGACTTTACCCTCTCCCCTTACTCCCCCCATCTCTCGGTCTACTTTTTAATGGGTCTATGTTGGGGCTGGACCCCCGACGAACATCTATGCCAAATTTCATATCAATCAGTTCAGTAGTTTTCCCGCGAAAGAGTAACATAGCGTAAAAACTATGTTTCGAAATCATTTTACCCCCTCCCCTTATTCCTCCCACCCCTCGCGTTACTTTTCCATATGCCTATGTTGGAACCAGAACTACCACAGACACTCATGAGAAAATTCAAGTCAATCGGTTCAGCCGTTTTTGCGTGAAAGAGGAACAGACAGACAGATAGACAGACAGACAGATAGACAGACAGCCAGACACCAACTCATTTTTATATATTAGTATGATTATGGAACTTTTAATATAAATGGCTACCAATTTAATCAATTTTTTCAATTTAGTATTAGGCAGAAAAAACTCTAGTCCATTGAAATTGAAGTAGAATCTGAAATACTTTAGATTACATATAAGTCCAGTGTAATCCAATTTTGATTGCATATATGTCCAGATTTTTTATCATTTACAGACTAGGGGAGAAAATCTGCGATATTGTGACTGCGGTATTAAATTTCACACGGTGAAAAATCTTGGACTAAATTCCAATCAAAATTGGATTACAAAGTCCACTCCAAAACAGGATTACATTTTTATTCAATTGTTGGATTAGAATTTTTTTCAAAATCTTTTTTATATTTAATAGTAATCTAAAAGTGCGTTAGATTTTTCTAATACAAATGTTATTAACGTGAGATTTTGTTAGGACATCCCCTTATGAGGATACAAGATACATGTTTTTCTCAAATAAACTGTAATTAAAAATCTTGCATAAAAGTTTAAACTTTTCAGCGACATAACTTTTTAGAATAATAAATTTCAATACAAATTTCTGAAAATTAATTACCTCAAAAATATCTCAAAGAAATTCATAACTAATTTTGTATATCTTTTTCCTCTAAAAAACACATACAAACTATAAAGTAAATAATATGTTTCTTTACTATTACCTGTAAAACTTAAACATTTTCAATTTAAAGTTTATGATTTCATAATTTTTCATTAGCCAACGAAAGGGACCCAACACGAAAAGAGTCCTCAACGTACCTCACAAAAATTTTATTGAAACTTTATATAGTGAAGGCTCTTCAAATATTATGAAATTCTACGGTAAATACGTAGACTAGACCTTTTTAAATTGTAAACACTTGAGTAAAAAGTATTTCTCATATCAGTATGTACTTGTGTATATGAAAATGGAGCTTAGCTTTGCAAATAAAAATCTATACACCTTTTATATTCAACTACAATTTTCTTTGAGTTGTAAAAAGATTTGAAACTACAATTTGGAGTTTTAGTAATTTTACATTTATGTTGAAAATTCTGCGAGGGAAATAATTAGAGCGAGTCTCATTTGAGTGGATAAAGTTTTCATAGTTCGTAATAAGCCATTAGTGTAATTAGTTCGAAAACAAAACTGAATTATCACAAAAGTTTTACTCATGCCTAAAGATGAAACGTAATTCCATATTCATATTTTCGTTTCGTATTAGCGAGATTTTGGTATGTTAAATGGAACCGCCAGCCCTATACGTGGTGTGTAGGTGAAAAACTTGCTAATATATGCTGTCTAGTCTATGCTGTGAGTATAACAAAAACTCTTTTAACTCCAAAGTCACTCAACTTCCTCAAACAATGAAGATTTCATCTAATTAACTAAAGTTTCATTTGGATAGCTTAAACTCATAGAGTAATCTTGATACACGTTTTTGCGTTACTTACTTTTAGTTCTGTAGGTGCCAAATTACATCACAAGAAAAATAATATCTTACCTTGATTTTCATATGGTAATTTGTCGAAATTTACTTACTCTAATTGTATTTGTATTATTCTTTCAAACACTGAAAAAAGACTTTTTCGTATAACTTGAAAATTAACCGTCGTCGATAACACGTATATTTTTTTTACCCACATGCACTCAGAAAAATGGAGGCTAACTCGACGACCTACATACGGCGTAATTGGCCTCGGGCAGGCGCGCGTTCGCCTGCATGTGGGCAAGTAAAACTGAGTTGACCTGTGGTCGGAGAAATTCTGAAATTAAGCCACCAGCAGGTGAAGTAGGGCATTGGGAGCTGCACGAGTTCACCTTAGATAGGTTAACTCTGACCGCTAGCTGGCTTACAGAAACCTCTGTAAGGTCAGAGTTAACCTGACAAAAAGTTGACCTGGACATTTTTCTGAGTGTGAAACTGCGTTTTTATCTATCAGAAAAGTTTTTATCTATCAGAATTTTCCTCAGAACCAGCTTGTTGTGTTTCCCTAGGTCTTTTTATGATATTTTGTGTGTAATGCAATTTACTGCATTTTCCGCCATCATTAGTCTAGACTACCATTACGACTTCTGCTGTTGTTTTATGGATTGCAGCGAAAGCCTTACAAATGTTGCAGTTTATCCGTGGTTCGAAATGTACGTAACACTGTGGGCTCACCGCCGCAGGGATGAAAATTTTTTCTGAAACCTCATTTGAGGAGGCCCAATCCAACTTTGGAATTTAAAGCGTACCGAAACCACCTCCCCCTCCTCCTTCTCCCCTTTTTCGCTAAAGCTTTCTCGGAATTGTTTTTATGGATTTAGCCGTGGACACTCCATAAGTCATTAAACCACTATAAATATTAGATTGTTTGTGCATGACGAATGAAGGTTAAGAAATTATCGAAAGATGATAGAGCTTCGAGAATTTATTTTGTAAAAATGCTGGATTTTTACTCTCATATATTCTGTTTACCTGTTTTACTAAATAGAAAAAATATTTTCCTACAATTTCCGCTTGAATTATCCTAAATATTTAATAATAACTCTCAGAATTTCATAAATTGCCTGGCAGATCAATTTACTGGGAGATTATCCGGAAAATACTTAATGCCATTGACTTTTTGACCATTCCAAATGATGGATGGATGGACTTGATGAGTGACAGAAACCACTACACAAAAAAAAAATCAAACACAGAAAAGCAAGAAAAATATGCAGTCACGAAACGAAAAAAAAGAAGTTAATGACATTTCCAAAGAGCATATCTCCATTATTCCATTAACGCTGTAGTATAAACCATGATAATATTAAATTCTGTTGGTAGTTAATTCAGAAATGTAATTAACACGAAATGTTCACTCTTATGGTTGAATAACCATTATTCAAAGATACTGGCGAGTAATGAGCACCACACGCTTTAGGTTATTAAACTTATTGAATTTTTCCATCCATAGATATTTTCTTTCAGTGTAAAACGAATTATCTCTCCTTTTATGTGCTTATCGAATTGAATTAAATAATTTCATATTAATAAAATTACCCTTCATATTTGTATAGAGCAGCAGCGAAATCACGTTCCATCAGGTGAATGTTAAATAAATACACGATTTCATTAGAGACCCATTCAAATTCATTTTCCTATGTTGCTAGAGATATTTAGGTACAAATTATCAATAGTTAGGATTGAAGTTTTTTTTTCACACCTAGATGCGTATATCCTTATTGTGTATTTAATGATGGTAAAATTATATATGTTACACTCGTAATCACGCAGTGCACTAAGCATCATTTATATGTGTCAAAGTTCGCTGTATTAAGTTGTAACAACATATCGTACTTAAGGATATACAGTAATATTTATACACCACCGTAAAACATTTAAGAGTTTATTTCTATTTTTATATCTACCCCCAGAGTTTGGTTGGCAAAGATACCAAAATTCGATTTGTTTAGTAATAGTAAGTAACACTTGGAGTTATTACTAGTAATAGGTTCATTAGTCATTAATTATTTCATTAGCGATCAAAATGATTTATTGATTCCTTCTATCATATTTACGCATATATGTATGAAAAGCGTGTGAGCTTCTTTTGTGCTCTTAAAATCTACTTTTCGTATTTATGTCAAAACCCAATAGTGTTTTACCAAGTGTTGAAAGGATAAAAGTAAAAGGGTAAAAGAAAAATTCAAGGACTATCGAAAGATTGATTGCTGTAGTGAAATGCCTGTTTTTTTTTACATATCGAAAGAAAGGTTGTTTTTTTTTGTTTCAAAAATATTTTTTCATTTCGATTTTTCCCCATTCCCTTTCTCCTCTTTCTCTTGCTTATTCGCGATTTTTTGTATGGAGTTTAGTACCATAGTCACAATACCGCCCCTTCCCCTTAAAGTGTGACACCCCCTTGGGATTTATGGTCAGTGTCAGAGTGATATGCACCACAGATGAAAATTGCTTAGATTTATGCACCCTGCGGAGAAACATGCTGACAAATGCGCCGCAGTAGAATTATTTTTTTATATATTTAGTAATCGTTTTTTAATGTTCAATAAGTGTAAAATATTTTCGAACAAAATCCATTAGAATTTTGTTTAATAGGTTCCCTGGCACATTAAAAACCCTCATCATACTAAAATGAGTTGGTGTCTGTCTGTCTGTCTGTCCCTCTTTCACGCAAAAACGGCTGAACCGATTGACTTGAATTTTCTCATGAGTGTCTGTGGTAGTTCTGGTTCCAACATAGGCATATGGAAAAGTAGCGCGAGGGGTGGGAGGAGTAAGGGGAGGGGGTAAAGTGATCCCGAAACTTAGCTCTTCCTCTATGTTACCCTTTCGTGGGGAAACTACCGAGCCGATTGGTCTGGAGTTTAGCTCCAACAAAAACCATCAAAAAAAAAATAATTTGAAAAAACTTAACCCGGCAACGACGGGTATGCAAGCTAGTTTTTTATAACCACAAATTTAAATTGAAAATCTCCAACAAATTTCTATCCTGCCTGAGGGAACGAATACAAAAATAAAAACTTTTGACTGATTTAGGTGCTAAAAAGGTAAATTTTTGGGCTTTTCTATAAATACAAACTTTTCCGCTTCTGGGAAACAGTTTAAATTTACAGTAAATTGCTTATGTGGAAGAAAATACTAAAAATAACCTTTTCTGAAATCCTCCACAATTAGCAAAACGTTGGAGTTAAAAACAAATTTCAGGAAATACAATTAATAGTGATAGCGTGAAAGGTGATTTAAATAAATTTAAAGGAAATAGACACTAATTTACCGACCACTCTTGACCTTTTCGTCCCTTATTTCATTTACAAAATGTTGCTGAAGAATTACACAACACTTTTTTTCCACAAATGAGACGAGGGTACGGGATTAGTGGTGGAAATAATTATACCACTGGAAAACATGAAATTGGAAATCCCTTCTCCTTTAAAATGAGGGATGCTGAATAAATCACCTGCCATTGGCAATGAATTTAAAACGCTTTAAAACCTTAACTAAATAAAAGAATTGTAAAGAAAAAAAAATGTTCCTTTAGGTATAATTTCTAATTCAGTTCACATTTCACCTTCCAGGAATATTCAAACATATTCAAAGTAATTGCTTCCTTACCTGTACACATGATTAGAATTAAATTGGATGGACTTAATATGCCATCATCATGTCCAAATATTACACGATAATCGGAAATATTAGAAAAAAAAGAATGATGCGTTGGCCTATACCACGAACATATTGTTTGGTTAAACATGACTACTCGATCTTATATATATTATAGATGTGTATCTCAAAGTACATCTGTTATATCTAATAATAAAAAAAAAATCTATTGGATTTTTAGCGTCGAAATTGACCTGAGGCGACTTAACAAACAGATTAAATTGAGTCCAAATTTCAGATATTCTACGTCCAAGAGTGTTTTTTTTTCTTTCTTTTAATATTAAGAAGTCACAGCCCCGAAGGGAAAGTAAAAACGAAGCCAAGAATTTTCGTCTAATCCAAATGTGCCATAAAGCGTATAGAATGTGTTCTTATTGAGAGGCTTTTCAGTATTGTACAAAAGTTGACCTTTGTCGGAAGTATTTTTGATCAAATGGACAAAAGAAAATTCTTCAAATTACTCGCCCTCGTTTTCATTAATTCTAAAAATAGTGTATTCTGCTAACAATATTGGACGTAAGAAATATAAAACATTTTCTTACCACTCTCCCAAATTGTAGCAGTTTGATTGAATTTTCTTTTTTGTCCATTGATGAAATTTTGTGTTATATGGCAACACACTAAAATATACGTGGGGAAAATTTCATTTTATGAGTAGAAATAAACATTTTCCGGTGTGTAACAATTGGCCTCGGTAGGTTCATTTCAAAAGTTAAGTTCAAGATCTTTTGTTCGGAGCGGTTTTCAAGATCCATCCAAGATCCACAATGTTGGAAAAGTAAATTTAATTAAGCTAAGGTGGAACTTTGGTAGAAATCCCCGATGACCGTAATAAATGGAAAAATCACTAATATTTAAATGTTCGAAATTATTTCTTCTCTGTTTTTCTCTATACACAAGTCGAATTGGCAAAATGGATTTTATGCTGGACATTATGCTGGACATTATGCTGTTATGCTCCTCTGTGGAGCCATCCGATAATTTTGCTTTGTCTTCCAGTTGGTAGTCTCTGGAAGTAATCGTGGAATGATCGTTTACTCCTCAACTTCAGTTAATGTTTTATGCTTTTCCCCACAATTGGATCGAAGAGCAAGAGAGAGAGAATTATTTATAACCGATCGGTTGATCCGTGAGATAAGAATCATCTTTTTTATTTTAACTTTCTTAGAAGAATCTTAATTCGTGTTTGTATCTGAGGTCTTCGCATGAATTGTTTATAAGATTTGTTTGCCGCAACAGATTATATTTCTCTGGGATTTTTTTCCTAAGAAATCTTTAATTGCAGGCTATGTAATTAATGTTGATTTTTTTAAATTTAACAGGGAAAAATCATGAGGTTGTCAATAATATTGTAAACATTTAATGTAGAGATGCTTTGGAATACTTTGATTGAATTCAAATGTAATAACACAAAACATAACAAAAGCTATAATTGCCAATCTGGCAATTATTGAAAACCCGTATGGTGATTTAAGTGAACAGCGAACAGTTGTACCAAAATTCCACTTTGAAGTCTAACTTTCCAATAAGATTTTTTTAAATTTATTCCAATCGGATTTTGATGTATGGGAGTTTTATGTAGAATCATATCCTAAATAACTTTTGTTCTTTGATAAGATGCACCGTTTTTGAGATATTCGCAAAAAACGTTTTCGTTCGTATCCCCCTAATGGTCAATCTTTGCCCATGAAAGAACTTAGCCTTGCAATTTAAGAAAAATGAATGAATCTGTGTAAAATTTCAAGTCTCTAGCTCAATCTGTGCGCCCGCAATCCGCGCCACAGACGGGCAGACGGACAGACGGACGGACAGACGGACGGACAGACGGACGGACAGACGGACAGACGGACGGACGGACGGACGGACGGACGGACAGACGGACGGACAGACGGACGGACGGACGGACGGACGGACGGACGGACGGACGGACAGACGGACAGACGAACGGACGGACGGACGGACGGACGGACGGACGGACAGACAGACGGGCGTACGGTCAGACGGAGGGACGGACATTCAAAATTCAATTTTTTTTTTATCATTCTAAACGCACTGGTGTAATTCATTTTTGTGTGTGATAACGGGATCTTGGCGTTACAAACGGTAAGGCAAATCTAATATGAGGCGTTAAAAGCTAGAGTGGACCAACCCACATAATCGAGTTTTTGAAGCTTTTTCACTTTTGTACTATTATTTACTGTAAATTTTTGGAAAAAAAATTTGTGTGGACTTTATGACTCAATGTTGAAATGTTCTTTTGTGCATCCAAACATTTTTATCTAAAAACTCACTCGCAATAGTGATTCAAACACAAAAAAATCACGATTTCGACATGTGGGTTGGTCCACTCTAGCTTTTAACGCCTCAATTGCAATTGTGAAACACAGAAATGATAAAAGTATTTATTTTTTTCGGAGCCTATATCGACTATGTGACAAATGACATGTCATTTAAAAATTTTTTTTTAACGAAATAACAACAAAAAAAATGTATGTATTTTTAAAAACCCAGGAAAAGGTGAAATATAAAATACAATGAAAACAATACAAATTAAACGCTAAATGACCAGTTTTTTTTGCTGCACATTTATCTTGTACAATTTAATAAATCATAGTGTGAAAATGCATTCCGAGTGAATGCTGCAAATGATAATAAAGTGGCCATGAAATGACTGTGGAAAAGCTCATGATTTTCTGGTTGGGTAAAAAAGGATTAAGCCATAAGGCGCATAAATCGAGATAAACCTTTTATAAATCACGAGTTAAATATAATTATGCTTGCACATACTTTGCTCGACCATAATGTGTTTCGAATAACAGAAAATTGGTTTTCGCTCCGTTGTTTTTTTATGTTCGATCATGTTGGGAAAGAATGGCGTTTTGTTTTTTCTTTTTCATTCTGATTCCTTATGTTGTTTGTTTGTGTCCATTAATGATTTGTTCGAGGTACGTAAGTACGTTTATGTTGCTTCTTATGTTACTTGTACTTTCGGTTATTGCCTTACAAGCGCATATTGTGCTATCACCGAATCGAAATACGCAAAAAGAAAAATAGAACAAAATAAAGGAGTTTCATAATATATAAGAAAAGAAGCCCAAGGAATAGTAAAAGAATAAGAAGAAGAATAAAAGGAAAAAAAACACAATAAAAAAGGGCAATCTAGAGCATCTTTCCGGTCGAATAAAGCCATTTTGGTTTATTCCTATGGTTTTTCCTTTTTCGAATCTCTCCCATTCTAATGCTGTTCTATGTAGGTATATTTCCTAAATATTTTTGTAACGTCTGCACATGTGAATGAAGAAAAGACTATTTCCTCTAAATATTTCGATTGTTGAATCTTGTATAACGGTGCTTCCTTTCTTAATAATACACCAAACAGTGGGAGTTATATAACACGATTTTCAGAAAAAAGGAAACCCCCAAAACCAACATGCTTCATCGAATATGTTGGATTTTCCCTTTTTTCACAATTTTTGTTTCTGCAGATTTCTTCGATTCATTTCTGCCAGTTTGCTTGATTTTCTTGTATTTTGGTCTTTAACATAGCTTTCCCAATTTCATCTTATTTTCCTTGTTGTTAACACTTTTCTCCCACCGAATAATGTCATATCGGAAGAAAGGTAAGATAGCGATTTAAACGTTTCCACCTTAGCTCCTCTAACGTAATCTAACGTGACAGATTCACTAAAATAAGAATTGTTGAAAACGTAGGAGATTTTAATCAAGATTATGATGACATAGAAGTCAAGCTTTTAGAAGGATAAAATTAGAAATGAAAAAATAAATAAATAAAAGACGGACCAAATAGTATTTCAACGTTATTCATTGCCATGAAATGTCATGGGAGAAATTCTTATATAAAATGTAAGAAATGTTTCAAATGTCAAAAGATTACTCGGTAATGGAAAAAAAGCTCAAAAGTTATTACACGAAATGAATTGTAGAAGATTTACATTTTACAAGAAATCTTTTGTCATTCAAAATGTGACTCTATTACTTTTCGGATGACCTTCTAAGCACTGTAATTATTTATAAGTACGTATTTATGAAGGTCCATTAAACGAAAAAAAAACCCTTGTGTTCATTGAAAATCGTAGGGAGCTTGTATTGCACGCAATTTCGATTGGAATAAGTGTTTTTATTCATATAAACGGACTGAAGATATAAATAAATTGTAATAATATATATTTTCTCGAATACCAAGGACTTTTAGCTTAAATTATGCGAAAAATATGATAATCCATAATTTGTAAAACATATTTTGGTGTAAAAAAACTGTTTTATTCGCCTAAGCGTAGGATAGCCACCCGCGACAAGCTGAGTGGGTGCGGCAGAGGGGCTGTGTGGGAGGATGGCAGAAATGAAACAACAAATTCTATATCATACTAATATATAAAAATGAGTTGGTGTCTGTCTGTCTGTCTGCCTGTCTGTCTGTCTGCCTGTCTGTCTGTCTGTCTGTCTGTCTGTTCCTCTTTCACGCAAAAACGGCTGAACCGATTGACTTGAAATTTGGCATGAGTGTCTGTGGTAGTTCTGGTTCCAACATAGGCATACGGAAAAGTAGCCCGAGTGGAGGGGGGAGTAAGGGGAGGGGGTAAAGTGATTTCGAAACTTAGTTTTTGAGCTATGTTACTCTTTCGCGGGGAAACTACTGAACCGATTGGCCTGAAATTTGGCATAGATGTTCGTCGGGGGTCCGGCATAGACCCATTAAAAAGTAGCCCGAGAGGTGGGGGAGTAAGGGGAGGGGTACAGTGATCTCGAAACTTAGCTCTTCCTCTTTGTTACCCTTTCGCGGGGAAACTACCGAGCCGATTGGCCCGAAGTTTAGCTCCAACATAGACCATCAAAAAAAAAAAAAATGAAAAAACTTAACCAGGCAACGACGGGTATGCAAGCTAGTAGAACATAAAACTTATTTTGGACGAAAACCAAGGAGAAAAAGTAAGTAATGTGCGCCGCAGGTGAAACTTCTTGAACAGCATCGCATATTTAGTGATATGACGAAAATTACATTAATTTTTGTATAAAAAACTTACTGCGCAAGTTTTACTTCGAGTTTTACACATAAACCGAACTTTACTTTTTGGGGGCCCAGAAATGGTTATTTACAGATAAAAAGTGGAAACTTGTGCAGAACTTGGAGCTCTTAATTACCAGTTCAGATGGTATACTCAAAAAAATATTTAAGTGTTGTCTACAAAATCTGCCACGAAATCTATCTTCCATAAATCAGGCGAGGGGAGGATCTAAGATGATGTGGTTTTTCACTTCCATATAAAATATCTTTAATTTGCGGGTCGACGAGGGCAGGATGATAGGGGGATAAAAGGGGGTTCCAAAATGGTGAATATTAGCGTGACGTATTTTTTGTACAATCCATTACTGAAATTTCCAAACTATAAATTACTCAACTCTACCGCTTAAAATCAATTTCTCATTGCATCCTACAAGATACGAATTTTAAAGCAGTGATAAACTTGAATCAAACCCATTTAGTTATAACAAAATTGATCGCAGCTAGTTTATCACCACCTGCCCAAAATGAAAAAAATCCTTCTTCAAATACACTGACAAGCTGACACATTAGAAAATGTCAGTAAATAAATTTTCGCCTCAATTTTGTTTACCAGACGGGCATATACCCCCGAAAAAAACCCAGCAAAACTTTCCGAACAAGCTTTGGGATGAATGTTTTCAAGGAATTTTTAATATTGTTCAAGTGTAGAATCTACTAACGAAATTCCGTTTCTTAAAAAAGTCATTTTTCATCAGTCTAATTGGGAAAAAATTCCCCTGTTTTAAGTGCAATTTCATTTGAACAATAAGACAAAGTTTGAGTACTCACAATGTCTGTAGATAACTTAAATATCACACAGGCCTAAGAAGATTTTCACGTGGAAAGATTGAGAGAAATTATTCCTTAAAACGTAAAGAAAGGAAATGAAAAAAATACGTTATAAAAATTGAAGATATAAATAGACGTCTGATGGTAAAATGTTTTTCATTTGATCTGTTAAAATGCAGACGAAATTAATTTTCCACCGTGACGTTTTTACTGAAAAAAAAGACGTTCAAGGCCTTTCGTCATGACTTTGAAATAGCCCGTAATTTTCAGACTGAGTTTTATGGAAAACCTGCAAAGCAATGACAACAGCAGCAAAGTGAGTAAATAATAATTTCGTGAACTTGTCAGGGACTAAGCACCAAAGGAAATGTGGCAATATTTTCAGCTTTGTTGACTTAAATCGGGGCACAGAAATTGGGAGTGACTCAAAGGATGGGAAGAAAATTCAGTAACTATGAAAATGAATTGGGAAACATGAATAAATTAACTTAATAAGAAGTCAACACCATAATGGAAGTCAATTTGAACAAAAGTGTCACATTTTATACTTAATTCACATAACTTTTGAGTTTTTTTTGCGTATTTCACAGAAACAGGCAATGAGTAACTCAAGTTCGCGGACGCCATC
Source organism: Chrysopilus asiliformis (assembly GCA_964034945.1). Classification (NCBI taxonomy): domain Eukaryota; kingdom Metazoa; phylum Arthropoda; class Insecta; order Diptera; family Rhagionidae; genus Chrysopilus; species Chrysopilus asiliformis. The sequence continues at coordinate 3,184,972 of OZ035961.1, forward strand.
TGGCACGTCATTATATGAGACCCTAAGAAAGTCAAGGAAATTAAAACTTTTCGGGGGTTCAAAAAAGGCGAAAAGAGGAAATCTACGAAGGAGTAATAATTTCAATTCACTTTCAATTAGGTATTCACCAGTTCCTCAATTTCCTGACGAACATCTCGCCATTCCGTCGCTTTCCTTCGGATCTAGTTTCTTGTTTTGCTCATTATTATAGAGAACGGTTTTTGTTGCTCGCTTACTTTTATTGGCAACGAGTCCCGAGGAATTTATGAATATCAAGAAAGCGGAAGGGTGTCGAAAAATCAGAATTTCCCAGAATTCTGTATTGCGCTGACTGATGCAGGAAAAATATTTCGCGCTGTAGCCGTCAAATAAAAGTCTTCCAGCATAATTTAAACGTAAATTCCATCTGCCACTACCTGTTTTGAATTTCTATCGGATTGAAGTAAACGTCCAGCAGAATACTCCCACAAAGAAAAACAACCAGTCCTTTTGCGATATCGCCAGAGCCTTTCAATAAATAGAGATGAGAGAAATCCGAGTTACAAACAAGTCGCACGCGATTCAATTTTACAGAAAAGTATGTCAAATTTTTTTTTTCGCTTGAGAGCAGAGGTGAAATTTTCATTAAAAAAACATACTTTTCTTCGATAAACAAAATCCATGTCGATAATAAGATTTTCGTCAATTTTCTTTTTGCCTGAAAAGCTAGGCGACTAAATTTGCAACAAAATTGGTTCTAAATAGTGGACGTGCATCATGAACGACCAATTAGAGTACTGTAAGATCATTGTGGATGTAAAACTTATAAAATGTAAAAGATCTTAAGCGAGGACGTACACGGAGCAACTTTCGGTCATCAGCATGCCGCAGCCTCACCAAATTGTAGGAAAGAAACGAGTGCGGCAAGAGGGGAAAAGTCGCCACTCGAAAAGTGTTCTTCACTTCATCTTTTACGCACACAAACGAAGATGCTCGTGTAGCACGTCAGCATGCATGTGTGCGTAATTTCATTGAGTCAGTCGGTGGTTAGCCACCGACTCGTAAACATATCCCAAATAAACAAAAGTTGAATGCAAATAGTGAAATACCAATTGCAGGTAGTTTTATTTTTCAGGTAGGTAGGTAAATAACAAATTACCACTCCTTATTCTTCTATTGGTGGCAGTTTCTATTTTGGCAATTGATGTTGCCTCGGTGCTAGCTAGTAAGGGAATGAGCACACACACATGAGCGATCGCTTGTTGTACACAAGTTTTTCCTGCTAAAAAGTGAAGAAGCGTGTACGTCGGAAAGGCATTTTGAAGACTAAAAGTTGCCGCGACGAGAAGAAGTGTGTACGTTCGCACTAATGAAACAATTTTTTTTAAATTCATTAGTGGTCGTGGGTTAAATTGAAGAAGAGCGGAAGGGTTCGCGATAGGGTGATAACGGTATTTTAAGATTGATTTTTTTTTTCAAAATCCCCCCTCCCCCCATTCCTTTGTGACAGTTTTTCACAGGAAGCAAAGTCAGGAACCCAAAACGAAAACCAAAGATCACTGAACCATTCAAATTTTGAGGGACCAAGGCCAAATTCCTGAAATTTCAGAAACCCAAACACCAGAAATTCAATTCGTAGTTTTCTGTAATCTTTTGGAATAGTAACGTTAAGTATAACGGGTACCACCTATACAATTTTTATTGGAAAAATATACTTTTTTTATACCCGTATGGTGAAACCAAAGGGTATATTAACTTTGCCTTACCGTTTGTAACGCCAAGATCCCGTCATCACACACAAAAATGAATTACACCAGTGTGTTTAGAATGATAAAAATAATTAATTTCTGCATGTCCGTCCGTCTGTCCGTCTGTCTGTCCGTCTGTCTGTCCGTCTGTCCGTCTGTCTGTCTGTGGCGCGGATTGCGGGCGCACGGATTGAGCTAGAGACTTGAAATTTTGCGCAGATCCGTTTTTCGTAAAATTCGAGGCTAAGTTCATTAATGGGCAAAAATGCACCATTAGGGGGGGTACCCCCCATACGAACGAAAACGTTTGTTGTGAATATCTCAAAAACGGTGCATCTTATCAAAAAAGTGCAAGAACAAAAGTTATTTAGGATATGATTCTACATAAAACTCCCATACATAAAAATCCGATTGGAATAAATTTTAAAAATTCTTATTGGAAAGTTTGACTTCAAAGTGGAATTTTGGTACAACTGTTCGAATTTTGATACGAATATCACCATACGGGTCTCCAATGATTGCCAGATTGGCAATTATAGCTTTTGTTATGTTTTAAATTGTCTAAAACATTGCGCTTTTTAGAAAAAATGTATATAACACAATTTAAAGCAAATAAAATTTACTACATGCTTTGCCGTAATGGTTTTTTCGTATCTCTAACGATTTGAAAAACACGATTGTTTGAATAAATATGATTTTTTCCGAAACTTCAAATATTGCAGAGGAAAGTCATGTGATGTTCACATAAGACGTTTGCATTAATATGCATTCAATTTTAAATTGAAGACCACATTACAAGTGACCCACCCCAATAAAGTGTTTCAAAGTCGACGCATATTTAGTTAACAGTAGGAAACAGGCGTCAATTGAAGGTGTAACGAAAACGTGGTAATTCTTGCAAGTAATACTTATCAAAGTTATGGCATTAATTTCACGCCTGGTCACGATCGATGGATAAATGGATGATACATCAATAAGCATTCGTTGTGAACCGAGTTTAACAATGAAAAAAACTACGTGAGTCATTCGAATCGGAAGGAATTATAATTACCACCGTTGGCTTTCCGTGGTTCCTGGAAACTTCAAGTGAAAATCCAGGGGGAAACAATAAACCCAATGAAGAACATCGCGCCGAATGAACCGGTGAAATATGCATTATGGTTGCTGGACAATGGCAAGTATTATTATAAAGGTGACATGTGTCCATTGAGCCACTGTACCGTAAATTCGGCAGGAACTACGAAAATTACGGCTTCAAGTCAAAGCACTCAAATGGAAATGGACGGACGTTATCGGACGACGGCGTTGTTACCAGTCCCTCCAATTGAATTTGCCTAATGAATGAGTTACCTTTGAGCTCTATATACGTTTACAACACCGTTGGCTAATAGGTAACGGCCGCCTTTCGTTGCCCATCAGTGCCACGACGTTCATACCACAAATTGGCTATTCATATTTTCATCCAGAAAGGCACAGAAAAAGAGTTTAATGTTCTCGAACGTCACTTTTCCCATGTAAAAATTCGAATAACACACCTGTACAGGTGTTAGGGAACATACGAGAATCCATTCTTACTCTGGAATCGTGCCCTGGAAGCGCTCTCACGGCTGTGATTGTATTGTAACCGGTTTATAATGAAATGTTAATAATCTTGTAATATAATCGCATGGCTGGCCGGGCAACCGGTTAAAATGATTTTAAAGATTGTTTTTTTTTCCGCTGCGCGGCAGTTTTTCTACCGTATGTTTTTTCCGCTTTTTCCAACTGAATGAACTCAAGTTTTCCCGATTCAATTACCATCTTAATTGAGATGGTCACTGATCACACATTCTGGAGCGATTGCACATGGCAGCGCACGTAAATTGCCTTTTTTTTTTTAATGGATCATGAATGGCTAAACTGCCACCGAATGGCAACAATGAATCATGTCAACATTCAATTATGGAATTTGGTCTTGAACTTATTTCTTTGTTGACAAATTCTGCATTGAATCGAAACGAAATTATTTAAAAAAATATGAATCATAAAGTTTGATTCATTTCATTGCAAGTCAACTAAGGGCAAATTACGATGATTAATCTTTGCTTTAGGGGTTTTTAATTGCTTTACGTGATGTGGTTTGTATACATAGAATGGTTTTTTTTTAAACTTCAGTGCTTTGACTTCAAAGGATGTAAAATTTGGTTAGTTTTTATTCAGTTGGCAATGTCTTTGACCCGAAAATGAACAGAGGTGTATTTCGGCCGCATTTCAAGTTTTGAAGTGATTTATTTTTGCGGGAAATGTAACGGTAAAACCAAAGATTAGGTAAAAAAGATCAGAAATCTAGAATAAATTTTGGGGGACCCGAAAAAATCCACCAGTGCAAACGGAATCTTTAGGCCCCTGTTACACGGGGCAACTTTAAGCGGCGACTTTTTTTAAGTTGGGTAAAGTCTGGTAATATGGCACCGCAGGTGATATGGCACCCTTTCAAATTCTCCCACTGGTGACATTATATTCAAAGTCATTCTCACAAAACTTAGATCAGTTTCCCCAGTAAGGACGAAGTGTGAAAACCGCAACACGATAGCTCTTTCCCTTTTGTTTTTACGTGACAAAACAAGAAAAAAAAATCAAATTTCAGACGAAATTTTTTTTGTTGTTTTTTGAGTGGCTGAATTTTGGTAAGTACAGTTGGAGCAAGTTTACCGTTCATAAACCAAAACAAGCAGAATCTTATTTGTTTTCGTTTGTATGTATGAAACAGAGTTGATTGAGCACGAGTTTTCAGTAAAATATGAAAATCAGTGGCGATGTCTGACAGGAGAAATGGCACCCTATGTCTGAGGTGATATGGAACGGGTGCCAAACCCGAGAAAACAAAAGGCTCCAATCCTTACTTCCTCAGAAAACGTAACTAATCAAAAAAAAAAATCAATTACGAAAGAACGAGCGATGGTAGATGAAACCACATCTGAAGAAGAAAATATTGCATTACAGGACGACTCCGATAGGTTTGAAGATTTTGAGGAAAACATTTGCACTGGATGTGGTGAAGACTATGCTAAGACCACTAAACCCGACGAGTGGGTTAAATGCATTGTTTGCCATTTGTGGTCCCATGACTCATGCACATCATTTGTCAACACTTGCAACTCGTGTGGCAAAAAGGACTTAAAAAACAAGTAGGGTGCCATATCACCTAAGGTAGGGTGCCGTATCCCCTACACTTTTGGGGGATATGGTTTTTTCAATGAATTTATATTTTGTTAAAATTTTTACTTTTTTAGGAGTGAAATCCTATTTATTTTTTATTTTTGTTTTACTAGTTGATTTTAAGAATAAAAACGTTTTTGTTTGAATTAAAAATCTCTATTACTTTTTGAGTTATGCCGATTTAAAAAAAAGGGGTGCCATATCTCCCGACTTTACCCTATTGGCGCGAGAAGTGAGGGAAGCGGTGGCTAATGTCGCCAGTTCCGAAAGTAGAAACAAGGCGACAAAATACGTACACAAGCACAAAATCACAAAGAACGGGTCCGTTCTTCACACAACTTCACACACTCACTGTGTAATATACAGAAGTTTCCAGCAACTTGCCTCCGCGTGTAGCACGAACGAGCAACTTTTTGTATCGTGTATCGGTTTAAAGTTGCCGTGTGTAACAGGGGCCTTAGAGTGCCTTGAAACTCCTTTTTCTTTTACTCCTAACTGTCAAAAAAATCAAAAAAACCATATGGTAGACCTAATTCTATACTAAAATTGTGAAAAAGTGGGATGAAGGTAGAAGGACGAAGATACATCTTAAGTCGATTTTCAGGCGAAACCACAATGATTTCAATTTCCAGACCGATCAATTTGACTTCGTTTAAAAATCGATTTAAGATGTTTTCGGTTTTTGCCACATTTTCCTGGATGAAACACATTTTTTCTGGGTTACAGCAATTTTTTAATAATCTTTCTTTAAAAAAAAGGTTATAAAATCATCATTAAATGCTTAATTGAGCTTAGTATCAAGTAATATTAAAAAAGTTGGAAATTTTATTTCTTTTAAATGGACTAATAAAGTTTTGAAGAAAGATTATACTCTCGCGATAAAAGCTCTCTCGTCCTTGTGTTTTCGTCTGACTTAAAGGGATAATTATGCTGATCCTGTAATCCTATAAAAACCAGCCCCCAAGACTAACCACAGCGAGCAGCAAGAAAGCAAGCCAGCCAGCAACGAAGACCACATATTGTTGGTGAAATGGGCATCGAACAAAGTTTTGACTTTCGCCGACAACATTATTATGAAGTTCGAAAAATGTTTTATGTTCTGCCAGACAATGGCACTGATATTAATAAGGTTAGGGTAAAAAGGTATACATTCATTCGTATGTCTCAAGTTCAGATAAAAAAAACCACTATAATCTGACAAGGGAATTTTTGCAAAAGAAATAAATGGCTTTGTTAGCTTAAGTGAACAGATTTAGAAGCGTATACCTAATACAAGAGATTCAAAGTTGTACCGTATAACTAAAAAAAAAATCCAAGAAAATATAAAAAACGTACCTCGTTATCATAAAACAAAAAATATTACGAAACGGGGCAGTTAATTTACTGATTTAATAAAAAGATATATTTTTTTTAGAAAGTTTGCCACACAAAAGTGAAAAGCTTTTCAACAGAAGTTACATTTTTTTTAGAATTGCTAAAACGGATGAAATTCTTTTTTGGTTTGATCTATCAACTGTGATCCTTCAAATTTTCTGAAATGTTGATAAAAACTTCACAAGATCTTCAAAAGTTTTTTTTTTCTTGATTTTAATTGCATGCAAAATGTAACATGATTTTCTATAAAAATTTGAAAATAAACAAAAACTCACAGATTTTTTTTCTAAAAAAGCTTTTTTTCTTATTTCCAGGTAAGACAATCTTAAATATCACAAGGATTTTGTAACGACCAAAGGACACTGGCAAAACTGTTATTACAAATTTATTGAACTCTGATCAAAATGTTAATTTTATGACCAACTAAAACATTTCAAAGGACATTTTCCTTGATGTACTCGGTGTAGGTTTTCCTTTTTCACCGCAATAAAAAATCGTATTATGCGTCAGTTGGCTGGGAAAATTTTAAAGTGATATTAACAGCCTGAACAGCACATTCGATATGAAATTTAAGGTAAGAACCTATCTGTAATATTACACACGCACGCAATATAGCCAGACGTACATATGTCCTATGGGGATTTCGCTAAGAACCTTTTCTTTGCCTTCAGACATCCAAGTGCTGCCATCCCGAAAATCCATTTAGGCAAATATGTTTTCATTTAAATATTTCGTATATTCCTGACTCGTTTTTATTGAGATTCTTCGTTTTTTTTTGTAAAACAAGGGGGATGGGTAAAAGCGGAAGCGGATCACTGAAAAAAAAAATTTAGTTGGGGGTATAGGATTATGCAATAAACGCAAGTCACGATCCTCCACATAAAAAAGTCAATACCGAAAAGAAACTAAATTCGATTGGGTCTCCCATGAGTCATACAATTTTGGTTTATATGTTGTGAAAGTATGTCGACCCCCAGCATAAACCGGCATATAAGAAGTCATTTAAAGGCAACAACAACAACAAAAAAATACTCTTAGCATACGATATGGTTTGGTTTTTCTGCCTTCGAAGGGTAGGAAGCTATCGGTTTCTTAGTGAGGACCCAAAAGCATTTAAAATAATTTATTGCACGAAATCTGACTATTGTACGGAAGGATATGCGATCCGATGTGATGTGGATGACGGTTGATGGGTTAGACGGTCGCCATAAGGCCTGCAAAAAGGAAATTGTTCGTAAGTAGAGCAACATTTGAACATATTTACATACAGTCGAGTCTGTAAAAGAGTTCTGTATTTTTTTTCAACAATCTGACAGAGAGATTTAACAAAAAAAAACCCACAATTACACTCAGAAAAATGGAGGCTAACTCGACGACCTACAACGGCGTAATTGGCCTCGGGCAGGCGCGCGTTCGCCTGCATGTGGGCAAGTAAAACTGAGTTGACCTGTGGTTGGAGAAATTCTAAAATTAAGCCACCAGCAGGTGAAGTAGGGCATTGGGAGCTGCACGAGTTGACCTTAGATAGGTTAACTCTCACCGCTAGCTGGCTTACAGAAACCTCTGTAAGGTCAGAGTTAACCTGACAAAAAGTTGACCTGGATATTTTTCTGAGTGTACCACCAGTCAATCCTGAAATACTTCATATGGCGTGTTTCATACAATTTAAAATGAAGAAAACTCAATCTAAATCACATGCGTGTGTTTCTCGCTATAAGACATTTTAAAATGCAAAAGTGAAATAGAAACGACTACAACTTCCGAAAGGTCACAATGTAACCAATTTGTAATGGTTTTTTGCGACCGGTTACAAAGTAACCAATTTGCAACCGTTTTCAAATTTTACTTCACTTTATACATATTTATAAGTCGTTTTTTGTCATAGATCGACAAAAACTTTTTTTTTTGACATTTTTTCAGTTTTTCCGAAAGTTTTGTTTTTGCACTTTTTTCAAATTTTTTAACACGTTCGTGACATTTGCTTTTTCAACTTTTTTTTTACATTTGGACATCGTGTACCACGGGTGGACTGGTGGGTGGGTGCACTGGTGGGTGGGTGGGTGTACTGGTGGGTGGGTGGATTTGGACTTCGCACTGATATACTTCTTGATAATTTAGAAATAAAAATTTACGTCCACAAAAAAACTACCGCACTATTTACTCGCGCGGTTTTAAAAAACTGTACATGTACCACCAGTGGTACACGATGTCACGAACGTGTTAATGAGGCTTTCCAGACAATGTTTTTTTGTTAAATTTTTTAACCCTTCTGAAAATATTTTTGTAGAAGACAATAAAGTGTGGGTCTTCCTAATTATTATTGCTTCAGTTCCGAAGCAAGTAGCATACAAGGAAGTTTCACTGTAACAGCCTTTAAAATCCGGTATAAATATAGTGGCGCCGTGGCGTCTTCTATCGTTCACTAGAACCAACTGTACTGAAAAAAAAACCGAGCACATATCCATATGTGGCGAGGAAGGCACTCAAGTTTAGTTACTTTATCCGAAAATCCCTTCTTATGCCCGTCAATGGTTGACTTGCCAACGTCTTGAATTCGCCCTTACATCGTCGTCGTATAGGGTTTTCGCCACACCACCATCCCTTACCGATTCGGGGTTAGATTTCGGGTGCCGGTTTAATGACACCGGCACTTAGAGTCGAACATTAAATAGAAAAGCAGCAGCGAACAGCAACAACACACAAAACGAATAAACTCTTGGGGTTGATTTATTTTTATCGGCTTCGATTTGCTCCGGACTATAAATTATGCTTCACTGAAAATGTCCACGACGGTTTGTTTACACATCAACCATTCAGATTCAGGGCGCATTTATTGCAAACCGAAACATAGAGATGCCCATTTTCCATTTTGTACGTAAGTAAGTAAGAGATATGAATTCTGGTTCTGTTGCCTTTTTCCCAGGTTAAAAGTACATAGGTATACTTTCTAAAAACTATTACTATCATACACGCTTAAATGTGGTGTTCTGTGTGATGTAAAGGGGATGAAAATAAGATAGACGAGCAACACATCATCATCAACGCGAGGGGTGCGAGCCTATTTCGCTATTCTTCTCAGGGACAACAATACGGATTACATAACTTTAGTCCTGTTTCTGTTTGCTGGTGTTTGTTAGTTAGTTACCTTTCAGTTTGGCCTCATTTCTGTTTTTTTTCGTCTTTTTTGGTAGTTTTTGTTTTGTGCCTTTCCCGTTGTTGTCAAAACATCTATTGTACGATGTATGGGCTCATCCCAAACAGGATTCGTGCCAAACATAAATAACAGGGATTGTCCTGCTAAGTATAGGCTCGAAGTCCTTTTTTTCCTTCTTTACTTAAATTCCTTACTAATCGCCTCGATATACGATGACGACGCTGTGACGTTACACTATTTTAATGTTGGTTGTTTGTTCAGCATGCGCGAATTTTGTTCACACCACGGGGTCCTTTGACAAATAATGCGATCGTCGTCCTGGCCATTAAGATCTACCCCAAATGCACTCTGAGGCTTTTTTAGCATTATTTCTAGAGATTTTTTTCTCTCTCGTTTTCTGTTGTTCTTTTCCGTTTTTTCTTGTTTTGTATATCTATTTTTCACACTAGGCTAAACAAACAAATAAACAACAGGATTCGGGATAGTTGATGGTATGGCAACGCATACAGGACTTGTGGCATGGAACATGTAAGTCGCCTTTTTTAGCTTCTGCCAAAAAAAAGGTCTTAAGTCCTCTGTGAAAATTATTTTTGGTAATACAATAAAGCCGAGGGGCGTTTTGAGAGGATTTACGAAATTGAGTTTGGTATCTTGGACAATTTTATTAGGCACTGATGTGCAATAATGCGTTTATTGTCAACTGAAATGTTTAAATCCACACATGTCGGTTAGATCAATTTAGACGATGTTTATCTTTGAATCTTCTCTCGAAACCTTTTTTGTACCCATTATTCATTACAAGAGTTTTTCATACGCTTTTGATGCTGAATAGCACAGATGTAGGAGGAACACTTCAATCTTATTTTTTCCTTATCGCTGGTTGCCAGAGGTTGATAGTTTGATGAGCATAAATGTTGTTACTTTATGCAATTTTTTTTTTTGCGAAAAATCGATGGTACCATGCCAAGTTTAGACGATAGGCTGGATGAGCAAGAACTTTTCATTAAAGCTCTCTCTCTCTATTCTTATAACAAGTGTTGGCAGGGTTCAGCAGTGAAGGCTATCCATAAAATATGTCACAAATATTGTGAAGGGCCAGGAAGGGGTGTGTGTGTGACGGTTGTATAAAATTCCAAAATTCTGGAACGAAATCAGTGATTCCCTAGCAAAAATTTATTATATTTTCAGAAGAGTCATCCAGTAAACTTTACTTGGAAGACAGTAAAAAAAAAATATATGCCCTAGGTTTTCCCTAGTTAAATTTCGCTGGGAAATTTACTGGGAAAACGGCGTCAGGTTTAGAGTGTATCAAAGTTTCACAATTAATTTTTTAAAGAAAATCGTCAGCACTTTAATAAACCAGGTAAATCATAGTATGAGTAAGTTAACACCCTTACCTAATGGATCAGAGGTCAATGCGATTTAATGAACCTTTTTGCTATACAGCCTGAATATTAATTTACTTACGTAAAACCCTTAATCCGATTAAATACGAAAGGCTGTGATAAGATGTGAGTGCAATGCAAATTACTTATTCCCCTGCTGAGCATATTTCGAATTCATCACTTAAAATGTGGTTTTCCCTTCGCCCCACCGCTAACCATTATCAAATCATGCCGGAAAATGCAAAAGAAAGAAAATAAAATCGATGTCTTTATAATATTTAATAATCCCCGAGGATGTTGTATAACATTTTCAGCAATTCCTCGGTGGATGCCTTCATAATTTGTGAAGAACCAATAAAAGAAAGACATCAAACGACATTATCTGGCAATCAAATGGAATTATGAGCTCAACGAAATTACAATGTTTCCCCAACATTTTTATTACTATGACTGTGTAGCAATCGGACAGGAATAGGTTCTTGTTTTCGGTAGAGAAAAAAAAGGATTCCTTTGTTCTATCGTATACAGTCGGTAATATCCTGCATACGTTGAATGAATGATTCAACGAAGATGGTCGATTTTAAGTCCGTTCGACCACTTTGGATGCAATTTTAACAAATTGAAATGATAAAGACCGGAAACTAAATGAACGTCTTGGCTACAATAAAATGAAAAGGAAATTTTCACAATCATCGTCTATCGTCCTTGTTTTTTATTTGGACGTCGTTGTTCCTTTGTGACCGGTTCGCTTGGTTGTCATGCCATGAAAAATATTGGAATTGGTGACAATCGATCCTGGACCAATGCCAATATTATCTTTCCTTCACAAAACCGGAAAAAATTTATTGAACGATCGTCCTAATTTCTTCTCGTTTTGTTCGAATTCCTGCCTTTTTTTGCTTTGGTGTAGTATAGTAAATATGCTCGATGGTGAATAGAAAAAACTGATTTTTGAAACCATTATTTCTGTTCCATTTTTGCTCAGTTCGGTCCTTTGGATCGCTAGCCAGCACCAGGGTGGACCGCCCACTATGAAAGACTTTGGGAAATTTCTGTAAATGCGCAAAAAGGGTTTAACTCGTGACAGATTTTTAATTAAACCCAGCGGAGGACGATTTTTGCGGATTTCTTTTTTTCGCTCCTGTCATTTGCATTTATTTGAAGAGCTCCTCTAATTCTTCGAGAGTCACCTTAAAAGGATATTGCTGTCAAATAAACAAATTTACCCAATTTTAGTACACAATTAAATTTTTCAGTAATATCGGATCAATTAGAAAATATTTCGGAACAGAAAAAATCAATTAAATAAAATAAAAATCTTCATAGCAAATAAATAAAATTTACATCATATTGCAAGTAAAATTTTTTCTTCTTAGGCGCAGTTTCTTGGTTTGTGAAAATAGCTGTCGGATCAGTGGCGTAAATAGGAATCGGAGGGCCGCAGTTTTCTTTTTTTTTGCATATTCGATTATTCCTATCACAAGGATGCCTCCTCCTCCTTTTCCGCCAGGCGCCCCCGCATATGCTTCCTCTATAGTTACGCCACTGTGTCGAACTCATTAATTCTATGACTTTTAAAATTGAAGAAAACCAAATATATTGGAAGTGACTCCCGGTTGATCAACTCAAATGGGATAAAGTAAAATTAAGAAAATTTCCAAGATGATTTTAATTAGTTTTAATTAAAGTTGCATTTTTATGGTAAGCAGTGTGATGGACAGTAAAGGAATGACATTTTCTTTGCCACTCAATCAATGTACCACAACTAATGCTCTTTGGGTGATTTTATTCATTGTCACTTAGTGTCATAGATCAATTGGACTTTAATTGCAGGAAATGCGTTCAAAAAGGGCAGAATTGCGATTTTACAAGAAAATAACAAAGTGAAAAAAAACACAATTAAGCCACAGTTCCCATGAAATCGTGGTTATTAGATAATTCATAATTCTGTTATTGAAAAAAAAATATTTTGGTCAATGATTAAAAAAAGGTGTAATCATACTAATATATAAAAATGAGTTGGTGTCTGTCTGTCTGTCTGTTCTTCTTTCACGCAAAAACGGCTGAACCGATTGACTTGAAATTTGGCATGAGTGTCTGTGGTACTTCTGGTTCCAACATAGGCATACGGAAAAGTAGCGCGAGAGGTGGGGGGAGTAAGGAGAGGGGGTAAAGTGATTTCGAAACTTAGTTTTTGGGCTATATTACTCTTTCGCGGGGAAACTACTGAACCGATTGGCCTGAAATTTGGCATAGATGTTCGTCGGGGGTCCAGCCCCAACATAGACCCATTACAAAGTAGCCCGAGAGGTGGGGGAGTAAGGGGAGGGGGTAAAGTGATTTCGAAACTTAGCTCTTCCTCTATGTTACCCTTTCGCGGGGAAACTACCGAGCCGATTGGCCTGAAGTTTAGCTCCAACATAGACCAATAAAAAAAAAATAAAAAAATTTGAAAAACTTAACCCGGCAACGACGGGTATGCAAGCTAGTATTCTGAATATGTAAAATATTCTGAAATTTATGTCTAGTGTTGACATTTTAGATGTATGATTACGTCTAGGAATGGCTGCGAAAGTTCCGGATTTAGGCGTATTGTGCCAGCGTTCAAAAAACTAAAATTTTGTGTCGCATGAAAACGGTACGTATCCGCGACTATATTACATGCACTTGTAGTCTCATACACCAAAAATACTACTAGGAGACGAACATTCACATTATGAAATGAACATTTGTTTTGTTTTAGCTTTGCCTTTATCAATGTCAATGGAAAAATCCACAATTCACATCATGATTTTTTAACCCGATTTTATTTATACCACAAATATTCATCAACAGATAAAATATTTGATCAACATGTTTATTTTTTTTTTATTTTTTCCTACTTTCCAACGCAATTAATTTTTTTTTGTACCACAAAAAAGTGAATATAATCGCCTTCATATCAAAAATCAATCATTTTAAAAATTTAAAAATAACCTTCAATTTAAATAATTAAAATTAATTAAGCTTGAAAAATAAATACGAAGCTAATGAATATAATTTTGTAAATACATTGGAAATTATCAATAAAATGATCTAAAATATTATTATTGTATGACAAATGTCATAACACCCAACAAACGAGGGTCCTGTTTACACTGCGTTTCTCATTGGTTTTAATCGAAAGTTTAAAAAAAAATAATGTGGCCAAAAGTCATTAGCCTATTGGTAATTGGGGTATTATGGGTATTATGGAAAATTAACAGAAAATATAACCAAATGAATGTAAAAATATTTGTATCAATTTTCAATCAATTTTTGTGGTTCTTATAACTCTTGATTTGAAATTTTGTGTCCAAAAAACATCAAACCCAAAGATATTTTACAAGTTTAACCCCCGTCGCACACTTGAGCTAAGCGAGCTCAACTACGTGAGCTAAGTTTCTCGCTGAAAGTAAAATCCTTAGCATTTGCATTGGCGACCGCACACTTCAGCGAAACTATGAAACTACATCGCGTAGTCATGGGCGACGCGGACTAAGCTTGCAAAAGTGTAGTATTTTGTGGACATAAAAGTGTAAGGAAAACGTGAAAATTGAATTCTTTTGCGGAATATTTTCAATCGCGTTAAATAATTTATATCTAAAAATGGCTGCAGATAAAGTGGAAAAATGCATATATTTACCGAAAATATCGCCCCGTAGCTTAGCTCAAGTGTGCAACGAGGTGAGCTAACCCAGATAAGCTTTGTAACTATAGCTAGCCTCGCTCACATAGCTAAGTTGAAGTGTGCGACGGGAGTAATGCTTTAACACTAGATTGCCCAAGCAAGTCATTTTGACTGTTTTTAATTTCTGCTTTTTAAGAAAAACAATTATATATATAATGACACAATTTGTTAGAATTTTGTGACTTTTTGTACAGCATATAAATACGTTTATTAATTATTGTAGTTACCTCCCCCCTCCTTAATTTCCGGTATATGTGTTATACCTATATTGCCAAAAGCAGTCATTTTGACTGCTTGATTTCCTTGGGCAATCTAGTGTTAAAAAGGATTCAAAAAATTACAAATCGCATTGCTGCATTTATTTTGCTTCTGATTTCTTAGTAGTGCGTCCTATGACACAATTAGACCACCTCAAATTCTGTTTTCAAACAAAGATCTGTCTCTGTTGCCGCACCAAAGTTTGAAATAAATTGCAACATTTGTAAGGTTCAAAACCCATGGATTGCAGAGAAAAACGTAACTTTAGGGAAGGGTACTTGCGGCAGTGTGGGGATTCGAACTCTTACCAAAGCAGTACGCTTCTGAGTTAAAAGAAAGTATTTAAAAGTTTTCCTCAAATAAGGTTTTTTTTTAAATAGCTTTCTAGCTATCCTAAATCATTTTACAACACAACAGAGCCAAACACAAACAAATTGTGCCTCTATTTATCTCGAAATAATCATCCTCCTCGATGCTAATTTATGTAAAATTGAAAAATCAATAATTTATTATTCTATGTTGAAAAAATATTTTAAAAGAAAATAAATTTCTCCCCACTCGTAAATATGTTGCTCTTGAATAAATAATTTGTTTACATAAGTTTGAAACGTTTCGTGCGTGCCATAATGTTCACAATTGAAACAATGTAGAAAATCAGAAACGAAAAAATATTATCGACTCGTGTATTTTATAGTCCTAAGTGAGAATTTATTGATGAAATTCGGCGATAAATTTAAAAAGTTCTTTTCATTTGCCATCGCTACAGTTCTATCAATAGCGAAGATATATATATATTATGGAAATACAAAGATTTATATACATTTGAAGTGGTAGATGATGGGAAATATGACATTTTTTGAAACATTTGCGAGAAATATGTGCACCATCAGGTGTCAACAGAGAAAAACAAAAAAAAAAAAGAAAAACGAAAAAAAATGATAAATGCGTTTCTGTTGCTTAAGTTTGTACGGATGATGCATATTCCCATGATGTATGTATAGTATCTGTAACCGAAATTCAGCAGTAGAAAAACTGAATCAGCAAAAAAATCCAGCCTTCAGTTTTTATCCAGTCTGTAGCCTCCCGAGTGCCAAAAGCCTAATGGGCCGACCTTTTTTTCTGTATAGAAATTGGGGAGTCCGGGATCTGATCTTATACGGACTTCAGGTCAGAGTATTTATGGACGTTGCGTTGCTAACACAGTATCAACAATGGTATTTAGGTGTTTATCTTTTATGATTGAATGAAATCATCACCGTATGAAATATCGTATCTCGGAGTAAACGAGACTTCGTCCAAATACGGGAATTGTACATAAATATCAGCTCCGTACTATGGATGGTCGAGAAAACGTAAACATTTTCAACTCGAACAAGATAAAAATGGTCCAGGGGGAAACTGTAAACTGATGGGTAATGGTGGCGGTGGTGGAGATCAACAATATGTACTCGTACTGCAAGATTCTAGATGAAATTCTGAACTCGGATTCACTTGGATCGGCGGGTGATGTGAATCGTGAATGGCAGTGTTAACTACGAGAATTTTATTTTTCTATACGAGTATAACTTGATAGTAAATCATCCAGCACAAGTGTGAGTCAATTGAAATAATTCTTCTGTCATGTCATTCACGAAACTACAGAGCATAACATAAATAGCATTATATGATGCGGATTCTTACATATTTTATACAACTATCGCTGTTGTGGCATATTTATTATTGTACTATAATGGCATCAGTAATACGTTTATTATAATGGCCCAAATAATGTTTATGAGACGGGATTCAATTGGGAGATAGTAAAAGAATAAATAAATAATACGCAAGCGCCCGCATTTCGCTATTTTCTCCGATAGCATATATTTGGAATTTCAATTTTAGATACAGATTTAGTTGCATATCCACAATTCATGCCTCCCTCTATATTTTCTTATAGATAGTCTGAACGCTGCATTTTTATGTTGATTTTTGAATGAACATTTGCTGTACACATGGTTTAAATACTACGGAACAGATATTTCCATCAGTAGTCGGCGAACTTAATTTAAGAAAAAAATTCAATCTATTTCATTTAGAAGATACTCGTTATAATTAAAAGAAATCCAATTGCAATGACCGCGAATAGGATTCTGTTTGCCCAAGTAGAATATATATTTATGTATAGTAGAACCAGGATAAGTGGGACCTGGGTAAAAGGGAAACCTCTATAGCTGAGACGGATTATTCTGTTCAATCGTTTCTAACCACACTCAGAAAAATGGAGGCTAACTCGACTACCTACATACGGCGTAATTGGCCTCGGGCAGGCGCGCGTTCGCCTGCATGTGGGCAAGTAAAACTGAGTTGACCTGTGGTCGGAGAAATTCTGAAATTAAGCCACCAGCAGGTGAAGTAGGGCATTGGGAGCTGCACGAGTTGACCTTAGATAGTTAACTCTGACTGCTAGCTGGCTTACAGACACCTCTGTAAGGTCAGAGTTAACCTGACAAAAAGTTGACCTGGACATTTTTCTGAGTGCATAAGGGGGATCTTAGAGTAACTTATAGAGGAAACCTCTATAACTGGGATCCGTGAGATGGTCCCGTGAGATCCCAGTTATCTAGGTTCGACTGTATATCAATTTGGATGAGAGTTGGGATGCGAATAAAACTAATTCCACAAAGCAAATAAATTTCAATCAAGATGAACGCTTACGCATATCTAGTCATACATCGTCATGTAGCCGAGTATAAGGAGATTAAGATTATGGCCAAAGATGTGCTTGTGTTTTTTACCGTCAGCATAAAGTAACATTTAGATCTATTAGAATTTCTACATAGGGTGAGAATGGAACACACGGTATAAGGGTAGGTTTTTTTTCGCTGTTTTGATTTGTTCGAAAATAATCTCAGCAATAATCCAGATTTTGAGTTCTTAACTGTTAAACCTCGAGTTCTTTAGCATATTGTGATGTTAGTGGAATTTGTGTCATAGTGCTCGTAGGGAAATTGAAAGGTTTTTTTTTAAATTTCTCCCCAAGAATTTCACCACACGGTCAAAGTCTTACAAGCAATTTGGAAACAGTGGGAAACAGCATCATTGCATCACTGATAAACATTCAAAATGTCTAACGTGCATATTATTAATGAATTTGCGTTTCATATTTAATTTTGGAAATTTCATTCAGTCCCGGTATTACCACACTAGCAAAAAACGAGAAAAATTTCCCCAACAGAAATCACTAGTGAGAATTCTCATCGTTTTTGGAATAATCGCTCTATACTGAAAAACTATAATCCTAACTCCAAAAATTCATAGTGTGACCATACGTTCCGGAATGGCCGGGGCAGTCCAGGATTTATGCATGTGGTCGCGCCGTCACGGAAACTAAACTGTTGTCCCAGAATTATTCTAGCGTTAAAATGCATAGTGTATCACTGGTGATACATCCATGGGTTTTTTCGTTATCATATTTACACCGCTCAAATTTTGGGTAAATTTTCTAATATATTTCAGACTAGCTTGCATACCCGTCGTTGCCGGGTTTAGTTTTTTGTCTAAGTTTTAGAATACGAAGAAAGCCGGAAAGAACTTAAAAACTTTTTAATGGGTCTATGTTGGGGCTGGACCCCCGACGAACATCTATGCCAAATTTCAGGAAAATCGGTTCAGTAGTTTCCCCGCGAAAGAGTAACATACACTCAGAAAAATAGAGGCTAACTCGACCACCTACATACGGCGTAATTGGCCTCGGGCAGGCGCGCGTTCGCCTGCATGTGGACAAGTAAAACTGAGTTGACCTGTGGTCGGAGAAATTCTGAAATTAAACCACCAGCAGGTGAAGTACGGCATTGGGAGCTGCACGAGTTGACCTTAGATAGGTTAACTCTGACCGCTAGCTGGCTTACAGACACCTCTGTAAGGTCAGAGTTAACCTGACAAAAAGTTGATCTGAACATTTTTCTGAGCGTAGAGGGAAAATTAAGTTTCGAGATTACTTTACCCCCCCCCCCTTACTCCCCCCACCCCTCGCGCTACTTTTCCGTATGCCTATGTTGGAACCAGAACTACCACAGACACTCAAGCCAAATTTCAAGTCAATCGGTTCAGCCGTTTTTGCGTGAAAGAGGAACAGACAGACAGACAGACAGACACCAACTCATTTTTATATATTAGCATGATTCACTCAGAAAATATGTGGTCATCATAAAATTTCATGAAATTACAACCGTTTAATTGAATCCATTTTTGATCACCACTAGTTTTGATTGATGTAAAAAAAATGATCATCCAAAAACTACAGAGTTTCACTCCCGACGAACCACATAATCCTCTTCCACGCTATTCGTTCCTTGAACTTGATAGATATTTGAATGCTACGTGAATTGGCTTTGTCTTTTCCTTCACGTCGTTTTTAAAGGAAGTAAGTACAGTCACGGGCAAAGGTTAGTTGGTTTTGATCATCACATGAAGAGGCAGCGCATAAAAAACATATTATAAGACAAAAAAATTACAAAAAAAAATCTTACATCAAAGACGATGGAGTTGGAAGTAATAAGGGCTCATCTCTAAGACAAGGCGTGTGCATACGTCACTAATTGAACGAGACGTCGTTAATACGTCTTTCCTTTCGATCCAATTAAGATGCTTCATGCTTGACATAAAGTCAAATACCACACAAAAACTTCAACAAGCCTAGCGATAAAAAATGACGTCGGCCAATGGAATTTTGAAATTTTGATGCCCCAACATTGGCTTCATATTGCTCTTTCATTGACATCTCATATTTCAAAGTAGGGAAAATCGTACGTCATTAATTAGAAACATGAAAATTTATACAAAATTTTGTTTAAAGGCGTTTTCGCTTGTCACTAAATTATATCCATCATTGATTAAAATTTTAATTAATTTTCCAATTTGATGCGGCGGAAATTTTGAGCGTAAATTGATTAGTTTTTTTTTTTATTAATTTAAAATTTAGAGACAAACATATTTTGTGATGGCAATTCTTATTGAATTTGCACTGGGGGTGGTTTTGAAATAAAAGATTGTTCTGTTTTCAGCCAAATTAAACCACAAAGGGCTCCCCCTTAAATACGTCATGTTCGGCTTTTGGATGGGCTCTCTGCGAAAAATCTTAGCCCCCTCCCCTCACTCTGAAAGCATGACATTTTATAGACAGCCCCTAAGTAGATTATCGTTTATTCCGCGAACAACCAAACTTTGGAACAACTTAGCAACCAATTTGTCCCGTGCATTTACAATCAATAAACTATGATCGTTTTCACTACAGGCGATTACTTTTGGATCACAGTTTTATCTGAAAAAAGTCTTTATGTAAAAATATCATAATTTAAATGTTTTACAACAAAAAAGTTTAATTAGTTCAAAAGTATTTACGAAAATTTGTTGGGAAATTACCGAAAAAACCAACAAATCAATGAATCGAATTGAATTGAATTTTAGTGAAAATTATATGGCATTTTCAAGCAGACAAAAAATCTTGAAATAAATTACTCGCAGAAAATAGCCAAGTACTGTGATACACAAAATAAAGTCTTGCTTAATGAACGATCTTGGTTCATTTGATACGAAAACTTTTCCCAAAAATTTTCGGGGCAATTTCCCATTGAGAAACTTTTTCCAGTCACAAAAACGATCCCAAAAAAACGCCCAAAACTGTTTGCTCCACTTACGGAGCTCATTCTCGTTTTCGTTTCATTTTATGCGCTTATTTTTCTTTTTTCGGCTTTTATACCGTCTGTGTCAGGTGGAAAGAGGATACGATGAAGGTGTTTTTCTCAAACCTCAATGACGGTGTTTTTATTTTCGCAATGCCCACCCCATCCATTATTATTTGAAAGTAAAAAAAAAACCATTTTAGCCACTTCAAGAAGAATCAACGCACGGCACGATAAGCACGATAAAAGAAAAACTACAAACCGCCCACTGTGGGTCACCATCAAAGCTTAGTGATGGTGGTGGCCTAATTTTTTTCTTCTCCGGGATTTAGGTACTGCTGGAAATTGGATTCCACTCGATGGAATTCAAGCCTCGTACTGAATCCAATGGTGCTAAATAAGAAAAAAAAATTACATCAGCCGAGTAGGTACATTAGATAGCTAAGCGTACATTTTTCCCAATTGAATAGAATTAGCGAGGTGAATTTAGCCCAAAGTAAAAAGATTGCCACTACAAAAAATTGTCCATACTTTCCCGCAGCTTTTTATATAATATATAGCATCGCGTGTATGGTCTTTTTTGACTATGACTTTGTTTAAGCACGGCAATTTAAGTTTGCGACCCACCTCTAGCACGAGCATACTCGTAGATAATTTGAGAATCCTTTGCGTATTTCACTTTTTTCGCCAATGAAAGAAAATTTTCTTCATTTTTCTATGGCGGTCTTGACGCGGATACTTTATCAGATTGGGAATCCAGCTTGTCGGTCACGGTCAAAATTTCAATTTGCATATTTACATGCCGTATTGAATGGTAATTTAACTTTTTCACTCCATCTTCTTTCCTTTCGCAATTCAAGCGCGTATTTTTTCAATCACATAAGTGCTTTCTTTTTGGGGAAAATTTCATTTTTCTAAGCGTATATAAATCGAAAATCCTTGCAAACTCCTTAAACGAATTTCCATTGTTTTTATAAGTCGAGATATGTGTGTGTGTATGTTTGTATTTTTAGCTAAATCACATTTCAGTTAATGGAATTTAAATTTGCGTAATAGAGTTGATCCAAAATATCTTGACTAAATTATTCTTTAAACCCGATTTACGCCAGCTTTTTCGCTTATTAACATCGAATTAAATAAACGGTTTGATTCCATTGCGTTGGAATAAAAAGGGAACGAATTACACTTGCTTAAATTTACTTTAGGCGAGAGATTTTCTTGAATATCATAAGCTAGCCTCAGTCATGTAAGTTATTTCATATTATTTTCCCGCACATTAAAATTAGATTGGAGGGACTGAACAACATAATAAAGATTTAATGCAAATTTCAATTCGAGTCTTGTAAGATCAGTTTCTACTACTAAACCTCTACTGATTTTGATGCGCTTTTTTGCATTTAAAAGCTATTATCGTCGCAATTAGTTGCAAATTATAAAAATTCTAAACGAGAAAAAATATATATGAGAAAAAAATGTTTCCAACATGATATCATACGCAAAATATAATGAAAAAGGCTGTTTGAAAAGGGGGGGAAACATTTGAAACGGTCTTTTCATCGTATTTTTCTACTTTTTAAATCTTTTACAAGCAACCTCCTAGCCACAAAAGCAAAATTTCACCGGACAAGTGAATATTTACTGTCTTTAGAACCGATAAAGAATGAGAATCAAGTGTTTAGAACCCAGATTCAAAAAGTATGTTGGCCCGTGTAATTATTTACATTTTGGGTAGAAAAACATAACAAAAGCTATAATTGCCAATTTGGCAATTATTGAAAACCCGTATGGTGATTTAACCCTCTAGCCGGAATGCCCGCCTTAAGGCGGGCTTCAGGGAATTCGCTTGTTTATAACGGGTAACAATTTTAATCGCCGGAAATCGCCGGAACGTCTTACACTGACTTTTGTAAGTTATCGCTTTATATGCTGGAAAAAATTTAGCCCTGTACGTTGTCTTGGTTACGGTCTGTCGCAAGTTGAAAGTCATATTTTAGTGAATTTTTCTCGGTAATATTCCGGTTAGAGGGTTAATTGAACGGCGTATCAAAATTTCATTTGAATTCAAATTTTCCAATAAGATTTTTTTAAAACTTGTTCCAATCGGATTTTGATGTATGGGAGTTTTCTGTAGAATCATTTTCTAAATAACTTTTGTTCTTGCACTTTTTTGATAGGATGCACAGTTTTTGAGATATTCGCGAAAAACATTTTCGTTCCTATGGGGGGGTACCCCCCCTAATGGTCCATTTTTGCCCATTAACGAACTTAGCCTCGCATTTTACGAAAAACGGATCCACGCAAAATTTCAAGTCTCTAGCTCAATCCGTGCGCCCGCAATCCGCCGCCACAGACGGACAGACGGACGGACGGACAGACAGACAGACAGACAGACAGACAGACAGACAGACAGACGGACGGACATGGAAAATTCAATTTTTTTTATCATTCTAAACACACTGGTGTAATTCATTTTTGTGTGTGATGACGGGATCTTGGCGTTACAAACGGTAAGGCAAAGTTAATATACCCTTTGGTTTCACCATACGGGTATAAACATGAATACGACTTTATTAATTTTTATTTTAATCTCAATTTTTCATATTTTTAACTAAAATTTTCATTGCCCCATACAAGAATCTCTCGATTTTATTAATTGCTAATTGTTTTTCCAAAATATTCAATTCTCGCTATTTATAATAACTAAAAGATTTTAATTCTTTAGAATTTAATGACAAAAAATCTTTTCAATGATCATCACAAATTTTACACCTCATTACGCTACCAAGTACTTTAAAACACTTCATGCTGAATGATGAAAAACTTTTATGCAGCAAAAAAAAAATCCAAAATTAAGGACGGAAAAACTTTTTAAATGCTCTTGCATATTATTATGCAATTTCTTTTAATTTTTTTATAAACTTTACTGAAAAGAAATGTCAATATTCTTAAAGAAAGAAATTCTCTAAGAGATTTAATGAAAGCAGACAACTAAAAGACTTTATTCCTCAAAGGAAAATTTGTAGCGAGAAGAAGTAAAAGGAAAATCCCTTCTTGTCATAAAGTTAAGTTGTACATCCCATGTTGTACAAAGTATAAAATAAATTTTATATTAATGGGGATTCTACAACATTGAAGAGCGTTCCTACTTTAATGGAGTATAGTTTTGTTAGCTAGCGATCAAAGGAGCAGCAGGAAAATTTCCAAGAAGTTAAAATTGTGTCGTTCGCCATTGAATGACCAAAGATGTTCGTAGCTCAAAACTGGGTGGTGTTAATCTTTGATATAATATTTTATAAAGTACATTGATTTCTTGAAAAGTTCTGGAATTTCCAGCATGGTTCTCTGACACTGTTAGAGACCAAAAACGGTATAAAGTTTGAAAATTTCTGTTGGGATTCTACGGCACTTTGCCGGAGATTTCCAGTTTTCTTGCACAACATTCCAGACAAAACTTTGAAAACTTTTCGCATGACGACGATTGAAGTTAATTAAAAATGTGGCAAGTATCCGGGATGCACAGCCAACTTTCCATCAATTATCATAGTGGTTGGAAAGTTATTTTCCCTGGGGGTGTTTATTTCCTGTACTTAACTCAGCCAACGACAAACAGAGTCATTATCAAGCATCTGTTTAAAGTTTTCATTTCGAAGGATTTTTTTCAAATAAAAAATACACAAAATATTCCAGGAAAATATATTTTCCAATGAATTTCAGGGTATAGGGCAGGTGTAAAGAGGCATTAAAAAGAAAATCACCTCAGCGGTTTGTCTCGAATTACCATTTATCATCTTAGTAAACAAATCGATCAAAATACTCTTAAGATTTCAGCACATTTCAGTCGACAAAATCCACAAAGAAAATCTGTTGAGAGTGCAAAGTCGAAAGAATTACACCAAATCACAATTTGAGGCACACAGTAGGTGTCAGTTAATGTAACCTTCCATTTCTTTGGCAGGGTAGCTTCGACTGCTTTCTTTATTTACAGAAAATTCACGTAGATTCTGTCCTAAAATTAACCTCAGGGGGAGACTAAACGAAAAGTCGATAAGATCATCGGATTACGAGGAATTATTCTGTGGCATCCGCTGGGCAAAGAAAGATTGTTTCCGTTCTTCTGTTTGCCAAATCGGGTTTCTTTTTCTTACATTGGTCCATCAAATCATTCGTAAAATCTGTGGGAAATGTTTTCTTTGATTAAAAAGACACCTAAGCCGTAATCAGAGGGACACTGGCTTTTTTTTGGAAAGTTATGACTTGAATTATAAAACTAAAATCAAATTACAATCACAAGATATTAGATTTTTTGAAAAGAAAAGCAATGTTTCATTTATAAATGTTTAGTTTATTGTTTTGGAACAATCCGCGGGGAAATTAGTGGAATGAGGAAAGCGGTGATGGCTGAAACGGAACACCACCGAAATGTTTAGAAACTGAAAAGATTTAACTGAAAAGCCACGCAGTCCTAAGCAAAAATTGACTTAATTTTTCGCACTCCATCTATACATGATTGCAAAATTGTAGAAATAACAACAAAGAGAAATCGTCACAGGCCAAAATTTTTCAAATTCATGCGCACTTTGTGAAAAATCGGTGAATAAATGCCTTGCAGGGGGAAAAAATGTTATTTATAGCAACCCCCAACCGAAGTAGAGTGTGTTATGCATATTTACCCCTAATTTATTCACTAGGAGTTAAGCCGAGTTAGTGAGTTAAGGGAGTTAGCTAGTGTTATTTTCCATGTAAAAGGTGAGTTAAGGGAGTTAAGGCGATTTAACTCCTAGTGAATAAATTGGCCGTTAGTGAATTTTTGCTAACGTTTGATAAATTATAACATTAAATTGAAAAATCGGGGATAATAGTTTTGTCTCAGAGACAGTGGGAAAACATGCATTTCCGCAACACTTGGTTACCTTAACTGAAGCAGAACTACAAAATTTTCTACAACCACAAAACATATTTAAGGCCAGAAATTGTGAAATCAAATTAAATAATTAAAATATATGTACTTCAGGTGAAATTTTTTAAGTAAAATTCGTCGCAAAAATTTAAATCGAAAGCTACCATGTTTCAAGCGAATAGTATTTCATTTTTTAAGTTTTTGTAAAAAAAAAAACTTGAAGAAAAATGCGCCACAGGCAAAATAATAATATTTCACTGCATTCCCCTGCCGTAATCGAGAAAATATAAGAGACAAAAAATCAGTTTCCGGTACGCCGTACAGTGGTTTCAAATAACCTAAAAGTTGGCAATAATTCATAGGCAGTATGTATACCCGTATGGTGAAACCAAAGGGTATAATAACTTTGTTTTCGCGTCAATTTGCCTACAATCACGTTTTTCGGAAGAAAGGTGTAATCCGGGAGTAAATCTACAATATAAGCAAAGATTAGATAAAAAAGATAAGAATCCTAGAACAAATACTGGGGACTCAAAAAAATTCGACAGCGGAAATGAAATCTTTAGCACGCCTTGCAGAATGATTATTTTCTTTATGTTTTGACTCCCAGCAGTCAAAAAATTAATAAAAATATTTAAATTGCATGTGTTTTATAACTCTACAGTATTTTCCATAGATTTTAAAAGTTCTATGAAAAGCTCTGTTGTTTCTTATCTTTAATTATCTAATCTTTGATATAAGCTTCAACAAAAAAATATCAGCTCGAACAAACGCCAAGATGATGACAGATTTTATGATTCAAAAGAAGAATGAAAAATTTTAACCAATACAGTTATTTTATAACGATTAAGTATTTGAGGAATTTTTAATATTGATTTTGTGGATGTATGTCTTTAAAGCAGTAACCCAATTGACCAATGTTGGAATTTTTGTACCGTGTCCAAATGTACCACGCAATTTTCCTTTATAAAGTTTAAGAATATTTGTGGGAACATTTGGAATTATGGACCTTATGGTACAAAAAGGACCATTTTCACAGGAAAAAATCTTGGATTTCCAGTCAAAATTCCATAAATTGTACCTTCGGTACTTGGTACAAGATGATTGGAAATCCAATTGGTTTACCAACCAATTTTGTCAATTGGGAATGCATACCCATTATTGAATGCTCCATACCTAAAACTTATTAAAAACACAAGTTTAGGTATGGGCAAAGAACATTTTTTTCTGAAACATGACAAAAGGGTGGAAACACTAAATTACTGGCCCTTACTAATGTAATGTAGCAATGCAAAGCGGACGTCAATATAGTATGCAAAAAAATAAAAATAAATAAAAGATAAGTGTTTGGAAAATTTTCGAAAAATTTAGAATTTCCTGAAAAAAGTATTTTTATTTTCATTTTTAACAAAATCCAACACAAAATTCCACTCAACCGTACAAAAATCGATCCATCGCAATTTAGTTTAAATTTCATATTACAAGAATTCCGTAATTTGAGCCAACAATGAATTTAGCAGTTGAGGAAAAATTACGAATATGTATTTATGAAATTTTCACAGTAATATCTATGTCCGGGCTGTGGTATGCAACACAGATATCGACCATTCGTCCTGATTTTGAAAATGAAATGGCTTACCATGAATTTAAATGAATTCCAGAGATCTGACTGATTAACCAAAATTCCAGGTTTTGAATTGTAAATACCACCGGGAGTAATTTGATTTATGTCCATGCAGATCATTTTGAAATATTTACATAGAGTTTAACTTAGACAGTACTTGCAAAAAATAACCTATATGTTATTTCAACCCACTACTGATGACGTTCAAAGGATAAAAGGTACGTGCGTATTTCATATCACCGCTGGATGCTGGCGATGTTGAAGATATATGACAAACTTTTCCTTTAACTTTCAATACAGTGGCGTACTTTTATGAGGTTCATAAAAAGCTTTTACACCCAATGTTTTAATAAAGTGCGTACTTGGAGTCCTTTTATGAGCACTTTTTCTGACTTTGTTTGTTTTTTTACTCGTATTATTTTTTTTTTGTTTTTTTGAAAAAAGTTTACTCTGTCATGTTTGAACATTTCTTTTTGTATTTTTTCATATATTTTTTTTTGCTTATGGGTGGGTATATGGTGGGTTAAAAGTTATCCTCCTTGTTCCTTCTAACATTCGGGTAAATTGCTATCATAACACACTTTCTTGGTATGTATTTCAAGGGTAAAAGTACATTTTCGCTTCACTTTCCTGAGTAACACACAAACACTAAAAACCGGAGCTTTTCGCATTTTTTTATGTTCTTGGCACAGTAGATTCAACCGAAATATTTCACTTGAATCGCTCAAACTTTTTCAACCGAATAAAATATTCTTTCGTAAGAATGCATTCGTAAAATGAGGCTTCTAACTTTTAGCACGAAATGATATTCTACAAAGAAATTTAAGGATAAAAACTAAGAAAACTTTCATATCTGAACCCCAATTACTCAACCATTTTTTGGTCTTTTCATACAAATTGAAAATATTTGTATGAGGGTCAAGTAGATAACGCCATTATGATTTAAAGCAGATACTTTACTCGATTATTATCATATTCTGGAAAAGAAAATATACTTATGTGAAGACTCATGAAAATATAATTTGGAGCAGTATCCCACTCTAAGATGGTTCATTTATCTACAATTTATTTTGTGGAAAAAAGCGGTCAGACGTTAGTGAAAAGTTTTATGGACTCTTCAAGAAATTCTTGAAAAATCAATTTTTGTTTTCGGGGCTGTCTATAAAATCCGACACACTTTATGGGGGGCCTGTTCTAAAATAATCTCGAGAACGGTACAAGAGGTTGATATTCTGTGAAAGGCTACCCGATGTCGTTGAGATAATTTGATAAAATTCCATATGCTGGATGTTTAGGCCTTTTCGATCACCTTGCCCAAAGATTCAGGGCCCTAAGATTCTGATATATAAAAAAAACGAATCCGTCTATTTTCCCCTGAGTTATAAACACGAAATCGTAACAACAGTCCGAAGCATTATGTGGAATACAAGCAATTTTTCTCATCAAGGCTGGCTAAAAAAACACATTTTTAAACACTTTTTTTTTATATTAGTAGGGAGGGGGGAAGGGGTTGGTGTTATGGCGTATTTTTAGGTGGGGGTCTGCGAAAATGTGACGAAGTGTGACGCAATTCATGGACATCCCCTTTTGTAAAATACCAGAATCTAATTCCAGGTTTTCCGACCCGTGTTCGCCTCAACACAATTTTTCAGGATTTTTTGCATGCAGTTTGGTAGCAACGTTACACTATCACAGATCCGACCTTAAATGTGTGACGTATTTTGGTCTTCTTGTGGCCAGCAACGATATTTAGAGTGCAGAATTTAAAAATATGTTGAAAAACTGTACGTAACCTTCTAAAAACCAGTTGATTACAATGTTTGTCGAATTATCGAATGGCGGATTAACGAGAAAAGATAATGTACGCAAAATTTCACAAAAATACATTTTTTTCCCATCAGAGGCTTATGATTATCTAATCTCACGCAGCATCACATTTTTTTACCAGATTCAGCTATCCCCAAATATCCAAATGGTAAATATTTGGCAAAAACGACATTTTAAATGAAAAGGCATCGTCATTAGCAAAGAAAACCAAACAGAGAAAACCCATATATGTATCTATATCCATCCTTGAGTATGATTTAGTGGTTTTGTTGTTAATAATTTTATGACCACAAGATGATTCATTAAATATGCGAAACATGCCTGGAATGTCAATTGAATTTATTTCCCTTAAACATGACATTTATATAAAATTAAAAACAAGGGAAATAAGATCCGAAAATTGTGTCCGTATATTTTAAGAACGACAAAAAAGATTCCCAAGAAAGACAAAAATTAAAAATCTTTCTGCTGCCATTCTAAAATTTTACCAGCCTGGAAAAAAACTGAAACCTATATAAGTCTGCCTCAGTTGTGTTTTCTTATTCATTGAAATGAAAGAAGAAAAATGTTTCTAAAGAAAATCCGCCTCGATTTCTAGCGGCTATTGTGGTAAACCCAAGATAAGTCCGTGATGAATTCGCCTTCATCAACTTCATAAATTTTTAATGAATTCACCCGGAAAGAGGAAAACTGAAACGGAGATGGAGACCTAAACAAGGGGCCCGGGACTTTTGACAAGAATTAAAACAATAGTTTTTACAAAAGGAAAACAACATCGGTCCAAAGATGAAATAATAAATAACAGCAAGAGCTAAATTTTCCAACGACCGACATTAGATTTATTTTCATTTGAAATTATTTGCTTGAAAAATTACATTAATTACGTACAAGTGCAAAAAAAAAAAAGAAATTCAGATGGAAATCGTAAACCGTTTGACCTATGATAAACTTTTCCTAACAATGTGGAACGAATTTTACCCCGATTCGATTTATAACAATTTTCCTTCCGTGGAAACGACGACGGAAAAAAAACAATTTCAATGCGATTTCCAGTCAACAAACCGAATCGAAAACGGTTTGTTGGTGGCAATGACGATGGAAAAAAATCGCAGATAAGGTTGAAAAATACTTACAAAGATCAGATGAGAAAATTGCGAATGATTTTCACTGAGCATGACCCATGTGTCACTAGCAAGCAAAACCGCAAATGGGGTAAATTAAGTCAAAATTAACAATGGAAACACGTCGTCAGCGAAAGAAATTTAATGAAAGACCTCACAGGCCATTGCCATTGGTCGCCATCCGCAAATTATTATTCATTCTACTCATAAATGTTCGCCCAACGCCCCGAGATGATCCGGCAGAGAAGTGACCTAACTCACTTTTAGAGCAATAAATCCAGCACTTCCGGCAGGGAATGTTCCATAAACACGTATCCTGTGCATAAATCGGTATACGTATATAAATAATATTTCGCGAACATCCCTTAAATGTGTTGCACGGAGTCGATTACAAACCAACTCCGGGCCGCTTTTTGGTTCTCAGGGAGCCGCCGCTTCTGATGTCAACAAAAGCCCATGTCAGGATATTGCGGTTACCGTCGAGGAAATATTCCTGTGGCTATAAAGGATACGATTCTGTTTCTGACACAAAGGATTATCAACTTCCAACTTTCACTGAACAAAAAAAAAACTTTTTGGCTGGATTTCGTACATTCTGCGGGTTTCATCGGAATTTGCAACGTCATTTCATTAACAATTTTAATTTTTTTTCTGTTTAACTTGGATTCATTTATCTGTATTAGGGCATCGAAATATTATGCTTCTGTGGATTGGGAAATACAAATACTTTAACGATTTGGGGCATGTTTTCAATCTAGTACCAAAAAAACCGTTTCCGTGCCCTGTATCTCAAGAAATTTAATTAATATGATCAAGAAATGCAAAAAATTACTTAGAATTGGCTGCTTTTACGGCGCAGCATGACGAAAAACCACCCTACCTGCATGCTGCAATGTATGAAGCCCTCTGAAACCCAAAAAACTGAGCAGATTTTGAAACAGCCGCGGTATTTTCAAATGCTGTATTTTTAAATGCTGCAAATCTGTGCTGCGAAGCAACAACGCTACACTACGGTTGCAAATTTTTGCCTGCATAATTGGGACCTGTTGGGTAGCGCAGCACAAAAGACGAGTGTTGTACGCTACTTGTCTTTTCTGTGTGAACACCGAACACTACTTTTGCAGCTGCAGTACAAAAGCTGGGCAGTAAAAGTAGCTAAGTCTGATACTAGCTTAAACAGGAACCAAAATCAGAACAAAATTTATGAAGTTTTAGAAACCAAAAGCAAAAACCGAACCGAATTTTCAAATTTCAGGAACCAAATTAGAAATCTAATTCAGCCTTAAATCAAAACCGAACCGCACCCTTTTGGTTTGCATCTTTGATTCCAAACCTATGTGAACTTGGCTTGCGAAGTGCGGAAACTCGAAATAAAATTTACATGAAAAAAATGTACTAAAATTGTACTAAATTGTACTGCATTTTAAAAAAATTGTACTCGAAAGGATTCGACAGAAATTAAAAATTGAAAAAAGACCAGCCGGCAGTGTTTTCGGAAGAAATTTTTTTTGATGCAGAATAATTATACTAAAATTGTACTAAATTGTACCGCAAAGAAAAAAAAGTGTACTAGTACAGTTTTCTCAAAAATCGAAAAAAAAAATATTTTTTGGTTTCGGAAGAAATTTTTTTTCGTACAATAATTGTACTAAAATTGTACTAAATTGTACCACAAAGGAAAAAAATTGTACTCGTTCAGGTTCCTCGGAAATTGAAAAAAATCGAAAAAAACGATTTTTCGCGAGAAATCGGCAGTCTTGTTTCGGAAGGAAAAAATGTTTCTGCAGAATAATTGTACTAAAATTGTACTAAATTGTACCGCAAAGAAAAAAAAGTGTACTAGTACAGTTTTCTCAAAAATCGAAAAAAAAATATTTTTTGGTTTCGGAAGAAATTTTTTTCCGTAGAATAATTGTACTAATACATTTTTTCCTTCCGAAACAAGACTGCCGGTTTCTCGCGAAAAATCGTTTTTTTCGATTTTTTTCAATTTCCGAGGAACCTGAACGAGTACAATTTTTTTTCCTTTGTGGTACAATTTAGTACAATTATTCTACGAAAAAAAATGTCTTCCGAAACCAAAAAATATATTTTTTTTCGATTTTTGAGAAAACTGTACTAGTACACTTTTTTTTCTTTGCGGTACAATTTAGTACAATTTTAGTACAATTATTCTGCATCAAAAAAAATTTCTTCCGAAAACACTGCCGGCTGGTCTTTTTACAATTTTTAATTTCTGTCGAATCCTTTCGAGTACAATTTTTTTAAAATGCAGTACAATTTAGTACAATTTTAGTACAATTTTTTCATGTAAATTTTATCAGTAACTGAAAGACCTGTCGACCGATTAACCAAAAATGTGGCCCCGACCCCAAATTACCAAAAAGAAAAGTTAATATCGAGTGTACCAAAATGATTGTCAGCCTGTGTTATCGTATGTTGGAGTTAATTCGAGTGTGTACGCAAAACAGTTTTATTATCATTGTTGAAAGCTGAAAATCGTTTAAAAAATCATTGTAAAATTAAAAATTGTCAATGAAAAATTCATTTCATGATAATTCGATAGATGCGGGTATTCTTCTTCTTTTCTCTTGAAAATATGATGCAAAAACCTGCAGATATTTCTGGCTGCTTCCATTCAGCCCCGACAAGATAGCAAAACTTTTCCACGAATTTGCATTCAAATTGTTTTTTTTCTCAAATGTCCCTAAAAGGCAAATTCTAGCAATTTCAAATTTTTGTCGTATACATTCTTTTTTTTCCACAAAAATTTCTATTTCTGGTCGTAGCACAGTTGAAGGAGTTTTCCACATTTTCACCGGCGATACGGCATCGACCGCTCAACTATTAACTGAATCGTTTGCTACATCATAGCTGGTATGTTGGCTCTGGTTTTTTTTCCGGCTTTCCCAACCTGGCCGATAGTGCTCCAGGTGCACGGTTGAACGATTCATTTAATGATACCTTCCACCTTTCATTTCGAGAAAAGTATGTACCTGTTCCATAGAAATGCCAGTCGAGCCATCAAAGCGATCATTTCCCTACCGGCTTTGTTAGCTCAAAGTGACTATATTGCGAGTTCATCCGATTCGGTCGAGGGAGCATTTTTGAGCAAAACTTAACCATTCGCATGTTTTATGCTGATTTACCGGTGCTAAAAGAAGTTATCTCATAGGTTTACTGCTCGGAAACTTTGCATAGCTGTTTATCAGACCACAGTATTTAACTTAACGAAAACCTATACATAAGAAGAATTTTAAAATCACAGGATGAGGCTTTAGGCAAGGGAAATTATCATACTTTGAATTCATTCAATAATGAGAAATCGATTTTCTTCAAATTGCCCGTTGAAAATTTTATGTAATTTAGTATAACACAACGGAGAAGTGATTTCATCCAATTTGCGTACATGTTGAAGAGCTTAATAAACATTTGCAATAACATAAAATTTTATGGTTATGACTAATTAGCGACTTAATTAGGACCGTCACTTGGCGCTTTTTGAATGTCTTCAGCGTGTCCTTTTATTTGATATCATTATTTTTTGACTATTTTAAACAGGCGGACTTCTAATTTGAATTTTAATCTTTTAGTACAATCGAGTATTTAAAGCGTTCTTCGGAAATGGTATTTAGTTTTTATCTTATAAAACAAAATCAATCTTTATGTTTTAATCTTTATGTTTATGTTTTATAACTCAAATTTGAAACACGAAAAAACGACAGTAATTGGCAGAAGGCAATCGAAAAATATAAAAACTTCAAAACCATTTATACTAGAAGTTTCAATTGGTTGGAATGATCAAATGCTTTACTAATTGGAATTGTATGTGTGGAAAAAAATTTTTATTTCAAATTACATCTATATGTAATAAAATTTAAAGAGTGGTGTGAACTTATGATACTGAAGACAAAAATACCATTTAAAAAAAAAGACCTTTTGTACTTCTTGGGAAACGTTTTTTCAGGAATTATGCGAAATCAGTTGAGTCGAAATCAGCTGACCCCTCGGTACCTCTCTTGTGACACCTTTTGAATTGTTCAACCGATTTTCAAGCGATTTTCTGTGTTAGATAAAGGATCTCTAAAGGGGCCGCTCCACATGAGAGTAAATACGCGAGTAAAGCTGGAAACACAATTGATGCAGCGCTGCAGTGCAGTGTCAAATGTCATTTGAAAACAAATTTAGGATTGCGCACACTTCATCTTCAAAGAAAATGCGCATATGTGGATAACCATTATTGCAGCATGCAGCAACGTTTGAATTTTTCAAAACGTTGCGTCGATGCACACGCATGCATTGCTGCTGCAGTATCAATTGTGTCTGCGTCGATAAGAATATACACGTTTGATGCGTGCATCGACATTACTGCATCAATTGTGTTTCCAGCTTAACTCCCAAAAACTCTCGAGAGTTACTCGCAGGAGGTTGTTAATTTGAGAGTTAAATTCGGCGATTTTTCTATCGCTACTAGCGAGATCGAGCTTCTAGCGTTCTCGAGAGCTACTAGCGAAATTCAAACGCTGTTCGTATCTGGCGAGCTACTCTCCGAGAGTTCAGTGGAGGCCTGTCGACTAGAGAGTAGAATCACTTTTGACAGCTCGCAGAAACTAGCTCGCGAGTTTCTGCGAGCGACTCTCAGAGACGTGTCCATTTGCGAGTAGCTGCGATCGAGAGGTTCTCGTCGACATTTACTCTCATGGGAAGCGGCACCTTAACACGTTGGCTGCCAAAGCCTTTTCAGGATTTTGATCGTGCAGTGCCAACGTCTTTTCACGATTTTGGTCACCTGAGGCCAACTTTTTTTTGTTATTTTTTGTTTCTTTGTGCCTAAAAATCATTTTTGACTACTCGCGTCTTTATTATTGGTCCTAATTTTGCAGTTATAACGGTTTTTTTGTGTCATGGCCTGGGAGAACATAAAACATCCTGTGGGGCCACGTCACACGAGAATGTGCGAACGTGTTAAGACAAATGGCAGCCAACGTGTTAAGACAAGCCTGACAATACAAAATTGCTCTCTCCTCTGCCCGTCAAATCTCTCCCCTTATATCTCCTGGCTTTTGGTCAGGATTTCGATGTTGACCTTTGCCACTTAAATCTACCAATCCCATCTCCTATAACACCTGCCGGCTGTATCCTGAACTGCTGAAGTCACAGAGTAACTGATTTGCAGCGGGTAATTTGTGACCGGTCTCAAAGTAACCAATTTAAAATCGGTTTTTTTTTGACCCGTCACAAAGTAACAGATTGGTAATGGTTTTTTTGGGACCGGTCACATAAATGGATTTGCAACCGCTACTTTGCGACCGGAGGAACATTGTCATCTTCGTCGCAAATCATTTCTTGGGAACATTTTAGTTTTAAATATTTCTTATCCATATCAGGGCACCAACCATGTATTCCGACGCGTCTCTGTCTTTCGACTTCGACGCAGCTTTTAACTCTTGACTTCGCCATATCTGCAGCTTGAAATTTCACGGAATCGTCACTATGAATCGAAACGTGATTCTGACTGTCACTCCAGGAAATTTCAAGCTGCTGATATGGCGAAGTCAGGAGTTAAAAGTTGCGTCGAAGTCGAAAGACAGAGACGCGTCGGAATACATGATTGGTGCCCAGGACAATTTTCTATAATTTGATTTCAGGGCAATTTTGGGTAATCTGCAGTAGGATTCTTGGCAAAAATCGATAAATAACGATCTGGAAAGATCGCTAAGGGTATTATTGTGCACAGGTGGTTAATTTTCCCTCTGGCGGCGAAAATTTAAATACAATCTTGACAGTAGCGGCAAATTTAAAATTTGTTTTAAATTCAACATATTTTGAAAAGT
Organism: Chrysopilus asiliformis; assembly: GCA_964034945.1. Taxonomy (NCBI): domain Eukaryota; kingdom Metazoa; phylum Arthropoda; class Insecta; order Diptera; family Rhagionidae; genus Chrysopilus; species Chrysopilus asiliformis. The sequence continues at coordinate 3,220,740 of OZ035961.1, forward strand.
GAACAAATAACAATTTTCTTTCGAAAAAGTCTAATATTTAGCTGTGAAAAGTATTTATATAAGTCGGGCGGCCAGCCGGCAGTTTTTTATGCAATTCTAGATGAATTTCCGCATACTTTTCCTTTGAAAAACAACATAGAAAAGTCTCCGAAAATCGTTTTAGAATTTCCCCGGATTAGTCAAATGAAAAGGTTTTACGTTTTTGGGAAAAATTTTTAACAATCACAACAAAAAAATGTCACAGAAATAAACACAAATGGTTGAGGTTAAATACAAAAGATTTTTTCTTGCTGTCAGCAATTTCGATTGAATTCAATTTCATTGCACTTTCTTGCTGCCAACATGTGTTTCCCTTCCTCTTTCCGCACTACAACCGGTTTCCGCTGTTGGCCTCCACAAGCAAGAGTAATTTTCATTTCGCTGTGCGTGAAAGATTTTTTTTCATCAGCGGTTTGAAAATTTCAACTTGATCACAAGGTAAAGGCGAATTTAATTTCGTTTTTTTAAGGAAAAGGGAAATGCGAGTAATGTTTAGACAATTAAGGGACGCATTCAACATTTTATTTCGTTTTTGCCAACGTGACAACAATTAAACAACATTCTTAAGTGGACGAAACTCAAACATTAGTGTTTATCGACTGGTCCGAGAGCAGTCGATATTAAAAATCGTATTGGAAGGCTCAGCATTGCCAGAGTCATAGTCGCGGGTAATTTTATTGGAAAGTTGACAGCGAGAAACAAATACAACGCCATTTTATATCACTACCACAAACATAAAAGCTCTTATTCGTATTTATGGATAACGACATCGCTGTGGATAACCACATCGTTAAAAGTGCCAAGAATCCTACTGCTGATCTGATCGAACTGAAGAAAGACAATTCCTTAGAATGTAATAATTTCAAAACTTTTGCTAAAGTCATTTTAAAACACCAAAGAAATTCATTTTGATTACCCTTAGTCATGATGGTCTCTAGAATAAAGATTGTGTCACTGATACTAAATAAATATTTATCATCATATGTTATTACGTTTTTTTTTTATCCACGAGTAGGTAAATGACAGATTACAATATTTTTAATATTTTTTCCGCCATATCATGATATTGAGAAAAACGAAATATAAAATACGGGGAAAACTTTAGCTTGAAGTCAACAATAAATCATTTACCTTGCGTGTAAAATAATTCAAAGTGTGAAAAACTTGAGACAGAAAGATTTTGATTTATTGTCAATCGGTGTTTACTTTTCGGTTGATATATCAACCATGTTGTTGATGTTGATGTCGAACTTCAAGAAGTAGCAGAGAACTTTTAGCATTCCCTTCGATTAGCATAAAATTCAGCTTGTTTTCACAATAGTAGGGTTTCACATGATATCTAAACAAAAAAAAAAGAAATCACCGCGATCCACTTTCATCCAGAATTTTCCTTCACTTTCCGGCCCCCAAATTTTCAAACGTCACCCTTACTCAGTGGCAAAACGGTGCTGCTGGTGAGAAATAAGTATTATGAAACCCATTGAATCCTCTTCAAAGGCGAAAACCAATAAATGTAAATTCGAGCGATATTGATATGGAGGGTGCCACCATTCACAAAATAATTTCTTGGTTAAAACGAAATAACTTGAAGTCAATAATGTTTCTTAACATTTGAACATTGGAATTTTTTTTCTCAACATTTTCCGTGAATTTTCTTTTTTTTTTGTAGTTCTGGAACCCACGATGAACGAAGTACATGCAATACTATTGGCGAATTCCTCGATTTTTTACATTTAATCCAAAATGTCTGTTAACGTCGATCCTTATCATCACATCAATCAAAATGAGAATAAAAAAAGGATTCGAATCCGCCTCGTAAATACCATTATCTCGTCCTGACGATGCCGCCGAACCATCGTTATTCATATCAGTCGAGCCATCAGCCCTCGACAACTTGAAAACAAGTCCTCAGAAATCACTTTCCATGCGTCCCTAAATCAGCTAACCCAGCCCATAGATATCTTCTCGGATATATTGGGGATCTTTCATTCAGGATTCAGGAAAAGGCCAAAAAAAATGTGTTGGCAAATATACGATGTGGCACCACACGACTTTGCTTTTATACAAAGTTAAATTCATCCGAAAACGCTCACGGCCGGCGGCATCCAAATCTGCCAAACGTTGTAACACACAGATCCGGGTGGTATGTTATAGTATTACTACAGACACCCCGCTCTTGTAAAACATCCCCGCCGCCAGAGGCCAATAGGGTCTTCCTTTAGGGTTGCTAACTGATAATTCATCTCCAGCACAATGCAGTAAGGACCACTGGCCCATTTCAATATTAACCTTTCAATGGTTATAGTATGGCTGGCGTGATGTGGCCGTGGCGACTGTTAACGATTTCAAATCATTTTTATCGCGATCGGAAAGTGTAATGGGACATGTTTCCCCCTTTTTTTACATTTGAAATACTTTTTTTATTCACATTTTTAACTATTCTACTCTTTCAGGTTCAAAACAATCGTTTTATGGTCATTATTCGTTTCAATTTTATTCTACATATTAATTTGAAAGAATAAAACGATTATTAAAGGCTAGACCTAGCAAACACACACAAAAAAACAACGTGAACAGATAACAGCAATAACAAAAACCACAATAATTGATTGCTCTGATGATAATAAAAAAAATGAAACCAGGTGCATCCCCTTGTTGAGTTTGGGTACGTTACCTGAGTTCCACGCGTTTTTTATATATACGTGCCAATGTTTTTCATATTATTTTTCAGGAGCTTTACCTGCATGTCGGGTGGTGATTATTATTGATCAAACCCCTTGGAAAAACGGTTGCACCGCAACACAACTGGCTGTATGTACGCTATAAAACGCAAACTCATAATTTTCTTAAAAAATGAGACCGACAGCCAGACATGAGTGGAGGAGAACAGACAGCACAATAAAACTGTCGTGCTTTATATTTAATTTTGTTGTCAAGCGATGTAGAACGCGAAAAACTAGGAAAAAATATGGAATTTTTTAGATTGCTTGAATTATAGTCGGAATCACGATTTCAGAAAACCATATAAATGGTCTACTGTGGTATAAAGGGTGTTGGTGGTTAGGGAAATTTCGAATTTTTTGTGTTTGACGATCAAAAATATTAAAAAAACGAGTTGGCTTAACATGCAGGAGATTTTTCATTAAAGCATAGATATGAAAAATTGCTATAGGGACTGAAAATTTACTACTAAAACCTTGTCTTGATTAGACATAAATTGCGATTTTTTTCATGGCCTGGTATTTGTCAGAATGTTTAAAAAGATATATCTGAATGTTTGCAAATATGTGTCATTTTAATGGCGGACCAGGCAAAAAAAATCGCAAGTTATGCCTAATCGAGACCTGAAATGAAATATCTTCTCTTTTTTTATAAACTGTGTATACTCGTAGTATTAAATTATTTTTTATTTAAATTTCTCATTCATATGAATTTTTAATATTATTTGATAATAATAATCGTTTCGATAAAAGCAAAAATATTCCAATATAACCTGATTATCTCGAAAACGGTGAATTTTATGAAATAAGCAAGGAAGTGAAAGGGCGAGAGTGTTTAGCACATTCGTTTGAATCAAACCGAACGTAGCCAAGCTTTGGCAAATCATTGCAAATCAAGGCGAACGCAACGTCTAAACTCTCGCGCGAGTTTGCTGTGATCGCGCACCCTTCACAATTGTAGAAAAAATTAGAAACATAGGTTAGTTAGGTTAGGTTAGAGTGGCTGCCAAAAAAGGCACATTTAGGGCAGAATTGACCCATTGTGATACCACGCGAATCTTGACGATCCATTTCCCTATACCTCGAACCATTTGGAGCTTTTGATGAAGCGGAGTAGATCTGCGACGCTTGTGGCGCTTAGTGGCTGTTTACACACGGTTGATCCAGGCGCCTGGCCATGAACGAAACTGTCAAAATACAGGCAAGACGAGGAAGTGGGGGACATCCCCACTTCCTCGTCTTGCCTGTATTTTGACAGTTTCGTTCATGGCCAGGCGCCTGGATCAACCGTGTGTAAACAGCCACTTAGGTCTTCCAGATCGTTTAGGAAGAAACTGCCCAAATGAGTTCTTCTGCGTTGAGCTAGTGCTGGGCAATGACAGAGAAGATGAGTTGTCGACTTCTCTTCGTCCACATCTCCACAGCTTCTACAAATGTATAGCAATGTTCATAGCAATGTTCGGTATAAACATAGCAATGTTCGGTATAAACATAGCAATGTTCGGTATAAATATAGCAATGTTCGGTATTTGTAATTGATTTATAATATATTTAGCAGTTTACATATGTGTTTGTAATTTATTTATTATAATTTATAATAGACATTTTTTGGAATAGAAATCCATGTTAGTCAAACTTCTCATTTACCAAATCTCATCAAAATTAAAATAACTTCATTATATTTTATTATATTTTAAGTACAATTAAGTTTCCTAATTTTATTTCTAATTTTGCTTTTCAACCAAAAAGATAATCAGTAGAAAAGAACATTTCATGTTTTGGACACATGTTTTGATTACACAAAATTCATTACCTTCTATTTATTGAAGCTTAAAACTATAAACGAATTGGTCAAGGTAAACATTTTGTAGCAACATGAAATACTTTACTTTATAGAGCGGAAGGACATACAACAAACGTGGACATATATGCTGGACATGAAGCATTTTATTGTCTTCCTTCCCTTAAGTGATTCAATGCAACCGGAAATGTCAGTGTTTATTTAAAACGTTTGCTTCTGTTTTTATAGAATTAAAACTTACTCGTTCAGAAATATTTTATTTCAACATAAGGTTCCCGATTCATCATGGTTTTCATCTATTTCCACCATGGTGTCCTTGGGCGTCCTACCGGTTAAAATTTAAAGAGGACTGTGAAAACCCTTATTATGTCACGTTTTAAATAAAACGAAACTCTTCGAAAAACAGTCGGTTTTACGCCAATAGAATTATTATTTTGCATCCAACATTCATTAACTCTAGCTCATTTTGTTTAAACTACATAAACTAACAATTACTGGTCAAAGTTTTATGGACACCTGGCCGACAATTCGCAGAATAGATGACAAGAGTTGAAATTGTTGCGAAAATTACCAACATTTTGTAACATCTTCTCAAAGTCCCTCAGAACGGAGAAAACTTTTGTTGAAACAAATTAGACTAATAAATTAGGGGTCGCTCGATCCAAAAAAAAACTTGAGTTTTGCAGGCTAGTGTTACCGGCAAAGAGATGTGGAAACATACAGAATTCTCTAGTTGTTGTAAATTAATTAATAAAATGCGCCCCAGGCGAATTTTTCCAGGGAAAATGCACTAGAAACACAAAATTTTTGAGCAAAGTTTTTAGCTTTCGAGTTCAATTTATTAGTGATCAAAAAAATTCCAATATTGGATTGCATAATTCTGGGATAAAAGTTTAGTTTTCGGGACTCCGGGACGCCGGGACTACATACCTAAATTCGGGACTGCGCCGACTATTGCACCTTACACACGGTTACACACTAAATAATACATTTTCTGCCTCCAACTGTTAACATATTTAATGTGAAAATAATCAGTTGGATTTTTCACGATTTAAATTATTTTTCAGAAATGTTTTTGGCCCACATTTATACAAAAATTGTTATGATTTTTTATGTAATCCATTGCCATCTTTTTCCTAGAGCGAATTGCTTAAAAATCCAATTTTCATTGATAACGGATAAAATCTCAAGTTACATACAATAGAATCATTGAAAATTCCAAAAACTGATGAATCTTCAAATGAGCTTTCTGATAAATATTTGAAATCGATATTCCACAATCATAATAATGGTTGCATATTTTCGAGAAATAAATCATTTTTTCCATAATTATATTAAATTATAAGATGTATTGAATATTTTCAAGACTTTATAAATTTGATCCATTAAATCCGTATTCAACAATCATATAAACAAAAAAAAACTATCTTCCTGTAACAAAAAAAAATCAATTTGATAGTAAATTGAAGCATCAATGATGTCAGCTCATCGTAGTCGGTCGATTTCCTCTGTTAGTCAATCGATACTTTTTGTCAAAACAACTCATGTGTACTTATTAAGGATAACGAACAACAGAGAATTTCTATCAAATATCAATTTCAATTTGAGGGAAACATATTAAATTTCCTAAACTGGTTGGACAAGTGGCACTTTAAGGCGTAAACCTCTAGAGTTACACAAAGCCATAGTGAGGAATTTTCGAATTTCAAATTAAGTTATGCAGGAAAAAATCGATTAAAAAAGTAGACGGCCACCGCGCCATTTATTTGAATTTAGGCGGGAAACGTAATTTTTGTAATTAAACAGAATATTTTTGTTCCGTCAAAGTGCTCTATTTTAATTCTTTTCATTTCAAAAGTAATTTGAAATTCGTAATTCGCAACTCGTTATCACCTGAAGAAATTCCTCCTTTTCCAAGTTTTTTTCTAAATTTCCCATCAGTGTTTTTAATACGACGTCAGGTTGACTAGACACGAAAATGCCGCAGTGGCTCAGGTGAAAGAACTGCATTTGATGTTTAAAGTTGACTGCTGCAAAGGGAAAACAATGAATAGTTGCACCTACCCGAGACAACAAAAATTTGCATAAAATTGACGTGTTTTATCGCATAGGAACGATTTTTATAGCGCGCCACCAGTAGCGAACACACACCAGTGGGTAAATAAATTAGTTACCAAAATGGAAAATCTATACCTGTATTATTCAGAGAAATGCTTGATATTATGATGAAACTGTTATTACGGATAAAATCGCCTTCAATTTCGTACAGCTTAAGTTGAAAACTTTTTTGTTTTCAAAATGAATGGCCTCCCATCGATTAACGATTTGATGTTTTGAAATGGCTTCGCTTTAATTCTCGAAGAAACCCCCAAAGTGCAAAGGAGCTAAATAACACCAAATGTCACTTTAAAAAAATAGAAGAAAAAATCAATATTTCATTTTTTCAAAGGTATTTATTTTGTTATTCTTCCCTTTATATATTTTTTTCAAATAAAGAACATTTACTTATTTTCGGTGTGTTGTCTTTTCCCATGTCCACAAAAGTAAGGAAATGCAAATATACCGATGTCGAATGATGTCATGCATATATAAGACTACCGCAATTAAAAAAATCCTATTGCCCAACCCAACGAATGGGTGAACCCTTTAAAATTAAATAGAAATATTTAAGCCAGAGGCGACAAACACTTTTTCAGCAAAGTACCTATAGGTGAGAATAGGTTAAATATAAGCTTTACAGAACTAACCTACTTGATTCGGAGCTCTGCTTTTAATGTGTTTTGATTTTGCTGGCAATTTGTGCTTGTCTTTCGTTCAATGAATTTCTCTAAATCTGTCGCAAAAATCTAAATGTTTAAATGTTCTGTAAAACTTTTCAAATTTGAAACATGAAATTTTTCACCCTCACTCAAGTTTAACAACCCCTGACTTTAGGCTCCGGTGAAAGGTTGACTTTTAGCTTAAACGATAGTTGGCTGCATGTCAAAGTCATATCCTGGTTAAAACAAAGGACGACAAAGTAAATAATACTAACAGAGCAAAAACTATACTCTGTTTCGCACGAAAACTATTTTGCGCACCAAAAGACATTTTCCTCCTGACGACCAACCCCCCCTCCACCCCTCGCCAATTCTCCGTTGCCCCTTCCCATACTTATTGTTGGTTATTTTACGAATTTTGTATGAAAATTTGCCACCCTTTCCCAAAGGGCGATGTCGCCAGGATGTCGGGTCGATTTCTGCTTCTGTATGAAAATCGATTCGTTTCATGGCCCCAACCACCTCCAATCGACCCTTCAATATCTGTATTTCAATCTTGGCTCGTGGTTAACTTCTTTGGCAGGCGTCTGTGTATGCGTAGTGCTATATCGAATGTGTCTATGTGAATGTATAAAATATAAACATGAAGGATATACGAGCACAGAGTTATAGTTATTATCCTCGCATGGATGGTGGAGAATTTATAGGAGAATTGCTGCCTTCGACATCATTTCTGTACTCGGATCCAATGATTTAGGGCGAAATAAACAAAAATTTAACAGACTACGATGACAACACAATGACGACAACGACGATGCCAACAGCAGAAAGTGGTATCATGTCAAGGATTGGCATTAATCGACAAATTTTGCTATCGTCAGAATGGAGAAATAGGACGACATATGCCATACCACATCCCCAAAATCTATTCAGTAGGAGATCAGTAACAGCGAAAGGCCCAGAGCTTAAAAGGAAGCTAAGCAGCCCTTTGACAAACGTACGATAGATTTGATATCGTCTACATATATAGTCAGGCACTGCATGATTCTATTCTTATGTAGAAATGATTTTAGGCAAAAACACCAGCAGGCATATTACCGGTCGGTGGCAGCGCAGGGGTAAAATAAAACAACCCCTTGTCGTGTTTGTCATCAAAATATTTTTCTACGTCAAAATGATTTGGTTGGTTGGTTGTTTTGGTTTTTAGATGCTACCCGATGAAATTGCATTAAGTTATGAGAGGAAATTGCAAAAATGGCGTAGGCCAAAAATATACTCGGTCGGGGTTGAATAGCGTTCAGTCATGATCGTTGTTTGTATTCGTTCGCTTGTTATTATTCTTAGATACATACATATATGTCTTAACGTATATTCTGTGAAAACTAAACAACCAACCAACCAACCCCTCGAATAAATGTTCTGCTCCAACAATCTTTTGGTGCAGAATGTCTTCCGTTTCTGTAATTTGTTTGCCAAACGAAAATTCAATTACTTTGCGTTTTATTGCTAGATTGCAAGTCGATACATATCAAGAAACATGGTATGAACATTTTTATTAAGGCTTAGATCCGTTTACCACAGAACGAAATTATCATACCCTCGAAATTAATAAATTATATACCCTTGCCGTATAGCTCTGTTTTGAATGGCGCTTAAGAGTTTTACGGAAATACAGGAGGAATTTTTTAATCGCAACTTGCACGATATTATCGATATTTTGGATAAATAATTCATAAAGTTGCATGATTTCCTTTTTAAGTGCATCGTAAAAAAACCCATTATCCAATAAGATTTTCATACTTTCATGGAAGTATCACAACAACGAGTTTATTTTCATTTTACTTAATGGATTATCAAATTTAATTCGGTGATTTAATGTTACAGATAAATGGAATTATGTTATGAAAAGATTTTGATTAAAAAAAAGGTTGAATTTAGTTCATTCAGAAATTATTTTAGCAAAAGATTTTCAACTAAAACGCTCTTGTGAAAAAAATGTGATGTTTCAAAGGCCAATTTAAACACGCTTCTTAACTTCAAAATCCATAGAATTGAAAAAAATGACACGAAATATGAAGGGAGCGGCACGGGGGTTTACATATATGTTTTAGTGATTAAAATATAAAAAATGTCTGATGATGACAGCACATCACTTTCCTCTGCAAAATTTAAAGATTCGGAAAAAATAGTAAAACATTATATTTTTTCAAATAAATCAAGAACTATTAAAGATATAAAAAACCGTTAAGCAAAAAATGGATGAAAAATTATTTCCCTTAAATTTATGCATTTTTTAAAAAAAAACGCACAGTTTTAGGGAAAATTTCAAAGAACCATTATTTTTTTAGAAGAAAAATAAATTGTATCACACAGAGAAAAAAATAGTGAATCTAACCACTTTATAATGGGGAATTGTGACTATTACTAAAATAGTTAATTTCAATTACAAAAATAATCAATTTAGCCACAAAGTGGTAAATTTGACTATTCAGTAGTATAAAAATGTCCAATTTTGGCTATTTTTGTAATTGAAATTAACTATTTTAGTAACAGTCACAATTCCCCATTATAAAATACCTAGCTTGCATACCCGTCGTTGCCGGGTTAAGTTTTTTCATTTTTTTTTTGACGGTCTATGTTGGAGCTAAACTTCAGGCCAATCGGCTCGGTAGTTTCCCCGCGAAAGGGTAACATAGAGGACGAGCTAAGTTTCGAGATTACTTTACCCCCTTCCCTTACTCCCCCCCCCCCCTCTCGGGCTATTTTTTAATATGTCTATGTTGGGGCTGGACCCCCGACGAACATCTATGCCAAATTTCAGGCCAATCGGTTCAGTAGTTTGGCCGCGAAAGCGTAACATAGCGCAAAAACTATGTTTCGAAATCACTTTACCCTCTCCCCTTACTCCCCCACCCCTCGCGCTACTTTTCCGTAAGCCTATGTTAGAACCAGAACTATCACAGACACTCATGCCAAATTTCAAGTCAATCGGTTCAGCCGTTTTTGCGTGAAAGAGGAACAGACAGACAGACAGACATACACCAACTCATTTTTATAATATTAGTATGATTAGATTTACTATTTTTCAACTGTGTGTAGGAGGTACCCTTTACAGTTAACATTACTTTTTCCGAAAGTTGATTGAAAACTATGATTAACGTAAAACTCATGCACAAAAAAAATTCAAGTCGCTAGCTCAACGCTTTCTTGAGTTATTTGAGATACGTGCGTTGCACAAACATTCTCATAATTTTTCCTAAAACTGATTTCGATTTCAGGAAATTTATATCTGCTCCGGTTCTCGAATCGGTCACCTTCATGAATTGCAATACTTTCCCTCTTAGCTACGCAGAGGAAACTAAAAGCAGAAGAAAGAAATTTGCAATTCTAAAAACTCGGCCAATACTTTAATAAAAATTTGATAGATGGAATGTATCAAATTTCTAATTTTTCCCAACTTAGTTGATAAGTTATAAATAGATAAATGAACATGTGTAAATTCAAGTTCTTCATGAATCCAAAGTCTAGTAATTAAATATGATAATTGCAATTATAGATACATATTTTAATCACATACATGAATTGATTCTCGGATATTAAGTTGATTATTATTAAGATAACCATACGTGATGGATTTGCCCGGATTTATGCATGGGCTAGACCAGAAAGCAAATTTTTTTTGAACGGATTTTTAAATTTCGTATTAAAACTTATTACACACCAAAAAATCCATCACTAAATATGCGAAAAATATTTTTCGTTCATTTAAGAGACTTAAAAAATATTTTTAGTACATTCAAAATACACAACACTTGGGAATTTTTAGACAACAGGAATTAAGCATTAAAAATAAATTCAAAGAATTGCTAGGGCGGAGATTTAAAATCGTTTACAAAAGAATCATTTTATAAAATCTTATTAGCCTAAATTATCAAACACCTACAAATCAAGCAAATTCCGATGAATTATATTTTGCTAAAAAATGCCTAAAAAGTATTTTTATGTATCCTTTGAGAACCATCGACTTCATGGAAATTTACTTTTTATTTGGCAAATATTTTTATCTCATAAATCAATAAAAAGAAAGAATATTATCAAAACATATTTTATGCTGGCGGTTGTAAAGATATTGATGATGCTGGAAAAAATCTAAATCTATAGCAGGTACCAGCAAAATATTTTCGTTTGAATTAACCTTTGATCTCTTTTACATACCTGAAAAATGTAAACAGATATCTACCTTAAAAGCTTCACAAACAATATTTTTGTGCGTATATTATGCGTATCGTATAAGTAGATTTTTACGCAGATGAACCCCTTTTGAATTATTTTTGGTTCAATAAATCTAAAAACAACTGAAAATCATTCAATATCCTAGCGAAAATAATCCAAAGCAAATATCTATAAATAAACTTCAAAGGATTAATACTTTAATCTATTTTACTATCAAGTATCAATTTTGTATTCTTTTTCTATATTTGGAAATGCCCTACAAATCTGCAATTGCTAAAATTTGGGGGCTTTTTTAGCTTGTCTATAAATTTTATTGCTCTATACGACAGGATGAGGGATGGACATACCGAAGGACAGACGGAGGAACTGAAGGACAGACTGGTTAAAGAGTTTAAAATTGAATTTACTTTGCCTTCATCCTTGCCTTCAAATCATTGTAAAAAAGCCACACTAATTTTAGGCTTTTCGAAGCCCCCTTCACACTTTTTGGCCATTACTCTTGCTTAACATTTTCGGGGGGTTTTTTTACATGGAGTTTAGTACCACTGTCACACTACCGCAGATCCCCGCCACTCCTAAAACTGTGACGTATTTTATGGCCTGAGCTTTATACCAAGTTAAGATTACACAAATCTTAATTGATATCAAGTTTTTTTATTGTTTTGTACATTTCTTCATCATAACATTAGCAATTATTATGCTTGAACTTTTATGCTAAATAGAAACTATTCTTAATACAGACTAGCATTTCCACATGCTCAATAGAAACTATTCACAAAGAAATAAAAACTTTCTTAATGCTCTCACATGTTTATTCTACCCGGAAAGGAATGCAAAAAATCTGGGTCAATGTCAAAAAAAAATTGAATTGATCAATAAAATCAAGGTTTGGCTTTACCTTTGCTTGTTCGCAGAAGGCAAAGCATTTTTCATATTTTTGTGCTATTAGGGATTATATTGCTCCAAAAATTTTGTCATTTCTAAATAGTTTATATATAATAGGGTGACCACATTTATTTTGTGTGAATCCGGGAACTTATGAATTTAAAGAAGTGCGGGTGCTAAGGATGGCTAGCTAAAGTGGATTAAGAAATTTTATAATGAGGCCGAAAATCTTGAAAGAGAATCTTGAACAATATGCGTCAGTGGCGATTTTTAAAAAAAAAGAATGCGACGCAATGACTTAAATCAAAAGTTACAAAAATTATAGCGAAAAGGATTTTTTTTTTGTTTTTTTTTGTGCTTTTTAACGCTTTATAAATAACTAGCTTGCATACCCGTCGTTGCCGGGTTAAGTTTTTTAAAATTTTTTTTTATGGTCTATGTTGGAGCTAAACTTCAGGCCAATCGGCTCGGTAGTTTCCTCGCGAAAGAGTAACACAGAGGAAGAGCTAAGTTTCGAAATCACTTTACCCCGCCCCCCCCCCCCCCCTCCACTTACTCACCCACCTCTCGGGCTACTTTTTAAGGGGTCTATGTTGGGGCTGGACCCCCGACGAACATCTATGCCAAATTTCAGGCCGATCGGTTCAGTAGTTTCCCCGCGAAAGAGTAACATAGCGCAAAAACTAAGTTTAAAAATCCCCTTACTCCCCCCACCCCTCGCGCTACTTTTCCGTATGCCTATGTTGGAACCAGAACTACTACAGACACTCATGCCAAATTTCAAGTCAATCGGCTCAGCCGTTTTTTTTTTTTTTTTTTTTTTTTGCGCCGCAGGTGAAAAAAATGTGATGTACAACAACACACAGCATTTTTAGTGGTCGTTTTTTAATAGAATTTGATCAAATATAACCCTAAATTGAAAAATCCGTGACAAAATTTTAGTTTCCGATATGCTTAAATCCGGGACTTTCCCGGTTTTTCTAGGACGTGTTGCCGGTTTTTCTAGGTCACCCTAGTTATCTTCAACAAATTCTTTAACAATTTCAATATTTTGACTATTTTTTTTTTAATTTTTTGTTTTGGTTTCCAGTTTTCAATTACATAACTTTGTATTCCCAATTTGATAATCTTTATGAAAAACTTGTGGCAATTTGCATAAACTAAACGCCTTTTGTTACCGCAACAATTAAAAACGATTAAAAGTCAGAACTATTTAAATTCTAAATTGCGTTTAAAAAGAATTGTAACAGGGTTTAAAAAAATCATACAAAAATAAAATCCCAGCAAAATTTATTTAAATAAAAAACTTGCTTTCATACATCTTGTAACAACAAAAAAAAATCCTTACATGCCGAAATCTTTTATCAAATGGATTCCATTAGCTTTTATATTACCGTTAAGTAGTCTAAATTTAACCAAAATTCGATCTCATTTTCCATACGTTATTGAAATTGTCCACGGATTTGCCAGCAAATTGTTAATCGAAACATTTTTTTCCCATATTTCTTCATATATAAATCGTTTTCTTATTTTGATTTTCCAATTTTCTTTTTCAGTTCTATGATTATTTGGAAAGGAACCCGGTTGCGATGGCGTCACTCGATCTCCGTGCCGTTACGCTTTTTGTGCCAACAAATCAAGCATTCCAGAGCTTTACCAAGAATACAACGTACGTCCTGTATCACATAGGTGAGTAAAACTTAGTTTCCGCATTTACCATCCGCATAGAAAATCGAAATCAACCTGAGACATAAACTCTTATAAGAACTTCGCGTTTCACTTGAAAAAATAATATAAAACCACGAATTGTATTTGCCATTTTTTTTGTTGTTATCAAACTGACAAAATCGGTGTTAGTTGATGTTGTGGGGTGTGGCAATTGGTTGGTCCAGGGTTAACGTGAATTGGCTTTACGAGTCAAGTTTATAGCTTCTCAAATCGCAAAGAACATTTCTGGGTTTTCTACTGGATCCTTTTTTTTACATTTGGTTCGTTTCGCCCGACCAAAGAAAACCATTCTCGTGTCTAATGGCAGGATGAGAAGAACCTGAATGGCAGTGTATAAAAATATCGAGGTTATAGCGAGGTATATTTACGGCTCGATGGCAATATGTACTCCCAAAGATAATGCCAGCCCGTGCCGTGGTAAAATGGTTGAATAAACTGAACGTGAATGTACAATATATAGACGAAAAACCTTTATTCTCCATTTTATCTCATCCCATTCCTGAATCGATTACATTTTTCCACCCATGTTTCCTTTTCCCATTCAACCTTTCGGACGAATTCCTTCAAAGATGAACAAACCCGTCTCAGACGAAGACGAGAGCCACGAAAAACGTGTGGTGATACACGAAATACGGTCGGTGGGCCTATTAAAAAGACATCAATTTATGTTTGTCGGGTCCCTAGCCTTGTTCTGTCTGCTACATTATTATGAGAAATAGCATATTCTTTGTATAAATATACTATTCGTAGATATAGTATACGATACAGGTAGTTTCAGATTTCATGTTAGCTACTCACACGCAAAATGGATTATTATAAAACAAAATCTCATTTCAAGCATTTTTGATTGAGCATTATATTGTAACCTTCACACACTATCTACAAACTGTCTTGAGCTAAATAGGTAGCGGTTGGTTGAGAAAATAGTGATTTCTTCACATACAAGTATTTAATAATTTACTTAATTGCCATTGTTTAGGATTACATTGGATTAATATCAATTTATATTTAGCCCAAAGCTTTACACAAATTATTAAGTAAGTTTATATTTTTTCATCAAATTTCCTGACAAAGATTAATCCAACTTTACAAAGTTTTTTCACCCCAATTTCCAGAACCCTTTATTAATTCCGAACGTTAATTTGAAGTTTTCAAAATTTATTCGGTTGTTCGAGCATTGATCATAAACTGAAGACCAATATATCACATCAAAGACTGTGTTTACATTAGGACTCATTTTGAGGCGGCACGTCTTTCGCACCGGCCATGTGATGGTGAGGGCCGCAGTGGGGAGGGAAACCAAAAAGAGCGAACGAAGTTTAGATTGACTGTGTTTACATTGGGATTCATTTTGAGGTGGCACGTCTTTCGTCATTTTTCTGCCGTGTGCACACGGTTCGCTTCATCTGGATTCACTAAACCAGTTTCATCAACAAAACTAAAGACACAGGTTTCAACGACCAGACTCAAAAACCGGTTTGCGACCGATAATTTTAAGTGAATTTAAACTTCGTTCGCTCTTTTTGGTTTCCCTCCCCACTGCGTCCCTCACCCTCACTTGGCCGGAGCGAATGACGTGCCGCCTCAAAGTGAATCCCAATGTAAACACAGTCAATCTGGTACTAAAATAAAACCACGGAATGCGATGTCACATTTTATTAAAAAGGTCGGTGTCAAATTCCAAGCCTCTAAACTTTATTTGCTCGACAGTTATGCTGTCTGTCCGCGGAGAGATAAACATTAATCGAATTACACTTTTGTTTTGTTTTTTGTTCCTATTATCAGCCTAGAGAATGGTTCTCGTAAGAACGTGTGTGATTTTCGTGTTTAAACAAAAACCGGATCAAAATCACATTGCGGAAGATAGCAAGAGAGGGATTTACAGGGAAGTGGTGATTTTGAGTCGTTAAACATGAGTCTAAACTGACAAAAAACCATAGCAAACTGTCAGTTTAAACTCATGTTTACAAAATCTAGATTTCAAAATTACTATGAATACGCGCCCATATGTTAAGAGTAAAGAGAAGAGGAACAAGGGTGTAAGTCGAAGCATCTAAAAATTAAATTAAAACTCTCTGGAAAGCTTTTCTGGATTTTTTACACATTATAAAATTTATATAGAACTCCGACGCCCTGACATTTCAATGACCTTAGCATATTTTTTTTTACGTCACGACAAATTTTTCGAATGAAAACTACACTAGAAAATCATGTATGTTTCTCTTACGATTGTAGTCTGCTTAAATTTTTGATATCGCAATTCAAAACATTGCAAACAATATCAAAAGCAATGACTTTTATATTTTGAAACTTATTCTTCTTGTTTATTGTCTTTACCCACTTATATCAACTTGAATTGATGGCATGGTAGCGCTTTTATCAAAAACGGATGTGAAATACCCTTAAAAATTTATAAAGCTTACATATTCTGGCGAAAATTGAAATGTCTCTGCCTGTTGTCTTTTCCCCCCAATTGTTGCTATATTGTAGTTTACACATATGTAGTAAATGAGATACGTTTCTGTACCTGGCACATATTCAATGTTTATTGATGTTACACTCATGTGAAACATAGCCATAACTGTTCAAGATACACATATACAACTGTCATGTGAATTACATGTCAAACAATTCAGAGTTTTTTTTTACTACCTAATTTACTATTTACTTCATGAATTATAGATGGCGGCAAACAATTATTGTCTAGCTACCATAGTAGTATTTAAGTCCTGAAGAAATATACACTATTTTATCAACTTTTTCAATTTAATATTTTGTTTAAATCGTGCAAATTCAACACAACGAAAGACAAAATGAATTTAAATTCGATGCGCATCCGGTAAAAATTTAGCCAGTGATGGATATCTTTTACGTACTGTAATAAATCTTCCAGCGATTCAATTGATTGCGGTCATTCCGGAAAAGTTTACCAAATGGAAAACTTGCTAGATGTAGAATTCTACAGTTTCGTCATTTATTGATGATTTAAACATTTTTGCCAAGAAAGTGCATTTTTAACCGACATCGAAAATTCGACCTATAAATGTACTTATAAATGTACATATTAATGTACATTTATAAGACCTGTAATGTACATATAAATCTATGTTAGAGATATCGAGTTGAAACTCTTCGTGTTGTGTTCAGCATAGCATCAGGAGAGACTTTATACATATCTCCCCCCTCAAACCCCCTCCCCTTCTAGATTTTACATCGTTAGTGATTTTTTTATGTAAAACGCGAGATGGACATTCTTTAGATTTTTAGATAGCACTAGATTTTTTTGTCAACGATTATTTTGCTCCGATGGGTGGCAAATTTTTCGTAGATCTGGACCAGTGTATGACCAACACCAGCCAATTATATAAGCTCGAATTAATTCGAGCATGTTATTTGTACTGTTATTACCGAACTCTTTGGAAAATTTGACAAGGAAATTAATTAGACATCGAATTGTTATTCATTGGCTGAAAATTGCTTCATTTAAACTCTTTTAAAACATTGATTTTTTTCAAGAAAAAAATATTATGGTTCTGCATTTTTTTTCAATCGTTATTTTTCATTAGATCCATAATCATAATAAAAGCTAACCTGTGTATAAGGATTAGATGATAATGTCCACAATTGACCTACAATATATCGAATTTCACCATCGTTGACTTGAAAACAGTATTTTGATTTAATAGGAACTGAATGGATTTAAGTAGATTTAATTATTTCCCATACTGGAGTATTATAGGTGGTATTATTTTCCGATGTATTCTCGGATAGTGAAATAATGAACATTTCGATTATGTAATCGCTTTGCCGTTTTTCAATAAATTTACGTATGGATTACTAGCCTGCCATATACACAAACGAATATGGCAGTATTAAATGCACACACACATATATATTAATCAATAAAATCATAATTATCGTTAAAGTGTCCCTGTAGACGATTGAAACAGGACCAAGTTTATTGCTTAAGAATCTTATTAACTTTTAATGATAGAGTCATACGCGTTGGAATATGACTATTTGACGTTTTGGTTTTATATAGAGCTTAGCATGTCCTAGATATTAGTCAACCTCATAAACTCGATATTAAAAAGGCTGGGGTGTAATCAATAAAGCTGTAAAAGTCATTATGAGCTAAATTTTACTACATTATACGGCATCAAACATTTGAATTGGCTTCATTCCAAATTAACTACACATAATTTTCCAATATTGGAGCATTTACGGTCGTGCTATTTTGTCAGTATTTTTTTTTTTACAATTTTATGTGAATTTGCTAAAGTATGTCAACGCTAGGGTGGCCATAAGTCTCGGATTCGCCGAAGCATGCCCGAAATAGACATATTGTCCCGTCGTCCTGAAAACTGAATTTTGGTCACTGATTATTCCCTGATTATTCCCTGATTATTCAATTAAGTCTTAGCATCGAAAATTTTCGCCTGCGGCACTTCTTTTGAAAAGTTTTTGCCTTCAGCGTGTCTTTGTTAAGAAAAAAATCGTCTGCGGCGCATTTTATTTTAAAATTTATTATTATGATATATTTCTTCTAAAAATTTTCGTGTGCAAGTACAATAATTCGCGTAAAATAGTTTTCCCGATTTGTTTATTGTATCCCGATTTGCTTGTCGGCATAGAACTTCCTCTTGAGATAACCCCAAAGGAAGAAGTCCAAAGGCGTTCAATCGCACGATCTTGGTGGCCAATTGACTTCGCTGTTTGGAAAATCTCGAAGTGCGCGAAATGTATTTATATCTGAACGCCCATTTTCGTCAATAACTTTAACAAGTTGTTCGATTGTTAATCTTTCCATGGTGGAAATTGCTAAAGACTGAACTTGTCAAACCTGAAAACGGATGTCAAAATACGTTTTAATCCTCAATCACATTTAACATCGGCCCATGCAATTGGAACACCCGATAGAAAGAGCGTAAGGATAGTGGGTGAGTATAACGTGATTATCCTTTTCCTCAAATTTTCTGGTAAAAAATCTCATCTGGGGCTTTTGATAAATCCGATTCTGGCGTTAAGAAATCTGTAAGGATATCTCAAAGTCAAGGATATACATTGGAAGACTAAAGAGTGTACAAAAATATAAAAAAAAAGCTTTTATCCACTAAAAAGAAAAAAAAAATATCTACTAAAAAGAAAAATTTTTTTTTTGGGCGGTATGTGTCAGAACTAAAAGCGAGATAAAAGCATATAAAATAAGATAAATATTTATCTCGCTTTTATAATAATCATCCTCGGCGCCACAGCTCTCAAACAGCCTGGGCCTCCTCAATTGAGATTCATAACAATTTCTTCCCTGCTTTTTGATATAAAGCGCCCAAAATATTACTTTTTTCATATTTGTTTTATTATTTTTATTTAGTGAGACGTCAGTTTTTTATATTGAAATGTCAAATTTTAAAACCTTTTTGGGTATATCACTGTTTAATGTTGACAATGCCAATACATATTTCGACATCTGGTTGTTGTCATCTTCATTTTTTTCTCAAAAGTGCATAGTTTTCGAGAAATTTCTTTTTCTCAAAAGTGCATAGTTTTCGAGAAATTTCCAAAAAAAACCGTATTTTTTCAAAATAATTGTATGGCGGGTACCCGTTATAGCCACAGAACTATATAACATAGAACAACTGTCACCATACAAAGCTCTGCTGAAAAATGGTCCCAAAAGTATTTCCTCTGTATCGTACATGAACGCATCCACTGAACTGTATAAGGTCGCGAAATTCAAATTTAGTTTGCCGCGAAATTCAAATTTCACAAGTTTGAGACTAACTTTAGGCGCAAACAAACAACTTTAGACGCCAACACCATTCCGAAAGTCTATTTTCCTTTGACAGCTCACGGTTTAAACGAGAGGATTATATTTATTTTCATACGGTTATCTTGCTCTTACTTGACTCGTTTTGATTCACTGAACTGTATTGAAATGGGACCATTTGAGACAGCAAATCGAGCGATCTAGTATATCTATGGTTATAGCTTTGGTTATAGTATGGTTATAGTATATCTATGGTTACACGATTTTTCAAATAGTTGATAGAAAATTACGATTTTTTTAAAACTTATTTAAAAAAAATTAAGTCGTTAGTTCAATGTGTTCTCGAGTTATTTAAGATACGTAAACGGACATCCACATAATTTTACCTGAAACGGACTTCGTACTGATCCGAAATTTTCTTTCTACCACTGTGAGTCTCCATCATGAATACAATACTTCCCCTCTATCACAGAGGAAAATATAAAAAGACTGATTTTTATTCCATCTACAGCAATAACAAGAAAACTTTCAAATACCTTTTCTTTGAATACTTAGCAATTTGAATTTGCTTTTCGAGAAAAATATAAATAACCAACATGGATATATCATGTTGTTAAGAACAACTGTATAGGACTATTATTCGACCGTTTGATTAAACGATGCTCTTAACAGTAACCTGACTTAATTTCTAAAGTGACTGCCAGTTAACATTAGTGTTACGCCGTAACATAACTAAAAGACAGAATCCCACTTAGGAATACTCAGTTTCCGCAGAGACATTTGTGGCAACCATAAAAATCAGCATTTACTACCCATCCACAAAGGCCCGTAAAGGAACCTAAAGAATCCCGTAAAGGGTCAATTAAGGACAGAATGAGTACTTTACTATATTACGTGAAACCACCACTATCATAACAAAAGTATATCCACTATCAGTATACTTAAGAACTAAAGACGATTATGCGTTACCTTGGTTTGCCTTGAATCCGCCCTCTCTTAAAAAGTATGCCATTTTTTGGGCAAAATTGAACCCAAAGCCAGCTAAAAGCTTCTGGTAACATAATGATGACACACATCCTAGCATAAAATCAGCATTTCGCATTTCCCAACAAACATTTCTAACGAATGTAATAATAAGAATAAAACCCACTTTATAACATACTTCGACTATTCGACTATCACTTGGTGATCCTATAGTTTGGGATCGGTGGAACT
This sequence comes from Chrysopilus asiliformis, assembly GCA_964034945.1. Classification (NCBI taxonomy): domain Eukaryota; kingdom Metazoa; phylum Arthropoda; class Insecta; order Diptera; family Rhagionidae; genus Chrysopilus; species Chrysopilus asiliformis. The sequence goes on from OZ035961.1 coordinate 3,241,887, forward strand.
ATCGTCAGAGTAATTTGTTTCAAGGACTTCAGTCGTTGTTACCAAGGTCACTAAAGTATTAAGCCCGAATCGAACATTAAATATTCGCATTTGACATTAAGATGGTTTTTTTTTTTGACACAGCGCCTCCGAAATTTTTCAATCTGCCCACCTGTTCTGCCTATTAATATTTCACTTCACTTTTCGGCCGACATTTACTTTTTAGAGCTATACTAGGGGCTGCGCCCCGTTCACCCTTCGCCCACAGGTCAGCCTTCGGCCTCCCTACCACTGTTAGTCTCCATCAGAACTACCACAGACACTCATGCCAAATTTCAAGTCAATCGGTTCAGCCGTTTTTGCGTGAAAGAGGAACAGACAGACAGACACCAACTCATTTTTATATACATATTAGTATGATTTATATCTCCCCAAAAAAATACTGTATATGAAATACTGTATGTGAAATGTTAAAATTTCATTGAAAAACCACAACAAAATAACATTTCACGTTTTCACATCATGCTAAACACAATTCGTGTCCAGCATTATTCTTACAGTTTAATGCTGGCTCATATAAGTTTAATTACTATAGCAGTCCACAAAAGCATAACTGCTGCATAAATTCAATTCTAGAACATTTCTTGCGCCGCTATAAAATTCTTGTTAAAAGTACATAAACATAGTTTCGAGTAAAAAAAATTGTCCCTCTACTTATAATTGGAGCATGTAATTGTTCATGTTTTAATAATTAGACAGGTCTGAAAGCACATAAAACGTTCAACACAATATAGTGAGCTTGAATATCAAGTTGCATAACAACAAAAATGATGATGACAATAATTGTTAAAAGAAAAAAAAATCTTTTTGTACGAAATGTAAGAAAGTTTTACATTATTTATGACAATTTTGTTGATTCTCTCATGTGAGTGGTGAAATGATGAGAAGGTGATGACTTGACAAACTAGCCGTCCATTAGTTTATTGACATCAAAGTAAAGAACGAAAGTTGAATGCTTTTTATGTCGGTCAAACATGAAAAATTCATATTGCATAATGGAGAACTGGGCTTATTATTAATTAAGCTAGAAGCTCCCAGCAAAATGCTGCAAGAAAGGTGAAAATAAATTTCAAAGAACGCCTTTAAATGTTGCCCTATTAAAAATTCAATACTGTAAAGCAACATATGTACATAGAGCGAAGGTGATTCAACCAGCAGGCACTTATTACGATATTCATTTTCTAGAATTTTTGTTCCCTATACTTGGTATGACCATACGTCCCAGAATGGCTTCGAAAATCCCGAAACTAAATATGTTGTCCCGCCATGTCGGAAACGGCGTCCCGAAATTTTGCAATCGAAAATCGGCTACGAAATATAATAACTAATTGTAAATGAAATTACAACGAATTTCAATTGCATTTCAACAAAAAGTAATTTTGAAATGGATCCGAATCAAATAAATTGAATTATTGTCGGCTTAATTGTCCAACTAAAAAAATACAAAATTAACATTATCATGAATTCGCAATACCACATAAAAACCATTATAATAATTATAAGTCTGAAGCGGATATGTACCCAAGCAACCATTAGCGACTCGGGCTACAATGTGACCCTGGTCGCAAAGTATCCTATAATATAATACGAGGAATGTCTGTCTGCACAAACGATCTCGAAAACCCGCCTAACGATTTTCACGAAACTTGGGAATTAGGGATTTTCGGGGACAAAAAACCGATCTAGATAGGTCTCACCTCTGAGAAAATTCCCCTACGATCCCCCTCGCCCGGTATCTTCGAATTGGATGGTCCGATCTTAATGAAACTTTACAGTATTACTAAGGGGGCTAAGGGCTTTCGATTTTTCCACTACAAACCTGACTTTTCCCTCCCCTCGATAACCCTCACCTGGTGTCTCAAAACGTTTCAAAAATCGGTGACAGCGATTACTCAATAACCACGCAACCGATTTCTATGAAATTTTGTTATCGCGCGTTAGTTTTAGTTCTAGCTTTCTAGGTCGGGAATTTAAAAACTCTGGAAAAGCTCTGTAAAGATAATGTGAATTTAGTTTTTCCCCAAAAATCAGCAAACGTAGTATTTTGAGGTCGCCGAGCATGGCTCGGTCTTCCTGGTACTCTGTCAAAAATCGGTGAATGTGACATTGCTCTGTGGCCGGTCATAATAAAACGGGTCGAAAATTGGTTATTTTGTGACCAGTCAGAGATTTGTTGTTGTTTTTATTTTCTAAGTATAAAGAATCTAGTTTGGACCAAGGATTTCTTACTTACAGCGTTTTCTGACATACACCTATGCTACCAGTTTATATTGACGTCACGTTTAGTCTTTCCCTCCCCTCTCCCTCGGCAGTCACAAAAAAACTGGGCAAAAATTGTTATATAAATGTTGCAACTACGTTGCTGTGACGTCTCAGCAACCAATTTGCAGCCCCACATATTTTGCAAGTCACGCTGTGCAATTTTTGCAATGTAACAATTTTTGGTTTCGATCACATAAAATTCTCAAAAAACTCAATGTCCCAAAGGTTTTAAATTACATAAAAATTTGCGATTTTCGTCTCAAACAAAAAACACTTGTTTGCTACTTGTGTTGTGCTCGTATGATATTCGGTACAAATCAGTAAACAAATTGAATGTGATTAGACTTTTAGCATTTTACTCCCCAAAACACAGAGTTCCCAATATATTTTCAACGAAAACCTATTAAATGAGCCCATGGCATTTATATTCGCTTTTAATTTGTCAGCTGTAATTAGTCATTCATGGGCGACAACTAATTACACGAGGATTCTCGTCCACCACCCTCTGGTCGTGATCCCTTTTTCACATTTTGGATTTAAAATGATAATCGAATGGAAAAGTTGAGACCATTGGAGCATCAAATGAAATTCAAATACAAATTTAATCAAATAGTTATTTTTGGTGGCAATTGAAATAAATTCATCAGTCAGCGTTCGAATTTACATCAATTAAATTTATGATTTTCGATGGAATTTTTGGGATGTTAAATTTATATGAATTTTGTAGGGAATTTTACAAAAAAAAAATTAAACTGTTTGCATTCATATAATATAGTTGTGACTTCATATATACATACATTTCGAAACCAAACTGAAAATTCCCGAAAAAACCCCTTCTTGATGATATAATAATGCATGCCAAAAAAAATACATATAAATAAATGTAATAAAACGTTTGCCATTGGGAATAATAAATCTCTTGACTAATAACTTGAAAAGTTGTTGGTAAGAACCCAAAATTTTGGGATAATGTTTCTTAAAACAATTTAGCAAACAGCATACTTTCTGCTTGTGCTGTTTCTTATATTGTTTCATTGCCTTTAAGGACTGACATGCCTCCGCATTTTATATAAATCTGACCTTATTGTTAAGAGTGGAAAATAGGATCAATACCCAAGGAACAAGGAATAAAGGCGAAGAACCTAACCTTTGTAATGCGCTTAGGGAATAATGTTTTTGACTTTGGACAAAGCGAAAGCCAAAAAGCATATTAACCTTAGCAAACGTAACGTAACATAATTTAATGTGCTTTTCTGAACCAATTTTCTTTACGCTTCGGAAGAATCTTGACCAAATTTTCCGAATTGGAGGCGGTTCCAAAATGGCCTAAAAGCCTATCAAAGCTTTAACTCCTCTAGACATTCAGCATTTTATGTACACTTGTTGATATAAACTTATCAAATATACTCACAGATAACAAATCTGACAAAACTTCTCACCGCAGCCTTAATTATTAAAAACGGTCGAACATTACATTTAAATTTCAACCAACCTAAACCCGACCCCCTAATGATGATGATGGTGGGTGGAAGGTATTTTCTCAGTAGCTGGTTTTCTATCGACGTAGGTACACATCTTTTCAAATGTAAAAACCATAAAATTTTAATACGCATCCCGAACAACAGTTGGAAAATTCAGGCAAACAATTTTCCTACATATTTCTTTTAGCTTTAGGTTTACTTTTTGTAATTTTATTGTTGAGTTTTTTTTTATGATTTTTTTCGGTTTCGTCCCTTTTGTTTTATTAAAGAAGTTCTTCAAAATATTTGAATTCACTTCTTGGTAGATAGCGGTAAGCTTTTCGCATTTTATATACATGAAAATGTGATTTTTTTTTATTTGTTATAAAAAAAATTCAACGAAATTTTTTTCCCAAGTTTTTTTTTATTCCTACAACAAATGCCCTTAAGGCATTTAAATACAAATCAGAACCTAATTTGGATTTCTCGGAATAACTCAACCATTCCAGTTCGGTTGCCTTTCAACGAAAAAACGAAAAAAAAAATCTCTTACCTTAACAACAGGAAGCAAAAAATGTGACGGCAAAAAGTGAGGAGTAGGCGGTGAACAAGGAAATCACTGCTCAGTTTCAATGAGATGAAAATCCGAATATCCTCTCTAGTCGACTCAATGGTTGCCACCCCATTCGAGCTGCTCAAATCTGGGAATTTTTCATTATATTTTTCCCCTTTTTTTCCATCAAGCAACAAAAAAAAACCTACAAACGAAAAAACGTAATACAAGATTATTTGAAAATTCGATACAACTCAGGAGAAATTTTTTTTTTTTGGTTTTTCATGGAAATAAAATTTTGATTTTTCTTTTTGATTTCTTTCAGCAACGGTTGCAACAACGTTAGAACAACTTGGCTCGACCATTATTACTGATATGGATGGTAATCCACCTTTATATATTACAAAGAAACGGGAAGGAAATCACGAGAACATCTACGTGAATAATGCCCTCATCCTGAAATCGAGATCTAATTTTCAGCAGGTTAACGACAAGGGTAAAAAACAGGTTAGTCCTTTTTTGCATATATCTATATAAATTCGTATATCTGTCTACATGCGAATATGTACAATATTGTGACTGCCGAAAACTGGTATGTATCGCCATTAGGAATCCCGATGATCCGCAAGGATTCGGTGTATCCTCAGAGAATGTCCCGAAAATAACATCATGGAACGTACGAGTATTTCGATCCTCCTATAAAGAGGACACTTCCTCCTCCAGTCGAACATTATCCACTTATATACAATACTTAAAGGATATATTGCTAGATATATCAAACCACAATCCTTTGCGCTGGTGTGTGTATGTTTCTTGGTATATTTCATTGGTACCGGCATGAAAACTTATCCGGATAGTATTTTCATCAGATTTTGTATCCCTATTTCTATATACACGCATACCAGCGTATATATTTGGAGATTTTGTTTAGAAGGGTCGTCTCGCAACATGTCGACATAAATGGGTTTTCAACTACTTGTTGATTACTATCTGAAATTGCAATAATTTAACTAACGTTACTGCTGGGATTCGAAACAATACTTTCAAGTAGCCATCTATAGAGACAAATTCAAAATCTGTAACAATATACTCCACTCTAATAGCAATAGAGCCTCTTTTAATTGAATACCGGCAAATCCTAATAGCTAATCGTCCACTATTCTAAATTAAATTGAGAGATTTCGTTGAAACCTCCGTATTTCTCTACAGTCAAAGTAAAATTCGTAATTAGTTTAACAACGTTCGGTATTTAAAGCTCCTAATGTCGTTTGTGACGAAACATTTTGTGGTAGAGATTTCCGAGAGTTTACTTGAAAACTCAATTTACGATTTCAAAATACCTCTCTACAGTTTGAGTTTGACAAATTGTGTCGTTTTCAAGAGGATTTGCAAAAGGGCAGTTTACAGAAAAATTGGAAAAATTGTAAATAATTAAGAAAATTTCGCAATTTGTCCCAATATTACTGACTTTTTACGAAGTGGCAGCATTTCTTCATAAATGTATGTGTTAAGGTGCCGCTCCACATAAGAGTAAATGCCGGCGAGAACCTCTCGATAGTAGCTACTCGCAAATGGACACGTCTTTGAGAGTCGCTCGCAGAAACTCGCAAAAACTCGCGAGCTAGTTTCTGCCACGGCATAGAGACAACCAAGGTATGCCATGAACTTTTGATAGTCAGGTGTGACGTCATTTGTGCCGACTTTTTTTAATTAATTTTTATGTTTATTGATCACTATTTAATGCAATCAGTCCACTAATTTACAAATATCTTACTTAGATCGCACAAAAATTTAAATAACCATCCACAAAACAAAATTCTTTCTGAACTTGACGAACTAATCGGCACAAGTGACGTTGCAACGAAACGTCAGATTTGAGTTCATGGCATACCTTGGTTGTCTCTATGCCGTGATTTCTGCGAGCTGTCAAAAGTGATTCTACTCTCTAATCGACACGCACCCACTGAACTCTCGGGGAGTTGCTCGCCAGATACGAACGGCGTTTGAATTTCGCTAGTAGCTCTCGAGAACGCTAGAAGCTAGAAGCTCAATTTCGCTAGTAGCGATAGAAAAATCGCCGAAAATAACTCTCAAATGGACAACCTTCTGCGAGTAACTGTCGAAAGTTTTTGAGAGTTACTCGCGTATTTAGTCTCATGTGGAGCGGCAGCTTAATGAAGCGATGCGGTCCAATAATGCCATCATGACGTATGACGAATGACGTTTGTCGGATGACGTATGACGGAAGACGTGTAACGTATGATGGACGATTGACGTATAACATTTCTAGGGACAGTAGTGGATTATGACTGAATTTACTTTTTCGAATTGTTCTGAGCTGACTCCTGAAATCGGAAATCTGGCTAGTATTTTTCTTCCATGCTGATTTGAAACTACTTATACACTATTAACCGTTTTCTACGGAATTTAATACGCTGTCCCAAACTCAATCTCTTTTACTGAAAAAAATTAGGATCTACTGTTTTTACCGAATTTTTTTCTGATCAACGTCGAGTATTTTCAAGAAATTTGTAATATTTTTTTTTTAAATTCCCAGGTGATGCACGTGATCGACAGCGTTCTATCTCCTCTAACGCCAACATCAACAGCAACCACAGAAATTCACAATCCCGACGCTTTCCAATTTCTTACACACGCCGGAAGTTTAGAAATTGGAGGACATCGTGTCAGGTATGTGCAGCCTCATTGTAGAAAATAAAATCCGTTTTATTAATTTGAATAATTTTAAGCCATATAAAAATTTATGAAAAATATTTAACTTGAAAAAAAAATATTTTTATCAAGATTTTGTGACATAAATTTTCGAAAAAATCAATTGTAAAAAAATACAAATGGAAATCTAAAATAGATTATTGTCTTAAACAATTTCAGCCTCCTGAAAAATTGCTAGCATTTCCAACAAATTTATTTCAATCACGTGGATTTAAAAAAAATATCCCCACAAAAACACCTAAAGCCAGTAATGATTATCAGTTACCGTTGTTACAAAAATCATTAAAGTTTTATTTTGCTTGTAAGCGAACCGTAAATTACGCTCCCCTAGAAATTTTTAGGGCTTCAAACACATATTTTTTTTAGGGGAGCAAATCGTGTCTTATCGTCCTGTGCCTTTTATTTAAAGATAAATTTTATCAATCTGTCTGTGTTTTAATTATATAAGGGAAAAATGAAACTGGGGATTCATCTACTAAATAATTTCTTACTGAGCAGATTTTCTCTAAGAAAATTCAATGGGGAGAATATCTCATTACGAAATTTACGGATAATTCCCCCATGCACCACAATCTTTTTTAATTCCAGTAATTTAGTTTCAGAAAAGTCGTATAAATAAAATGAGCTTTGAGCGTTGCTTTAATTAAATATTGTCTTATAATAAATAAACTTGGCACTATCAGTTGCAATTAAGGAGGATTTTTCGAGAAATTTTTCATTATGTTGTAAATGAAAAAAAATGTTATTGTAGGTCAACTTACAGTCGGATTTTATGAAACACGAATGTTACAATTTTTTGAATTTTTCTAATTTAAGTGAAAATTTTACATTTGGAAAATAATTCAGGAAGGAAAAAGTTTTTTATTTTTTGTAAATCAATAATCAAGAAGAAAAATACTACTCACTCACAGCTAAGAAATAATTAATTTGATTTCATTCCGATTACTTTAATTACCTGCCATTCAATAAAATAAATAGATTTTTATTGACTGACGCAAGTAAAACTGAAACTTTATGAATAACTGATGGAAATTTTCTCGAATCCCCTTCAATTTTCTTGAGTTTTCTATAAAACTATTTTTGCTCGATTGGAATTAATGGATTTTTTATTACATAAAAAGGTAAATATTTGAATATAAATACGTGTCTTAAAGTGCTGCAATCATAATTTTTTTTTATTATGATGTCGTATCATTAATGCATGCCTCAGACAGTAGCGTGACTTAAAATATTTGCGAAGAAAGTAAACAAAATTCAACTATGATTTTGCATGTTTGATTAAATTCGTTTTTTTTTTACCTTCTTTGATAGTTATCAGTGATGTAATAAAAAATTGGAATTTATTTTCCCTCAAGTAATCTAAACATAATAACGACGAAGATTCTATCAACGGCTCAAGGAAATAAATAAGGCAGGAAAGTTTTGAAACCTAATAAACCGCAAAAGGAAAAATAAATAAAAAATAGAGTTTTTTTTTGCAAAATTGGTTAAACTAATTTCGGCTTTCATGCGATAGTATTGAACTTTCAAACGAAATGAAAATTATTCCGACAAACCAAAAGTTCTTTTGAAATTCCTGCTGAAATTGTAGACCCCATTAAAGGAAACTTTACTGACAGTAATTTGCTATGTCAACAATGACCAAATTTACTGCACGCAAATTACGAAAGTTTTTTTTTTCTTTCTATATGCTAAGGTGGAATTGGCTCTTTGCAATTCCATAAATATATTTGCAGACGTTTCTATACAACGATTTATTTACAAACAGGTCAATGCAATTGATTTCTATTAGAGATATGAAATAACTAGTATTTCAATATTATTTTTCATATAATTTTTCGTGAAAAGGTAAACAATTGTATTGACCAATATAAGGAAAACACTCTTGTAAATAATTTGTTGATGCTGAAAAAATAAACTATTTAATCTCTTTTTTTCATAAATTTCAATACACAGACACACAAATTTTTTCATTGCCACTCTTATTGGTAATTCCACTTTTTTCACAAAGCATACAAAAGCATAATTAATTTTCTTATAACGTATATTTACAGATCGTATCGACAGCGCGTCATCATGACTCAAAAAGAGTACGTCTATCAAGCTGTGGGTGGACATACATTTTTAATACCAGTGGAGGAGGGATTTAAAGTGAGTACAGCTGAACGACTTGATTTAATTAAGTCTCATCCTTAATTATCCTTTAACGATTATCGATACTTGTGGCTTATGCTTACAGTGAATTTTTCTAATCGAGTTTTCTTTCATTTTACAGCCAGCACCACGCCCAGAATTAATTGATAAGAAAGTCGTTGATGGCCACGTTATACCAAATCGAGTTATCTTTACCGCTGCTGCACCCCTCGAGGTTCCGCAAACAACTTTGGCCTTCGAAGACAACATTAAAGTGTCCGTCAGTTTCTTTTCACAGAAAGATGGAGCGGTCAATAAAAGTAAAGAAGTCTTTTTTTTGCTTACAGATTTTAGATAAATTTCGCGTCATATTTACATATACTTCACTATAGATAGTATATCCAATCTTTCCCCAACGGGAATTCATAATTGTTTTTACATAATCTTTTTTTTTTTTAATTCAGTATACTCTCAAATATGATGGCATTTTCAAATATTAACTTCAATTGGGCAAATTTTCGGAAAACTCACATAAAATAACAAGTTTGTTTGGGAAAATGTAATAGAGTGGTGCAATTGAATAAAGACAAAAGTATCTGAATTGTGGATTCTTTTTGTCTTTAATTTTGTATCGGTATAATGCACCCTTTCCAATGAAATTGCAAAAAACTTTTAGTTTGTATGGGACCTCCTCCAAATTATAGAGACGTGTAATCACAATAACTTGCAACCTTTGTTTGGGCCATCTATATTATTAGCCTAACCAAACGTTCATGAACTGAAACAACTTTTCCAATTAATTAATTCCCGCACTCAGAGACAAAAATTGTCAATTTGAGTATTTAGAGTATATAGTATTTAGTAGAACCCGGGAATACAATTAAAACATAACAAAAGCTATAATTGCCAATCTGGCAATCATTGGAGACCCGTATGGTGATATTCGTATCAAAATTCGAACAGTTGTACTAAAATTCCACTTTGAAGTCAAACTTTCCAATAAGATTTTTTTTAATTTATTCCAATCGGATTTTGATGTATGGGAGTTTTATGTAAAATCATATCCTAAATAACTTTTGTTCTTGGACTTTTTTGATAAAATGCACCGTTTTTGAGATATTCACAAAAACCGTTTTCGTTCGTATGAGGGGTACCCCCCCCCCCCCCCTAATGGTCCATTTTTTTCCCATGAACGAACTTAGCCTTTCATTTTACAAAAAACGGGTCCACGCAAAATTTCAAGTCCGTAGCTCAATCCGTGCGCCCGCAATCCGCGCCACAGACAGACAGACAGACGGACAGACGGACAGACGGACAGACAGACGGACGGACGGACGGACAGACGGACGGACGGACGGACAGACGGACGGACGGACATGCAAAAATTAATTATTTTTATCATTCTAAACACACTGGTGTAATTCATTTTTGTGTGTGATAACGGGATCTTGGCGTTACAAACGATAAGGCAAAGTTAATATACCCTTTGGTTTCACCATACGGGTATAAAAAGTCAATTTCAATTACAAAATGGCACAAAAATGATAAATTTTACACAAAACATTTAAAATCGACTTTTTTATAGTCATTTATAGATACAGGAGCGTTTACTTGGATAATAAATTACAATTTTTATAGCTATTTATTATGCTAGTAAGTCTCCCTGAATAGTTTTATGTCATAAGCTCCCCTGAAAATTTTATCCAAATCGGTACAGTGACTCTCGAGTTTTAAGCGAACAAATAGTCACATAGGCAAACTCAGCTCGTCTGAACTGCAAAGATTCACCTGTCCTCTCACCCAACATCACCCAACACCTCCTCACAAACCCACACCACCACCATCACCAATCCAAACCCCTCAATGATTTTTGGAAAGAACTATTAAAAACATTTTTTTTAAGAAATCTAAATTTAAATTAAATGTCTAGGACAACATAAATCTTATTATAGTATATCACTGATCCCCTCTGCCACTCTATTCACTTCATTGCAAAAGATAGTATTAGAATTTGCCTCAAAAATTCAACCTTAAAATGATCTCAAAATCAATTTCCATTTGTCAATGTTAGTTTTATCGATTGGAAGTAGATGGAATTTGCTAGACAAAAGTACCAAAATAAGTAATGTTTCGTACTTCTGATTTGCAGTCAGTCTGTCGCTCCCATTTCACCCTTATTTTGTGCCCGTTTCGTATCGCAAATTAATTAACTGAAAAGCTTTTAAAGTGCCACTATTTCGCTTATGGGAAAAAAATCTAGCGCGGGCAGATGCAATCCAACTATTGATAGAGTTCTTGTGTCTAAGCTCTTATTGAAATAGAAAGACAATAGTAAAATGCAATCGAGTCTAATAATCAAAAGGAGAAAAAAAAATGAAAAATGCCATTAACACGAACGTGGCAGCCATGACCATCCCAAGCCATTTATTCATTATCCTTTGCTGCCATTATATAATATTTCTCGCCCTGTAGATTCCTCTAGAGAAAATACACAAATAATAGTAGTATAGAGTCCAATAGACTAAGATAAATAGATATCATATTAGTACAGAGCTTAAGTAAATTAAATTTTTCCGGCACGTCCTATTTGATTAGTTTGGAATTTAATTCAACATATTTTCGCTTTTATGCTCGATTTCCTTAAATTTACTTATTTATTAATCCTTTTCATTTTGTTTTTGCAGTGTACGTTAAGTCAAACACAATTGTTGGCGATCCCAAACATTCGACTGGTGTCGTTTTAGCAGAAATTGTTAAAGCAAATATTCCAGTGAAAAATGGCGTTGTGCATTTAATCCATAGACCATTAATGATTGTCGATACCACTGTTACGCAATTCCTAGAGGTAAGAATTTTCATATTTCAAATTTTACAAATTTATTTACTTTTATACAATTTATGAGTTTGTTTGAATTTATTTTTTTATGAGTTTCATTTTTATTCCTTTTCGAAAATTTTATATTTATATCCTCAGTTTCGGGTTTAGGGGGAAACGTTGGACTTGTTGAATTCGTGTCGTACGTGAAATTTTCAAATTTTATTGAAATGTCGTAAAAGTCAATTTTACCATAAAGCAAAAATTGCTCAGTGCTTTTAGATGAAACTGGGGTGATATTCCGTAACTTGTTTCAAGCGTTTGTTTCGAGTTAGAAGAAAAACTGGTATTCGCTATCTCTGTTTTGCCCTATAATTTCTTTTGGTCGAAACAGAGATAGCAAATATTAATTTTTCTTCTAACTCGAAACAAACGCTTGAAACAAGTTAAGGAATATTACTCCTGATTTGTAAAAAGCTCAATTTGATTTGCAAATGGTCATTTTTTGAATTTCGATGTGTAAGGCCTCTGTTACACGGGGCAACTTTAAGCGGCGACTTTTCTTAAGTATAGGCGCGCGAAGTGAGAGAAGCGGTGGCTAATGTCGCCAGTTCCGAAAGTACAAACAAGGCGACAAAATACGCACACAAGTACAAAGAACGGGTTCGTTATTCACACAACTTCACACACACATGAAACACTCACTGTGTAATAAAAAGAATTTCCCGGCAACTTGTCTCCGCGTGTAGCGCAAACGAGCAACTTTTTGTATCGTGTATCGGTTTAAAGTTGCCGTGTGTAACATAGGCCTAAGATGTTGTTTTTGAACCAAAAACCTGTAATCGAGATCCAAAAACTTGAAGTTAAAATTTTAACCCTCTAGCCGGAATGCCCGCCTAAAAATTTAGCCCTGTACGTTGCCTTGGTTACGGTCTGTCGCAAGTTGAAAGTCATATTTTAGTGATTTTTTTTCGGAAATATACCGATTAGAGGGTTAAATGTTTTGCTGGCAAACATGAAAAATCGTTTAAAAAAATTGAGTTACGACGTCTCGATATAAAATGTTTTGATCTACGATACAAAAAGTACTCGGACAATAAACGTTATAAATAGGGTGACCGTATTTTTATTTTTGGCATGGTCTTTAATGCTCCAAAATTAGTCGTGAAAATTTTGAAAGCTCAATAAGAAGGAACCTGGGTAGCAATCATGTATTCCGACGCGTCTCTGTCTTTCGACTTCGACGCAGCTTTTAACTCTTGACTTCGCCATATCAGCATCTTCAAATTTCCTGGAGTGACAGTCAGAATCACGTTTCGATTCATAGTGACGATTCTGCGAAATTTCAAGCTGCAGATATGGCGAAGTCAAGAGTTAAAAGCTGCGTCGAAGTCCAAAGACAGAGAAGCGTCGGAATACATGATTGGTGCCCTGGTTTGTTTCAATTTATGTTTTTTGTTTGTAATTATGCCTAAATCTGAGACTGTCTCGGCCCTTGCGGGACGTAATGTCACCGTAGTTATAAATCACTCAAATTAGAGGTAGTAAGAGGCAAAATACAGAAAAATTTTGCTTCATGTCTAGAAATCGCCAGTCATTTGAATTTTTCAGGTTTTTAAAGATACAGGACTTTTTAATCAAAATCACATACATTTCGGCAACCGAATCTTATGCGATTAAATTTCGCCAACCGAAACTTATGATTTTAGAACGAAAAAAAAGGTTTTTGTTAAATTTAAAAAATTTCACATACGACACAATCAGCAATTCTTCTTTAATTTTAATTTATGGGGTTTTAGCAAAATAGTGAAATAAAAATTTTTATGTAAAATTAAAACCAAACAACTTTAACAAAAAAAAAATTATATAACGATAAAATTAATGGAATATATATTGAAAATAACACTGTTTTAGATTAGTGGAATACTGTGAGCACGCTGCTATATTTATATGAAATTGAAAACATCGGCACTTGCTTTTGCAGACGCAGCATAGAAAATAAAAATTATTTTGACAAAAATATAAACAATTTAATGGAAAATTTAATTTGATATTTTCTTTTTTCAATAAATTTTAAAATTACATATATTCAAATTTTTTTCAAACCAAAAAGCATGAAAGATAAAGAGAGCAAACACAAAACTGAAGCCTCTATCTAATAGATACTCTCTTACTCTTTCTGTCTGTACTCGTATGTAAATCAAAAATATTATATCAATCTATTTGCAACATGTGCAGTGTGAAAATTAGTAGTTTTTTTTTAAATATCACGCAAAAATCAGTATGAAATCAATCGAAATTGAATCTCACAAATTATTTCGTTATTTTCAGTTATTATATGAATCCATTAGTTTTCTTTTTTTTTTTTTTTTTAAATTTGAGCCTTAATTTCTAAAATGCGAACCTTAAGTTTTTGTTAATTCGATTCTTAATTTGTCAAAAAATATTTTCTTTTTCGTTCTTAAGCAAGTGATATTATTATTTTTGGTCCGTTACTTGCAATGATAGAAAAAAAACATACTTTTGCAACAAACTCAGCCAAACAAATTTTCATAGGTGATAAGTGAATGCAACATGACTATACTATTTTGTATTATACACGATTATCACGATGGAATCCCAGTTTTTTGTTGTTTTCTTTTTATGTTTCAAATCTTTTCGTTGAAAATGTTATAAAAATAAATACTCAACATCAAGGACTGAAATGGGGTTGGTGAACTTTATACGGAGAAAGGATTCATCATAAACGACTTGTTTATTTACACATGAGCATTTTAAACAAAACAAAATCATATATAGTTAAAACCATATACAGTCGAACCTGCATAAGTGAGATCTGACGTGACTGTTTCACGGATCTCATTGAATCAAAGGGGTTTCTCACTTACCCTTAGCTCCACTTCTGTTGGAAAACGGTCGGACCAAACAATCCATCCCAGTTATATAAATTTCCCACTTACCCAGGTCCTACTTATATAAGTTTGACTGTGCATTTAAGGTTGGGGTTTTATTTATCATAAATCTGTAGATATGTCTTTTTTTTGTTTATGTGCATAAAACATATCTCAGCGTACGGTTTTTTTTAACAATAGGACCCACTAAACAATATCAACAGACATAAAATGCAGCCCCTTCTTTGTCTTATGGCAAACGTAATGCTTTCCAGCAGTTCATATTTATACTTTTATTAAAGATATTTTCATACAAATATTATTCTTCTTTCATCGTACGAATTATTAAAATTAAATTGAATTCATAAATATTTTCATTATTTTTGATAATTTTCAAAGAAGATTGTTTAAATTTAATATAGCTAGAAGTAAAAGGATCTAAAACAATTTATGGTTCAACCACAGTGAAGGTGGCAAGCGGCAGCGGCGACGGCGAGCGGCATGGCACCGCCACACATACCGCCGAGCCAGCTACAATGATAGCGGCATATGCTTCTGTCAAAATTGAAACATTAAAACTTATTTAATTCGTCCGCTACTTCGCTCCATTTGTTTTCCTTGATGTTTATCCTTTTATATTGAGGATGGGCCAAATCGTAGAGCATTGGATTTCCTTTCACGCACTCGATTAATTTTTTCTCCGTTGTCGGCATCTTGCGAAATCAAAACGTCAAAAATCTGAATAGAATGTGGCGCCGAATGTGGTGGTTTTCATAAAACATTTTGGACGGCGGCGGCAAGTTTGACTTGGATTCAAACTCGGCGGCGACGGAAAAAGTGCGCTGCCGTTGCCGCTGTATTGTAGCAGCTCTCGTTGCGCTACATTAGTGCAAAAAAAATGCCGCCCGCCGCTGTCGCTTGCCGCCTTCACTGTGGTTGAACCATTAAACCATTTTACTTCAAAAATTTCTTGTTCATAAATTTACAAAAATTGTGCATTGTGCATTAAAATTGAAGCTAGTGAAAAACAAAAACATATTTTCGATTTAGTTAACCTTTCCATCACTGTATATAATTTTTAACTAAATTAGTTTTAGGTCTGAATTACTTCATTTAAAATAGTGCCAAATTCAAAAATTTTCAATTTTTTTGTGAAGGGTACTTCTAAAGGTTTCCACATGTTATGCCGACTCCACCCTCTCGCAAAATTCAAGCGAAACTAACTAACCAACAAGCAAAACGACAAAAAAAAAATAAGCTAAATGATCTGTCTATAAATGCAAATAGAGATCACTTTAGCGTCGCGTGAAAATCGACTTAAAATGTTACGAAAATTTGCCACAAATAGGGTGTGACCTCTGACGTCACGGTCAGCATAAATTCTGGTTGGGTTTTGCTACCAAGGTAACAAAGTAACCGAAGTAGCGAAGTTACGATTTTCTAAATAGTTGTCCCGTAGTTAAAATGCAACTCGTTACAAAATAACCCGCCTGAAACTGTTGCTTGGTGACCAAGTTTTCATTCACATTGGACATTAATAACTTTGCATCCAGTTATACGGTTACCCATTTAAAACCATTAGTCTGTTACCAATTCGCAACTTATCGGTTGTAAATGAGTTACTTCCGCAACCAGTTGCAAAGTTACTCATTCTTACCCGTTTGTTTGCTACCAATTTGCAACTTGCCAACCGATTTCTATAATTAAAATATTTTTACAATAAAATACTACAAAGTTGTGTTATAGAACACCTTTTGAAACTTCAGGAACATAATTTCATAATACTTTTATAAATTTTATGTCTAAATGTAAACTGTGCATTGAAATAAACATATTTAAATGACTTGAATGGGTAACAGCTATAGTTCTAGGAAAATATGACTTCTCTGTGCGGTTCAATAAGCACAAATAACACACACACACACATTCATAACTCGGTTAAAGTTTGAAATGAGATGCACTTAGCAGTAAATCGACTTGTTACGAAAATTCAGAATCCTGCAAGAAATCTCTCATTTAGAAACATTTTCAACAAATGAATATTAAAGCAAATTGTTCCAACTTCAAACGACATTAATTGTTTTGCAATATTCGTTGAGCATAAATATTTACACATGTGTTTGTTTACCAACCGCATTTCAGCCATAATTCTAATTTCTAGCATCATGAGTTGTATAATTAAAACATTCCAAACCAATGTAAGAAACAAACAGCCATTTTGTTGATGGAATAATACTCATGATTGTTGTTACATACGCATACTTTAAAGACAACACAACGTAAATCCAAAATTTACTATTATTATCATGATTATTATTATTATTATTATTATGATTTTTGGGTGAACAATATCGTTTAAAGATAGACATTTGATACTACTTTGGTTAAATTCTTGTTAACTATCAATTATCACGTTTGCTACAATAATATTTAAACAAGAATCTTCCTCAAGGAACTTGATTCCAGAAATTTTTTTTTATTCAAATCAGATTTTATTTTATTTTTTCCTCGTTTTTCTTTTG
The DNA here is from genome assembly GCA_964034945.1 of Chrysopilus asiliformis. Taxonomy (NCBI): domain Eukaryota; kingdom Metazoa; phylum Arthropoda; class Insecta; order Diptera; family Rhagionidae; genus Chrysopilus; species Chrysopilus asiliformis. The sequence goes on from OZ035961.1 coordinate 3,259,295, forward strand.
TAAAAATTTTTGGGTTTGTTTTTTTTTTTTTTTTTTTTTTTTTTTTTTTTTTCAAGATAAAATACAAAAAAACTGTATACACAATACTCAAAATATTAACACGACATAAAATTTATTTACATACTGCCTTCGCTGTTCAACATGGATTTGAATCGAACAGTCATTTAAGGTAAAGAATATCACAAAGTTTTATTAACATGTCATATATTTATTAAAAAAAAAAATATATCTATTTATCTTTGCCCCTTTTTATCACTTATAAACTTTTATCAATACCATATTCAAACATTTATTACATAAAAATGTACCTATTTTTTACATAATTTACATCTTGTTGTTTTATTATCATTTTGGGAGTTTTATTTTCTTATCTCGTTTTTAAATTCTTACAAATTTTTATACCACAATAAATTTAATACATACAAAAAATATTTATATAATCTACAATATTTTTATATATACGTATATATTAACAATTATATAACATATGTGTTTTTTTATTGATTCAATCATTCAGCTTTTTTTAATATTGTTGTATATCCCTTAATATTATTTCGTTGTTCTTTTGTGGAAATTTTCTGTTCGCTTTTGTTTCGTTCAAAAAAAAAAATAATAAAATAAAATGAAATATAATAACAAAAATATGAAATGAAATGTTCCTATCTAAATTATTCACACATGCCAAACACACATCGCTTTTTGTGTATTTTTCCCTCAATCGTTTTATTTATTTTTTTCTTTTTTTTTATAGTTCTTATTTCTATCGTTTCATTTATATATATATAGATATGTTTAGTGAAGCTTTTCGGTCCCAACATCAAACAGGAAAGCCCACTTTCTTCTTCGTTGACCATTTTGATCCTTCCTTATATCGACGGATTCGTCGATGTGTTATTCCTAATTCGTTGAATGGTCACCCTCTCTCGTGGGGATTGTTGATTATTTGACCCGATCGATTGATCCTGCTTCCAGGCGGTCCGACATCTGTTGGGACATCCTGAATTGATTATCAACTCATTTTTGTCAAGTGTTTGGCCAAGTAGCTAGTGTTGATTCCAAAATAGATTGTTATCGTTGTCTGAAATCATCAAGGGACATCGAGGCGTTTTACACATTTTCCCTATACCGATTTTCTTTGGTATGCGAAATGTGTGGCAAAGCTAAGGGTGGAAAATAATAAAATCAACCTTTTTATTAAAAAATGAACACCATTTACGTGTTTTAAATTGAGATTGTTTTTTTTTGAGTCACTCCAAAGGTTTATAAAAAAACATTTAAATTGCAAATAAATTCAATGCTATGGAAGAATTTTATTTATCTAATTTTCTCTAGCAAAAAAAAAGGGAAACGCAAAATGTTTGTACTCAAAATGTAGAGATAATTGCTATGAGTTGCTAGAACACTTCCTACTTTGAATATATGCAAAAAAATAAAAAAAAATCCATGAAACCACATAAAACTGTCAATTGCGTATTTTTACGGGGAGTGTTTTATATTTCCAAAAAACGTGTTTCAAAAAATTGGTGTAAATCATTCATCTGTTCAGCAGCCTTCTTTCGGGCTTCTTTTAAAAACAATAAAAGTTGAAAATTTTTACGGATATTTGCCACAAATATGGTGTAACCTCTGACGTCACGGTCAGCATAAATTCTGATTGGGTATAAGCTTTTGCAACCAAGGTAACAAAGTAACCGAAGTAGCGAAGTTACCATTTTGTAAGTAGTTGTCCCGTAGTTAAAATGCAACTCGTTACAAAATAACCCGTCTAAAACCGTCCCTTTGTGACCAAGAAAATCCCAAAAGTTGAAAATCCCGAGAATCAATGAAAAATAACAAGAAATTAAAATATGAACTTCACAATTTCTCAAAATCTCCATATTTGATGTTTGTGTAATTTTACAAGATATATTACACACTCAAATCGTTGCGTAAACTTACGAGGGTCACGTAAGAGATATTCCATACAAATTTTGACAGTTCATTTAGGAGGTGGTGAACTTTCGCTGTACGTCACACTTTTAGGGAAGGAAGGATCTGCGGTAGTGCAAAGGCGATACCAAACTCCATACAAAAAATCACGAAAAAGCGTAATGAAGCGAGGGGGTAGTTCGAAAGACCGAGCGGGTAGATAATAGCCTCCTATTATAATAAAGGAAAATCAGTCATCTCTGTAATAAAATTGTCTCAAAAACTTCTTCCCCGATTTTAATGAAACTCTACCGTAAGGTTTAGGGTATCATGTATGCTGACATGCGCTATGTTGTTTTCAAAATTCGTCTTTTTTTACCTCCCCCTGATATCTCTTAAACCACCGAAGGTATTTGAAAACAGTTTTCACCATTAGAGATCCCATAGAGAGGAATTTTAACTCTTTGACGACCAGAGGAACAAATCTTGCAAAGGAATCTATTTCGTATGACTGAAAAATTCAGGATACATTTCTACGTCGTCAAAGGGTAAATATATAAAACTAGCTTGTATACCCGTCGTTGCCGGGTTAAGTTTTTTTCAATTTTTTTTTATGGTCTATGTTGGAGCTAAATTTTAGGCCAATCGGCTCGGTAGTTTCCCCGCGAAAGGGTAACATAGAGGAAGAGTTAAGTTTCGAAATCACTTTACCCCCTCCCCTTACTCCCACCACCCCTCGCGCTACTTTTCCGTATGCCTATGTTGGAACCAGAACTACCATAGACACTGATGCCAAATTTCAAGTCAATCGGTTCAGCCGTTTTTGCGTGAAAGAGGAACAGACAGACAGAGAGACAGACAGACAGACAGACAGACAGACAGACAGACACCAACTCATTTTTATATATTAGTATTAAAAGCGCAGCCATAATGACGATGGTTCCAACCGGTGCGCCATATGGCGCAATTGCGTTAACGCACTGTGCTGATACAGTGTACTGCGCTTGCACTACTGTATCAACGCACGAAATTTTACTGCGTTACCTATGTCTATACCTGACCCTTAAGTTTTCATCTTTTCCTCGCATCTGGCTTCAGAACCTCGTTGTATCTACGCCTTTTAAACCCAAAATTTAGTCATATTTCTTTTCTACAAAATGCTTTAAATCTTTCTTTCCGAATTGGACGAATACCTCTTTGTGGGCGAAAACCTTTGGTGGGCGAAAACCAAAAAAAAACCTTTTTCCCTTTTTCACATTTTTAAGTTTTTGTCATTGTTTAGTTCTACATATATTTCTTTTACATACTCAACTTAAAACATCACACATCATATATATCATATTGGCTGAATAACTTTCTCATAATGACTTCAATAACTAATTTAATGAAAAAAAGAGTCTGATTTTTTTTAATGATACACGTTTTCAGTTATATTTGGTTTACTTTTAAACCAAATACTTCTATTTATGCATGCAATATTCATTAAAATAATATCATAAAAGTTTTTCATTCTGTTAAAAAAAATCCAATCTAAAAAACAATTCCCATTTAAATCATTAAATTTTACGTTTCGGTACATAATTTCTATAACGTTTCTTAAAATTTTATTTTGATTAAAATTTATAAAATTACTTGATTTTATTCGTTCATTTATGTTGGTTTTATCAGCACGCTTGCATGATAATTGAAGGCGCTTTTAGTGTTTTTTCTATGATCGTTAAAATGGTTTTTAGTTAACTTTCATACTTTTAGCATTTTGTTAACATAAAACGAACTCTTAAATATTCCAATTCCAATATTAATTAATATTCAAAGGAGGACGTTATTTAAATCAAAATTTATTAATTTAAACGCCATCACCGTTAATAGAGATTATATTTCTATAATTTAATTTTTTTAAATCATTTTTTTATTTTTCCCTTTAATTTTTTAAATATGATCCTGAAATATGTTTAAATAATATTTAGTTGCTATCGAGTATTTTGTACACAATCATTTTGAGATTAAAAAACGTTTTTTTTTGACGAAAAAAAAAATTAAATTCAGCATTAAAATCTGGTTGTCTTTGAATTCCCGTAAGTGCATTAAAACGCAGATTAAATTTCTAGTATTTGAAAGGGGAATCTACTAATTTTTGAAATGAATTTCCACAACTCTTGGAAATGCATCCAAAACTTTTAAATCTACTTAAATTATACCACATTCGATATAACTGTACAAAATACTCTCAACATGAAAACTGTTTCATATTATTTTCCATTTGATTTACAATTTTACAATATAATTTAAATACAGAAAATCCGGCCATCATCAATTTTAGCATTTCCTAGTTACCATTTATAAAAGTCAAATTCATGACCAAAAAAAAAATTAAATAAATAGAATTGAAAACAAAACCTAGTCACAATATTTTCTCAAGAAAAAAAAATAAGTACAATGAAAATCTAATAAAACATATTTTTTTACAAATAATAGAAACACAATAATAAATAAAAATCTTAGATAATTTTTATAAGGAAAAAACAAAAAAACAATATGTAATTTGTCCATTTCCCTTCACATGTCAAAAATGAAAATTGATGGGACTTGACACTGCATTACTGATGCATGGTCGGTTAAATACCTCCAACCATAGATTGTAAATGTAAGTATTATTATTTTTGTTTCAAATTCATTAATAGTACTGGCATTTACCACTAAAATCAGCGACAATCTAAAAAAGTCAATACCAAAATGATAAAATTTAAAATAAAACAAATTCAATAAATTCGGATTTAAAGGAAATTTAATCAAATAAATCATATTTTTATAGTTTTTATTGGTTTTATATATATATTTCTTTTTTAAATAAATGCAATAGTAGTGTTTTTAATCAATTCACCAGAATTGTCCATTTTTTTCTGTTTTACATTTGAGTTAAATAATATTACTTAATTTATGAACTGCGGTTTAAAAACCAATTACGTCATAAATTCGATCTTTTTATATGCAAAACAGTTTCTGTTTGCATTTTAAAAACGGGGCGTAAAAAACCCCACTCTAAAAAGACTAAAAATAAAGGGAAATATAAAATCATGGTGGTTTATATTTAAAAAAAAAATGATCCATTTATCATGCGAATGGGAAAAAAGAATGGGAAATTATGCCAGTCAGTTCATAATGTAAGCACTTTTATATATAGCTAACTACACATTATAGCCCAGCAAGCACAGATTTTATATTTTCATTAAATTTCCTTTTGTTTTCTCTTTCTCTTGTAGTATTTTTTCCGTGTTTTGTTTTCAAATTTTTCTCATTTAATTTTTGAATAAGAAATTAGTACTACACATTGGCTACAAAAGATTTTTTTTTGGTTAAAATTCATTGAATTAATTACTATAACGAGAAAAAAAGCTAAAAACGTAACACTGTACTAATTAATCAGCCCTGTTCAGCTCTGCTCTGCTCTGAAATGAAAAAGAAAAAAATAAACGTTTATTTTACACATGTTGTAAAGTAAACATTGCACATACATAAGTTTTTATAAACGTATTAAAATTAAAAAAAATTAAAAAATCGTCGTTTATTGCCTTTTGAATCCCTAAAGTTTTTTTTTTACAAAAATTATGTTTTTTTTTGGACAGTATTTTTGTCTTGGATTTTTATTTCGTTTGCTTAATTTATTATTTTGCCATTAAGCATACTTAAATAATGTTGAATTCGTATAAATAAATTAAAAGAATGCATATAAGTAAGGTAAATAATATCTATATGTTCTGCCATGTTTGTTGTGTATCCTTTTTTGGACGACAAAGGAAATTAAATTATTGTTTTGATTTTTCAAATATTTTCTCGCATAATGTATTTTTGTATGGAATAAAAATGTTGTTTCTATATTCTGTACGTTAATAACATTGTAAGATATTATAATATTTACAGATATATTAAATTCAATTAAAGTTTATCATCATAAACAAAAAGTTTTCCCTTAGAAATACAAAAACTCCGCCAGATTGTAGGGTGTAATATTATAAACGAAGGATAATACATCGTATACAATTTCACACAACTATATTTAGTAGATACTCTCCAGTTATATAAATTTAACAGAATGCGTATATTATACAGTAAAACCGAAAAACAATGTTCTATGCTGTGAAGTGAAATTTGAAAACGAGGAAAGTGGAAAACTTTGATTTCCGACAATTTTTATTATCTTATACAAAGTTTCAGTACGTAGTATAATCAAGTATTGTGATCATGAAAATTTTTGTCCTGTTAATTTTGCCTAAAAAACATTTCCCGAGCACTCCCGACTCGATTGGGTTCATATTACAAAAATGTCTTTCTGTCTGTCAGACTGTTAGGTGGTGTACAAAATTTCTCAAAAATTGATTGCCCCAAAGCTATGAAATTCTTCAGGCATGTTTGTTTCTGGAATGGGACGATCCTATTAACATTTGGTGGAAATCTGTTAACCGAAAGTTAACAAAATTGCGTCTTTTCAGAAATGTCAAATCCGTATTTTGTGATTTAGTACCAGGAAGACCGAGCCATGCTTGGCGACCTCAAAATCCTACTTTTGCTGATTTTTGGGGAAAAACTAAGTTCACATTATCTTTACAGAGCTTTTCCAGAGTTTTTAAATTCCCGACCTAGAAAGCTAGAACTAAAACTAACGCGCGATAACAAAATTTCATAGAAATCGTTTGAGTGGTTATTGAGTAATCGCTGTCACTATTTTTTGAAACGTTGTTTTGAGACACCAGGTGAGGGTTATCGAGGGGAGGTAAAAGTCAGGTTTGTAGTGGAGAAATCGAAAGCCCTTAGCCCCCTTAGTAATACTGTAAAGTTTCATTAAGATCGGACCACCCAGTTCGAAGATACCGGGCGAGGGGTATCGAGGGGAATTTTCTCAGAGGGGAGACCTCTCGATTCCTTGTCATCGAAAATCCCTAACCCTCAAGTTACGTGAAAATCGTTAGGCGGGTTTTCGAGATCGTTTGTGCAGACAGACAGACAGACATTCCTCGTATTATATTATAGGATTCCGACACTATGTATTTTTCAGTAGTCTCCTGTATGACAAGAGTTAAAGACAATAAAGTTTTCTTCACTGCTGTATTTTACTAGAATTTAATATCTAAAGCCGTTATCAAGATATATCGTTATTTCAAAAAATTCAAATTCTAGCAATTATCTCGAAAATTTGCGGTTTTCCGGTGGTTTTCCGAATGTTATGCTCTTTGCACACATAGATAAATTAAAGAGAATAACATTTCCCACAGTTTTGTTATTTATCCTTATCCGCGAACTTTTACCGTTATCGAGATATATTAATTAAACAGTGAAAAATTCGTATTTTGTAAATTCCCTGCGAACTTACGATTTTTCGGAAAAAAAACAGTGATGGTAGAATCAAAGATATGGAAATTCTCTACATTTTTTCCTTTAATTTAACAGATATCGATCTTTTGCCGTTATCGAGATGTTTCAGATTTAAAAAAATTGATGATTTCTGTGAACTAATGTCATGTGCTGTGCGTTTCAGATATTTTCGTCATCCATCATAATGTTTTCTTAGAAGACGAAGTCCAAAATTCTAGCTCAATCGATTGAGAGATTTTCGAGCTAGCGACTGTCTATAAAATACGGGAGATATTTGGAGTAGTGTGACAGGGATATTAAATTCCATATAAATTATTAAGAAAAATCCTGACGTGGATGGAAGGCAGCCAGTTTAAAACACGTCCCACTGTAGCATGCAGAAAAAGCTCTTAATAGATTTTTCTAGCTAAGACCAGAGAGTTTATAAATTTCTTGTACTTTGATTACTTTTAGTTGCGTCCTTCCTATTCCCCGTACGAATTCTTGTTAACACATAGGAACTCACCATCATTGAAGTCTATATTACCCATCCATTTCCTATTATTTGAAAGCATTTTTTTTTTGCTCTTTGGCCACTTGTTTCAATAACATTGAGCTCTGCTTCAAATTAGGCACAGTAAAATTTCCAACCAGATTATAAGGCAGGAGGTTTTTTCCGAATCTAACTTTCTATTAGCTTTACTTATATTTCAGTATTTATTTTAAGAATTTGATATAAAAAACAAGCTAGCTAAAAATGAAATTCAAGTTAGAAAATTTCAGAAATTTTCATATAGCTTTATTGAATTTTACTGGTTGTTAAAAGTTACTCCGGCCCCAATTTGTTAAAAGAAAAATATATATGGTGAAAAACACCAATTTTGCTCCTATTTTTGCTTCTTACACTTGGAAAGTTATCAAAAGTTTTGCTTTTGATTTCGAAACAGCCATTCATATACATACGTATATATAGCTACCAATAAAAAAAAACTTTTTAATTTCGTTCGTGCCCTGTCTATATTCACAATAACTCAGCGAATAGAAATACACCATTTGATGAAAATATAAAAAAAAACATTTCTTTCAAAAATTATTGGAGAAAAATTATCTTGAATTGAACGTTTTACATTAGAAAAGGCCAGCGGGTACTCAAAAACCATTTTAACATGGAAATTATTAAATTGACTTGGATAAATGGTTTTTTTTTTCTCATGAATTTTTTAGACATTTTAGCCATTAGTCATAAACTCAAAAGTTTTTCAATTCTTCATCATTAATGTCATGGAATGATTTTCATAATGAAAGTTCATTCAGAAGTTTTGAATACAATATTGGCCAGCCAAATGTTTTAATTTAAGTGATTTTTTTACAATATCACTTAAGACAATCCAAAATAAATATGGAAAAAGGACTAAGGGGGCGTTTACATTTGTAATTTTTGCCAGAATTTCTTTTTGAAATTATTTTACGATACTTATTCATCCATTGCAAAATAAGTTTTCATGGTTCAACCACAATTGGGTCGGCAAGCGGCAGCGGCGACGGCGGGCGGCATGGCGCCGACACACATACCGCCGAGCCAGCTACAATGATAGCGGCACCGTCGGCATATGCTTCTGTCAAAATTGAAACATCAAAACTTATTTAATTCGTCCGCTACTTCGCTCCATTTATTTTGCTTGATGTCTATCCTTTTATATTGAGGATGGGCCAAATAGTAGAGCATCGGATTTCCTTTCACGAACTCGATTAACTTTTTCTCCGTTGTCGGCATCTTGCGAAATCAAAACGTCAAAAAAACTGCATAGAATGTGGCGCCGAATGTGGTGGTTGTCACAAAACAACGAAGAAAAATCTGCATAGAATGTGGCGCCGAATGTGGTGGTTTTCATAAAACATTTTGGGCGGCGGCGGCAAGTTTGACTTGGATTCAAACTCGGCGACGACGGAAAAAGTGCGCTGCCGTTGCCGCTGTATTGTAGCAGCTCTCGTTGCGCTACATTAGTGCAAAAAAAATGCCGCCCGCCGCTGCCGCTTGCCGCCTTCACTGTGGTTGAACCATCATTGTCTATGAAAAATCTCAGTAAAGACTTTTTCCAGGATAAATTTCTGGAATTTTGTGTCATTATGTAAACTTTGGTGCTATAAACGATTCCTAAGCAGGGCAGTGCCAATGCAAAACTGCGTTCGGGCCATGCCCTGTATTTCGTTCCCGCTCCCTTTCTAATAAAAATAATTAAAATGTATTTTTGTACGCTTGAAAATTTTGAAAAACCGATCTTAAGAGAAAAAAGTCTGTCTTCTTTTTTTTTTATTTGTGATTACTTAAATAAAAAGGATATCTTTAGAGCCGCAGGCAAAATTGTATATAGACAGAAATCATTTGAAAAAAATTGCGCCGCAAGCAAAATTTTAATGAAAACTATACACATAGGCAGAAATTTTTTTAAAAAAAATTGAATGAAAAAATGCATAGGTATATACGAAATGTATTGGGAAAACTGCGCCGCAGACAAAAACTTGTAAATTCCACTATTAAATACACTCTTAAATTTACTGTTAACCGTATCTCCGTATTTTGTCGCTTGTGAGGTTCAACTTTGATGCATCGAACTTCGAAGTGTCTCAAAAAGTGTCTAAGACGTCACCTTAGAAACATGACACTCCAGGTGTGCACCCTTATTCCAGCTTCAATATCCAGCTTCAATATCTAGTAGATTATTTTTGGATCATGTTGCGAAGTCACCGGTTTGAATTTGTTGAACTCATCTAAAATTTACAGCCGGCTAGTAAGAATTTTGTCGCCCCCTGAGGGCCCCTAGCGCACCCGCCCTTGGCACGATGCTGTTCTGAAGCTTTTAATTGTTTTGGTATTTAATTACCCAAAACATAAAATTACAGGTAAAGGGCTATCCATAAAATATGTCACAGTCATGGGAGGGGGATCTGCGGTAGTGTACCGGAAGCACGGCACTAAAATCCACACAAAAAAATCGCGAAAATACAAAAACTCGCGAAAAAAAAAACAAAGGGGATGGGGGAGTCCGAAAATTAGAGTGACGCATTTTTTGGACAGTCCTTAAAAGACTCATTCTATTATTTTATCAAACATTTCAGTTCAAAAAGTCAACCTTTTCACCGCAAAGTTTATGTGTAGATATTTAAAATATTTGAATGGCTCTTTTAGAGTATCTACTTGTGAAAGCAAAATTAATATGCATATAAAATTTTACTTAAACTCGGTCCATTCATGCGGTAATAAATTCAGTTTATAAACACTACAAGGGTGCATACTTCAATGCAATCATTATAACTTTAAAATTATGATATTTCATGTAGCAATTTTGATAAATTGCACGCTCGGTCGTGTATAAAGTTTTCGAAATATGGAAAGATTTATTGAGAAAATTTCTCTTTTGATGCATAAATTTTAATAGTTATCTAATTGAATATTTGGTAATGCATACATTTTATCATATTTTAAATAAAACTTGGAATAACTTTCAATGGAATAATCAACTTTTTTGTTTATCATTGAAATGAAAAAGGCATAAATTGTATTAGAAATTGTATTAGAAAAAAAAACACATGAAAGTTAAACATGAATTTGGTATTCACACATGGACAACTTTAAATTTTTGAAGGACAGGATAAGATAATAAAATAATTTAAACTTCGATTTTCAGATTTTTTTTTTGATTTTCAATGCGTTTCAATAAATCATAGAAAACCACAAGTAATTTCCGACTATATTGAACAAAACTTCTATTCAAAATTAATACCTAAAATAAAATCTCTCTATTAATTGGAAAAATCAGACAATTCGTCACACTTTTAGAGGGGAAAATTACGCTTTCGTCGACATTGTGACGGTGGAGCAAAAATTCATTACATAATATAAGTGGGATAAAGGAGAGAAAGGTTCGAAAAACCTAAAACTAACGAAACATATTCTATGAATTGCAAAATTAGTAAATGGATATTAGGATTGCAATTTTAATTTCACTTCACCAAAAATCAAATCTCCTTATAAATGCAAAAGTTTTCTTGCAGTTTTCTTGCAAACAGTGCGTTGCATGGAAAAACTTATAAAGGGAAAATATGTTTAGAATATATTTTTCATAACTCTTTCATACATCAAAATCCAATTTAACCATTACCCTCCTCTCCCACAAATAAAATTCGGCCTGTTCTGATATCGTCCTCATGAGGATCAGCCCCTGACAATTTCAGGTATTTTATGTTTGTTTTTATTCAAAGTTTTTGCAGACCAGTAAATTCAAGCACAGAAAAATTATCTAGAATTAACTGAAGGATTTATGACGATTTGTTTCAGGCCGATAAAATCGATAAAGAATTTGTTAAAATTGATACTTGAAGTGTTTAGCAATTATTCCAGTAGAGTCGTTTTTCAGACCATCAAGTAAAAAGCAAACAAAATGGAAAACCTAATAAAGGGTGTTTTCTTCAGACGTGGGGTTTTCGAGAAGAAATAAAACGCATTTATTTTAATGTTATGGCCAAGAGTTTAGCTTTATTATAAAGATAAGGGTTTGCCATTATGTTTTAAAAATGATTTCGGGCAAGTGGCCGCCGCGGCTGGCTCGAATAATTTCCAGCCGAGAGGCCCAATTTTCGACCACTTTTTGCAGCAATTGGGGCCGTATGTCAGCAATAACGCGCCGAATATTCCCTTCCAAGGCGTCAATCGTCTCGGGCTTATCTGCGTAGACAAGCGACTTCACATAACCCCACAAAAAATAGTCCAGCGGTGTTAAATCGCACGATCTTGGAGGCCACGCCACAGGCCCACGACGCGAGATAATGCGCTCACCAAAAGTTTCCTTCAATAAATTAATTGTTTCGTTGGCTGTATGGCATGTAGCGCCGTCTTGTTGGAACCAAAGGTCGTCCACATCAACATCCTCCAATTCAGGCACGAAAAAGTCATTAATCATGGCTCTATAGCGTTCCCCATTGACTGTAACATTATGGCCGGCTTCATTTTTGAAGAAATATGGACCAATGATTCCTTCTGCCCATAGAGCACACCAGACAGTGCCTTTTTGAGGATGTAACGGCGTCTGAAGAATGGCTTGTGGATTACCATCCCTCCAAATGCGACAATTTTGCTTATTGACGTACCCATTCAACCAAAAGTGAGCTTCATCTCTGAACAAAATTTTCTTGTGAAAATCGGGATCGGTGGCCATCTCGTTTTGGGCCCATTCACCGAGCGTGCGACGCGCTTGATGGTCGTTTGACGAAATGGCAAACCAAACTGAGCATAAATCAAGTGACAACTGTCAAAAAGACCAACTCCGAAAAAAGTAGTGCCAGATTGAAAACCACACGTCTAAAAAAACACCCTTTACATAAATGAAACTTGACGTTTCTCGCTTGCGAAACCTTTAACTCCAAAACCACTCGACTGATTGAGCCAAAATTTTGTATTCAGATTGTTTGAGAGACAAAGCCCAAAGAAAATAATAGACAAACTATCCCAAATCATGCACTTCGCTTACGAAACGAAGATTTTCTCGTTCTATTTCAAAGGTGCAAATTTTGAAGTGGAAACTAAATAAAAATATTATTTTATACATAAAGAAAATCTCCAGTGTCACTTGAAATATGCCTGAATGTCAATAAAATATCTGTGTTAATTATATGACAATTTACGCCTCACTGAACAAATTCTCCGCTTCACTTAATTATTTGTCAATTAAACAAAGACTTATTAGGAAATTAAAACCGTAAATACAAGTCAATTACTTCCAGAATACTATCTTGAGTAACAAAATTGCTGAATTTAATAAATGTTTATTACTGATTGCCACAATTTCAAATTATTGCTAAACTTATCATAGCAAAATCTATCCTCAGGTCTACTGAAATAGAAACTGTCGAGTTTAATATGTCAGATATGAGGCATGACAATAACCCTATTGATTATTATGGACAGTTTATAAATCTACTTTGTATGCAATTGAATTCGTCGGTTGTCCGAGATTCTGATATTCAAATGAGCCACATAAACCAATTAGGGGATGCCCTTAACGATTTCATCAACCGAAATACATCACCAAAAATATACATACATATACACAGCTAGCAAATTATATGTATATATATACATATTGAATAGGATCAAAAACTATAATTATTATTGAAAATGTATACGCAGCAATGTATAGACCTGTGTAAGTTGTATAGTAAGCTGCATAAAATAACATTACCTACTTATGCATATTCTATAATGATATCCTTTGTGCTACTAGCCTAGATGATTGTAATGTTTTATGATATAATAAACTACAGCGCATACCAAACGAAACCAAAGCAAATCACATCATGTCAGAAAAAATAGAAACAACAATACAAAAAAAAAATCAATGCTTTTAAAACATAATTATTTTCAATGCTTTTAAAACATAATTATTTATATATGAGTGAGTGTTTTCTGTGTACCCTCTTTTTTTAGTACATATACTATTGAATTCAATGTAGATTTATAATAAATATTTGCGATCAATTTTGACTAGCTGCCAAAATTTTTGACTTTTATTTTGATTTTGCTGTGAAATTGTTTTGGAAAGACGTAAAAATGGTTTTTACGTTGATAGCGAAACAAAAATTAACGTTTTTAACCCAAAACTTATGAATTGAGTTGCTGCAAATTTGAAGTTAACAAAATTTTAGAGTAACAAATTTAATGTGATTTTAACAGGAAAAGGAAGATGGACCCCTACATAAATTCTACGAAGTTATCATGGATGTCGGTGGCCGTTTTATGGAGGATATTAACAACATGCAAGAAGTCACTATTTTAGCACCAAGTAACGATGCTTGGAGTAGGCCTAATGTGCAAAATGTGATCAGGTTAGTTGGTCGACTTTTTAATATTTCTTAAAATTATATTTGTTACTTTTAGGGGCTACTTTTTGTCTTTTCAAAACCATCCCTCCCCACTTTCAATCCTAGGGGAAAACCCCACGGAGCATAATTTTCTATTTTTGGGATCAGTTCGCAGCACTTCGACACCAAAATTTTGAATTCGATACGCAAGATTATCTTTTATAAATTTTTCAAAATAAATTTTTGGAACACATCTCTATTTTTTAGAGATGGAACATCCATAGAATACGTCACGCTAATTTTCGGTCTTTAAACCCCACTTCAAGTCCTTGTTTTCTCAACTTTTGTATGGAGTTTAGTACCGCCGACACACTACCGCAGACCTCCCCCCTAAATATCTAATGTATTTTATGGACGGCCCTTAAGTTTGACTATGCCATATTTTCCCAATTTTATAGGAATTGTTTTTTTCCGTATGAAAAGCAGGGTTGTTCCTCTACGCGTAGACTTTAATTGTCTACACTTCAGTGTAGACAATAGCGTAGACAATAGATTTGGGGTAGACAAAGTAGACATTGGCGTAGACAATGTCGAGTTTGCGTAGACAATGTAGACTTTTTCATATCTGTCAAAACAAAGTCATCAGTGAGTCATATATCTAATACTATACTATATAGGAAATGGCCAATTACAAGAAATGGGGAGGCGCTGGATTCTTGAATTAGTTTTGGTAGTTTTTATTTTTAATATTTTTTATACTCCACTAGGGGTATTTGATTTACTTTATTTGATTTAAATTACTTCCGTATAGATTTCCGTCTATCTGTTAAATCTCAATGGAATTCAACAAACGTGTTTTTCGAACAAATTAAACAGATATTCTTAAATGAGCAAAGCCATCCCATACAAATGAATCAGTTTTTTAAATAAACGGTTCGTTATATTGAAAAATGTGTGAAGCAAAAAGATTTTAGAATTCAATGTGATTTCAATTGCAAAAATTAAAAAAAGCCGCTTAGATTGCATGCATAGAATCAGAACTGGAAATTGTGCTTTATTATGTTAAAATTAATTGAAGAAAATGAGATTTTAAAACCAAATCAGCTATCCTTTATTTTATTGATTGTCTACATTGTCTACGCGTAGAGAATAGACCATTGTCTACAGTAATAGTCTACGCGTAGACAATGGTGTAGTCTACATCACGTAGACTACGCGGCACAACACTGATGAAAAGCCCCACAACCAATTTGAATATTGGTTGAAAATGCCACAAATTAATTTAACAATTCTAATTTTCCAAATAAGTACCTGCTTGAAAAGAAAACATTGTAAGTAGTGATTATTTACACCCACTAAATCAACAGTAGCCGCCTTCACTTCATAATCAGCAACAGCCACCTTTTCTGTCTTTATATGATTTTATTAAAAAATGATTTGGGTTGAATTTCCTTAATTTACCAAAAGAAAAATTTCTATAATTGAAATTTGATTTATGTATTCCAACCGTAAACTAATTCATTCAACAAAATATCAATTCGAATTCAATCCGGAAAATTATAACATTTCGGAAAATATCATTGTTTAATTTAGAATATGAAATTCGTAGTAAAAGATTTCCTTCCTGTGTTGTGTTCTTAGATCTTCTTAGCTTTTATACCTGATTTATACTCAATAAATTTCCGTCATCTTAAGAAACCAATAATTTAAAATTCATTGACTTTTGACTGATACTCTCGAATAATAAATATTTATGCTATAAAAAAATTTTTCGTCGTTCTACATATAGCTTTACAAAATGAGCTTGATAAAAAATACCAACACAGATAAATGGTATTTCCAAAGGAAAATTAGATAAAAGAAATATATAAATCAATAATCGTTTCCTTATCTCAATTTTGGTTAAAATCGAAATTGAACATTCTAATTGAAATTTATTATTCCCTTTTTTATTGAGATATCTTTCGGTAGTATATTTTTATCTTCTTTTTAAATTTCTGGGCTGTTTCTTTATTTTATGTTTATCTTTCTCATTGATTTATTTTTTTCTTTATCATTTACAGAAATAAGGAGAAGATGAGGGATATTCTCAATCTGCATATCATTAAAGGACGGCTCAATGTTGAAAAAATCCGCCTGGAGAATCAAAATTCAGTACGTTCGAATTTCAAATATAACGAATTTTCATTTTATAAACGTAATACCGTATGGAATTACTTATTTAATTTTTTTTTCCTTTTGTGTTTGTGTGCTACAAATTTGTGAATGCTTGATTTTTTGACTGTGGCCTCCATTCGGCTATAATTTAATAAAAAATTCTTTTTTTTTTTGAATTTTAGATTGCACAAGTGCCAACAAATGCTCCAAAGAAATTCCTATATTTCAATATCATAAACAAGGGACTCGGCAATGATACTGTGACAGTAGAGGGCGGTGGCGTTAACGCCTCCATCATCCAACCGGACATTGTTCAAACAAACGGTTACGTTCACATTATAGACGGTGTCCTGGGGATTCCAACCTCTACAGTCCTGGAGAAGATAAGCACTGATCCAATGATGAAGTAAGTTTGGAAAACATTTCAACGGAATTGCTTCGTTAGCTAACCAAAATGTTTATGCAAGTCCATGAACATACATTGAAAATAGGAATCAAGATAATGATTGATGTGTACATATTAAAGCATTATGAGCATACGCATATGTGTTAAGTATGTGCAGATGTAAAAACATGGGAGGGAACTGGGCTGTTTGTATTTTCATTTCGGGATTGATTTGATTTGGGGATGATGAAAACATCCCTTTAATATCACTCCGAATTTAAATTCGATATTTGTGAATCGTCGCCTCGTATGTTGATGGGGTTTTCAATTTACACATCGAGCAAATTGTGATGATTAAACAAATACTCAATTGGCATATTGTATTAACTTTAATTAAGCTTCTGACAGAAAGTGGATCAATCAATTCGGGTCTTATTATTTTTATTTTGCTTTGAAGTTGGCTTTGATATCACTTAAACACAAGGTAAATCCTTGAAATTAATTAAGAGTTGTTGACAGCAAAAGCTCAATTCTTTCAAAAATACTAGAGGTTCGCCTCTGAATTCTGACCTGCAACAACGCCTTTCCACAAGTTGGCCTATATGGCCTGAAGCTCATAATCAGCCTGCAAAAATCGAGTTGAATCCCAGTCTACTGTTCGAACTCGAGTCGAAATTTCTCCAGGGATTCAGTAGTTTAATAGGTAGCAGATTCAGGAGACAGACAAAGGAGCTGTCCATAAAATTCGTCACGCAAGTTCCGGATTTTCGAACTCCTCCTCCACCCACTTCGTCATGTTTTTTTCTAGATTTTTGTATAAATTTTACTATCACCGTCATACTACTGAAGTTTTTCAAACTGATTATGTTGATACAAATACAGGCAGACATTCAATTTTATATATATACGCGAATCGCTTCGCGGTTCACCCCCCAACCGCAGGTCAGCATTCGGCCTCGAATCGTTTGTCACTGGAAGAGCTAAGTTTCGAGATCACTTTACCCCCTCCCCTAACTCCCCCACCTCTCGTGCTACTTTTGAATGGGTCAATGTTGGGGCTGGACCCCTGACAAACATCTATGCCAAATTTTAGGCCAATCGGTTCAGTAGTTTCCCCGCGAAAGAGTAACATAGCGCAAAAGCTAAGTTTCGAAATCACTTTACCCCCTCCCCTTACTCCCCCCACCCCTCGCGCTACTTTTCCGTATGCCTATGTTGGAACTAGAACTACCACAGATACTCATGGCAAATTTCAAGTCAATCAAGGTTCAGCCGTTTTTGCGTGAAAGAGGAACAGACAGACAGACACCAACTCATTTTTATATATTAGTATGATTAGATATTTTAAAATATCTTTATCGATGAAGCATTTCAGATCAATCGATAAATGCGTTTTCGATTATACGACTAACAGTCAAAAATGTAATAAGAGTCGTTTGCACAAATAAAGCTTAGCCACTAATTTGAAACTTCCAGAATTTCTAGGACTTAAGTAGACAACAAAAAACCTATTTTTTAAAGATTACTATACGAAGACGGGCCTTAATTATAATTTTTTTTCATTACTAAGCACAATATTTTTGCTTTGAGGATGGTATTTTACTTAAATTTTAAATTCCAGTGCAACATTCACTCTTGGAGAGAAATCCAATTTCAATAAGCAATTGAATGACACTACCAGACGTTTTACATACTTTGTTCCTCGAGATAGAGCCTGGTTAAGGACAGAAACCCAATCACCCTCAGCCCACAAGAAACTCTTCATGAAGGATTACGTTTATCATGTAAGAAAAAACGTTTTAAATATTTTAAAGCAATTCTATTTTCAAAAAAAAACGTTTTTTACAAAAAAAAAAGTATGAAAAGAAAATTTGAAGGATTTTTTTTTGTTGTTTTTTCAGACACGTTCAATTTTGGAGAGACACCTAGTTATAGCCGATCGTACTTTCTCAATAGCAGATCTTAGACCGTATGAGAACGACTCAATTATTTTACCAACAATTAGAGATTCTTTAAAAATTCAACTAAGAGAGCAAAAAAATCGTAAGTAGAATTTCAAATCTAAAAGAAATGTTGCAAAAAAAAACGAATTTATGCACCAAAGTTTGATTTCAATATTTTTTTTTTTGTTTAATTTATTCAACTAACTTAATTTTATTTACGTGAATCTTATGTTAATTCTACGCGTCTTCATAGTTTGTCTTCTCGCAAAAATGTGTTGTTCTATGCGAGCAATTTAATGGTTTTATTTACTTTGCTTCAACAAATAAAATATAATTTTCATATGAATTTGTGTTACATGCGAATTATCAATTTTAATTTTTTTTAATAAACAAAGAGTTATGGCTAAGTTCTAAGAAGAAGAAAATTTCATGTACCGCAAGTTCATTGGTAAACCTATTGTAATAAATGACTTAAAACCAATAGTTTAATAATTGCACGTGTTGATTTTGGATTGTTTTCTATGGAAACTCTGTCAATAGTTTAACTCTTTACCGATTTTTTTTGGGTCCAAAGCGAAATTTTTATACTACTTCAATGAAAATTAATTAAATTAAAAAAACATTTGAATTTTTTCTATAGGTTTGTATAGGTTGGATAATTGTTGAATTAATTTGTGACTCTAGAATCTCTTAAGAATTAAAAAACTGTAACAAGACATTTTTTTCACACAAAATTTTAAAGCACAGTGTTTTTCTACTATAAATGGCCACTTCGGATTTAGAAATTCAGGGCACTAATCATGTATTCCGACGCGTCTCTGTCTTTCGACTTCGACGCAGCTTTTAACTCTTGACTTCGCCATATCAGCAGCTTCAAATTTCCTGGAATGAGAGTCAGAATCACCTTTCGATTCATAGTGACGATTTCGCGAAATTTCAAGCTGCAGATATGGCGAAGTCAAGAGTCAAAAGCTGCGGCGAAGTCTAAAGACAGAGACGCGTCGGAATACATGGTTGGTGCCCAGATTTTGAGAAATTTTTTACTAGTGAGTCATTTTTTTATGAATATTTCATCACCTATCACGGCTTCTGCTGTTGACAGGTTGCAACAAAAAACCGTACAAATATTTATATATCTGTAGGAGCGGGCAGCAGGTAAGAAAAATTGCTACGAACCCGCAATTCTTATTTTTTGTAGGAATTTATCCTATTTTTTCTCCGTGCAATAGATTCCCATAGAAATCTAGACTATCCAAAATCAACACAAAACTAGAAAGCTATCTCAAATGTTTGTAAAAAAAATTACCTTCTCTGAATAAAAACTTTATGTTTAACTTACAAATACACAGATGAGAGTACAATGATTCCCGACGAATTGGGTGAGTTTCGTTTAACAGTCATACAAACCAAAGAGAAACAAAAAAATATATATTATATCTGAAAAAATACTCGTATTTAAACTTTCTGTTGTTCATTTTATTTATTTTCGTATTTTATAAATACACAAAGTTTCAAAATCAAATACCTTTAGTTCAATGAGAAAAAAAATCGTTTAATCCAAAATTCAAATTCATTTTAGTTTGAGAAAAAAAAATTTCCATGAAAATACAGTCAACTTAGAAGTAAAGAACATAACACCACAAATAACACTAAACACTATTCCTAAAAAAAATTGGGTGGCACATACACCAATTCACAAAATCGAATGCGCACGGAAAACTTATAAAACCATTAAAATATTTCTTTAGAAAATTGTTTCAAAAAATTCCCACCCCCAAAATACATTAGAAAAACATCATTGAACACTTCTATTTATGTTGATAATCCCCTTTCCCCTGCTACGTAGATAATAGAAAATGTTGAAAAATAATCAGTGGTTGAATTATGAATGCTGGCCAATAAGCAAATTGCATGACATTTGCTCAAAATATATTACTTGTTATTCTTAAAGAAAACTTTATGAGTTGAATTATTTAGGAATGCAACATCCTGTATAAAAAAAATCCAATTACAAATAAAGCTGGTTTGCATAAAAACCATTTGCATGCAAATAAAAACAACATTATTACCTCATTTTTACGTTGCAAAAAAACCCCATTATTTGCGAGTAGGTATGAGAAACATCAGGGATGGATTTTTTTTTACACAAAAGTGTAAGCCCACAATTTTTCAGGCTTTAGGGAATTAAAATACATTTGCATTTCATTACTCTTCTGTTTTGTAAACTACAATAAAAATATTAAAAAAAAAAGATTGTACAGGTGATTCAGAGAAAAACAAAGGATTTTTTTATTGCATAAAGGAAATTTTCATTATTTATGGAAATATTTATAGTAGGAAAACATAGCAAATTTCTTATGCTGCGAAAGTTTGGTGAAAACTTCTGGGAGTGGCAAAAGCAAAACTCATAACTTGAGATAAGTTTGTTGTCTCCTCCTAATTTTTGAGCTAGAGCTTTTAAAAACCAATTTCGTGTAAACATTTTCGTCTAAAGCAAAATTAAAAGTAAAAATATGCATTATAGACAGAAATTACAAAAAAAAATGCGCCGCAGGTGAATACATTTGACTGCAAAGGTAAGATACATCCTTAAATTCACCTAAAAAGTTTACCAAAGAAGAGTATCTCAATGTTGTGTCCTTAGTGAAATCTCTTTCGCTCCTCCTCCCCCTCGGCACCGCGTCCATAGCTTTTCGGACCCCCTCCCCTCGTCGCTCTTTTGCACGATTATTTGTATGGAAAAACAAAATATGCGTTTTTCTTTGCAGTCCTGAAACTTTGCTTTGCTTTCTACCCAGGAATATTTTTATCGCTTTTGAAAAAAGAAAATTATTGAGATTGAATTTTGATAACAATCTAAACTCAATTAACTCAAATCGCTGAAATCTGAGAAAACTTTAATTAGAAAAATTTAGAAAATGAGTTTTCAGGGAAATTCATTTTTAATTGCGCGTTTGGACATAAATTTGTTTTGTGCTATTTTAACTAGTGGCCACCAGTACCATTCATGCATGTCATGAATGAGCGTAATGTTACAAAAACGAACTCCAAGGCGTTAATTATGTACCAGATTTAAGTTTCATGCATGTGAACAGTTTATCAATTTTTAATTGGACCAGGATTTACATTCGTTTACAGTGCCACCACCATAGCGAAAATAAATGGCATCCATCAGATAATTATAGGCAATGCGAAGCCTATTTCTGCATTTGGTCTGAATTCATTCGCGTGTGTATATTTTCCCTCAGTGCTTTCACATTTATTTTCCTTTGCAGCATAAAAAAAATTTAAAAAAAAACTCCCTCCGGCAGAGAAAAAACCTATGCTCCAATTAAACATTTAAGTACCCATATAGGACCCAATTCTCTGCACGCCATGCAAATCAACGGCTATCAAATAAGGATAATTTTTCCACGTTTTTCCAGAACCCCGATTTTTACATTTTCTTGCAGAATTCGTCGTGATATTCTTGGCTCTAAGGATATCTAGTAATCAATACGAATGGGGTTGACCTAGTAAAAGTTTTTAGCCACGATATCGGCATAACTTTGCTAGTCATCTATTTTTAGCATAGATTTTTATCAATGTGAAGTTATGTATTTTCAATGGATAGTCTATATTGCCTAGTCAACGAGTGAGTATAGTATATTCGAATATCCTTTTTGTATCCTTTTTGGAATTGGTCAGTGAAACGGCATCGAATGCAAATTCACTCTAGAATAATAACGGAAAATTGAGTGCTATTAAAATACTATTCCATCATGCCGCTGAGCTGCAAGCCCTTCGTGATGTATTAAAAAATAAAAATTCCTTTTAGCCACCGGAAATAGATTCATCCAGGAAAAAATGTGAAAAATTCTAATCTATACCTGCGTAGAAAAAAAAACTTTACATATCAGTAAAAAAAAATTCATTCCATTCACTTTGAAGCTGCATAATTAACTTGCATTTCATTTCAGTTGTATTGCAGAGAGCCAAAAATTTCTATCCATTTGAAGTATTTTTTATATTAGTGCCTTTTATACTCGGAAATATTTATTTAGTATAAGCGTAAAAAAATCCTTTTAAAATGTTTATATGGAGAAAACATGTGAAATAAAAAGGCAAAAATACATTTTTGGGCGTGGTATATCAGAAAGAAAAGCGAAATAAATATTTTTTTTGATTTCTTCATTCCTTATATCGCTTTGTTGTGATACACAACGCCCAAAAAATTTTTTTTTGCATTTCAGTACCTTTTTTAATAAAAACTTTTGGAAAAAACAAAAAAAAATTCACCGAAAAACTTTAAACTATTAGACCACTACGTACCCCCATGTAGTAAATAATTAATGTTTTCGGATGGAAATCATACTCATCATACTAATATATCATCATACTAATATATAAAAATGAGTTGGTGTCTGTCTGTCTGTCTGTCTGTTCCTCTTTCACGCAAAAACGGCTGAACCGATTGACTTGAAATTTGGCATGAGTGTCTGTGGTAGTTCTGGTTCCAACATAGGCATACGGAAAAGTAGCGCGAGGGGTGGGGGGAGTAAGGGGAGGGGGTAAAGTGATTTCGAAACTTACTTTTTGCGCTATGTTACTCTTTCGCGGGGAAACTACTGAACCGATTGACCTGAAATTTGGCACAGATGTTCGTCGGGGGTCCAGCCCCAACAAACACCCATTAAAAAGTAGCGCGAGAGGTGGGGGAGTAAGGGGAGGGGGTAAAGTGATCTCGAAACTTAGTTCTTCCTCTGTGTTACACTTTCGCAGGGAAACTACTGAACCGATTGGCCTGAAATTTGGCATAGATGTTCGTCGGGTCTCCAGCCCCAACATAGACCCATTAAAAAGTAGCCCGAAAGGTGGGGGAGTAAAGGGAAGGGGTAAAGTGATCTCGAAGCTTAGTTTTCCCTCTATGTTATTCTTTCGCGGGGAAACTACCGAGCCGATTGGCCTGAAGTTTAGCTCCAACATAGACCATAAAAAAATTGGAAAAACTTAACCCGACAACGACGGGTATGCAAGCTAGTCTAACATAACAAATTTTGGAACACATTTTCAAGGTTCAAAAAATGACATTCGACTGCAACTAAAATTTTTGGTGGTAAAAATATGTATCGAAAGAGTGAAGGATGTTTGAAATGTGCCTGGCTTTTTTCTTATTCTACTATTACTATACAAGTAACAAAAATACAGTCTAAAATATCACCTCGGATATTAACATCCTCAGAAATCACATTTTTATTACATATAACATCAATTAATTTCAAATAATTATAGACTTCATTATCATTAATGTGCTTGATTGCCAATACAAGGACAACACTTTTGCCGACATGCTAATTATAAGAACCATAAAGGTCCTGGCTAATTAAAGGCTTATTTGATCACTTAAATTGAAGCTGATGTGCATCATTAGTAGTTATTGCAACTTCATGACATGCACTCTGTTATTATTAACATTTCCGTTCATGATTCTCATTAATTAGGCAAAAGCCGTTTGCACCGATTTTGTTTTATTTTGCCTTTTAACTCCGACACAATAGAAATCAAGGGCCATCAATTAAAATGGATGTGATAGTATCAGAATAAAAGAATTATTACCTTGGGATACTCCAATTAAAAATCTTTGGGAAAAAATATGAACCCTTCCGGTGGATACTTCTTTTCAGGATCAACTCAACTCAGTTATACGGAATCTCATTATGAAAAGTTTGCCGGACTGAATTAAATCCCAGAAAAGGTTTCCAATACACTTAACGATGGAAAAAAAAGGTAACGAAGAAAATCCCTCGAGTGCCCATAAAAAGGGGAGAATCGCTTGAGAGAAAGATAAATGCCTGGGAATACGTCAAGAAAGCTAATTATTCAAAAAAAGACGAGAATACTCGTATAGATCCCAAAAGGTTGCGGTAGTTTTTAATGGAATGATGCCTTTTAACTTATTTTCAAGGTTTCCAATTTAAAGCTACTCTCGATTCGGGACAACCGACCAACAAACGTGAAGTTTTCACTTTCCCTTAACGATTTTCTTACCCTCCATTTACATACCTATATTTATTTATCTGGTTTTCTTTTTCTGTATCCTTATTTTATTTATAAAAAAAAAGTAAAAATAAAAATGCTTTTCCTGGTTAGTTTCCACATGGTAGCACAATGACTGTAAATCTATTATCTATATTTGAAAGCATTGATTTTTTGTCAGTTAAACCGATTCTTATATAACCGTTCTATTTCAAAGTTGAAGCACGTTTTCGGATATGGAACACATTTAAAGATATTTCCAATTATGGATATAAATTGTTAAATTGAATATGTCTCCGCAAGTAAATAAAGGTTCACTGATTTCAATTTAAAATTTTTGCATACAATATAATCTTTTTTTAAAACCAGGTTACTGAATCGAAAATCAAGTTTTTTTGATTTAATTTAAATACATTTAATTTTTAAAAATGTTTTCTCTAAAAGAAGTGTTGCTAATCAAACTATGAATGTTGATTTTATTATTATTGCGAAAAATTCGAAATCTAATTGGATTATAAACACAGCGGATTTACCGAAACCAGGCACTGTATTTCTGGGAGAGCTTATAATACAATTCTAAATAAAAATATTTTATCAAAAAATCATTCATCCTATGGAAATTATTTGCAAAACAATGATGGGAGCTGATGGGAACAGCATATAACTTTCTGATGGCAACAGCATATAACTTTTTGATACTAAAACTTGCAGGTCTTGTGCGATTACCCCAGAGTAAAATACAGTGAAACCTATCAAGCCGGATCCTGGATACCCCGCAAACCTCCGTAAGGTGAACACAACCCCAAACTCTACGTAAGCCGGAGAATCTCAAGAATAAAAATTCTAACTCGAGAACGATTTGAAATTTTGAGCTCAGGTATGCGAAAAATCGTGGGAAATTGCATAAAATACGTCACGCTAATTATCGGCCTTCAAACTCCCCCGCCCCTGCTTTTTTGTGATTTTCCTATGGAGTTTTATACTGCCGTCACACTACCGCTGACATTGACGCCACAGTCAATCAACCCCCCCACCCCCTCTCATACCCCTTATCTAACTTCGTCACAAAAGAGTTTTTGCTCAACCATTATTTTGTAATGATAGTGACAAAAAAAACTGGGGCCTTATTCTAGAACTCGTACCGAGTCAAATCTCTACCAAGTGGTACAAAAAGCGATTCTTGAACTCGGAAACGAGCGATCTCTCTCAAAAGATAGTTTCAGATTCATGTTGACCTCACTCGGCAGGTTAAACGTCACCGTGTATTTACTCGCAAGAAATCGCTTGTTTCCGACTTCAAGAATCGCTTTTTGTAGCACTCGGTAGAGATTTGACTCGGTACGAGTTCTAGAATAAGGCCCCAAAAGCAGTAACGTTAATCTGACTGTGGCGTTCTGTGACCAATTTGTGACCCCATATATTTTGCAACCAAAGTTGTACGACCGTCTCGTAACCGGTATGTAACAAGTTCTGGTTACTTGGCGTGTGTTTTCCACTTCCGATAAACAGAATTTCAGCAAAAGTGGATAGAATCGTACTAATTTAGGGACCGTTTACATTTGCAAATTTTGTCGCAATTTCTTTCTCAGGACTTACTATCCCACACTTATTCGTCTATCGCAGAATAAGTTCACTTAGGCTCCGTTTACACTACTGCGCCCGCAATCTGCGCCACAGACGGACAGACGGACAGACAGACGGACAAACAGACGGACGGACATGCAAAATTCAATTTTTTTTATCATTCTAAACACACTGGTGTAATTCATTTTCGTGTGTGATGACGGGATCTTGGCGTTACAAACGGTAAGGCAAAGTTAATATACCCTTTGGTTTCACCATACGGGTATAAACAATTTATAATCAAACCCTCATATTGTTTCAAAAATCTAGATAGGAAATCGCATTCGGAAATATACCACGAATATAATTTTCATTCACAAAATAAAATTCTATGGAAATCTATATTTGATTTCTCATTTAATCCTGAAAATCCACTAAAGAGTACTTTAAATCTAGTCCTGCTTTTCCTTCCTTTTTTGTTATCAATATATTATTTACAGTTCAATTAGATAGGCGCCCAATAAATTTTAAACAGGATTCACTCTAGGAATGTAATAAAAGAAGGTTAATTTAAATTTGATTAAAAATGCATGAGATGTTTACACGCTTTTTGCTAAACGAAATGAAACGCACGTTTTGTTCAAATAAATAAATAAATTAATTAATTAAATGCAAAACCAATGAAATTTTATTTTATTTTTAACCATACACAGAATTTAATGTTAATTAATGATTCATCGTTTTAAATACATATTGTTAATATTGTGGGTGTATTCTCTATATATATTTTTTATAGGTGGCGGATATGAGATATACTGGAATAATAGATGGATCACTATTTATCGGCCAGATGTTGAGTGTACAAATGGCATTATTCATGTTATCGATGAACCATTTTTACAGGAGAGCGATATCCGAGTTAGCGGAGGTAGATCACAATCCCAAATAACTTTAAGCATTCTATTTGCTAATTTATTAATGATTTTAATAGCAAAACTTTTATTATAAAATGACTTTTACTTCAGTTATGATTTATTTCGTGTTAATTTAATACAAAATCAATGATTCCTTTTTTTTTATTATTATTATTTGTTTCGATTTAATTCAATAAATCGAATTTTTAATAAGATTTACACAGACATTACCAAAATTGATTTTAATTTTACTTTTAAATAGAAAATTATTATCTCGAAATTATTATATTTATAATCTAGATACAGAAGAAAACAATAAATTGTATGATAAGAAAATAATAAAAGAATTTTCTTAGATTATTGAGGTTAACGATATTTAAACACGTGTTTTAATAAATCTTTTATCAGTACAATTTAGTTGTATCTTATTCCTTCAAATATCTATTAATTTCTCTCTTCTTTTTTATTATAATTAATTTATTTAGAACGTTTTTTAATTCACAATTGTGTAAGTTTATAATGAATTTGTATGTTTCATGATTTTAGTAATTCTTGTATTAATGGTTGTGCTAGAGGCAAGCATCTTGTACATTTTATTTTGTTCATTTACCACTTAGTATTTGTTTCCTTTACACAAATTTGTTGATAAAAAAAAATATATGAAAATCAGTCAAACATTTTATGAGGTTTTTATGTGCAATCAAATTTGGAAGAGAAAAAAATCTTAATCAACAATTTAAAGGTCTGCTAAAACGTCAGAAAATCTGTGTTTTGTTCATATCGACATTTTTGAGATCTTCTATTATTTTTTATACCCAATATAAAACGTAAATCTTCGCCATTTTTACCGCGTGTCAGTTTTTTAAAACTCTCAGTCGTAACGCCAAGCGATTAGTAAATATTTATATGTTCTTACCCGGCCCTTACACCCGTCCGTAGAGCTGACACAGTCTCGTGTAAATGCACTGACTGCCAGTTCGCTAAATGTATTTTAATTTGTTGTCAGTAATTTGACATTTGAAGTCTGTGCTACTGACAGACTTTACAGTCGCGTGTTAAGGCCGGGTAAGTAATGAGGGGCATATGTTTTAGGCTATGTATCAATTCAATGTTCCCTCTACTTCTCAACCCCTCGCCAGATATTTCCTGAACCATTAAAGTATTTTCAACGCCATTTTCACCCTTGGGTTGGCCTTCTCCTAAGTAAATTTTTCGCCCACTAATGTTGACCCCTCTGCCTGCCTGTGAATCCCTCTGCTACTATCCCCTGAACCGTTGAAGCAATTTCATTTACACGATTTTGAGGAGCAACAAATCAAAGATGTTTTTTATTGCAATCTAAAATGATAATTATTCGTCGAATAACGGGCCTAAATGCTAGTCATTTATAACGTATTAACACTGTTTGAATCACGCCAGCGTGTTTTCAGTAATGCGGCAGTCACACGACGCTATTTTGCCAGCGCTAGTGGCTGTTTGGCTGTTAGCAGCCGTTTCAGCAGCACTGTGTGAACCCTAGTGCGTTGCTACTACCAGCAGCAGCGTGATAATTTTAGCAGCGCTAGTGAAGTAGAGATCGTTCTACTTTGCCAGCGCTACTAGGGATCACGTGATCCTGTCGCATGGTTTCTGAGCTGTCAAAAGCTGATAAGTGGTCAAGTTTGTTTATTGTAACTTGTTATTTTACGTTTATTTATTTAAATTTGTGTGTAACGTTTATTATTTAAAAAATCTCCCAGATTAAAATGTCAAACCACTGTTTTGCTACTTGCCAGCGCTACTAAAGTAGAAATCGAGTGAACCCTGTCAGTACGCTGGCTGCTGTTGCTACTTGCCAGCGCTACTAACCAACAGCAGCCAGCGGCTGGCAAAACAGCGTCGTGTGACCGCGGCATAAATGAACAACTTTGAGAAATTCAAATCCGTCAGTTTTGTTACGGAAGTTGAAATTTGGTACAGTTATTTCTCGCCTCCCCTATATACAAACGGAAATGTTGCTTAAAAAATTACGAAGTTTAAAAAATTACTTTACATAATCCTTACATGCAAGTATATCAGATTCCAGGAATATCAGGAATTTTTGGCTTTTCTTTTGTATTTATTCGTGATTAATTAAAACGCATCTCTAAGTAAGTGGAGTATCGCCTTTGCTCTCGAAATATTTTATAAGCAATCAAACTTTTTATGTTCACTTTCAAATGTCTTGCAAAAAAAAATTTGCCTTGTAAATTCCCTTTCTACGTTTATTATTCCAAAATAAATCATTTTGTAAATTCGTTTTTGAGTTTTTCATATAAAAAAAAACAATCAAAAATTGTGTAAAGGAAAACGTTTCTGTAGTATAGAAATCTAGTTTTAAACTGTAAGTCAATTGATTCATGATTTCAAACAACCAGTTAAAAAAATTGTAATTAAACCAAATAAACATGCTTGTCACAAATACAACATTTCACTGATAATTCTAGCCAACAGAATAAAAACTACGTATATTTGCCTTCATTATTTTAGTTACTATCAAAATCATATTTTATTTGAAAAACATTTATATGAAAAATAGAGCGTTTTCTATGTCCTATTCTTTCAGAAAACCACTAAAATAATACATTAAAAATGATATCAAACTGCCGAATTATATAAAAAAAAAAAACATTTAGAAAAATTTAGTAAAAAAAAAGACAAATTAAATAAAAAAAATACATTTATTAAGACAAAAAAAAATAATCTAGACCTCTTGAAAATAATCATGCATTAAACTCTGTCATTTTGAAAAATCGTGTTCTGAAAATTTTTACAAGAACCCAAAATAAACATAAAACGAAGCTAAATAAAATTTGGTTCAAATGCAGACCAAATCGATTTCGCAATACTAGATATTATTTAATATAGTTGCAGCGGAGAATAGTCGTAAAATTTTAGTTACGTTATGAGAAAAAAGCCCCAGGTGTAAAAGTTTTCAAAACGAAATTATAATTTTTAGGAAAAAAAAGTCATTTAGGAAAAATCATGTGGACAAAGAGAAACGATTAATCTTTTACTAACTTGTTAATTATTATGGAAATATTTTCAAAAAATATCGAAAGTAAAAAAATAAATGAAACACTCATAAATATATCATGATCAGTTATTATTTTCAAAACAAGACATTTCAATTACATCACGCATAATAAATATATAGTTAAATACTACAAAACATTAAATAAAATAAATAAACGAACAAAAAAAGTTATATGAATGATATAAAAACAAGCATTTTCGAAATATTTTAGGTGCTTAATTGCTACCAACACATAAATAAAACCGATGCGGTCTGTGTGCGTGTACCTCACTGACAAATACAAATAAAATACATGCAAACAATGAGCTGCTTTATACATAATATTAAAAATAATTATTTTAAATTAAAAAAAAAATCTTAAGAAAATTCAATGATCTTAAATTCAATATAGACGGAGATCTGTTCAGTTTTCACCAACAAAAAAAAATTACTAAACGATAGCAGAATGGAGAAAAATGAAAAAAAACAACAACACTAACAACATTAATTATAGATAAAAATTTAATAAAAGAAATTGAAAATATTAAATGTTTTTTTTTTAAATTTTTAATGGAAATTTAACAAAACAAAAAAAACTATTGATAAAAAATCGTTTCGTCTTTTTTCATTTTGTATATGTGTACAGAATGTACATAATTATATTTTATAGGTACATTAAACAAAAAAAAATATTATAAATTGCTAATATTAACTTAAAAGTAATTAAATGAAAGAGAAATTTAAAATAATGAAAATGATATTTATATAAAAATTATAATTAATGAATTAAGTTATTTATACTATTAAAAATTTAATACACACATACAATTAAAACAATAATAATTGATGCTTTTTTATTGAAAAAAAAAAATCGCGGTCAAAACCGATATATTATAAATTGTTTAATTTTTCCATAACAAAAGTGCTTTTCTCCCAATTGATTAAATTGACATTTTATTATTATGATTATAAAAATTATATTATGTTAAGTAAAATAACCTAGTGTGCCCGTTGTGTGTGTGTAATATCCTGCTATTAAAATTTTTAGTGTGTATCTACAGTTAAAATTTTAATTAAAAAATATATTTTATGTAATGCAAAAAACCATATTATGGAAAATAAAAAATCATTGGAATATTTAAGTAAATATGAAAGATGAAATGATTGTAACAATTACATTAAGAAGCTTTACAGCGCCTTTTTTATTATTAAATTGCTGAGAGTCTTTTTTGAAACAAAAAAAAAAAAACAATAAAGTCTGAAGAAATTCAATAAAAAATCAACATGAAATTTGTTTTATTGCCTTCATTTAACCTTATTTATCCAGAGTTACAATATGTAGTAATTATAATAGATTATTTTAGTTTTTTTTTAAACTTCAAATGTTTCTTTGAAGCACAATTTTTTCCAAATCCTTTTCGGCCTTTATAGATGTCCAAAAAATACGTCACATTTATGTGGGAATGCCGCTAATATGGCGTTCTTTGAAATTCCATCCAATATATTGTGAAAAGCATGAAGATAGGAAGAAGGGGTTTGAAAAGAGCAAAATTAATGCGACGTATTTTGAAAGACACTACATATTCGAAAAAAAAAACATTTATGTTCTGATTCTGTTTGACATTTTTGTAGAATGGTGCTAAAGTTGCAATTTGAGTTTTTGAAACACGTAAAAACTAGTATGGGAGCACTCACCGAAGGCTATTATACAGTAATCCCTCCAACTGCGCGGTTCCGCAACTGCGCGGTTCCGCAACTGCGCGGTTTAGTTTTTAACACCAAAATTTCGAACTGCGCGGAAAAATTTCGCAATTGCGCGGTTTTTTTTATAATTTTCGTTTAAAAAAACATGTTCCTAACCCCAAAATTTCATACAAAGTAGGGTTCACCGTGCGCGGTTTCGGTTTGCGCACTCTTTTTGTGGAACGTATCTACCGCGCAGTTGGAGGGATTACTGTACTTAATTACTTACTGCTCATTTAAATTTACTTTCATTGTCGCAGCCAGTTTCGTTTTGGCGTGTAGCAAAAACTCTAATCGCCACTTTAGAAGCTTGCATTCGCAGTGCGCGTCAGAAATTAGATTTTCTGAGTGATGCAAGTATTACAACAACTTTTAATGAAAATTAGTTTTTGTTTTTCTCTGATTCACAAAAAAACTTTTTAGTTTACGTACATTATATTTGTATCATTTTTTTATATAAAATCTTTTCAACCTTATAAAATTCTGTAGCAAAACTTTTTATAAAATTGTTCAACCTTTAGAAGAATTGTTCAACCTTAAGAAGTCAATATAATTTATTGATTTTCTAAAAGTAAGTATCATGCTTTAATTTCTCTATAATTTGGTTTACTTTTTTTATAACGATTTGCTCTGTAGATGAAAAAAAAACTTTTAATTTTACAGTTTTTTTCGTATTTTGACAAGATTTTCAATGTTTTTTTTTCAAAAACGATTTCAAACCACAAAAAAAACCAAGGAAGAATGTAAACAAATCAATTTTTCACTAATATTGCATTACAAAAATATATTTTTGCAGAGATCAAACTTAAAAAAACTTGATGGAGAAAATTTGTTTTTAAACTTTCGCGGTTAATATTCATACTGAATCTTTTTAATTAAATCGGTTATTTACCGCGTGAAAATTTTAATTCAAAATATATATTTTGAATACTGACCTGACGTTTCGGACAAAACTATGTTGTCCATGGTCGTAAATAACCGATTTAATTAAAAAGATTCAACTTGATGGAGAGGTAATATTTTATGCGGTATAACAAAAACATTTGAATTGATGATTTTCCTAAAACTAATAGATTAAGAATGTAAAATGAGCTTGCAGTGAAAAAGTTAAACACAAATAGAATAAAAGAAATGTTGTGCAAATTGATTTTATTACTAACAAAGGCTTAAAACATGTTCGAAGTGAAATTTTATAGTTGTAAAATGGATCGATTACAAATAAGAATTTATTAAACATCTTATTGTGGATAGTAGGTTAGTAACACTAAAAAAAAATCAATCAGGATTTTACTATGAAACTTTAATGGAACGAAAATAAAATTATTACACTTATATTCATCTGTTATTTCAACGTTAAATTTTATTTGTTTTTCCATTTTAACAAAATTTTTAATTAAAATATCAAAGTTATTGATTGGTATCCTCGATTCTGATTTCATCGGATTATATACCAAAATTCAAATCGATACAAACGGTTGTTTTAATATTCAATCATAACTCTGTAATATCTGAATTATTTTGAATTATTAATAAAAGTAACAAGGCTATATTCAACCAAATGAATTGTATTTTATGGGAGAAGTATTTTGTTTTTCATTTTAATAAATATAATATTATATGACATCATCAGGATATTAATTGTTCAGTTTACATCATATTTTATCGGATAATAGTCCTGGCCAGTCCTATAAAATCAATTCCAGTTAATTAAGTTGCAAAATTAATACAAACACACAAAAAAACTGCAAAAAAAACATTTTTAGTTTGATTTGTATGTAAATTACTCCTTAATGGATAATGGATAGAAAAACAATCTGTTTTTTAAAGATTTTATTTTAAATATGTCAGCGTTTGTTTTTCATATAAATAAATTGTTGAATAGTAAATTAGTAAAAATTTATTTTGTAAGTATTGTATATCAAATTTTAATAACGCTTCACTAAAAAAGATGATTTCCTTCTACTATATATTGTTAATAATTTTCAGAACAATAAAAGACTAATCACGGTGTTAAAATTATTAATAAAAATGATACAAGTCTAGGCAATAAGTAGTTAAACTATAGTTTTATTGTAATATGACTTAAAATTGATAGCTACATGAATAAAAGATTTCACAAACAAATTGTTATTTTTTATTACAACAAAGTAGGTATCACTATCCCTTACCTTACAATTATGTAACTAAACGTACGATCAAAAAAATACAGAATATTGAAAACTATCTCAAAGCTGGTTTTACTATATGTCCATATGATCTTTAAATAGGGTGACCATATTTATTTTCGGTCAATCCGGGACAAGATGCGAAGAGAAAGAGGCGACGCGGATGTTTGGGAGGATGATTGAAACGGAACACAAATGAAACAACAAATTTTCTATAAAAAAAAAGAACTTGAAGAAAACCATGGAAATATGCGCCGCAGGGAAATTTTTTAAACAAGATGTGGCGCAATGATTTAATCAACAACAAAACAGTCTCAAGCGAAGGTTTACTTAATTTTTCCATTAAAAATTCTTAACGGAAATTGTAAAAATACCAAAAAAAGAAGTCCATCGGAGTTCAAATTCTTTGAGATACGCGCGCCGTTTGTACAAATTCGCTGAACAAAATGCTCCACAGGCGAAAAAAATGTATTTTCTTGTCTTTTCATGGTTTCAAAATAATTTTTTTCGTGCTTGCAAATAGATTTTCGGCTTTTCGACACGCCTCCACCCCTTCGTCCAGCCTTTTTGCGATTTTTTGATTTTTTATTCAGTGTTACGGCAACTAAATTGAAAATTTACAAAATGAATTCACTGAAAAGAAAAAAACTGTGGAATTTCTGCAATAGTTTCATAAGGAATTACGTTGTATGTCGAGCTTAATTGAATTAATTATTATACTTTTAGTAGCACCGTTAACATTCGAATTGAAAAAACGAATTATTCTGCTAAGCACTTCCATTCGCTTCCAATCACACTTTGGAAGGATGATTTTGCACCCTACTATATCTGCTAATGACGCTGGCGACAAAAGTCCTCGAGTTGACTTCGAGCCCAGCTAGTTTTTAGCAAATTTGTGATTTTTCTCGAATTTAAACCCTCGGAGAAGTAAAAATGCACTATAATTAAATCGGACAAACGGCTGTTTACGATAGAAAGTGAAGCACAGCAAAAATGGGACCGCGTAAGTGGAAAAAAGTTCTTCGGCTTGTCGCAAATGTGACAGCAGACGGCATTAATTTCTTTGATGGATTTCCTAACCTTATTTTAGTAATAAAATCGAAGCAAAAGACCACCCGTCCGCCGAAAATGACCACTCAAACACTGCTGGATTTCGATTTGGGTGAGAGTTCATCGGACAGCGACTTCCGGATCGAAGACCACGACGAAAGCGATGATTTCTCGGACAATTCGCAGGAACGCGACAGCGGGGGTGAAGAGGAGGAGGACGACGACGATGAAAGTGATTCAGACAGTGGAACCGACTTATCAGACCTAAGGGCCACTCTCTTTGGGTCTCCCAAACCCAACCAGGAACAGAAGAACATCAAAGACGTCCTCGAACAGGCAAAATCCTCTGAATCCATCAAAGACAAGGTTTGTGTTTTTTTTTAATTATCCGTTGAGATTCGTCTAAATCACGTTTACTTTCAGCTTCCGACAAACCCGATTTGCTGTGCTTGCTTGGGGGACAGAAGCGACGACACCAACGAAATTGTGGAGTGTGACGGATGTGGAGTGTCGGTCCACGAAGGATGCTACGGGGTCAGTGACTCTGCTAGCGTTTCCAGCACGATTTCGTCCTGTTCAACGGAGCCCTGGTTCTGCGAAGCTTGCAAGGCCAACATTACTGATCCGTCGTGCGAGCTGTGCCCCAATAAGGGCGGAATATTTAAGGAAACCGATGTCGGAAAATGGGTCCATTTGGTCTGCGCTCTGTACGTTCCAGGAGTGGCTTTCGGGGAAGTCGATCAGCTGTCATCCGTGACACTGTTCGAGATGCCTTACAGCAAGTGGGGCGCCAAAACTTGCTCTCTTTGCGATGATGCGCGATTCGCGAGGACTGGAGTTTGTATCGGGTGCGATGCTGGCATGTGCAAAACGTATTTCCATGTCACTTGGTAAACAATTGCTTTGAAAATGTGGAAAACTCTTAATCACGCAAATATTTTCAGTGCCCAGGCAGCGGGTTTCCTCTCTGAGGCGCATTCTGAAGAAGCCGATCACGCAGATCCATTCTATGCCCATTGCAAGGTCCATTCCGACAAGACAATGATAAAACACCGGAAGCGGAATTTTAACACGTTGCGACTTAGGATGGAGCAAAGGAAAATGCTGAAATTGGAGCAGCAAAACGAGAAGCCAACCGATGAACAATTGAGGATTCAGAGGAAGTTGCACAAGCATCAAACGAAATACAAGTCTATTAAGCAGATCAAAAATGATCCATGGGGTGGGTTTTGCTAGATTTTTTTTTTTAAATTCATCCCTATTAACTTCCATTACTTAATTTTTGTAAATTCCCTGCAGTTCCGACTCAAAAAATGCCAAGACTGTTGACTACAAGCGCGACTGCTTGCAGACGCCTAATGCTAAAGGCTGAACTAATGGGAATCGATACCGTTGCACTGGAATTTCAAGAAGCTCAAGTAAAATTCTGTTTCCTCAGGCACTGTTGATGCATTGCTGATTTAAATTTTACTCCACAGATGGCTGCATTGGCCGATGTTAGAAAGAAATGGCACATACCACCGGCGTTTAGCGTTGAATTCATTGGTTATTATTTGGATCGAATAACACGATCAAAAGACCTAAAATCAAGTTTAGAAAATCATGTCGAGCTGAACAAGAAGCTTTTAAGTGAACAGCAAATTCTTAGAGAAGAATACGATCAGGTAATTGATTTGCTTTTGTTAAAAAAGTCGTTATTGTTACGACAAGTCTTTCTTTTCCAGAAAATCAAGCAAAACACGGACGTCATAGCTAAAAACAACCAACTCAAAGATCAAGTAACCGCCATGCACAAACAAATCCAGGCGCTCTGTCCAACTAAAACGCTTCCAACACTTGAAAATATCGGCCGGCCAGTGGTGGTTGTGAATCCGCAAACATCAGCCCCTCCGCCAGCCCGTCCAATGTCGGTACCCACAGCAGCCGCCCTAAAAATGGGCGTCGGCTTTCCTCTCGTTAACCTTGGATCAAAAGATGACACCGGTCGCATCTTAAGCACTCAACGTCAGGGCAACGACGATTTGGTGCATGAGTGTGGCATCTGTAAACGCTGCAATGATCAGCATCTTCTAGCGAAATGTGATACTTGCCATTTTTATTACCATTTAGGGTGCTTGAATCCGCCACTGTCGCGGCATCCAAAGAAATCGAAACTTTATGGTTGGCAGTGCTCCGAATGCGACAAATCAGACGATTCCGATGTGGCTGTCAATCTTCCAAAGGGACCGAGGAAGTCTCGCACAAGATTCAGCAAAGATGGCAGCATCGTTCCAGTGGATCCCAGTTTATCACAGCCGACTATTGAGGAAACGACGCCTACGAAGATAACAGCGGCGGCAGAAGTTCCTTCCTTGAAGCGAAAATCAATTGATAAGAGTCCAAAAAAGGACTTGGGGCCCACAGAGCCTCCAAACGTCAACGGCACAGTAGAATCGCCGCAGGAGAAATCTGTAAAGCAGCCCGCAAAAAAAGTCAGACGTAGTCTATCGGCAAAAAAGGACGAAGGGGAGGTGAAAATGAATGCCAAGCCCGTTGCGCCAACTCCGGAAACTCCTCCCGTTCAAAAAGCAGTAAAACCCACGCCCAACCAAAAACTATCAAAAGCCGACGAACCAAAAAAGACTTTAAAGCCAGAACCGGTAGCGGGGACAACAGAAAGCGGTGCTGAATCTTCAAGTTCTAAGACGAATTCCAACACCAATGCCAGTGCGAATAAAACACCAGCCGCGAAGAAAATCAAAAAGAACCGCAAGTCAACTGGCAGCATCGATACTCTAGATGGAAAAGCAGCAGCTCCGAAGCAGAATCATGTTGAGAAATCAGCGCCCCCAGAAAAGACTACATCAAGTGAAAATAATGCTCAAATAAAATCTACAACGACGACGACGACAGCAACTACCACTGCTAGCCACTCTAGCGCTACAATAGCAACAACCACGAATAGTACTTCAATTCTGACCGCGACAACCGCTATAACAACGGCAACTAAAGTACAAAAGGCGAACACTGAGGGTGGTCTAGATCAGGGGCACAAGCAGAACCGGAAGCGCAGGAAGGAGAAACATAAAAATAAGTACTCATCGGACAATGAGAAGCCATCGGGGAAAGAGCACATCAAGGAGCATAATCGGGAACACAACAAGGAGCATAAACGGAAGCGCAAGAAAAAGACTCACGACATGGAAAATCCGAACAATGCAACGGTCTCCATACCGAAAATTAAAATCAAGGTGGGATGGTTTTTTTTAAAAAAATGTTTTTAGGAGATGCTCGGAAAGGGAAGGGTAAAAACGAGATGCAAAATCCCGTTTCTCTTCATTCCTTTTGATCAGCTTTTGTTTTGCTTTACGATAATTCCGTAATTTCTGGAACATTTTGCATAAATAATTAGTTGAGTAGGGCTGACGATTAGCACAGGAACACTTGACATATAGAAATATATACTGGCAAAAGTTGATAGGCTCCAGGACCAAAGACGCCACTAAAATTTCAGCTCTATTAGTTTTTGAGAAATTTTGTACGTAGATTGACAACAGAAAGACGTTTTTGTAAGATTCTCTATAAAGCAGCCTCCCTCCGAAAGATTTTAAGTAAAATTCAATTCAACCGCAATATTAACAAAATACATTTTTCCACAGTTTAAAACTTTACCCCTTCCTGGTGAGGTGGCGCCTGAGCCGCAATTTTTCTATGTTTCCGCTGATATGGTAAGACCACTGGATACATCACGACCCACATCAGTGGAGACGGTCGACGATTCAACAATAAATGCGGTAGGAAAACCGAAAATTATTTTCACTTTTCCTCCAATTTATTAAAAAATGCTTTGGTTTTAGGACGACTTAGTACAAAATACATCACAAACCAGCGATCATTCGAATGCTATAAGAGCAACATCCACCCCAATCGGACTCAAATCCCCAACAGTTTTAATCGCGACTGGCCACCCGAAGACTCCATCTGGCCCCAAGGTAGCCGTACATCGATTGCCCAGCCCCCGTAAAATAGCCAAGCGAGATTCTGTGGGTGCAGCAGGCAACATTTCAACGAATGAGACACGGAATGCAACCAGTTTGGCTTGTGATGTTTGCCATCAGCCAGGATCAACACAAAATCTTGTCAAGTATGAAATGTGCAATCAAGTTTACTTTTTGTCCCAGATTTAATGTTTTTTTTTAATTTGCAGGTGTGATGAATGTCTAAAGAATTATCATTTCACCTGTTTGGATCCACCATTAAAGAAAACTCCTAAGAAACGCGGCTACTCATGGCATTGCGCCGATTGTGATCCAACGGTAAGCATTTTCAAATTTCTGTCATTTTGAAAGGTGATTTTAAATTCCATTTTCCCCACAGGACATTGAATCAACATAAAATTATGCAAAACACATTAAATGAAAGTGAACAAAATGAAATTATAAAATTTTAGTTGGTTACGATGCGAATGATACTTAATTTGATATTCCTCACATTCATTTTTTTTAAGATAAGGTTTTTTTTGTTAATGAAAATGATTGTGTTTTGAAATTTCCCCTTCTATTATGATGAGTAGAAATGGACTTATTTATTTTATATTAAAATAAAAATAACAAAAAAATAATGACTTCTTTACTGTTAAGATAGGCATTATCGGATAAATGCAGCGACATGTAACTAAATTAAGTTAAGAAGAATTTGCAGAAATATTTTTGTTGCTTTCAGTATTTTTTGCCACATAAATATAAACACATTTCAATTTTATGCGATTAATTGATTTATTTTTTCAATCATTTTCAGATTTGCAGGTGGGAATGTTTTTTTTATCACCGAACCGATAGAATGGTTTACATATGGACCTGTCCATAAAATACGTCACGCTAATTTTAGGTTTTTTGGACCCCTCCCCTTCCCTCGTCATTCTTTTCGCGAGAGTTTTGTACTGGCGTCACGATACCAAAGACTCACCCCTTCTCCACAAAAGTGGCGTATTTTAAATGACAGCCCCAGCCCCAATATAGATACGTATTTGCTTGTGTGTATTTCAGTCTCCCACAAAAATTTTGAACCAATTTCGATCCCGTTTTCATCATTCGGTTGGAAATTACAAGAAGGATTTAGTTTAGTGCACTTTTATCGCACCATCCCAATATATTTAAAAAAAAAATAATAGCTGGTAGAAAATCAATCGTATATTACAAAGTCAAATCAATATGATTTAGCGTTTCCAAGAAAATTGCAAAAAACTGTTTTGTTGGTATGGGGGAGAGGGGAAGGAATGGTGCAATTTTTCCGTTCAAGAACTGTCGAGCCATTTATGAGACACCCAACTGTACAAAATTGCAAGTCTTTAACTCAATCGTTTCAAAAGTTATGAGGCCCTATCACAGAATCCGATACGAATGGTTCGGATCGTAAACTCAATGTTGTTGTTGGTATAAAACACTAACAACAACATTGAGATTACGATCCGAACCATTCGTATCGGATTCTGTGATAGGGCCTATGGTGTTCACGGAAAGATGGACGGACGGACATGCGGAAATCAAAACCTTTGTCATCCCAAACCCTAGTGTAGTTCATTTTTGTGTCCGACGATTGGTTCGATGCTTTACAAATGGTATACTAAATCTAATATACTCGTATATGATTTATAATATTGAGTAATATTAAGGATAAATCTCAAAGCCAAATCAATAAAAGTTTCATATTCAATTTAATATACTAGCAATACAAATTATAATTTCGTATTATTTCATTTTCATGTCATTGCATCGCCCATTTCATCGTCATCCAAGACCAAGTCATCCAGCATTTCCTCCAAAGTAATCCTCGGAATGCCAGACTCCTCCACCTCATCTGTTGTAACGGCAATTTGTTTAGATGTGTCCTTGAAGATGTTGACATTTTGACGCAATCCAGGATCTTCCTCTAAATCTTCCAAGAACTCCAAATAATCCCTAAAAAAAAATTCATTAGCATTTTCTTATCACAAAACTCAATTAATCGATTCGTACTTCATGCCCTGATCGGAGCCAGTGTCCATTTCATCACCAGCCAAGCGTTTCAATTTCCAATTGCGATTATTTTTCCGGCCCTGCTTATCACCGTAATGTTTCTTCACGAGGATCACATCTGGAATTTTATCACGATCCAATTTTTCGAAATCTGCATTATTTATGTTTGCATCTTCCAAATTATACCCCAACACAGAGTCCCCGAGCTTCAAAAGATGACCCAAGTGAGTTTTAGTGTGAATCGTGTTTTCATTGATTCCCAATTCACACGCCTTTACCACCCACACATCGCTTAGTACGTGTTTGTTTGAAATTTTACCCTGGCCAGGGAACGTTTTTCTATTCTTATCGAAAACGACTTCAATGTCCATCACGATGTATTCGACTAACTGTCTAGGGTTGCAGATCGCTTCAAATGGCTGACGATAGTACACAGTGCTGGTCAGTTCAGCAACTACAACAGAAAATATTGTTAATAGGATTAGGGAAACAATTTAAATAATGGAAATATTACTTTGAGCGGAGAGCGGATCAATTAGATGAATGGTGTTTGCGACTCTCTGGACCAAACAAATGGAAGCAATACTTCCGAGCTGCTGCTGAAGCCTTTTGTTCAAACAAACTAAACTATCCTTGGAAATGGGCACGATTTCCACAGAAAATGTGAACTTATAGTTGTAGGAATTACTGTGGATGTCGTGCGAAATCAAACGCTTCGATTGGGCAGATTTTACCGGCAGCATCGTACTCAGAAAGTCGACCATTTTCCTGGCGTGATTCTCGTTTGCGTAGTAGAAATCCAAACCTCCGTGAATGGGTTTGATGCCCAAAGTGTTCTCGTGCGCCTTGTGCTTCAAAATGAGCTGCTCGAGATAGTAGAACGTCTTCTTGTTCTCTGCCCTTTGCCTTACTTGGACCAAACAGCGCCAAAAGTCTTTCGCTTCTGTACGATGGCAATCGTCGCACATTTGATTGTTTATTGTGAACTCAACGATGAATACCTGCTGCAAAATGGTTCCTCCGAGCACCTCTCCGTGAACTGTCAACTTTACTTTTATTCGCTTCGAATGTGGCTCTGTCCAGACAAAGCCAGCGTCTGTAAGTTTCACCTCCTTCAATCCCTTGAGACGCTTCAAACAAATAGCGAGTAGTTCTCTGGACTCCAAAGCACAGTTCACCCATTCGCCAGGAGGTTGCAAATAGCGTTCACAGTTACGACAGAAATAGAGAACCGCCTGCTTTGGAATTCCTTCTGTGATGTCTACATGATTCCGTAGACAGGCTACGCACATGTTCGCCGGATTGGGCTCTATTAGAACACCGCACTCGCAGCATAATCTAAAAATGTATAAACTCGATTTGAATCAATCTTATTTGAACTTTTAATGAAATTTTTTTTGGTATTTTGGTAGTGAAGGAGTTTTTAAGGAATCGGATGTAGAACAATTAGTTTTATTCCCAATTGATTGTGAAAACCATTTCGATGAGAAGATAACCACAAAACCAAATTTGTGTGGATGCTTCAGGAACATTTACTTACATTTTCCCATCTCCCGATGGATTCTCCTCTTTCGAAGTTGCTCCAAAGTCTACGTACTCCATTTTATCGTCCTGCAGTGAATTTAGAATGATTTTTTCGATTTTTCACTAAGTTTTTGGCGATTTTTTACACCAAAACACGTGGAAACCCACTCGCTGTAGTCAACACAAGAAAGTGTCAAAAAACAAACATAACCACACTTTTTCGAATTCAAAAAAAAATTTGAAAAAACATAGGTTATGTAGAAACAAATGAACTTTAAAATAAAAGAAAATCTTTTAACACAGAGTTCCTGGTCTACGTTTTATTATTTAATTATTACT
This sequence comes from Chrysopilus asiliformis, assembly GCA_964034945.1. NCBI lineage: Eukaryota > Metazoa > Arthropoda > Insecta > Diptera > Rhagionidae > Chrysopilus > Chrysopilus asiliformis. The sequence continues at coordinate 3,302,229 of OZ035961.1, forward strand.
AATACGAAAAATCATAAAGAAGTAAAAAACATTTAAAACTTTCCTGGTATTTTTTTTAAATATAAACAGATTTTTATCTATTCTTATTGTAGGTACAGAAAATTGATTGAAATTCCTTGAATGAACAATTGGCAATCTGCAAAAATTGTTTAATAAAGAATAGTCGTTAATATCGTATAATAATCAAAAACGAAAGAACGAGTGTAAATATTTTAGAAACAATGAGTTTTTTTTAAATATTTTGTACTAACTTTAGTAATCTATTGCAGACGTTTAAAACAGGGACAATTAACAAAGTGAAAACTTTAACCCGTAAGTAGCAATGAATTTAGTATGTTTATAAGGTTTTTTTTTCATTTAAAAATTAGTTTTATTTTTCGGAATACAAACTTTGTGTATTTTAAATAGAGCTGGACAATAAAAAAATTAAAAATCTAGAGCTGTGAACAGAATTGACATTTTGAGTTGAATTGTAACGGGAGCGTACTTCATATCCGTTTCATTTTTATCGTTAATATTATAGTTTCGCATTATTCATGGACAATTTAGTAACAAATACGGTGACCATATTTTTTTCGAGAAAATAAAGGGGAAAAAACCAATAAAATCAAAAAAGCGAATAATTTTTTAAAAATAAGAATACGTCGACATCAAATAATTAAAATTTATTAAATCAACAAGATGAATATAGGTAAATATAATCAATTTTTCTTACTTGATACTTTTTAATATTCCCATAACCGTTTAAAACCTTTTTTTTATAATATTTCTATTTGTAATACAGTAGGACATGCTTAAATGCAACACATAATTGCATAAATGCATCCGTTTTCAAGTTCACAAATTTCAAAATTATATTTAATTATACATGAAATTTTTTCTCAAAACATTTCTTAGGGACCCTCAAGTCTATTCGTCCCATTTTGAAGAACCTTCCTTCTATCTGTAAGATTTGGTGAAATATCGTTAATCGGAAGTGGCCAGTATGGTAGCTTTTCAATATTTTTTTTTCTCGTAAATTAAAAAATGGCAACAAGACTTTTCTCAAATTTTTAATCCAAAAAACTAGTGTTTGGAACATTTCTTTTAATAAAAACTTAAGAAAACATATAAATAAATCTTTATTGAATAATTAAATTTTGCCCAAAGATGCATGAAAGTAAAACAATTTATAATAAAACCTTTTTATAGTCTAATTAAAAGCCATTCACTATCCACAGAAAGGACGATAAGTTAATATGGGTATATATTCTTTATTTAGTGTAGGAATTACTGAATAAAATAAACAGGGAACGTGTAAATATTTATAACTGGTTCACTTGGTAATAACACTCACACATTTTTATATTTAGCATGCGTTTTATCGTGGCCTACGCACTGAATATTCACATTCTAAACTTTCGAATATTACCAAATGATTGTTTCCATTTGCTCAGAAACAAAAATTTCAATATTTTTTAATAATTTGATTATGAAAAATTCGGTAATAATATCGGATACGAAATTGCGATTATTTGTTTGCGCATATCAGTAAAAGTTATTAAATCTGTTGGCAAAATGTACTAGTATTTTACATATTGTTTAATATAGACTCGTACTTGTGCATAGAATCACGAATGATATATACAATTTATTTTATTGAAGGTCAAACCAAGACTGTATTCTCTGACGAAATTCACTTCTATTTCGACTCTTCTACGAAATACATTCAAAATGTTGAAACGTCATCTATGCGAAAATTCTACTTGGATAAGATATAAAATGCAATTAAGACAATGCCAAACAGCTAATTTCATTGTAATATCATGTCTACTCTATTATAGTAATCTTATGGCCAATTTGTTTCTAATTTCGAAGGATGTTGGTCCGTTTATGAAAAAGCGAAATCCTTACTAATTCAATACAATATTCAGAGACAATGGTATAAATGCAAACGATTGCTTATCGAATAAAGTAAACTCTCCAGGGATATGACCTCCTTTCTTACATCACCGTTGCCATCCTCATCTTTATACTAGTAGCTTTTTGTCGATTTCATTTGTGTCCAGTACTAGTATGTTATACATTCAATCCTTAACACCTACATACGTGTATCTCACGAAGTTTATACTTTTCCTTCCAAAATATCGATTCACTGCGTATATTTCTTGCATAAAGTCTCCTAATGTGTATTTACAGCAACTTATTTAAGTAATATTACCGATATGACCATTAGGATATCAACAGTTTCAACTAGTTGCTTTTTCGGGTAATCTTATTTTTCCGCTGATAAGCTCAGCACCACAGTCTGGAACGACGATTTCTCTCAAAAATTACATCAAAGCTGCAAAGCATGTAGCGTGGCGCATGGTGGACAGTAGAATCTGATTAAACCAAGCACGAAAATATGTACAAAGATAAAAGTTTGGTAGGACAGTATCTTATTAATGGAAACGTTTAAAAAAATTTATTTATTGAGTAAAATTTTGTATTAAAACTTAAAATCCTGGTATTTTTTGATTTCAATAATTTTCAATCTTAAATATGTCTTATGCCTCTGCTAGAGTATGAGCAATCCAAGTATAGTTTCGTAGTAAACACTCTTTTTTTGCCATAATTCATCCAGAAGAAAATGTCAAGTTGCTAACTCAGCGCGTCCTCGAGCTATTCAAGATACGTACAACGGACAGATAGATATTGATCAGAAACTTTCTATCTGCCCCCATTTTCGAATCGGTCACCGTCATGAATTACAATACTTTCCTTCTATTGCTACGTAGAGGAAAGTAAACATTGTCAAGTATTGTGACTGATTAAATTTTATCCAGTAACAGCACTAAAAATTTAGTTGTGGGTCTTTTTACAGATAAAACTATTGAAAGACCTTTTTTAGGGAGTCAATCCTGTGAGGCCCTAAAACCCTGCCGAATCCTAGTTAAGATGTTGATTTTTTCGGGTAGAGGTTGACCATAAAAAACGTCACGTTTTTAGAGGAGGGGATCTGTAATAAGCGATACTAGCACAAGGTCTCTTAAAAATTTAACGAGGGAGGAAGCGGAGACCAGGGCACTTCCAATTAGCATGACGTATTGTGTGGACAGTCCAGCAAAGCGTATTAGAAAGGCTTCAAAATATATTTATAGCAGCACACCGGATATCGCTATGTTCGTTTAAACTAGTTTTACTGTATTTGAAAAAAAATATTCAAACATATGTACAATGTAAACATATACCTGTACTATATGGTTTTTATTCGAATCGGAAATTATGAACATTAGAACAGATTACCAGACTCAGACAACTGGAGTCGATTCAGAAATCTTTAAAAATCTGGCCAAATCCCGTAAATTCATTGCTCTATAACACTCGAATAGAGAATAGAGAAGAGTAATAAAAGGAAAATAAAAGTGGTCTCGATAACAAATAGTTTGTAAGTAGTGAAGCTATAATTAAGGTAGTCAATATACATCATAGCCAGTGAATGTTGAAGGTTCCGCTGTCACTTTGCGAGCTAAAGAACGCCTTTTTATCATGTTTCCGTAATACCCGTACCACCATTGAGCGTTGCAAACTTCTCTCGTCGTCAAGAAAAGACACGCGCCTGACAATCACGACCCATCCGAAAGCTGCGGCACATGGATATGACGATAGAGAGGCTACTTGTGAGATTTTCCATACTGTAACCCCGTTGGATTTCGTATCATACTGAACTTAATTTGACTATCAGCTTCAATAGAACACACTGAGGTAAAGCTCTTTTGCGACTCTTGTTCTCTATAATAAAAGGTATAGTAGAGAGGCCTATACCGTCGTTGTAAACGGCCATATCAACCATATACGAAACGATATCATCATCATCAAAAGAAACGTCATCATACAAGTCTTCTATATATCCGAAAGACCAAGTCTAGTGCGGAGCGGTTGGTTGGTTGGTTGGTGTCCAACGAACGCTTATTGAAAATTAAAGTGGTGTGGTATTTTGTTGTTGTAATTTGCACGACAACGTATATTATACAGCTTTTGACTCAACTTGAACGTTGTAGCAGCTAACGTAGCGGCTTTTAAGTACGTACTACCCCCGAGTTATAGAGTATAATACACACCTTTTCAAATTCACTTACAGCACAGTACATATTTTTAGCAGATATCTGTCTATTAGTAATAATAAAATAAAAGCGAAAATTGTACAAAATATAATAAGGTTCATATTTATCGCATAGAATATGAAATTCAGTTGTGAAACCGAAACACGTCTATAGTATATTAGTGAATTATTTTTACACACAAAAGCAAACTAATTTTGTTTTTCTTATCAATTTTGTTTTTGCAGTTTGAAATTCTGAGTAACATTCAATCTTTGCAAGGTCGGAAAGAGTTTCCTGGATGCCAACAAATCAAGGAGATTCATCAAAATAAATAAAACGGCATGGAATCAGGAACGTAGGTATGAACCCTATCCATTTATTAGTGTATCGTTTATTTTATCGACTTTTTAATAGTTTCGCAACAAATATTGGATTGTTTCGTAGACGGTAAACGATATTGTCGTTTCTTATTCATCCATCCAGCCCAAAAAAGAAAAAAAGAACGAAAAACTCCAACCAGCAATCTTTCATCCAAGCAAGCACTCGGTTAGTATACTTGTATTTATTTATGTGAACAGCCAGCACAGACTATTGAACAAACTAGCTATTGACCCTTATCACGGAATAAAAAGCATATATAGGTAAATGTTTCATTGCTTTAGATTTATTTTTACATTTTCTGAATTAATGATAAACTAACCGAATATATTTTTGGATTTAACTGAATTTTTAGTTGAAAACAAACATCAGATACGAGTACTAAAATTAATCAAACTATTTAATACTTATACGATTTAATAATTTGCGTAAAACAATCTGCTGATGGTTATCAGAATTATGTTGAAAATGTGCAATTTATCGAAATGAATACTTTTGATAGTGTAAAATACATTTGTTTGTTTGACTCGTGTGATTTTTTTCTTCTTAGTGCTTCAACATGAAAAGTGTGAAATAATGTGCGTTTTCCCCCCTTCACACGATTCACACGAGTTTTCCTACATGAGGTTTGCTTAAAGCTTAAACATTTCAAATGATCAAAAGTTTTATTTGTGTATCCAATATGTTGTGTAGAATTTCCATTTTATTTCAATCATTAACTGAAGAAAAATTAATTTTCCCTTTCTGACGATTTGTCTTTCTTGTCAGTTTCAATGGAAATCTTATCATTATTTTTACGGTCACCATCGTTTTTATATTCGCATTCGCCATGTTATTCTTGCTCGAATCAAAACGACACCAAGCAGAATTTGTAAGAAAATCTTTTTGCTGCTGTAGGCTATCTTATATTGTGTTGAACTAATTAAAATACAAATTGTCATCAATTGGATATACAAAATTGATGATATTCGGTCGACATATTGGTGTGTGATTATAAAAAAAGAAACTCTATCATTGAACATCTGTAGGATTTTTTTACAAAATCATTATTGAATTATTGATATTTCGAATCGAAAATCAAAATCCAATGTGATAGATATGAAAATAGATACTGTTTTAATCAAAGTGAGTGAAAAAACTGCGACATTATAATTACTTAAACGAGCAACAAGCTCTGACATTATTATATTCGATATAAATTGCGTTACGTAAAAAGAAATTTTTTTCCACTATCAGTTCGTATATGATAGTCGACAAAAGTTTGTGATGTGCATTTTTAATCTCACGTTCGGAATTAAATGTAACAACATTTGCAATTGTTTTTTCTACCCAATAAACGGATACTAAACATTTTTTGTGAGTATATTTGAGGATTTATCATGGATGTGACTTGAAATCATACTTCAAATTTAAGACCACATCATAATAATTTGTAATATTTGTTTATCGCTGTTACTTATGAGTTGTTTTAACGTGATTGTTTTTTATTTGTAAATTTCTCGATAGTTAAACTCTGCGATCTACAACTTAATTAAAACATATTGCCTAAGACTGTCTAGGTAATCATGAGTAATGTCCGAATTAGGATTTGATTGTTTGTTTGATATCGTAAAAGTCGAAAACGGTTGAATGAAACTTGTCGGGAGAATTGAAGAATATGCTATCGGTGATTTCAGCTACACAGCCTCACCCTTCTTCCCCTCCAACACACACTTTTGTAGATAGTGAGCTTTTTTTACTATCACGAGCAGATTTCTGACTATATTTACGTTAATCCTAAACTCCGCTTTACATATCAATCCTAAACTCCGCTTTACATATCAATCCTAAACTCCGCTTTACATATTACCCTTCCTAGGGTCATGAGTCTCAAAGGACACCAAAATCACCACTCTACCGAATTTCAGAATTAATCGTCTGCGGCGGGCATTTTCTTTTGACACTCGCTTGCAGTTCTTTCTAAATATTTTGCCTCTGGCGCACACTTGTTCATCCATATTTGAAACAAATTTTTTTTGTTAACACGTTGACGGACAGTAGAAACAAGTGAAATTCGAAAATTGACACTATATGTTTTTGTAATTTTTAGAATATTAGAAGTATAGTTTTACTCTTTCTGCTTAAATACACTTAATTTTGATTAATTCAGCACCTTTAATTAGGTTGCGGCTACAACCGTCATGGCGCCAGCGGACTCTAGACACTATGTAATGGGACGATGGCGGCTATAACAGCAAAAATTTAAAAACGTAAATGACAGGTTTAATGACTGAAATAAGCAATTTTTTGTGAGCAACAAAGTATTTTTGGGAGTTTTACACGAAATGTTAGTTCATGATCAAACAAAAATAAATAAATGACAAATAAATTTATTATAATTTTATAATTATTATAATTGAAGAGAAAACAAGATCGCACTACTCCGTTCACAACCACGTGCATACTCAATGTGTTAACCTTGCATACTAAATTTTTTTTCGAAAACATGACACTAGGCTTCTACTTGTACGCTGGTAAATGCACATTTGTGCTGCTACAGCCGCAGTGTCTAAAAACGACCGTTTCGTATTGGAGGGCTATTGCCGTCATGTCACATAGTGAACTTGAACTTGACGGCTATAGACGCAACTGTCCGTCAACGTGTTAACACTAAGGTAACTGTACCATATTCCGTGCCATTAAGGGGTCTGCCACTTTCAGTTGAATTTGTGCTTTTCCAAGATAAAGCAGCAATGCAAAACTTTTTTTAGCATAAGTTAATATCAATTCTGTGTAGATTTTTATATGTGTTATACTTGTAAAAATATATCTTATATTATTTATTGATAAATTTGTTAACACCCTAATTGTCTGTAATTCCGTGCTAAAAAAATGACGTTGTATTTAATTCCGTGCTAGTAAGTACCTAATTCCGGCCTATCTATGGGGATTGCAGTTTTGCACACAAAGCAGTATGAAAGAGCTTAAGTTTTATGAAATAAACATAAAAACAGCTAATATAGCGGCGTAAATCGTGAAATATCCAATATGAAGAAATTTAAATTTAATAATTTGAATTTTTTGAAAGTATAAACACTTAAGTATACATAATATGATTTTCCTTCCTATAAAACACAACAAATATTTAAATAAGAAAAACAATATTTATGCAGATATGTATTTATTCGATTATAGAATATAATATATATTTTCTATAATACAAAAATAAAATAAAAATCACAATTCATTGCATTGAAGTTAATATAAAATATATTTTCTTAAACAGTTGCATTATTTGCTCAATTAAAGTCTTGAATAGAATAAATTCCTCTATTATTTAAAAGCACTTGAAAGTTAATTTTCTTCAAGCCATCTTTAGCGTCATAAAAAGGACCTCATCGTGTTCAGGCCAACGCCAGTTGGCTCCGCACATTGTCATTGTTTTTAATTCGATTGCGAATTCCGTCTTTGTCACGGAATATTGTACACGTCTGATTAAGTCGGGAACCAAATTCCGTGCTAGGTAAAATTAGTAGAATATAAATATAATTTTAGTGTTTTTAATCAAAACTTGTAGTAAAAATATTACTCTTTTATTTTATAATAATAAAGTTACACAATTCCCGGATTTTACACAAATTGTAATGAATAACAAAAAAAGTGGTTTGAAGAAGATTCTCTTATAGTATAAAAAAAAGTTGTTGATAAAATCTCAAATAACTAAAAAACAGTAAGAAAAAATGTGGTCCGGAATTCGCTCAAGTGCACCTCTATGGTATACTTTATTTAATAAAACCGATAACTAATTATTTATTTTATGATTGATTGCAAAAAAACCCAACGAAAAACTAATTATTATTCGTCAATTCCGTCCTAGGCACGGAATAATGTACACGTCAGATTATTTAGTGAACGTAATTCCGTCCGACAGTAAAACGGCCTGTTTAATAAAAAAAACACAGAGTAACACTTTGATACAAATAAAAATACTTAAAAAAAGGCATAATTCTAACAAAAACAAAGATGTGGTTAGAAATGACTTACCTTTTACTTTTTGTGATCTTAAGAAAATTGCTTCAGTTCCTTGACGATTCACACAACACGTTTACTTGGCACAGCACTTTTCACAGAATTACTTATCAAAATAGGATTATTAGTTGTAATTGATATACAATAATATATACTACACTTCATTTTTAGACACAGTAAACATTACTGATCAAGTTTTGTCAAGTGATTTCCTCAAAAGTTGATCAGTTTTCTTATTTTATGAGTTTTAATGAAATGGGACGGAATAATGTACTAGGCCGTAATAGTGTACACTTACCTTATTAGAAAGTCGAATGAGGTAAATTTAGCGCTTTTCGAAGTTTAAACTCCTGTAAAATCTACAAATCATAACAAATTTTTAAGAAACTTTCTGACTTTTCATCATTTGTTATTCCAATCCACATTTTTGGTTGAAAAAAATTAATATCTTGGGAAATATTTTAAAAGTCTGCAGCGAGAATTTTATCCCCTAATCGTTTTATATCCTTTAATGAATGTTCTATATAATAAACAATGTAAACAACAAAAAAATAATTTGAAAATTGGATTCAGCGACCCCAAAAACCTCCAGATGAAATTTTTTCCGTAAAATTTGAGGAAAAGGGTAATCACATTATCCTTACAGGACCTTCCGTTGACCTTACAAGGACGAAGTGCTGTATTGTCACCGGAACTTCGCAAGGTGACGAAATTTAATTTCCGTATGTTTCATAGTTTCAGAAATATAAGCTTCCAACGGTTTTAAAATAGACATAGCGACCACGTAATTTAATAGAAAGTGTAAAAAGTCTTAAAATATTTGTCAAAACGGTTTCATTTATATATTTATTGTTATAATGAAATCTACAAAAAATGGAAAAGCGAAAATTTTATCCCTTCAGTCTTCTAAGGGTATAAAAAATTTTAGACTGCCGAGTGTTAAGAGGGTGGAGCGCCAGATACAGATTATGCCTTGAGCTTTGCTTCACCTTCGAACGGCCCTGTTCTCGATTTGAAACTTTAATAATGGATCTCAGTTCACCTCTGAATTGTCTTAACATTAGACCCTCCGAGAAAAATTTACGTCCACTAAAGACTTATTTTCCCTGTGATTCCCTCCAGTGGTATCTCTGTTGTAGGGCGAAAACTCTAGCTTCACAACCACTCGACCGATTAACCTGGAATTAATTTTTGTTAAGCGCGGATGCGCACTGCAATTAATAACAAATAGAATGGTGTCAAAGTGAAGATTTTTTTATGTGTTTTGTAAATTTCAAATTGCCAATTTGCCACATCCTGGTCATCGTCGTACGCCTACCCTACGAAAAGCGACCGAAAGGCCATTCCAATAATTGTCATTGTTGAAAAATTACTTCTTAAATTGGAATTTGCGAGAAAATGGAGGTGCTGTCTTCGAACTTTTACATACTTCTTACGAAAGGATCAAAAAATGAGTTATATAATTTAGACGATAAAATGATTAAATATAGAAGTCATATATATAAAAAAAATATGACTTTTCTGTATAAATCGAGCAATGTGGGGAAAAAAATATCCAAGAATGTCACCGCGACTCTAGTTTTTTTATAAAAATTACAGCAAAAAATCTGGTAATGTGTCTTGTTGGTAAATGGCCGCCTATGCTTATAAACTCAATAAATTCACTGTAAAATAAAATGAATAAAAACAAGCATTTACTTGATTTGATATATATTGTTGTTGAATCTAATAATAAAACGATATTATTATGTTAATCATAATTCCAATAACTAAGGAACTTTTCAACTTTGCGAGTATATTCTCAAACCAATCAATTTTTTATTAATCTACTCCGTTTGTTTAACTAAATTGTCTTTTTGTGATCCTTGGATTTGACTTTATGGAACGGAAAGGACTGCCAAAGACTATGAAGAAACGAGAAAAAAACAAGAAGATTTAAAAGAGAGAGTAAAAAGCTTTGATAAAAAGCAGAAAAGCTTCTTTTGATAAAAATAACTTTTGAGGATTCATCCATCTACAGCCTACATAACGGAGCCCTGATGTTTTATTAAAATTCTACGAGTAGGTATAGAGAATAAGAGTCTTTTAAACAAATTGATATTTTTTTCCTCCAAGACTACTATGAGAGAAGTTCCATATTTTTTTTTAAAGAAAAACTTATTTATTCATGATAAAAATACAAATCACAACATAATATTTTGTGTTAGTTTAGATAAAATATGACATCGGAATGAATACATAAAAAAAAATTAGTAATTCATGTTTACCGTAATCTATTATGTTGCAACAAGACGAAGAGGAACTCCGCCGATGCTGCTGGTTTCGCTTACATTTCTTCTCCCCTATTTCCATCTGTGATATCACATTGGAAAAAAATTCAAGGGAAATTGGGGTGGGACACAGTGACTACATTTTGTAGAAGAAACACTTCCACGGCTGCTACGTTTGCACAGTGAAGGCGACGGTTAGTTGGCTGGCTATCTATACGCTGTCGAATATCGTTTTGAATGGCCAACAGCCACCACCATATGAGCCAAGTGAACGTTACCATAAGGCGTACTTAGAAAGGTATTCATAGCAAATTTGAACTAAAACTGAAACCTGACTAAAAATCAAGTGGAACACAGCCTCAAATCTTTGTTCCATATAGACGCTGCGCTGCTCGTTCAAGGAAATTGTTTAAGGGCTGTTTTCGATTCGGTGAGGCATTTAGCACTCTGTACGATATACGGTGATAGTAGTTGCCGGCATAGTCGTCATATGATATCGCTCTGTACAACCTTCAGTCTGTATCGTTCGTACACCATGTTGTATTACAAATACAATCTGCTGTAAACGATGATACGACGCACAGTGGAACAGGAATTGTTGTTGCTGTTGTGGAGTGAACAAATTGGAGGGTAACACATATTTTCACAGCTCGTTAGATATTTTGGACGAAAACTTGGAAAACACATGATCTGTGAAATTTTTTTATTTTATTTCTTGCCCCTTCGCTTAGAAGAGATTAATCCAAATTTCAGGTTAACCGAGTATTCGAGTTATGTTCAAGTTACTGCTATTTTCAAAGCAAAAAAGTTTGGACTTTTTAGCTAAACTTTTTCATTGCATTTTTAGTTTTTTTTTTAAACGGCTCGAGATGTCTAAAAACAACGCAATCATTGGATTCGATTTAAAATGCTTTCTTTCATTTCATACATTTATAACAATGGCAAAATGAATGCGTTGCGTTGCCGCATTATAAGAGTTTTGGAGACAACCAAGCAAATTTAGACGTTTATACGGTGCTATAACCAGTATTCCGCCCGCGTGCCGTTGTCCTGCTGCACAATCTTTATTAGTTATTATTTTATTTGTTTGATTGTGGAAACATCGAGGCGAGGTTTCACGTGATTTTTGCGATGAATCCAAAAATCTTTGGTTTTTTCATTAAAAAATTACAAAACTTTCTCCAAAGGATAAGCCTGTTTCCATGCCGATTTTAATTTGATATTAAAAATGCTCAACAATCTTTTATGTCAACCGTGAGGTGGGCGTTTGACATAATATGTCGTGGCGACACAACATTTTATTAGGGTCGCTACCTTCAGGGTTGATATAAATGTTACTTGGGTTTTAGTCTATCGATGTTGATAGCAGTTTTCAATTCTAATCTTCTGCTAGTTTTCGTTTCAGAGGGCACATAAAATGTTTACTTTAAAATTATAAATAGCTAAAAATCCTAAATATCCTTATACGCAAAAAATAGAAACAATTTCCACTGTGCGTCAAATTGTGAAAGATCCAGAGAGAACACAGAACCCTACACTCTGATGGTGGTATATTCGAATCGTATTGAATGTTGTATGTTACTTTACTCCGGCTTATGCTTCTTCTCTAGACGTCTATAGCTGCCGCAACTGGCTCTTCTTCTAGCTTTTCACTTGATAGCTTCAGGAATGGTGGGCTTTTGCCATTGGTTTCAGTTCAGTTTCGGTTTTTCTACTTTTCAGCTGGCTGTCTGTTTTGTTAGCTACCACGCTATAATACTGACTGTATTCTCCAACCATCAGCCAGTTAGTTTAGTTATCTCATAGTTTTTTTTTGGTATCAGGCTATTCGTTCTTTTCATCACATGGTAAAAGAAACGAAACGAACATTATTAATAACCCGAGCAACACCGTGGAAAATTCGCTACTTTGGTGCACAATTAAAGTAAAAAAAATTATATGAAAATTAACTATTTAGTGACATTATTGTTATTAGTTGTTAAGCTAACATAGGAAAAAAAAAAACTGACGAAACGAAATTTTACTTGCTGGAACGTAATCTATTTTCCCCATTTCTCGGTGGTGACACAACAATAATCCTATATTCGGAAACACGGCTAAAGGTTGTTTCGGATTCGCTGTTGTTAAATCAAGTGCTTCTTCTTGTTAGCCTCATTGCACCGAAATATTGTTTCAATTAAATCTCAGTATTATTTATTATTATCCATAATCAGTCTTGTACTTTGCTGGGGATTGTTTTTTTTTCATTTCTTCAATACACTGTGATGTGATTCAATATTGATAGTGCTGTTATTTCGATGATGTCGATTCAATGGGTTTTGACGATAATAGCAATGATGATCACACTTGGATTAGCTTTAAATTGAATCTGTTTGGCTATCAGAGCTAATAAATATCCTGTTATTAATAGTAATCAGTCAAATAATAATTTATTTCCAATCGTTTTGCCTTCCGGAAGTTTGCAGATACTTTGTCCACATGTGATCCACATTTTATTTTATTAGTGGAAATTAGTATAGTTTTTTTCTTCGTTCAATTTGACTGGAATATGAAAATGTCGGTGTGACTACACATATTTGCCATTCATTGTTCCTTTTTCGAGTGTAATGAGAGATATGTACCTTCGATTTATGTTCCCTTTTCAATATAGAATCTGGTAGATGTTTTTTTTATTACAAAAATTATGTAATGTGTTGTCTTTGATGGACTCGTTTTCAAATAAAATGTACAGTGCAAGCAGTTTGTCGGTCAGCAGCTATCACTATAATATTAATGAGTGTACATATATCGCTTGTATAATGTGTCCATATAGTGTAGCAATAGGCATAAAATATGGTCGATTTGGTTAAATTATGTGACGCACTATATGCGAGAATAGAAGAGGCGGTCACACATAGTTTCAGATGACTTACTGATTTGATTTAATTATCAAAATGTCCAACGTTACCATGTGGTTAAATGGGCAAAAAAAAAATTCCTCATTTAATTGTCGAAAAATTCTTGAGCAACGTTTCTAAGATGTGACGTTATGCACTTAGGTACTTGAAAGTGGCAAGAATTAAGTACGAAAAGTGCCCCGGTTAACGTTAAACTGTTTTTTTTTTCTTTTCTTTTCTTTATTTTATCACGAAATGTTATCACGGTGCTAAAAGTGTGTGTTTCATTGGATTCTCAGTACAATGGCTTCTCACCACCACCCATAATGGCCCTCATAAACAGCCGATTTAATATTTAAACATTAATTTACTTCACTTTAAACCTAGAACAGATGTGAAGTAATAATTTTAAGATATTCATCGATATGGCCTATTAAAATAAAACGCACATCCATTATCCTTTGATTTATCCTTTCCTTTGTTCCGGCTATGTAGCCAAGTTACTTAATTCAGTTAAGTTTGGCCACTTGAATGTATCAATTTACATATTGATTGATATAGAATCTGTTGTTTCTTCCCTTCTACTATAATCTTTTGATGATTGATTTCATTTCAAATTCAAATTCAAAATGGACACTATTTTGTTACGAATAAAATCATATTCCCCTTGTCTTGTCTTCGGTCATTTTGTAAATGATTTCATATTGCACTATCAATTGATATGTTATTATTATTTTCTTAAGTATTCAATTATTTTGTCCACTTTGAATTCAATATCTATAAAGGCGAATTTATAGAAAATTCTCTTTCGGTTCTCTAATTTGCTATCATTCTCTCCTCTGCTATTGTTGAAATCTCTCAGAAAAAAACATTTTAAGTTCTCCTGAAACTTACCCCATGATGATTTAAGTTACCATCAAACCAATGTTCGGCCATAGGGTGTTGCTGGCACGATATTTATAATGTGTAGATTTTATACACAAGCTGATATACATTTTATTGAATACAACGATACAACGTGACATATACATCTAAATATACAGTAGAATCCCGATAATTCGTATTTCAAGGGACCAGCAAATTCATACGAATTAGCGGGATATACGAATTATCGGGGTATGAATTATCGGGATTCTACTGTATTGAGAGAACTTTTTCGGGATATTAAAACCGATATATGAATAAGTAAGTACATTTTAGTATAGCATATTACAAACTCAATGTTTCAAGTCTCTTTTTTCAAACTCAACTCAACTCTTGGCGAGGAAAACAACTTTGCTCAGTTTATATTTGTGTATTATTGTAGATTTCTTCTCTGCTCTGCTTTCTTGCCTGCCAACCTTCTTGTCTGACTGTTATTTGTACAAAAGAACCATGTTTTTGAGTGTATTACAATATGAGAATATATGCTATACAATATGAGCTGTTTAATGTCGATTAGAATGAATACCTGAAAGTAAAACAGGTAAATTTTGATAAAAACCTTTACGATCTTAACATATTATCATTGTCGTGTTGTTTTTCCCCCTTCCCTTCGAATGTTCTTTCGTTATTCTTTCTCATTGAATTTTAATGTTTACTTTATTTAATGTTACACCATTCAAATAGATTTTTACTCTTCCACATTGAATTTGCATCAAAAATAATTCTATATTTGCATTTTGCACACACATTTTACGCATTATGGAGAATTTATGATTAACCACTGATTTTTATTATTTCCTCCCTTTTTTCCTGTGTCTGTTTTCCTCGTAAACTGTTAAAAGCCTTAAAAAAATTTTATTATGTTGATAGCGATTTCATAGATAATTCACTCTATAAAACAATATGCATTCTGTCTGCCCCAAAATTACAACATCAACCAGATGTGATTACGCAATGTAAATATTGAAATATTTTGTGTGAACAGGATATGAATATCTTATGCTAAAGGTTGCCACCCTCCCACTCCTATATGTATTGGAATCACAAATTTAATTCCAAACCCCCTCGTTCCGACTTAGAAAAATCTTTGGACCACCATAAGTTAAATTTAATATTTAAAATTTTGCGGACTATTTTTGGGACTTGAAAATTTTAAAACAACCAGGGTATTCACAGTCCTCTTTTAATTTTGGGTATTCGGTGTTTTCGGTAATATTAAAAGACTGAAGATATTCTGCTGTGAACATCCCACAGCACAGATTTGAGAACAGCGCTTTTATTTGATACGTGACCAAATCATGAACTGCGAATTTGATTGTAAAATATGTCACATACCTTTAAATCCATGTTTGATGTATTCTTTTGAATTTTTATTGTGGCAACGGCTATCAAAATTGAAAAAAATTTGCAGTTCGATGAAATAACCAGCGAGAAAATTTGACAACTAAAAACATTACTAGCGCCACTCGCGGTTGATTCTTGATACCGAATAACCGGGCCGGAAAACACGACTCAAGGCATGTCTACAATTACCGAATCCGGTAATTCATTTTTACATGAACCAAGTTACCGTCTCGGTAAAAATCTGTTAAATTTGACTGAATTACCGAGCGGTAAAATTACCCGCAATTTAAAAGAGGACTGTGAATACCCTGATTGTTTTAGGGGACTGATGTCGATTCTCTCATCACTCTTCTCCTTCTCCCCCAATCTCTTCGGCATGTTGTGGGCGGTTTTATAGGGAGTTTGGTACCGCCGTCACACTACCGCAGACCCCACCCTACCCTTTAAAAGTGACGTATTTTATAGACAGCCTCTTACGATCTAATCGATTTATTTAGGCTTTAAAAATTATGCAAAAAATTGCCATCGCTACTACTTTTGGATATGTTCTATTATTTTGCTCCACTTTTTACTCTTTTGTTTCCCTTTTTAATAAAAAAAATGCTTTAAGGGAATTTTATTTCTCCATTTTAATGAGTCTTGTGTATAGCAGTCAAAATCCCATAAGCACTAACATTACGTGCTTTGGACATAGTAATCGATAACCAGCAAAGTTGAATTTTTAAACTCACTTTTATGTTTCAAACAATGCAATTGGTTCACCGAGAATTAATTCATCATTCATATTTAATGTTTCACTTTTAGAAGACACCAAAATGAAGTTTAAACTTAATACGGTATTTCCTTTTTCCACTAGTCCGATAAATTCAAGCAAAAAGTTCTTAAACTTTATTTATTCATTCATTCTTAGGGTTTTAATATTTTACAACAATGCATGTTTACGTCGACGGAATAAACAGTGTAAACCACAAACGTTTGTTGACTGTATTATAATGTTTTGTGAGCGAAAAATGTAATCCCTGCTTCCGGATTTAAGTGGGTATAGTTTTATACTTACAACTTTTGTCGTATTATGCATAAAATCTTTTTAGTAAGATCATGTTTGAAAAATACTTCCTGGCCCAGTTAAAAATAGTTCCATTTTTTCAATATGTTTTACATGTAATGCATTGTCCGAATACTTAATAGATGGTATGTAAACTTGAAAGTCACCTTTTGTCATATTGAAAAATTCTGATGTCACTCTTTTCAAAACGAATTTAACATTAATTTCTAGCAATCATATAAGTTTACAAGTGGTTTTCTTTTAATAACGCATGATTTATGCTTTAAACAGAAACAAACTATGAAATTTGGACGATTTTGTGTAAGAAATGTTTAAAATCTGAATCGAGGAATGATGAAATTACGTTTTCCTCTTGTCCAGAAATGTAAATATGTAAAAAAAATGTATGCAAACACTAAAATTCAAGGAAAAATTATCGAACTGTGCTTCAATCATATCTCTCGAGACGATTAGACAATTTAGGACCTGTTATTTGATGTCCTTTTCAGCAAATGGCCATTTAAACCAACGTCGTCGCCATTGCAAATGAACCGATCAAGAGCAACTTCGTTCGCTCTTTTTGGTTTCCCTCCCCACTGCGTCCCTCATCATCACGAATGGCGTGCCGCCTCAAAGTGAATCCTGGTGTAGACAGGCACATATACAGAGGAAGCCAAAATGGAGGCGAAACTCGCACTCTAGGGTGGCGCCAAAATTGGTACTAGTCGGATATAATTTTAGATGAATACAACAAATTCAAACCGGCAATTCGCAACATGATCAAAGATCTCTTCCATGATTTGGTAAATTTACTTAAGCAAGCTAATCGGTTACACATTGAGGCTAGAATTTAGCAAACGGGCTAGAGGTGCGTGCCCGTTTCCCAAAACCCAGCCTCAATGGCGTCATTTTTCTGAGACGGGCCGGCGTTTTGTGCAACATTCTGAGACATTTGGAAGTTTGATGCGTCAAATGGCCACAACATAGAGATGCGTTTCTCTAGCAAATGTTAGGTCAATTTAAGCGGATCCTCTTTTCCCCAGATATTATCCTCTATTTAAGGCGTCCGAAGAATTTTTCTAAGGTGTTCGCGGACTGCATTTCTGGCGTAACTCAAGGGCAAAAAGCGCTAAATTAATATTATATTTCCATAAAATATGGACATCCTAATTAATTAAGTTCTTTGAGGCACACAATGTAAAAACTCCGATTAGTCCAATTAAATTAATAACTATTGCTATCTTCAGAGACTACTCGTATTTATCCACCGCATTTGGTTTAAATATTTTCACTCTTTGTTTTAGCCATAGATTCATTTGAATCTCGAACTATATACAAAAAACAATTGGAATAAAAATAAAATTAGAATTTCATGAAATGGCAGAGTTTTCTCTTTCTATTTATAAAACTGTCATTACTTAAAGAGGAAGCCACTCAGCAAATCTTTTACTTCAAAGCCTATGGCTGAAGTCTTTTGGTATGTTTTGCTTTTATCAAAATTGACAAAAGTGTATGTTATCTGAACAAAAGTGTATCATCCACACTTATATATTGGTGGTCACCGATCATGTCCCGTCTACTATAGTTACCCCTGTTCGACTTTCTTATGGCATTTGAGTAATTGTAGTAAAAGTCCCTCATAATTTATAACTAGATCATTCTACTTGTACTTTAACAAGGATTAGCTGTCGTGGAAGATGAAAGTCAAAGGCAAAGTTCTCGGATCGGCATAAAAAGGGGACGGGAAAGAATCCTTATTTCTGCACAGTTATGGAAAAAAAACTCTTTTTTGCTTATCGAAAAAAAATATATAGTAAAACAATACTGTTGTTGTTTCATTTCTCTATGGGCAGATTGGAAGAGGAGCAGCATTTTTCACAACTTTACGTCGACCGTATCGTCATCACACCATCATCATGGATGGATCTTACAGGCAACAAAACATTGATGAAAAAAAACATTGAAGCTAAAGCAATGCCAACCTAGCGAACTCTTAAACCTGTCGCAGTAGAAGGCATTTGGTTGCTTGTATTATTATGCTTACGATGGACTTTACGAATCAATAACGTCAAGGTGGTTCCATGCTGGAAAACATCTGAACATGAGACATAAAACATTTCATTCAGTTCAGTTTTGTTCGACTATAAACGCTAAACTTCTCTTACTCAGTTGGGCATTCAGATTAAATTCGATCGTTTGGCTGTTTATAACGCAACAACGCTTAATTGAAAGTAACTTACTGTTCAGTTCAGGTTGACTTCAGTTTGATTTCAGTAATAGTACAAGCGGTTGTCGTTTGTTGAATAATTTTGGGGGAAAAACATTTTGATAAAAATCGAATTAGAGTGGAAACTTCCGAATTTCTTAAACAGTTGTTGATGGCAAAAAGAAATACGATTAAAATCTAAAAAAAAACGCTGGTCAATGTGTACGAAGATAAGTAAATCGGTTCATATGCCGTGTAAACTGCTGTGGAAAATCATACAAGATTAATCTTCTTAATATTTAATATCATTGAAAATTACAAAAAGGAAATTGATTTTCATCAAGCAGCAACAACACGCAACTTTGGATACGAAATTTGATGTTGCGAATATAAAAGAATTCGAGGAGTTCTTCTTCGTCTTGTTAGATGGCTATATGGCATCATTTTAATGAAGAAAAGTGTAAGTCTCAACGTGACTCATGATTCTATTCGGCATGATATTCATCTATAGGGAATTAAGATTTTCACATTTGAAATCACCATCGTTTCTTGTTGAGCTCCGAACGAACTGAGCATATGGTCGTGTGGCAACTATCGTAGGCTAAACCAAGATTTTTTACAGTGACGTAATTGTGAAGGTGAATTGTATTTATTTAATGGCAATCACTATCAATTAAAAACGATAAGGCAAATGTGCGTATTTAAAAAAAAAACACACATTTTGTACAATTACAATTAATGTTACCTAAAGGAAAAAAAGTGCCGTTTTCGGTGTGTAAAATAGTGGCAAAAAGGTACTAGTGAAAAGAAGCTTTTGAATAGAAAAATACTGCCTTAAAGGAGTATGAAAAACTCGCCCATAATGTGATGCTTCCATGGACAGAGGAAAGCTCTCCGCTACACTCGGTGTTAATCACTATCGATTGATACTGGAATTTAAATACAACACTAGGCGGATTTCAGTGCACAGTGCCACTGTCAAAAGAGTGTGAATAGTGGTTTAATTACAAGCAGGCAACTTAGTTTTTTCTTCTACATCATATCAATGTATCAGTGGTTTTAGTTGAGTTTAAAAAAATGATCCAAAAGTGCGTTAAACTATGACCTTAAACCTGTATTAAAGGTCACTTTGTATTCAAATGAAAGCCGTTCGTCATATTAAAAACAACTATATTAAACTATGCCTGCCATGTATAAGAATTTTCCAATATTCAAATTATAATGACGTTCTAGAAATATTTATTCCCCGCATTTAATCTTTAAATGCCACTGACTCATTATTTCGCCTCGATTTTATTTAATATAACCTGAAACGACGTGTATTACTCTCACTAAATTGTAGTGTCACGGTTTCAAAGTCTTCATTGTGAAATATCCACGTATCCGACTTAAGTCCGTTTTTATCCTGTCGATTACAAGTAGATGTTATACGTACATAAAGTGATATTAAATATCCAGTATTTGTTTCAATTAAGTCGATTTAATTTCCAACGTCTTTTTATGTGCAAAAAAAAACAGAAAAACAATTTCTCAATAAGCTCGATAGTGGTGAGAAGCTTTTGCCATCGTTCATGTGCCTACGTGAAGATGTGTAATCGTGCCCATGCAATTCTTATTGAAACTTCTTATCTATTTATAGTTAAAATGATACGCAGTCCGATTTTTTTTTTGTTCTAGAAACCAAACCTAATCCGAAAGTAATCTTTATCGCAAAGTGTTTCTTTTGCTCATAATCGGTTAGTTTTTGTGTTTCTTATTTATCTAATTTTTAGCCACATACGAGCATTGAATAACTCAACTCTGAGTTAATATATGTGGAAACAATATGTTAAAGTGAATTAATTTCCATGTAGCTATACTATAATATAGTATAGAATTCGTTTTCAAGTGACAATTAATTAACAAATTTAATTATAATGTTGAAGTAACTAATTGCAATATCGTCTTCTAATGTCTAACAGTTGATCTCTTTCTCTCTCGTCTACTTTCAAGCCGTGTAAAAATGGTCGTTGAACGATATCGTTTTAAAATTCTATGGAATGATTACAACACTAAATAATAATAAAGCCATTAGTATATCATGTTGATAGTAGCTTGAATTTAAACACCGTAGAAATTTTATTTAGAAGTCTAACCTCTTCATGTAATCCAAATTAAACAAATTTATTAAAAATGTTTTTGCACTTTTTTCCTATTTAGCAAGTTTGAAACTTTATGATTTAAATATGGAATAACAAAGACGAAGTTCGGTTCAATATCACTTAAATCGTATTTATATGTAAAGAACTGAGTAGAAAAAACAAATCTAAATACATACATACAAGAAATTTGGTGGCATTCATCGACCGTTGACTTGTGATTTTACTTAATTTGTATTTGAATGTTACTTCTGTATGGGGCACAGATTATCAGAAATATGATTTCAAAACTACACGTGGATATTATTCAACTATTTGATCGATTAATTTGTGCACATGTCAAATGCAATCTTTTTAGTTTTTCAATTTAAATTCTTTTAATAGGATTGCGGTAATTGAGATGCTTTAATTGAATTTTATGATTTAATTTATCGATAAACATTTTGCTATCAACAGTAGACCCATAATACACATACTGTTTTTTTCATATTTGAGTCTATTAAACCGAAAAGTTGAAAGTTTTTCAAGTTCAAATCGATTTCATAACTATTTTTAAAAAAATCATTGCAAACCGAATCAAAAGAATAACAATATTTACAGTAAAATCCAATAATTGTATGGTAAAATTGCGCAAATTTCTGTAATGTGGCGAAATTATCATATTTTATGTGTGGATGCTATTTCATCGACTATAAAGCAAACAAACATTTTTATACCCGTATGGTGAAACCAAAGGGTATACTAACTTTGCCTTACCGTGTGTAACGCCAAGATCCCGTCATCGCATACAAAAATGAATTACACCAGTGTGTTTAGAATGATAAAAATATTTAATTTTTGCATGTCCGTCCGTCCGTCCGTCTGTCTGTCCGTCCGTCTGTCTGTCCGTCTGTCTGTGGCGCGGATTGCGGGCGCACGGATTGATCTAGAGACTTGAAATTTTGCGCAGATCCGTTTTTCGTAAAATTCGAGGCTAAGTTCGTTAATGGGCAAAAATGGACCATTAGAGGGGGTACCCCCCATACGAACGAAAACGTTTTTTGTGATATCTCAAAAACGGTGCATCTTATCAAAAAAGTCCAAGAACAAAAGTTATTTAGAACATGATTCTACATTAAAGTGCCATACATCAAAATCCAATTGGAACAAGTTTTAAAAAAATCTTATTGGAAAGTTTGACTTTTGATACAACAACAGTTTGCCGTTCACTTAAATCACCATACGGGTTTTCAATTATTGGCAATTATAGCTTTTGTTATGTTTCATATATAATTACGTGAAACCAGTAATCGTAGGACTCACCCCATGGTATTTTTACACCACCCCATTAACAAGAAGTAAAAGAACTGAATGCTTCCGTCCTTGACATTCCTTGAGTTTAACTCGAAAGTATTTTTACCGTGATTTCGAAAGTATTTTTGCTGTATAGAGATTCGAAAAGATCTTAAAAATTGAGATTACGCGGCTAGATTTCTCTTTATAGAAAGACGGGGTAAATCACACCAAAATCCTTCATTTGATTTAATTTCTGTATAAGGGACTGTCCAAAAAGAACGTCACACTTTTAAGTGCGGAGGATCTGCGGATTGGCAGTAGTGTGACGGCGGTACTAAACTCCATACAAAAAATTGGAAAAAAAATACGGTGGAACCGCCATATACGAAACCCCTGACAAATTATTCATCGACGAAAAGTAAAAGTTTTTGAAAAAAAGTGATAAACAAATCCAAACTACAATCAAAAACATTTCTAAACCAATTGATATCAATAAGTTGATCTTGATATTCGAAAAAAAAAATTGTTTGACTTTTTCATCTTCCACTTCGTCGCTGCAGTCAGAAAAAAAAGTTTTTTTGGTCGGTTGTGGGTCTTTAGTCCTGGAGAGACACCATGCAATATTTGAAATTTACACTTTTGTATGAAAAACTGTCAAAAAAAAGCGTCTTATAAGCAACACCGAAGGGTTAAAGTTTAATTTTTCGTATGGTTACAAACTAAAAACTATTTGTTGTTGTTTAAATATACGTTCTCTTGGCTTTACTGGATCATCATCATCATACTCATCATACTAATATATAAAAATGAGTTGGTGTCTGTCTGTCTGTCTGTTTGTTCCTCTTTCAAGCAAAAACGACTGAACCGATTGACTTGAAATTTGGCATGAGTGTCTGTGGTAGTTCTGGTTCCAACATAGGTATACGGAAAAGTACCGCGAGGGTTGGGGGAAGTAAGGGGAGGGGGTAAAGTGATTTCGAAACTTGGTTTTTGCGCTATGTTACTCTTTCGCGGGGAAACTACTGAACCAATTGACCTGAAATTTGGCGTAGATGTTCGTCGGGGGTTCAGCCCCAACATAGACCCATTAAAAAGTAGCCCGAGAGGTTAGGGAGTAAGGGGAGGGGTTAAAGTCATCTCGAAACTTAGCTCTTTCTCTATATTACCCTTTCGCGGGGAAACTACCGAGCCGATTGGCCTGAAGTTTAGCTCCAACATAACCATAAAAAAAAAAATTTGAAAAAATTTACCCCGGCAACGACAGGTATGCAAGCTAGTTCTCTATATAACGAAATATTTTTCGTTCCCATAGCCATTTTGTTACTGTATTGTTGTAGGGCAAATTTAAAGATATGTGGAATTTATAGAAAAATAAACTTCTCCCAAAATTTTAAAACGTTTTTTTAAAACTTGTAATAAACCTCAAGAGTGGAATGGATAAATTAATATTTCTAAGCTGCCCATGACATTTTCAGAAGCCATTCACTTATTTAATACGATTTTTTTAGATAAATATTTTGAGCATTTAAACAAAAAAAAACTCGTGGGATACAAAAAATCCGACTATACTTCCAAACTGCAGCAATTCTCAGTCATTTAACAAAGGAACCAGGAAACAAGTGTTCGACTTTTTTTTCTTTTATTAAACGAAAACTAGTTCAATAGTTTATTCATCGTGCATAGATCTAATTGTTAGATGTTTAGCTCATTTTAATGAAAAAAAAAGAAAATATTATTTAATCCTTTATTAAGTGATAAAGTTAAAATATCATTGATAAATAATTGTGGCTATTTTTTTATTGCAGAAATCTATGAATGCAATTGAGAAAGAAAAATCATTTTGAACAGACATGAAAGCGAGAACCTCAGGTTATAGCTCGGATACTGAGCAAACAAAACAACAAGATTTAAGTGTTTTAAGGAAGCCAATTTTTACGGCTATCACAGGTTTCTTAGAAGCCAAAAGAGCATACGATAATGGAACCGAAGAAGTAAATTCTTTTTTTTTTCTCCAACTGATATTCAATTGTTTTATATAAATTAATTTCTTTCGCAGATAAGAAAACTTGTATCGCGTGAATGTGATATAATTTATGAATGCAAAGTTTGCAGAAACATATTTAGGAGTTTAACAAATTTTATAAGTCACAAGAGAGTTTACTGTCGCAGTACATTTAATATAGGAAATACATTTTATTCACCCAATAATGGATTTATAGTAAGTTGAATGCCGCCAACCATGTCGGAAATATTTTTAATGAAAAATGTTTATTGTAATTTTCAGGACCAAGATATATCAACAATAATCCAAGCTGAACAGGAATACGTTAATCATAGTACAATTAAAGATAATAAAATAATTGAAGGTACTAACAAGGATCTAAGTAGCATAATCGAAAGATTACTTAAACGTGAACAAGCGAATCGGGTATTGAAATTGACCGATTTCTACGATCAAGTCAATCAGAAATTAACTCAGGATGAAGTTTTAAGACAACGTCACGTACTTCAATTGGATCGAGTACCAAACAGCAAAGTCGCTGTTTATCAGACCGTCAAAACTGACGATAAGGATAATATTAAGAAGGAAGTTATTGAAGTTGATAATCTTCTATCAAATGATAATTTCGTATTGGGACAGGATGGTAAAATAATTCCTCCATCAACTGAAACCGATATGAAAATTGAAAATAATCCAAATCAAAATGGCTTTGATGATAGCTGTAGTAGCAGTAGTGTTAATAAAAAGCAAATTGCTTGTAAAATTTGTAAGTTTCAAATTTCATTTATTGTTTATCAATTTTAATCTCATAATTTAGTGTGTTTTGTTGTTTTTTTTTCCATTTAATTGCATTAATGTTTTGCTATCTTTTGTCTTTATGTTTTAAGGTGATATTAAATTTTCAACAGAAAAGACCTTGAAATTGCATATACAAACAAAACATATCCAGTCAACGTATGTTTACCAATGTCCGTCGTGTACACAAACATTTTTACAACCTAAGGCAGTCATAAGGCATTTAAGCAATGACCATAAGTAAGTAATTATTGTATACAAAAAATTGAATTATCATGTGTGAAATTTATTCAAATTTCACTAAGATGTCATAAAGGGTTTTGATTTTGGGAAAAAACCATTCAGATTATTATTTTCATCAAAGGCAAGACGGGCATAACACAGAAAATGTTAAGAAAAATTTGCAAAGTCAAAAATTTGGACAGTTGCCGTTTCAAAAATTCTCTCGCAAACATTTCAATTTTTTTTTTATATTTTCGGTCGTAAACCAATATTGATCGCCTTTAAAAACGAGGAGTCTGTTGCTGACTTGCCTCCCCTCTCGAATTTAATATTCCATCATACGTAATTCGTGGAAACCTTTCACTTTTTATAAAAATGGTTTTTTAACTCATTGTGTTTTTTAAATCATAATCCAATGGGAGTGGCAAGCACCGCTGTCCTAAAATAGATTTTCAAATTTTCGATTTTCGAAAGCAAGGATCTACAATATTTGGTCGTTGAAGAATTTAACAAAGATTTTGCGTTTTAAATGACCAATCAAAAACCTGCAGCTTTCTTAACTTCAAAAATTCAAACACCATTTAACGTACAATTTTTTTTTTCAATTTCAGAAAATCAGCTCGACGGATACGAATAATGAGAGACACGATACTAAAACGCAAAATCCGTATTGATGAAATTCAGGCCAAAGGACCTAGTCGTGAATTAAGCAGACTTACTGGACAAAATGAAAAGAAAATCAGCGAAGAGAAAACTTGGTCAGACGAATTCGACCGGACAAATAACTCACCGACTTGTCCTTTCTGCGGGAAATCTTTCGAGAGGAAAGCTGTATTAACCACACACCTGAACAGTTGCAACATGAAAAACAAATTCCCACTTCAGAAAAGATCTGGCGGTGAATTACTGTCTAGCACCGACAAATTCAATGATATGAAACCGACACCAAAACTACCGGAAGAGGATACAATAACAAAAATTCTAGGCGACTTTGAGAAAGCGACAAATCTAGCGGATGGTAATTCAAATGAAGTCAAGCACAAAAGAAAGAAAACGCCTAAAGTTTCGATAAAGAATGACGAAAGCAAGGATGCACTTAGTTTGAATGAATTGTGGAGTACGCAAGAAAAAACTCCGACCAAAGCGACCACCATAACCAGTGATGAAGTGAAGAGCACGGAAAAATCTAGTGCCGAGAAGCCTAAAACCATTGAACCAGCTAGAAAGCCTAATAACGAAATCTCATTCTTATGTAAAATCTGCAGGAAAAGGTTCGACGCTTTAAGCAATTTGCGGCGCCACATTTCAATGTTTCACTATCGGCGACGGAAGTATGGTTGCAAATTGTGTGACTATCGAGCTTTCCGCAAGTACGACGTTATCAATCACCTGGCATCAACTCACTCGATTTCCGGTGAAAAGGAAGTCGCAATGGAATATCTAACGGTTCATGCGGATGAAAAGAGCGAGGAGAATATAGACGATGATATAATCATAGCCGAGAACGATTCGTTTTTATTGAAGAGCGAATTGAACGGCAAGACGCAATTTCCAGCTGAAAAACGACGTCGCCGTTCAAGAAAGTCAAAAGCAAATCAAGCTGCACCCGCTGAGAATCAACAACAGCCAGCTCCAATCGCCGCCAGTATTCCAAAGGCAATAACAAAATTTACTCGATCATCTTCCAATCTTTCCATCTCATCCAATGAGGAGCAAACGCCGAATCTGATCTCAAAGCGACCAATCCGAAATCGTGTGAAGCCAGTGAAAAAGGACTTCCTGTACGATCTCTCCAATCTACTAAAGAAGGACATGGTTCTGTCAGAGCGGGACTGTGCCACCACTCTCGTGCCAGCTAAAACTTCGAAACGTCGAAATACAATTGTCCTTTCGGACGAACAGTCTCGAGATGAGCAACAAATTATCACTACGAATTTGATAGACATAAAACCCGTTATTGATTTAATCAAAGGCTCAGCTCTTTCAATGGCAAATAGTGCGGTTTCGACATTTAGCGCTTGCTTTAACAAACCGCCAGAGATTCCAATCGTAAGACCCACCATCCCAAACAGGACATTGGCGCCAATTCGAACCGAGAGCAACGGTACAAGTGATAATGGAATATTGAGTTTCTTTGGCCAAAATCATATCCCGATCAGAGATCTCTCAAGTGACAGTCTTTTTTCTTCATTGGCCAAAAAGCGTAAACTCGATATACCAGACTTCTCTGCGACAAATGGCGAGAAGAAGACCACCAGCCCTAGTCGTATGATCAAACATGATGTTTCCAGAGACGAAAAGATAACGGTTAAATGTCCCACAGAAAAAGAATTCCAACAGTACTTGATCGCCAATAAACTTACAGATCCAGTCAAGAAAATCAATATACAACCGGCATTCGAAGAGCCAGTGTCAGCGGCAATTCAAGAATATGCATCGATGCCAAGTAATAAAAGGATAACCCTTTTGCAGCGAATGGCTGAGAATAAAACAAAGAAAATGCAACAAAGTCTACTTAAATCTGCCTTAGAAAATTAATTCTTAACAAATGAGACACACACAAACCTAAAAATATATGATATACATAATATTTAATTATAGTAACTCAACATATATAAATTGATCGCCTTAGTTCTTATCAATGGAAGGAAATACCCAAAACAAAATTATTTTAATAACTTCAAATTCCAATTTTTTTAGTCTTCCTTCTCATTGATAAAATATCAAATATTGAATTTCTTTGACTGCGTTTAGTTGTAACTTTCCACTATTTTCATGAAGTCCCTTTTGCTACCTTGAAGTAATTACTTATTTTATTTAATGCGATCCGTTTTTGTAATAAAACATGTTTGAAAAAATCGCATAGTGTTGAATTGAAATGAGTATCACTTCTTATCGTCATTTGCATATTAATAAATGGATAAACAAAATAAAAAAAAAATATGTAACAGAAATCATTTTCTAAATATATATTATGAATTATAGATGTAAATCAGTTTATTTAACGTTTTATTAATTAAAAAAAAACTCCATACTATATACAAACTGAATTTTTATTTTGAACGAAAATTATTGATTTTTTTTCTCTGTCACATCGCGTCTTGATTTGGGATTTTTCATCGCAGAGATTTTTGATTGACCAATCAGAGCTCGAGTTGACGGCGATAAAAAATCCCAGAGATAAATTACAAGAAATCTTGCAATTGCAAAATTCTTCCGACAAGTAGTTGCGAAAATTACTAATTTTTACAAACAATACGATACAAAAAGCTTTGGAAGAGAATATATAACATTAAGAGGTTTTTCTTTTCGTCTGTTATTCTGTTTCAGCCTTTTCAACTTAACGTATTGCATTAATTGCGAGAGCGGCGACTATGTGTTTTCCTTTCATCGCCATTTTGAGTACTAAAATTTCAAGAGATTTTCGGCCCAGCTGTCAAAAAAATCTCATCGCGGTGAGATATTTCTTGGGATGAAAAATTGTTAATCAAGACGCGGTGTCAGTTTCATAGAATAATATCTATTATATAATAGGCTGGTTTGCCCATATGTCTGCCTGTCTGTCTGTCTGTTCGCTCAAAACTCGGGAACCACTGAACCAACTTGGAGCTTACTAACATCAAGGCGCAAATTTTAAATAACGGGTCCTCCTATAGTTCATAGCGAAGCCCCTAGTTCACGGAGTAAAGTGTCAGACGTGCCTAAAAGTTTCAAAATTATCAGCGAAACTAGGAAGTAACGGTTTTTGGGAGTAAATACCTTTGTTGAGTGTCAAGTATTGTAAGCTTATAATGACATTCCAAAAATAATTGTGATTACGGTTCGTTTTCTTATATTTTCGACCTTCAAATTTTCAGCCTCCCAAAAAAGATCCTTAATTTTCTATCCTCGTAAGATTTAATAAAATTTAGTTTTACGGGCAAAATTTGCGACGACTATATCATTCAAACTTCACGCCAATATTTTTCTTTTTTAAAACTTCACGCCAATACCCCTCCTCCCCTAGTCATGTTTTTGTGATTTCATGAAAATTAGTTATTTATGTTGATATATTTATTTGTTAAATATTTTAAGATTAGAAAAATCTTAGGGTCACAAGACATCACATGACAAATTTTTTAAAATTATATTTTGATTGTATTCATATTTCACTTTCGTAATTTTCAACTAAAAAAAACAAAAGCAACTTCAACTGGTGCTCAAAATGTTTTATTTCTACGCGTTCTTTATATGATACTTCTATAAGGAATTATTTATCTTTTTTTATGTTTTCCGGGACAGCTTCGTCAGGATTTTCAATATTCGGTTGGTCTTCACTGTCAATACATTGAGTCAAATCGTATTTATCCGACAATTTCTGATAGATTTGTTGATGGTTCTTTTGTAAATATCCAGGGAACCAAAAAACAGCTTGTATCAACCTAAAAAAAAATTGTATCAACCTTTAATTTAAACAATGAACAAGATAAACTGAAATTCACTGAAAACTTTGTGTATATATTTACTTAATTAAAACATATCCTGCAAAAGCCAGCGCCAGACTAAAAGAAAATTAATAATATAGTCGACAAGTATATTAGAAACTCTTTTTTAAATAAATAAAAATTACAAACACTTTATTACAAAATATCAAGCATTGTTGGTAAAATGTAAATGTTTGCAAAAACAATTATATAATCTTAACAATTACCATGTGCATGAAGACTGCAGCATGGTTACGTAGTCAACCAGCACTTGTTGATGCTTCATTTTCTTAATATTTTCTGCAAATCTCCGCAGTATCCTTGAGCGTAAAATTAAGAAATCCTAATTATTCCTCTTTGAAAGGATTTGTTTGTGATTTGTCCAGTAACTTGGTTACAGAAATGTGAACACATATGTCATAAAATCAATATTTTTTACAACATCATTCATCTGCTGTCTGTAACTTGTAATTATTGTGTGTCTTACATGACATTGAATTAATATGTTGTCCCTTAGCGTTCACTTGGTGAGACAGGTATTTTTTGAATTTGTATCACGTATGTGGAAAGTTTCGATAGTAAAAATACAAGGTTTAGGTAAGATTTAACATTTATTATATTAATTCGGCCTCTCCTTTTTGGATTTTTAGATCTGAAAAATATCTTGCAATGAATTCAGACTCCTAATTATTGGGGAATTTTTTTTATATGTAAAGGCATTCAAACATATATTGATTGGGCTGTAATTTAATCAACACTTTGGTATTTGAGTTTGCAATTTTTAAAATAAAAAAAATTTGTTGTTCTAAACCAGTCTAAGCTCTGAAATAAGTATAATAGAATTAAAAGTCCTTAAGATAAATTTCTAAACAATTTTTATTCAAGTTTCAACAATAACAGGCTGATCTTCTGGATCCTCATCGAGTAAATTATCAAAAGTCCACTTCATGCTTTTCGTCAATGACCTTGAAATTCGATCAGCGCAGACATTCAAACCGCCTAGAGTGCAATTCAGTAACAAATTTCGAACATCTTTGAAAACAGTGTTCCTCTCGGTTGGCTCCATCAATTCTTGGGGCAGTTCAGGGAGTTGATACTGTAGGACTTCAAGATATTTCATGTAAAAAAGCCTATTTTGTGGGACAGCAGTCTCGGAATTGCCGAGAATATTGAGGATCTTCCGCCAATGCGAAAGGCCTTCCAAATAACATCCGGGTTGAAACATCACGAACGACAATTGAATTTCCTCCAACAATATTTCGAACGATTCAAATAAGTTAAAGAGCTGTTGAACAGCAGATAAGCAATCTATGTGATGTTTCGAGATTTCCGCTGGAGGTATATCCTTTGGGATACGATCTGGAAGCTTGGTCAATCTGGGAGCGGTGCCTTCGATTGGCTGCAGATTGGGCAACATTTCGCTCTCGTCGCAAGGCTTTCTGAAGTGAACATTCTGCTGGCTGGTCGCACTTCCTCGCGGTCTATCGGCATCAGAACAAGATAGTAGCATAACATCGTTCCGGATAACACCACAGTCAGGATTCAGTTTCTTGACTGTTTCCTCTGAAATCGTGCTCGTTAAATTCCTCCACTGTTTATAGCTTCGATAGTCGTACGCAGCTAAAAACTTGTCCAAATCTCGCATATTGTCTTTGATTCTCTGTATTTCGAGTTCCGGTTCTTTGACTTGTCTCTTTCGAAGCTCTTCGTGATCTCTGTCCCACTCCCTTACTAAAACCTCTTGCGGTTGGAAGTAGTGGACAAATCCAACTCTAGGGGCTGAGTCTCCGTACGGCCCTTGTGAGGCACAGTAAATGTAGTGTGGACCCGGTGGTATCATTTTAACGCCCCTTTAAAAAAAACAAACGTTGGCTAAATATGTACGGATAGTTCGTTTATTAAAAACTAATACCTGAAGCGTTCGCCAATCGTATAGCTACACAAATCAATGCCGAATTCCGTTCCAATGGGGACTCCTGCAATTATCAAAAACGCGCCTTCATCAAATAATCGCTTAGCGAGTTCTGGTGGCATTTCCATTGAGTCCATATTTTAGATTTTATAATAAATGTTGATCAATTCCCTGAAGCCAAATCGTAAAACTTTAGTTGAAGTGTCGCAAAAACCTTATTTTGATGTTCTCAAAGAAATATTTATTAGGTTCACCTTTTCTAAATATAGGACAAGCTCTGAAGATTTTAAATCAATAAAGGAAAATCATTTTACCTTATTAATTAAATTTTTATTAATTTATTTGCACAACAAAAATTCCCTTCCTCAATGTTTGGATTTCATTTTGACAGTAAACACGCTAGCGACTGCAACGCCAATGATTCAAATGAATGCCACCGAATTTGCACATAAAAAACCGAAATATCTTTTAAAAAAATTGTGTGTTTCAAAAAAACATATTTTCTGAATCTTAAACTCATAATTACGTTTTTATCTATAACCTGTATTTCATAAAATACCGTTGCCGAAATAAATTAAACGTAAAATTATTGATCTCCTTACTGATACTAGCGCCAGTCTTTATGATTTCTGCCGGTTGATTTTCATTAAACAATAATTGGTAATTAGCATATTTCGAGAATATAACTTTGAAAATAAAAAATGGTAATGTTTTCCCGTTAAAACCCTTGGAAATGCATAGATTAAGTAATCTAAAAATAAGATCATAACATTCCTACATTATTATGAAATATAATAATCGATAATCAGCCCAATTTAAAATTTTCGTTTAAAAATTTTCCGAATTCTGCATACTTTTAATATCATTTACCAAGTTTTAGAACTTCCAGTTCAAGCGTTTTACAATATTATTATTATTATTAAAAATTTACGTAATATTATGCCGATTTTCTACTTCAAAGATTTGAACTACAACAATTTCACAAATTCCGATTACAAAAGATTATTTAATTTCGACATTTTTTGAATATGTTTTAATCTGTATGAAATGAAACATCGTCAGAATGTTTAAATTATGAAAACCACTAAATAACCGTTGCATTAAAGTACTATAAATAAAACAACTCAATTTATTTATAATGATTTTTATTAACAAACACTTTATGATCTGATAAACTCCGTAAAGATGTGTGTGGAAACTAAATTTTTTAAACAAAATAACTTTCTATGGCCAGTGAAATATAAATTTGAACTAGCCATTAAAAACATAATTAATGAAGTGAGATATTTGCCTAATTATTTATTGTAAAGTTTTCTTTAAAGCTTATTATATATGTATGTATATATGGTTTTAATAATTTTATTTATAATCCATTTCTGTTCTTCTTTCTTTTATTATTAATAATTTTTATATATATATAGTTTTTATTGCACCTATCCGTGCGTCGTATTTTCAGTTAGTATCACTACATTTACAATTTTAAATTGCAATATCTTTTCTCTATTTAATTCACTTTTCTTTCACTATTCTGCTATAAATATATTTTATTTACATAAATAAGCATTATTAGGTGATAGTTTTTTTTAGCGTCTAATATTGTTCCTCTGAGAGATCTTTTATTGTTACTATTATCTTTAAATATTATATTTTTGCCGTTGAACATTCATTTTCTCATTTTATTTTAATTTCAAATTAGTTTAGAATGTTTTTGTTGGAAAATTACAGCTATTTGTGTATATCCTCAATCAAATTAATCAAAGAATTTTTATTATTTTTGTTTTTACACATATGAGACTTTTATGTTATTTCAT
Source organism: Chrysopilus asiliformis (assembly GCA_964034945.1). Taxonomy (NCBI): domain Eukaryota; kingdom Metazoa; phylum Arthropoda; class Insecta; order Diptera; family Rhagionidae; genus Chrysopilus; species Chrysopilus asiliformis. Next base: position 3,335,962 of record OZ035961.1, read on the forward strand.
CTACCTGAATATTTACTGTGTATATTCGACTAGCTTTAGTTACATTGAGAATTTTAAAATTTTAATTCTTCATCGGCTTTAGAATATGCTGTGGAATCTCGTGGAAAGAGTTTCCGAGACCAGCTCGGGCAACAGACGCTAAGTCAGGATGATCAGCAATGGTATCTGAAAGTGCAGCAAGCAACACGTCTGAAAAAGATTGAAACAATCATTAAAAATTTATTAACGCAATCATTAAAACTGTCTTAGTTCTAACTTCTAACCTACCAAAACCAGAACGGCAAACCAAAGGTTTTTTGAGTGTGATTCGATTTTGGTTGAAGGGTGAATTGGATTTCTGGTTTTGGTTCCTCAAATTTCAAAATTCGGTTTTTAAAACACGTTAAAATGGATTCAGGTAGAATGAGAACATGTAAATGCAAGAATACACTGTATAAGAGTGTTTTTTAAGAAAAAAAATTGTGAAATAAATAGACACGACTTTCGTTTTATACCAAATTAAATTTAGGTTTTGCCAAATAATTATAAATGACAGAATCCTGTTACAATATGCCAAAGTTATCCTTGTCAATCGATAAAAAATATACCCATGAGAATTTAATTCTTTTCTGATATCGGTTTTTCATGTTTATTTATTTACAGAGGAAATGCTGATTTAAAAAAAAACCTACTGTACCAACCAGCAGAACTTCCTCGAAATGAGTCACAAAGGGATTTGCAGTCTTCATCTCCTTTACGATAACAAAATGCTGGTTTTCAACGAGGATTTAACGGGGAGAATATCGTCAGATAAAAAAATTTGGAATTGTTAACAAATAACAACATAAACAAAATCAAAATTCCTAAAGATCAAATATTTGCATTCGTAGAATTCGGTCAATTATTTTCTGTCATATTTTCTATAATGTATTTGTCTTGAAATATTGTACTTTTAAGGAGATTATAACTTTTTGAAAAAAATACCACAACATCAATGAAGATAAAATTTTAATAGATTCGTGATGTTTATAGATTCACATTGTTGAGGTGGTATCGTTTTACTCCCAAAAACCATAAGTAACCATAAAATCTAAACTTTTAGCACTGCCTATTTCCGGATACGAATGTTTCTTTCCGTTCCGGTCAAACCATTTTCCATTAGGCCGTTTCCTCTTTCGAGGCGAGGGAAATTGCTGTGTCTTGAATTTGAAGTGAATTTCTATGACCCACAGCACAAACAAAATACGTTTCTGTATCGATTCCCTAAATGGAATCTTTAAATATTTAACGTCAGTATTAGACATTCTTGCCCAGGTTCAAATTCTGAAAACAAAGTATAAAAATGTTGCAAAAACTTTTCACAAGAGTTTCAAATAAGAAAGTTTTCTGAAATTTCAAAAACGTGACTTCATAGAATATTTTGATTTTCTGTAAAGTTTGTTCTGTTGGAGACGTATTCTATATATAAAATCAGGTAATAGTAGGTTGACTATATTTTCTTATGTCTATCCGGTACAAGATGAATAACAAATTTTAAAGAGAACAGAAAACTTAATTTGGACGAAAACTGAGGAAAATCAATTAATAAATGTGCGCCGCAGTGGAAATTTTTTAAACAGATTATTTAAATCAAGAAACACAGGCCCAAGCGGATATTATTTTCACGCTTGTTCTGTTTAATAATTAATCGCAACGGATATTGTAGAAATACCAAAAAAGAAGCCAAATCTTTTGAGATAATGGCCTTTTTGTGGGAAATTATGTCACATCAAAAATAATATCTCATACTAATTCCATAATTTCTAAAATAATTTATTATAATCAATCTTTGATACACTTAACCAAAATTTATTGATTAATAAACAAAATACACTCAGAAAAATGTCCAGGTCAACTTTTTGTCAGGTTAACTCTGACCTTACAGAGGTGTCTGTAAGCCAGCTAGCGGTCAGAGTTAACCTATCTAAGGTCAACTCGTGCAGCTCCCAATGCCCTACTTCACCTGCTGGTGGCTTAATTTCAGAATTTCTCCGACCACAGGTCAACTCAGTTTTACTTGCCCACAAGCAGGCGAACGCGCGTCTGCCCGAGGCCAATTACGCCGTATGTAGGTCGTCGAGTTAGCCTCCATTTTTCTGAATGTATATTTTTGCTTTTTGTAGTAGTAATACAAGAAGCCGTTTTCGAGATATCTTGAATTTAGAGACAACGTCAATCAGAAACCAATTTCATCACTATCCCAATTTTTTAAATTCAAGAGCCCTGAAAAATATCATATTCTTGTTAATAAGAGTCGAAAATTTCTAAATACAATTAGGAATTGCTTTCCTGAACCCATTTCATCTGTAATTTTCCATTGAAATATGCAAATTACATTCTAATGGCAGGTAAGTGAAGGTCATGTAAAATGTTTCCATGAAAAAATCAAAACCCTGTGGGTGTTAAGTGCTAAACTGCAATCATAAAATGATTTTATGATGATGATATTACCTAAGACTTTCTTCTGTAGGGCGGGTGATATCCTGCCATGAGATCCTTCAGACTCTAAGAAGCCAGTGAGTCGCTGGAGGGCATGTTGAGCCTGTTCCGATCCATGTGTCAGAGATTGCGAGAACATTACCTATAGACCAGTTAAATAAATGATGAGGCGTCAGATTGAAACTCAACAAAACTCACAAGGACTACAAATTGGCATACTGGAAGAGCAAGGAATATTATAGAAATGTAACAAGGATTTTGTATGGAATCTGGCGGGTAGGAAGAATGAGGTGAATTTCAAAGTATTTAGATCGGGGACTATAAGGACACCACTGCTTACCTTTGCCAATTGGTAAATGACTTCCTCTAGGGAATATTCAGCGTAAAGAAAATCAGCTAAGCGCATCCTTCCAGCCATTTCATCGTAATCGATATTGTTCTCTGTTTTATGCGTGCAAAGAGAAATAAATAATAGAACACAAAGAAAGTCCAATGCGACCAAATGGGGGATGAAACGTAAAGAGAGTTTTCAAAAGAAATCAAAGCTTTTAAGTCACAGATTAACGAGAATATTCTCGTCATTTAGGTATGTATCTAAAACTGGGTGAGTTTTTATAGAATTCTATTGGCCCGATTGATTGATCTTCGATCCATGAAATTTATAGTCGGATAGCTTAATTTGCGTTTAGCCCCAACAGTAATACCTTTATTTCCGTCATTGCTAATTTCCTGTAGCCGAAATAGGGAAGGGAGCCTCTCTAGAGCTCTCTGTACGGCTGGAGAAATCGTTCCACTCGCCATTGAAATTTCTGGATCAAATCCTTTACGCTTAAAGGCGGCTCCTGTTGTCGCTGTGGGCGGGGGTGGAGTTGACTCCTGGATTGGCTCCTGGAATTTTAGTTGTTTCAATTTAAATAAATTTAATAGCCTTACATAGCTTGAATTATTTGTTGTTCAATTTTCTTACTACGTGATGAAATGATGAGCTTTTCATGTGATCTGGGAATATTCGATTCGCATAGGAGTTCTGTAGATACTCAATTCCCAGACGAATATCCCTCAAAAATTTAATAGCATTTTCACGTGTCATCTGAAACGAGAAAAAGCGTAAATTAGTTTGAATTTAGAATTTAATTTTGAAGCTTTTAATACGTAGATAATCGCGGGAAGCACTAAAAATCTCGGAAACGGTAAAGCATGCCTGTCCATTAAATACGTCACGATAATTTTAGGATTTTCCGACCTTCGCTCCTCCTCCTCGCTGCTTGCCAAGATTTTTGGTATGGGTTTTAATACCGCCGTCGAGGTACCGCAGACCTCTCTCCCTTAAATGTGTGACGTATTGCATGGAAAGTCTTTTATAACCATTTTATAATATCAGTAAATCCTTTTTCTTCTATACGCGAATGACGCGATCCACTGGATTTTTTCATGGCTCTTTTAAAAAGTTTTATTCCCTTCTTTAACAACATAACAAAATGGTTGCAACTAGAAAACATTGTTTTTTTTAAAAAAAAAAGCAACATCCGATTCTGATAAAGAGATTTTTCTTTAATGAATGAATAACATCAAAAACTCCCATTTTTGAATTTTTCCTGTCACTTCACTTGCTAAGGACATCAAGTAATTTTGTCTTAATTTAATTTTTCCAGATATAATGAGCATAAATACAAACATTTCTCGAAGGGGTAGAGGAAACGAGGAGAGGAATCAACCCTAAACAAACAGTAATGAAAATAAACTCTTTAAGGGAGATATCTAAAAAGAAACAACTTTTCTATTCATATAACCTTCGTTAGAACAGAACAGAACTGGTATATAAATCCAGTGCCACGTAATACAATCTGTGAAATTTTCCATCAAACGATTCTTAAATAGAACCAAATTAAATTTAATTACCTGTTGATGCCCTAAATTTCGTTGGAAATGCTCTCAAAGTTAAATATTCGTTAAGCCAGAGATAAACCATTCAAACATGAAACATGGAAAGGATAACTTTTGAAATTATGGTTCGCTTTTAATCTACGCATAACAGCGCTTCACAATGGATTTTATGCAAAGTAATTAAAGCGATAAACCAATTTTTAAAGAAATAAACATCATTCGCGGTAAAACCGCACGTCCAATTTTGATGATTTTTTTCAATATGATGTTAGTTGTTTATTTTATGAAACCTCATGTTTTATACACTCAGAAAAATGGAGGCTAACTCGACGACCTACATACGGCGTAATTGGCCTCGGGCAGGCGCGCGTTCGCCTGCATGTGGGCAAGTAAAACTGAGTTGGCCTGTGGTCGGAGAAATTCTGAAATTAAGCCACCAGCAGGTGAAGTAGGGCATTGGAAGCTGCACGAGTTGACCTTAGATAGGTTAACTCTGACCGCTAGCTGGCTTACAGACACCTCTGTAAGGTCAGAGTTAACCTGACAAAAAGTTGACCTGGACATTTTTCTGAGTGTACACAGTACTAGGGGCCGCGCACCCCCCTCCCACAGGTCGGCCTCCATGTCCACGTCGGCCTTCAACCTTTTGTGGTTTAGTTATCATGGGCTGGACCCCCGACGAACATCTATGCCAAATTTCAGGCCAATCGGTTCAGTAGTTTCCCCGCGAAAGAGTAACATAGCGCAAAAACTAAGTTTCGAAATTACTTTATCCCCTCCCCTTACTCCCCCCACCTCTCGCGCTACTTTTTCGTATACCTATGTTGGAACCAGAACTACCACAGACACTCATGCCAAATTTCAAATCAATCGGTTCAGCAATTTTTGCGTGAAAGAGGAACAGACAGACAGCCAGACACCAACTCATTTTTATATATTAGTATGATTTGACGAATTGTTTCACTCTTTCATATATTTTTGAATATTTTGGGAAAAGATGTGAAAATTTTCTGTTGATACGATATTAAAAGCTAATGGTAAAAATATTTTTTGATGCTTTCATTTTGATCAAAAATTAATTCGTATACTCTACATTCTGGGAGCAAATTCTCCAGTTTGTAAAGGGTGGTTAAATTTTAAGGGCCGATGTTGAATGTGAACCACACCTAAACGTCAAGTTTTTTTCTGCATTTCATTTGACATTTCTCAATTTCAGACTAACTCAATTTGAACCATGGAAAGATACACAATCGAGCAACGCGTTAAAGTTATTCAGGCTTGTTATGAAAATGTGCCTCATCACTGAAGATGATTTTCTTCGAAAATTGATCATCCACTGTTGCCATTTCTTGCCACCATTCTGACCATTGACGACGCTTGAAATGGTCAAGAGGCTTTAGTTCTTGAGTCAATTGCACCTTGTAAGCGTGTAAATGCAAGTCTTTATGCATAATGTTCATCAACGACGAGCGTGGGAGGTGCAATTGTTGGGCACGACGACGAGTTGAGTTTGAACGCCCATTTTCATAATAAGCCTGAATAACTTTAACGCGTTGCTCGATTGTGTATCTTTCCATGGTTCAAATTGAGTTAGTCTGAAATTGAGAAATGTCAAATGAAATGCAGAACAAAACTTGACGTTTAGGTGTGGTTCACATTCAACATCGGCCCTTAAAATTTAACCACCCTTTATGAAATTGTGCAAATACTCTTGCTAAAGGTTTGAGAATAAAATTCTGCTTCCGGAATACAGCATTGTGCAAATACTCTTACTAAAGGTTTGAGAATAAAATTCTGCTTCCGGAATACAGCATTTGCTTTCCTTTGTTAACAGGAATTGGACATTTGCATCACAAAAGTGGAGTATTTTCATACTCATTGTAATATCACCGGGGTTTCGAATTTGTCCCAACTTTTAAATCCATGGGATATAAATAAGTGGGTAAAAATTAGGCAGCAAGATTTTACCCTGACAGAAAACTTTCAAATTTTCTGGATTTTTATTTTCTTGAAAATATCCTGAAATTTTTGCATTTTATTACTCTTACTTCACGAATTTTACATAAAACATGAGAAACCAAAATGAATAACCCATCATGGAGCTACAGAAATTGTTGAGAAACATTTCAGCAAATTATTTAAAAGAAAATCGCACAAGTTTGAACGCAATTAACGATAATTAGTATACTTATTCATGTTTTAAATATACAAAATGTCTGTTAGACGGAAAGTTTCTCTGTTCGATGGAAGAATATCTCAAAATATTACTTTTGACCTTATTTAAAGATCTGTCAACATAAATAAGTACTTCATTAATCACAGCGAGGCAAAAAAAAATTTGTTTGTAAATAAAATGATTAGTTTTCAAAATCCGCTTTTTCCGTTTACCTTTAAGCAAAAAAAAAAGATCCACTAATTAAAACGGGGCGAAGTTAAATACACAAATTCAAAAAAATTTAAATTACGTAGTATAAGGACAATTTTTCGGTTTTTCGCAGTCATATCCTTTTTAATGATAAAAAGAAAAATTCTGATGGTATATTCAACATACCAGCCCTTCCTGTATAAACTCCTCAACGGCTCGTGCCACTCCAGCTTCATCGCCTGTCCAGAATACGTACTGGGCCATGTCAAAGGAGGAATATTGCCCTGCGTTTCCATGTCTCAAAAGCATTTCGGGTGACTGAAAATACAGAAAAAATATTTAGAGAAGGACAATTTGGGCTTTCTTAGATCTTCTTAGAGAGAGAGAGAGAGAGAGATTACTAAAACGAGTATTTTTCTTTGCATAATTAACTTTTTCTGTTGTTGAATATTTGATCAAAGCGTCTACCGGGTCTACTTTCTACGTTTCGATGCGCTAAAAAAATACACAATGTGCCCAAGGATCAGAATATCAACTGGAACACAATATCCGTTAAGCAAACTATTATCTACTGCAAATCTATGTACATTAACAACAACGCAATAACTTTGAACTTTTTTTAGTTTTGTTGAATTAAAAAAGCGTTTTTAAGTGGCTTTTATTTGGATTTACATTTTTGCTTTATTATCTAAGCGCAAAACTACTATTAATTTTTTTTTTTGATAACAAGATTCTAATTTTCAAGCCAAAAGAAGCGTTTTTTTTTCTTTTTCTCTACAAAATTTTAGAGTAGTGTTAGTGAACCTTTGGTCCATTGGTATTAATCGACCGTCTATCGCCATTTCGAGTGGTTTCTAGTTCGGCTGAAACACTTTCTTCAGATTCCTTGCCGTTATCCTTGACGTTATCTGCAAAAGCAGGTACACTACTAGAAGTAGCTTGCCCCCCGGTTCCAGATGTTGATGCTAGATTTTCTGTGGACGGAATTGTTGTTGTGGTCGAAGTGCTTGATGTTGAGACTGCCGTGGTCGAAGGTGTCGTCACAATTTCAGGATTCTGGCCAAACGCTAGCCGCGCAGCACCATAAAAAGACTACAAACAAAATGTTCACAAAAAAACATAATTGAAATTAAATCTTTATTTGACGAATGGAAACTAGTCATTCGTTTATTTACTGATTGTATTGGAAATTCAAAATGAAACAAAAAGGAGGAAGTTGTGAAATCAGTATTTCTATAAATATAAATAAATAAATCAAAACACGAACAGAGTTTCCAATATTTACAACCAAAAATTACTTAATTTAATCAGTTATTGAATACAAAATCCTATAAACGAAAATAAATCACCCATGACTGTAATCTATAAAATCCTTACTAAAACTGTGGAAAACTTTCTGTGAAAGTTTTTTATCCAAGCCCAATCAAGTTTTTGGGTACTTGAGTGTCAATAATGATCTAATCTAATTTAATTAAATAATCCTCAAAACAGAAATCTCATCTTTAAAAGCATCCGCATTTGGCAGCCACAGGCAAGGAAACGTTCAAAACACGCTCGACTCGTGTTTATTATTTATTTGAAATATAAGGAAGCATGTGGCTTTTAATTATGTACGGTTTTTGCTCACCGATTAATAAATACAAGAACATAATTGATTGTTGGTCGGGGAATATTACTCAAGCCATATTGTTGTGAAAAATTAATGATGAAACGTCCACACAATCCTTCGCTCCTGAAATTAATCTTCATGCTGAAATTTATCACTTGAGCTTATGTTGGTGTAAATATCTTTTATGCGGTGATACATCCCAACGTAGCGCCGGTAAACTCTTTTTAAACAACATCAATGGGAAAAGGATAACAAGAATATAAATTGAGTTAAAAAAAACACACTCTGAGTAGAATTGATAATCAGATTATTTCCAGTTAACAAAATATTAATTTGGGAACAAACCACCGCAGAGAAATGCTTTAATTAATTCATATGCAGTAATCCCTTTTATTTAATGGCATCCATCACGTGGTTAAAGTATTACGACACACCCTCCTTTTACGTAGAAGGTTTCCATTTAACGTCGTTTTGTACAACAGCATTACAACAACTTAAAATTAGCTGCATTTCCGGCACATCTAAAAACTACTGTGCAGTACTGCGGGATGTTGCAGCTACACATACTCGCAGTAAGAAGTAAATTTCGTAAGCAATTTTGATAAAAATATTCGTCAGGTTTCTGAAGCTTGCTGTGTTCGCCAATAATCAAATTCAGATTTTTAAAGTTAGAAAAACTATCACTTTTGGTTATTTTCTTGCATTAGAACATTTCACCTACGACAAATAAAGAAAAACATTTGATCTGAAGCAAAAATATAAAACAAACTGTTTCCCGTTTGGACCTTATAGCCCAACTTTTAATTTATTAAGCCTAGTACGCAGTTCGAGTAAAATGAAATTTTAACGCGGTCTCCAAATTGGCACATTAAAACCGAAGTAAAAACTGTTTGTGGAGAAATCAAATATTCTTCCATTTTTTTTAATTAAAAAACAACACTCGTTAAGAAAACTGGAAACAGAACCTCTATTATTTTCATCTGTCAAATTTTTACCTCAAATTTAATGTACCGAACAGTTAAAATGCTGGTAAAATCAAGTGGAGACTTTCTACGCCATCTAGTGTAGGCAACATTGCAACATGAGTTTTTCACATCATTTTACCAGCGAACTGCGTACCGCTTGGTAAAATTTCTGAGGTTAAATTTAAGCTCAGTGTTAAATTTGTATAGGAAATTTCATTTTACTCGAACTGCGTACTAGGCTTATAGCCCAACTTTTAATTTATTAATGTATAAAGAAAAATATGACATTTGTACGGTTTTTCTATTTATCACAATGGAGCGGACAGACCACGGGAAATACTAATACTTCAAAATTTGATTTAGGATTAGTGTTTGTTAATCACGGTGACCATTTTCCTTTGGATAAATCCCCGACAAGATGTACGAGGGAGGCTAAAATGAAACACCAACGAAACAAAATTGTATAAAAAAAACGAAAACCGAGGAAAAAAGAATTAAGAAATATGCACCGCAGGCGAACTTTTTTAAACATAAGGCGTCGCAAAGATTGTTGACTTAAATCTGTACAATTCTAAGCAAAAATTAGCTTAATATTTCGCGCTGTTTACATTCCATAAATAATGACAAAGAAAATTGTAAGAATATCAACAAAGGCAAGGCGAAATCTTTTGAAATAAATGCGCCTAATGTGGAAAATAGTTGAAAAAATGCGCCGCAGGAGAAAAATGTGATTTACACTTAAATCCGAGCTAATTTAACTCCAACAATGCCTAATTAAACTCAAATAATCTGAAACTTGTATCCCTTGGGATCTTTGTTTTATCTGTGATTTCAAATGACAAGTACTTATTCCCGATTACATAACGTTAAACACGTTCAGAAAATCCTCCAAATGGATTTCAAATATTATCATAATACCTATAACGAGCTATAAGTTAAATTGCTGTTTTTGTTATAAAAGTAATCAATATAATATTAACCTTGCCACATATGACTTGACTCATATCGTGTATGAATCCTAATCAAATTAAGGTTTATCGATATTTACACAATCGGATATATTGATGTTCGTATATTGTTGGGCGAATTTCCGGTAAATAAATTATAATACATGTATTCAAACGCTTCTTTGTGAGAAATCCATAATTCCCTAAAAAAAAGGAATGAGCAATTTTGTTAGGAGGCTGCCGTTCAATGGAGCAAAAGTCAATTAGCGTTACGATCTAAATTATGACATGTTTGAGGCCTCCAGGTATAAACGAGACGACATCGCAAAAATCTTCCCTTCAACTATGATGTAGGAATTTCGACTCTATAGAAAAGCAGCAGGAAATTAACACAGGCAGGTGAAAATTCCAACAAATAGATACACACACAACCAGATTTCGTAGAAGCGTACATTCGTATATACAGAACCTAATTTAACAAAAACGTCAATTTTGTGATGTTATCCAAAATGAAAGATAAGATATAATACCGAACCTGGCCAATCAAGTTCGAAATTTTAGAACCTTTAGCGATGGCGAGTGAATTACTCGAGCGAGCGCCTAGAACATCCCCGCACTGCTCTCATCCGAAAGCTCCACGACAAGGATTCGATATTATCCTGATGTGACCCATGTCTATGTCCGTGTCTCTACAGAAAATCTATTAACATCATTTTGTACTTTTGTGTATGGCGCCCATCGCTTCATTCGCTTCGACCTTCATTGCGTCTCACCTCATCTCGGCCGGCACATTTCCATTGAAATCGGGGCTTCTTCAATGGGGATTAAAATGTGGGCCTGTGCGTGGCGGTAAATTGAATGCGATGGAGCATATAATTGTCTTCCTTGGAAAAGGTTTAAGGATCGAATTTTCCTGAATGAAAACTAAGACAATCACCTCGTCGCTGTGCGGTAATTTCGTAATTTGATGGAATGTTTTATCTCCGTGTTCGTAAAATGTTTGATTAAATGCTTTTTTTATGTTAACAAAAAGGATTTCCATAGAGCTTATCACACCTAATACTTTACTCACCTTAAAGGGTATCTTTTCACTGTTGGTATTTTGGGTCTCTACGAGCTGCGGTTGCCCTTGCGATTGCTGATGTCCTTGGGGCAAGGTAGGTGGATGTAATTGCCCTTGATTTGCTGATTGCTGCGGTACATTGTGATGTGGTCGATATTGCACCACGGTCTGTTCCTCCTCCTCCGGCTGACCTAAATTGATGGCGCTCTTTGTTGTTTCGGATTCTAATTGCTTTTGAAGTGCCGGCAGTATATCTTGTTGATTAACAATGTCTTCGGCACTATCGACAGACACATGTTCAGGATTCTGGAGTACCTTCTCCTTCAGCTGTTCCAATTCAATAACATCTTCATCAGGCTGAAAGAAAACACCAAGGAAAAAGATTTTTTATATCAAGTACCATTATGGGAAAAACTTTCTTGATGACTTGACAAATTAACAACAGATAGACTGATGAGTGTAATGTTGAAGGTGATTCCAAATTAGCTCTATTAACTAACCGATACATGCCAAGAAAGGCGCGGACGGAGTGGTCTCGAATCGGTCATCGTCATGAATACTATACTTTTCTTCCATAACTACTCAGAGGAAAGTAAAAATGACCATGAGTTCATAAAAAAGCTAAAAAATATTTCAGATTAACATCCGAAAAGACCAAAAATGCTTCACTGCAAGCGATTTCTGAGAAACTTTAGTCACATTTTCCTAAGACAATGGAAACTTTTGTTTCTTGTGTTTTACTCTTAACATTTTTATTTAACTGACGTTTTACAAATAATGAAAGCATTAATAGAAGAAGGTTTCGAACTTATCTTTTGTTTTCGAAATGTCACAAAAACAGCACTCAGAGTTTGGAAAATAAACTTTAACCGTCCGGTTCTATGGAAATTGTTGAAAGATTTGCTATTCAATTATGCCACTGAAGAAATTCATGAATCTCTTAAGTGGTAGGATTTATCCTAATAATTAAGAGGGTTTTCCAAAAAAAATTATCTTTTGATAGTAGTCCTTAAAAAACGTCAGCATTAAATGTAGAGTGGTGTTTAATATTGCTTAATCCAGAGCTTTAGAAACAGTCGGTATATGGAGTTACAAAATAAAAAAAAATCTTTTGTGTCTGAAAATAAAGACACCATCTTACAATCGCTTTGTTTTGGTTAACATGAATTCTCTGCAAATATTTTTCTTCAAATATTTTAATTTTCACTATTTTGTGGGTTTTACTCGACATTTTTAGCTATTGGAATTTCTCGGCTTACAGATCATAAAGAATATAACAAAATGTGTAAATAAAACAAATTTCAGAGTTTTGGTGCACTTTAAAAAATATTTTTTTTATCTTGGGTAGTTTTGTCACTAATTTTAAATCTATCAGAACTTTTTTCTAAATGTAGTAAAAGAAAATCTATAACGACGTGCGTGTTTTCCAAAGAAAGTAAAAAAAAATTCACCTGCGGCACATTTGCTCGTGGGTGACTGGTTTACATTTATTCGTAAAAATAAATGGAATGATAAGAATCTCATCTTGGAATAAGCACCGTAACTATGATTTTTATCACCATTAAATTGCTATCACCAATCGGAACAAAATTGGGAGGGGGAGGGAGGGGGGGGATAATCCTTAGTTACGCTGCTGATGAAAGAGTTTTTCTTGTAAAGAAATAATTTCAACTTCTTTGATTCAATAAAAACCCGAAAGTATTTTTTTTCAATAAATGGGGTGAATTTAAAGTATGTCTACCCCTATAAACATATCGTTCTAATAAGTCTTTCGACTTTTATTAAGATAATGAAATATTTTCCTTAATTCTACGACAATGGAGTAACGAATTATTCAGCTAACTTATTAACTGCTCTATTAATAATTTTTTATATTATTATAAAACAAATCTTGATATTTCAAGCAATCAGAAGGCTCAGAAAAATATCCACCATTGCTGGCATAACTTATTTTTAGAAACTATGTTATAACAATGATTACCTAATATAGATGGGAAGTAAACGGAAGTTTCCGTTTACCTACGGCAGAGAAAAGAGATGCGCGATAAAAAAAAGTCACCGAGCAACACCATCTTTCCCTTTTTTTCCTTCATGTCATATGGAGTTAAAGAAAAAACAAGAAACTTGTCGTTTAGTCAGGGCTAAACCAAGCGAGATTTTCATATCCTTATAAAACAACCACTATAATTGACCATGTATTAATTGACGAAGTATTAGCTGAAAAAATTAAATTAGATATAAATTTAGTTGATAACGATATTACTGACCACAGGACGATTTATGTAGATATTAAAAGAGAGCAGTTACAAAAAAAGAAAATGACAACTATGATTAAATCTACTTTAAATAAGCAGAATTTCAAAAAAGATGTAGACATTATGCTAAAAAATGTACACATAACTAATATAGAGCAATTAATAAATATTATAAAAGATAGCAAGAACAGAAATACAACCAATTACAAAACAAAACACAGAGGGGACAACGACTGGTGGACTACTGAAATATCAAAAAAAATTCGTAGAAAAAACAAATTATACAGATTAATGAAAAATAATCAACAAAATAATGAATTGAAAAGTCAATATAAACGAATAAAAAACGAGACTACAAAGCTAATTAGAGAAACTAAGAAAAAGTATTACGAAAATAAAATTAAAATCATAGGATCAGACGGTAGAAAGCTTTGGCAAATCATAAAACAAACTTTACGGACTAATAATAGTGAAAAGGCCGATATTAAGGAAATAAATACAGGAACTTACAATACAACGGACAAAAAAATTATATGTGATACATTAAATAAACACTTCAATGAAGTAGGAAAAGGACTAGTTACCAACTTGACAAACAGGACAAGTAAAACAACATATAAGACTTTTACTAATCACCGAGTAAAGACATCAATTTACTTAAGACCAGTTTCAGAAATGGAAATCATTAAAATAATCGAAAACGCAAAAAGTGGAAGTGCTCCAGGAGAGGACAACATTACAAACGATGACATAAAATTACTAAAATACTCGATAGCAAAGAAAATTGCGGACTTAATTAATAACATGTTTGACTCAGGGAAATTTCCAAATATTTTAAAACTCGGACAAATTACTCCTATTTTTAAAAATGATGATGCGACTAAACCAGAAAACTATAGACCAATAACATTATTAAATAGTTTGGGTAAAATATTTGAAAAAGCTATATACAATAGGATTTACGACTTTTTGCTTCAAAACAATGTATTTGACAGAAGGCAATATGGTTTTCAAAAAGGTAGTAGTACAGAAGCAGCTACAATTGACGCCATTGAAAGCATTACTGATGAGTTGGACAAAGGAAATTACGTTGCAGGGATTTTCATTGACTTAAGAAAAGCATTTGACACAGTCAACCACGAACTTTTATTAGAATTTCTTGATCAAGTAGGAATAAGAGGTTTGGCCAATGACCTAATTAAAGACTATTTGACAAAAAGACGAAGTTGGGTAAAAATGAACACAATAAAAAGCGATATATTGGAAGTAGACACAGGTGTGCCCCAAGGATCTATCTTAGGACCATTATTATACTTAATATATATAAATAATTTGCAAAATTGTAACATTAAAAATTATATTGTTTTTGCGGACGACACATTATTACTCTTCCACGGCAAGACAAAAGAAGAACTGGACCTAAAAATACAAGAAGGGATTAGAAATTTTACAGATTGGACTTACTACAATAAATTGACTATTAACAAAAATAAGACGCAATACCTTTTATTCAGACAAAAAAATAAAAAAGATATTGACTTAAAAATTAACATCGAAGGAGAACAAATTATCCGAGCTACGGCGGTCAATTACTTGGGCTTATATATTGATGATAAATTAAACTGGACAACACATATAAAGCATCTTAGAAAAAAGCTAGCACCACTCATAGGAGTGCTAAAAAGATATGGAGATTTTGGACCTAAGGCAAAAAACATAATTTACAATAGTTATATACTGGCTAAAATTAGATATAACTTAACAATATATGGTCAATGCTCTAAACATTTATTGCTTGATGTCAATCGTTTAATGTGCAAGGCATTAAAAAATATATTCCGACTTAATAAATTTACACCGACTAATGAAGTTTTCACATCCACCAAAAACATGCAAATCCATCACATATTGAGACAACATAGAGCTATCTCAATATTCAACATTTTAGAACACAAAAATAGACAGCAATTGTACACTATTGAGAGATTTGACAGCCATAACCACAACACAAGACACCAAAATTTATTAAAAATCATACCATCCCGTACGCACAAAAAACATAAAGGGATTGTTAACAATGCAATACGAGAATATAATAAATTACCAGACGAATTGAAACAGATCAAACACAAGGAAATATTCAAGAAAAGAGTAAAAAAATTATTTATGGCCAATGAGGGTGTTTATAATAGAGATATTTAATATTTATTTATTTAATGTTTTTCCAATTAAATTTAATTTAAATGTTTATATTGTATATCTTCAAAAAATATCTTATGTTAGTATTATATATTTTTTATCTATTTAATATTTGTACAAATAAATGTAAATTTAATATTTTAAGAATTAGTTTAATAAAATGTAATTATAAAGAAATAACTTAGTATCCGATGCTTATACCAGCGACAAGCTGTCTGCATTCGGGAAAAAAACAATATTTATGACATTAAAAAAAAAAAAACTATCACATGTAACTAAAATGTACAAAATACGAACAATCTAAGGTACAGATGAGCGGCCCACATAGTGGGCATAACCTCAACAATTATAGCAGTCAAAAACTTGTATTATATTTACCCAACCCTTGCACTAACACCATCATGCTTCCGACAGCGGCCTGACAGCTCACGAAAATTTTCAAGCAAATTATAACACTTTTTTATTATTTAAATCGCGAAATACACTAAAAATCAACGAAATTAACACGGAAATTAAATTTTCCACCGAAATTGGTGGTTTGTTTTGATTTTTAACTAACTGACTGCTGAGATTCAAATTTGTGTATTGTCATTGTGCGATTTTTTTATGGTTTTTTCGAGGCGCATTAGAACTAATTACGCATTACAACTGAGATGTGGCAACACATGAGATGAGGCCGCACACATAAATAACTTAGTATTCACACAGAAATTGAAACCGCCGGCATGTCGCTAGTTGTCCCTCTCTCAAAACAAATATTTTAGGAGAACTTTCTTATCTATATTAGGTAATCATTGGTTATAATGAAAAAAAAATCCGTTTTTCCGTGTACCAATTTTTCATGAACCAAGAATTCTGTTACACGTGCAGCAATAAAAAAAAATATCTCGTTCATCATATTTACAGAGGCTTTCAAGGTGCGATTAGTAAAACAGTAAGTCTAAGAAAAGACGCAACACAGAAAATTCGCTTATGTTTTATTTATGATAGCGAAAAGCCCTACGATAAAATATCATGAATTTTCTCACAAAAAATAACACAATTTTTCTTCCGGTAAACAAAAATCCAAAAAGAATATTTTCTTCTGCTTAACGACGGGCGAGACAGAAATTTTAGCAGAAGAAAATGCGAGAGCGGTTAGCAAAAAAAAAAGAAGATTGTGACAAACAAAGATTATTCCTATTGTTAAAATTAAAAAGAAATAAATCATTTCTCTCAATATGGTCTGGATTATTGATTTTGTATTTAGATTGTTCTTTTATGTTGGGAATCAGTAAAACTACACATGGCTGTATATAGTTTTTAAATGAAAATATTATTAATTGTAACGTTTATGCTGTAAAAACTTCTAAAAAAAAGTAAAAAACACCTACATTTGTTGGTGCAATTTTTGATAACTTTTTTAGTTGTGATTTAATCTAAAGGTAAAAAACATCCCGCTAATTTTCAGCTTTTTGAACCCCCTTGCCACCACCATTCGAAACATTTTTCGTGATTTTTGGTATGAAGTTCAGTCACACTACCACAGAACCGCCTCTCCCTAAAATAGTGACGTATTTCATGGACAGCCCATAATATTAGACTTTGATGTAGAGAAAAGTTATTTGAAAGCCCAAGCGTTTGTTAGATTTACGAAACAATACAAAAGAATAAAAAATTGGTTTCGAGAAAAGAAATCTGACGCAACTGCGGGTTTCACGAATCTTTAAGTGGTCGCGAGATAGCAGGTTTTTTTACTTCAAATTTGCCGGCTAAATCGATTTAGCAGTCGCTTAAAATTTCGTGAAACGTACCATAAGCCATACAAATTTTCTAATGCTATGCGACTTGCCTTCGGCGCAAAACAGCTGGACCGATTTTCCGGAAATGTATCACAGATTTTCTTCCACGCGTAAAGCCTATTGCAATCGAATTATATCAGAAAATCTTAATTATTTACATGGGAGTTTTATAAAATATTATTTGAATTTTTGCGATGATTTGTAAATCTGCAAGAGATGTATTGTAACTCTAATTCTATGAAGGATATTTTGCCAAATTTGAATTTTAAGCAAAAATAAATTAATGAACATAAATTGATTTTTTTTTTCACAATGAAAATTTATCGATATTTCCAAATCTCCAGGTCCCATAGCAAATTTCTTCAAATGTTAAAGTAACTTATATAAATTTAATAAGACCGTTTGACATTCGCATCCTTTAGAGACACGAACGTCAGAAAATTGTACTTAATATACATCATAAAACCGCCAGTGATAAGAAAATGTAGCTAATATAAACATGTTAAATTTAGAGATGATACAAAGATTATACGAATATGTGCTTTTTTATAGTCGAACATATGTAATTTTTCTTTCATCGTAAAGGAGATGAAAAAAAGCTAAAAAGTTTTGGGTTCACATAAATCAATCGTCTTTGTCAATTCTTCAGATCTTGCGTATTCGTTTTCTCAAAGGAATATATTCACTTAATGTTTGCTTTATACATGCCCCTTAAGCACTTTTTACCAGCACCCTTTTTCCCCAGTCCAAAGTAGTTAACTAACCTACAGTTCGATGTATGTGCACACCGAACATAAATTTTGGATTCATTCATAAAAGCTTTTTTCATCATTATGTCTTAGCGTGTCTCCTTTCGAAATTTTTGGGAAATTTAGCTGATGGGCAGCCACCTCAAGGCGCTTTCCGGTACTTGTACTTTATTGCTTTCGTTATAATGACAATATCTAAAATATTACCCCAGGGATTTTTCTTCTAAAGCGATCTCTTCGCTCTTCATTCTTTGCCGGTGGCATGTCTTTTATTTGCACAATTTATTTATGGCCCCAGCGCTGTTAATGTTGAAAAGGATGCGTACTTTACATAAATTTTCTATGTACTTGGATATGTCTAAGCAGCGTTGAGTATACTTTGGCAATTTGATAGCAAAATATTCATCATAATTTTCGCCAAACACTCGTAATTTATTCACATCCTCAGATAATTACAATTCAAACACATTCCTCGACTCGATACAACATTTATTCATCCATGAATTAAAATCGTTAGCTTGATTTCACAGACATTTTAATTTGGACCACACACAAGGTTCACTCCACTTTGAATTTTAATTATTTTTAGAAATATTTTTCTAACGAAATAAAATCTATTAATAAACATTAATTAGTCCTAAAGATTGTGTACTTAGCACTTAACGAATTTACATAAAATTCATTTGAAGAAGTTTGGGTTTGTTTTATCCGTGGGAATTTTGCCATTAATATCAGTTAGAGGCCATACATAAATTAGATTTTCAAGATTACGATTCGAAATTAATTATTGTCTTGTTTTGTTCAAGTGTGAAGATAGATTTTTCTATTAACACGTTGGCTACCATGTGAGTCACCGGTGTACACACACTATTGTCATTACCGTCAGTTTCTCAAGTTCCATGGTTGAGTGCAGTCGCTCGTGCGGTACAAAGGGGGGTTTTTTTTGTCCGTTATATTTTATTCGATTCGTTCGTTTTTGTCTGTATTGATCTTGTGCTCACTGGTGACTCACAAAGTACAGAAATGATTTTTGCATTTTTTCCCAGTGTATACTAGCGGAGTAAGCGTTTTTTGGCTGGTAGCCAACGTGTTAAAGGAAAATCAAAAATTTATTGCATAAGGAAAATAAATGTCAAATTGGGAAAAAGTCTATTAATATAGATTTCCAATTCAGTTTTTTTAAAGATCCTGCGGAGGTGTTGTCACCCTACGGAGGTGTTGCCATTTGCGTCTGAGGTTAGAATGTGATCCTGGTCGCAAAATAGCGGTTAGAAATCCGTTTATGTGATGGTTGCCTTGTGACCGGTCACAAAAAAAAACTGTGTTTTCCTTGACAGACCCGACCTTTTTCATTCTTAAAGGGCCGTTTACATTTAACACTTTATTCGGCAAATTTTATTTTGCAACACAATTTTCATGAAAATTTTTCCCAACATAGTTCCTACTAGAATTTTTTCTTACACACGTGAATTATGAGAACTTGTTCTAAATAAACGTGTTCTGAGAAAGATGAATAAGTTTTAAAAGAGAAATTCCAACAAAAATCGCAAATATGGTATCTGATATTTACAAAAAGTCGTGTTAATTAAGCTTTCATTAAAAAATTTCCAAAAAATTTGTGGTCTGTTTATTTCAGACTTTTTATTATTTAAATACATCAAATAATAAGGAATTCTTCCATTTCCTTATTAAATCTAAAATGTTCCAGCATTGTTTGAGTTCCTCCCGCGGGTTTTTAATGCGGTGAATTCAACTCTGCCAAAGGACATAATCCTTGAGTCTTAAGTCGTTTAAGTATCCAAATAAACCGAGTATTATCGCACAGACAAAATTAACAAAATTAAAACACTTCACTTGAAATTCCATTAGAAATCCCGGGAAGTTTGCAAAAATATAACAAAATCAATTGAGCTCGTTAGAAGATAAACCAAAGAAATGAATTCCGACAAGAGATTATAAGTAAAAGAAAGTCGAAAGAATCAAAGAATTTAAAATGAAAGAAAATTAAAAAGGACTATCCGATTCATCGTAAATTCCAATTTATTGTTTGGAAAATTGACACAACTTTTTTTACATTTTTTTTTTCGTTCCCAACAATTCTTCATAACGACGCGACGTGTGCTTTTATTAAAAGGAAAGAGGAAAAAACTTTTCCTGTGTAAGAAAGTTTAATACAAAAGTATAAAAGATATATCTTTCACTTAAAAGTATTCGATCCGATTTTGTTTCCTGCGAAAAAAAACCAACTCCGGACTTTTTAGAAAATTGTTTTACTTCTTGGAAAAGAAAAGAAATTCTCAAGCAATAAGAAGAAAAATACTTTTTTCGTATTATTTGATGTTACTATTTATGTGTAAAATATTGGAGATGATAAAATTTAATTTGTCGTCCCACATGTGAACTCTTACGTTACTTATGAAATCTATTTGTGAAGGAAGGAATAGCAATGTTGGATTTAACTTTAGTAACTTCAATTCTTTTTCTGTATGTCATTAAAATCTGTTCGATACGAAGGTTTAAGTAAATTTGGTTTATTGTTTCTAAACATCAATTTCTTCTTAGAATATTGTTAACTCTTGAAATCGAAAGTCATCATTTTTTATAAAAGTTGTTCCCTTTTTATACCCGTATGGTGAAACCAAAGGGTATATTAGATTTGCCTTACCGTTTGTAACGCCACACAAAAAAATGAATTACACCAGTGTGTTTAGAATGATAAAAATAATTAATTGCTGCATGTCCGTCCGTCCGTCTGTCTGTCCGTCTGTCTGTCCGTCTGTCTGTCCGTCTGTCTGTCCGTCTGTCTGTCCGTCTGTCTGTCTGTCTGTCCGTCTGTCTGTCCGTCTGTCTGTGGTGCGGATTGCGGGCGCATGGATTGAGCTAGAGACTTGAAAGTTTGCACAGATCCGTTTTTCGTAAAATGAGAGGCTAAGTTCGTTAATGGGCAAAAATGGACCATTAGGGGGGGTACCCCCCATACGAACGAAAATGTTTTTTGCGAATACCTCAAAAACGGTGCATCTTATCAAAAAAGTGCAAGAACAAAAGTTATTTAGGATATGATTCTACATAAAACTCCCATACATCAAAATCCGATTGGAATAAATTTTAAAAAATCTTATTGGGAAGTTTGACTTCAAAGTGGAATTTTGGTACAACTGTTCGAATTTTGATACGAATATCACCATACGGGTCTCCAATGATTGCCAGATTGGCAATTATAGCTTTTGTTATGTTTATATAAAAAATTTAATACATTGTTACCCAAGTAACCAAAAATGGTTACACTATCAAAATATACGGGATAAAAAATTGGTTTCTGCGATATCAGAGAAACGTTGCTGTAACATGTATGAATTAGTTTTTGCCCGGTATTTTAACTGGCGTTACAAAATAACTGTTCTGCAACCGTTTGCGCGGAAACTCTTTTATGGCCAAGTGTGATAAGGAGTAAAAGGCAGGCAGATCAAGTGTGACGGCAATGTATCACAAATGAAAGGCCTGTAAGTATGCACTCATTGGCACAAAGTAGACTATTTGTATTTCGATAGCACTATTTGCAAGTGAATTATACATGAGCACAAAAGAAACAACGAAAAATAGCAACAATTTTCCGACTGGTCAGAAAATAACCAATTCACAACGGTTTATTTATGATGGGTTACAAAATAACCAATTTGTAACAAGTAACTTAATCGCTTACCAAGCAACCAATTTGTACCGATTTTTTGATACCGGTCACAAGGTAACAGATTTGTAACGAGTTTTTCCAATCGGTTACAAAGCAACCAATTTTCAAATGGTTTTATTGCGATAGGTTATAAGGTAACCGTCCCATAAACCGATTTTCAACGGTTATATTGAAACCAGGGTCACATTGTAACCTAAATTTAATCAATTATTTCTAAGTGTTTTTGGAAAGACTAAAACTTTCCTAGATATTTAAATACCGCAATTTCAGATCCCATCAAATTAGGTTGTTCATAGAATGTCAAACGAAAATTGATAAAGTTAAATTATCTTAAAATAAATCTTTTCATGTTGATAATATTTATGCGGACCACATGAAAGAACCAGACAGATCCGTCATATAAACGAAATTAAAAGAAAATTGCTCAACTGTAAACTTCATGGCTTTTCAGTTACACAATGTCATCCACATCTCTATATTAGAATACTCCAATGGGTCTTTATAAAAATAGTTTTGCATTAAAAAAAAAATGTAGGTCGAGGTTTCCCATTCATTTTATTTTACATATTTATTGGGTGGGGGAAAAATTTATTATTAAATGTCATCAACATTTCAGTAACATCGTAATAGGATAATTCAATACCATCGACATCCATTCAAAAACATTTGCACAGATTTATTGAATTTTTTATGCAAAATACTTGAAGAAAATTTTCCCAATGATGTGTTAAAATGATCAGATATTGACATTTAATGTTGGGTTTTATTAAATTTTCAAGGATTTATGTTAGTGTAGTAATCGAAATGAAATAATTGTAAATATAACTCACCTGAGGAAAACTCATATCGTCTTTATTTCCTCGACTTTCACTGGCGGATTCTGTAAGAAAAAAAAACAAATTTTAAAAACTTAAATGAGGAAATCTATTTATCTATAGATTTAATCTATACATCTATCATACTCATACTAATATATAAACATAACAAAAGCTATAATTGCCAATCTGGCAATCATTGGAGACCCGTATGGTGATATTCGTATCAAAATTCGAACAGTTATACCAAAATTCCAATTTGAACTCAAACTTTCCAAAAAGATTTTTTAAAATTTATTCCAATCGGATTTTGATGTATGGGAGTTTTATGTAGAATCATATCCTAAATAACTTTTTTGATAAGATGCACCGTTTTTGAGATATTCACAAAAAACGATTTCGTTCGTATGGGGGGTACCCCCCCTAATGGTCCATTTTTGCCCATTAACGAACTTAGCCTCACATTTTATGAAAAACGGACCTATGCAAAATTTCAAGTCTGTAGCTCAAACCGTGCGCCCGCAATCCGCCCCACAGACAGACGGACGGACGGACAGACGGACGGACAGACGGACAGACGGACGGAAAGACGGACGGACGGACGGACGGACGGACAGACGGACGGACGGACATGCAAAAATCATTTTTTTTTTATCATTCTAAACACACTGGTGTAATTCATTTTTTTGTGCGATGACGGGATCTTGGCGTTACAAACGGTAAGGCAAAGTTAATATACCCTTTGGTTTCACCATACGGGTATAAAAATGAATTGGTGTATGTCTGTCTGTCGGTCTGTCTGTCTGTCTGTTCCTCTTTCACGCAAAAACGGCTCAACCGATTGTCTTGAAATTTAGCATGAGTGTATGTGGTAGTTCTGGTTCCAACATAGGCATACGGAAAAGTAGCGCGAGGGGTGGGGGGAGTAAGGGGAGGGGGTAAAGTGATTTCGAAACTTAGCTTTTGCGCTATTTTTTTTCGCGGGGAAACTACTGAACCGATTGGCCTGAAGTTTAGCTATAACATAGACCATAAAAAAAATAATAAAATTTTGAAAAAACTTAACCCGGCAACGACGGGTATGCAAGCTAGTTTGGAAATAAATTCGAACCTAATAGAGGTGACGTAGCCCAAAAACTCTGACATAACTTCCTCACACGTCAATTCAATGGATCCGCTCTATTTCGTCTATGCAAATGAAAATTCGAGTAACACAGTATAAACTATGTAGGTAAGAGGTGTGTTAAATAGAAAATTTCATAAATTTTTCCGCACATTAAAGTTCAATTGAACTTAATTTTGAAAAACAATCCTTTGGTTTGAAGTTGGAATTTTCATAAAATATTTTTTAATGGTTTTCCATTGCGATGTGTTTATTTTACTGTTTTTGACGAAAATATTTTTAGATTCATATTTTAACAACATAAAATTAAATCTCAAAGATAAATAATAACCTGGACATTGGATTGATTATACCTTCATCAACACAAATTCAAGTGTTTCATTTAAATTTTTCTGTTGTTGAAATGTCCTTACAGAAAATCAATAAATATCAAGGAATCACTTCAAAGCTCAAATGAATGTTTGGATGGAATAATTGGTTAGAGACATATACCAATAAATTTCGAATGAGATTATTCTGTGTTAATGACATTGATCAATGTATTGACACGATGTCAAAATCCACCCCTGCCGATAAATCCTACATATATCAAAGTCCTTTGCAAGTCTTCTAAATAAACCGTTCAACTTTGTATCCTTGTCCACGTGGGCGTCGCTTCGGTACATTACTACGAACAGACAAGAACCGATACTATAAAGGCAATAATTCCCC
Organism: Chrysopilus asiliformis; assembly: GCA_964034945.1. NCBI lineage: Eukaryota > Metazoa > Arthropoda > Insecta > Diptera > Rhagionidae > Chrysopilus > Chrysopilus asiliformis. The sequence continues at coordinate 3,360,576 of OZ035961.1, forward strand.
ATTGAAACAATATAACGAGCAAATAAAAAGTTTACAAGATTCAAATTACACTTTGATGATGAAAGCATTTTGATACAAATTTACCGTCTAACACCAATATCGATTGCTTGAATTCTATCCATTGGAGAAGAAAATAAATAAACGTTGAATTCTAATGATGGAAAACAATTTTATGTAACCACTCTGTAGCGGAAATTTTTTTATGGTACCATCAGTTTTTCCCCCCATTTAGTCGCAATGGTGCGCCACTCTTGTAATTTTTCACATGCACATTGGGGACTCGAAAAGGTTCATTGAAAAAGCATCATATTACGATGTACACACAAACATTCTAACCCTTAGGGTGATTGTGACTCTTATCTTCGATAATTTTACGAGCAAATTGCTATAAGCTGTTACTGTAATGGCCTATGAAAAATTATTTCGAGCCGGTTTTTCCATTTCACTGAAGTGAAAACACAGTCCTTATGTTGCGAAGTGTGAAGTGACCTTTTTTTTGGAGCATCAAGTGGATTACATTAAATAATGAAAAAATAAAAAAAATGTGTCAGAATAGGTAAATATGTCCAAAGACCCACAGTAACAAGGCAAAACCAACAAAGTTTTAACAACAAAAGATTAATCGCCAGGATTTTATGTCCTTTAGAGTAGCACAGTGGTACAATTTTCATTCATTCCGACTGGTTGATATAATAAGTTGAAATTCATGTTTATGAAGTGCTCAAAGTCGTTAAAAATGAAAATCGTCCTGTTAGAATAATCGAAATCTTGTTTAATTTAAATAATCGAATTTCTATTTTCATTCGAAGAGAATCTTTGATGGAACTTATAAGCCATTCAACTATCAGTTAACCCCACACCTCGGATACACTACCAAGGATCTTTAATTCAAATCACTCAAAATGTTCAATTTGATAGACAGCAACCAGAATTTCTCTGTTTATTTGTGCTGTCAGGTTGATACGTATTTTAATTAATTCCGTTCCAACTATACCTCAATTTCGGCATCAAAATTATGATTTAATTATTGTAGTGAAGTCTGTTCAGTTTCGTGACAGCACGAAATTAACTGGAATTTCGCGTGAACCAAATGTGTTATGCTGATGCATACATATGTATAAAGTATAAACCAACAAATAAGTATAATGACTGACTGACTCTTGAGAAATAGACGTAATAGTTTTCCTCGTTTTTTCATTCTTAAAAGGGTGGGTCTAAATTTATTATTGCCGAATTAAAAGGAACTTGTGTGAATTACTGAGTAAAAAGTTTTTTTTCTACCCATAAAACTTTTGTTTTTATAACTGGCAGAAAAAAACTATTCCTTTCTTATAGCAAAGTAGGTGACTTTTACTCTTTCGACAAAATTATAAAAAGGTTAATTTGTTTCTAAGAAGTATAAATTATTGTTTTTTGTGGTTGAATGTTAAGAGGCGTGTTAATGACGAGATACATTTCAGAAATATGGTGACCATACGTCCCGGATTTGCCGGAACAGTCTCGGATTTAGGCATATTGGAAACCGAAACTTTTCGTCTGCGTCGCAGTTTTTTCATTAGTTTCTACTTATATCTTCATTTTTAAAAACTCAACTGCGGCGCATTTTATCATAAATTTTGTCGTTATAACATATATTAGTCTCTAGAGATTTTGCCCACGTCGTAACTTGTTCTTAAAGATTTTGAAACCTATTGAAAAATTTGTTTTATTTTTTTAATAAAGAATGCTTTGTGTTTGAAAATTTATTTCCAATCAGAAACCGAACCACTGTTAAAGTCGGATATAAAAAGGATATCCGTACCGAACCAAAACATTTTTAAAAAAAGATGGCCGAACCGAAACAAAATCAAACCAGTTTTTAAAACAAATGCTGTAAACGAACCAAAAATTAAAAAAAAATAATTTTGTGGTTACGTTCGATTCAAATTTGAATTTTTAGGATAGAAAAATTATTTTTTTCAACCAGATTTAGAGTACAGCACTGTTTTATGTTAACCTAGTACCAAAAAATATTCCACATGCCCTCTTTCAGTCTTGAATAAGAACCAAAAACACTGAACCATTAAAATTCAGTGAACCAAAACCAAAATTTTTGAATTTTTAAAACCAGGGCACCAATCATGTATTTCGACGCGTCTCTGTCTTTCGACTTCGACGCAGCTTTTGACTCTTGACTTCGCCATATCTGCAGCTTGAAATTTCGCGAAATCGTCACTATGAATCGAAACGTGATTCTGACTCTCATTCCAGGAAATTTGAAGCTGCTGATATGGCGAAGTCAAGAGTTAAAAGCTGCGTCGAAGTCGAAAAACAGAGACGCGTCGGAATACATGATTGGTGCCCAGAACTATAAACCAGAACTCCAATTCAACCTCGAACCAAAACCGAACCACACTCAAAAAACATTTGATTTATATCTCTCGTATTTTCCATGCTATTATTATGCTGATGTATAAACAAAACTATCGTCCGAAAAACTTTCGCAATAAGTTTCAAACTTTTATTTGACGACCATCATTATTCATCCTTTTATACTGCGCAACAAACTTTTAACACCATTAAGATTGAATGTTTCTGATGCTATCCTCAATAATTTGTACCCCAGACTTTTTATAACAATAATTTGTAATTTTATTTATAAAAATTAGTAATGCACTTAAAAGCATGTTTTGTATCATATTTCAATAACGATAATTACCGTAGCCTGGCAAGTTCACGTCCTTAAATAAACTTCAAAATATCTACTTTGGGTTTTATGGTGAAAAGGACCCTTTTGGGATTTTATTATTCGTGGGCTACAAAAAGTATACTCCTTAATTGTGAACGGAGGTCGCCTACACAGCAACTGATATCCTTGTAATTCGATAATAGCCGTGGTATGAAGTGAAAAAGCCACTCGGAGGTTATAAGTTTGTCTTATGATTTCAAGAACAAATTATTATTTATTTTTATTAATACGATGAATAAAGAAATACAGTATTAAAGTATATAGAATAACAAACAGAGAGCAAAAGCCCGTGGAAATTATACGACGAGTATTAACCCTTGCCCGCAGTAAAATTCGATTTTGTTGTGCGACGACAGTACGCAGACATGCCATTCAATACATCCATTTATCGTCCTGATGGATAAGGAGGCTTTAAGGACTGCCGCCCCGTAATGGTTGATGTTATCAAAGAAAAGCTCGTTAACTTCTGTTTTCCATTGAATCGTGCTTACTGCTTGCCAATAAATTCAAGTGTACCATAAATAAAACTGGTAGCCAGTTATTACAATTTATGTGCTATAAAAGCAGTCAGTCCTTCTGTCTGTTTCGTTTAAGCAAACATTAACCCATCCAATTCAATACATTTCAACACAATCCCCAATCCTCGCTTCCTTGCCCTTATTTCCCTTTCAACTCCTGCCCATCATTTGACCTGCTTTCTTTCCTTATCGTGTTCATCAACGCGTTCTATAAATAAACCTTATTATTGTTAAGAGTTTGCTATCTGTAGATATTTAATAACATAAAATCAACACAACACGGAAAAAAAACTAAAGGAAAATATGTGCAAAGTCCTTTTAGTCCTGCGTCTTTAAATATAGTTCCTGTAGTAGCATGTTTCCTTTTTCGTTTCATTTTTCGGACAACAATTTTCCGGTTTCTTATCAAAGCCTAATCAAAGAGTGAACTATTTTCGTCAAAATGGACTAAAAAATGGAAGCCAAACTCCGTTGAATCGTATTTGCCCTTTTTTCTTGCCCTTAACCCATCAGCGAGCCAGAAAAACATTCAATGGGCATAAAAATTTAATCCAACCCTTGTGTTATGCTCGGTCAAGTTTTTATGCCGCGTGAATTTCGATCAATAAATTGCGAATTAGTTGTGCAATGAAAGGAACTAAAACACCACAGCCACCTAGACTTATGTATGCTCAGAATTCACATAATTAATGAATTTCCCGTTGCTGGTTATTAGATTCGACTTCCCTCCGTTTTTTTGTTGATTATGAATGGATTACGACCAGAATGAAATTTGATTAAGTATTGTTGTGCGGTGAAAATCATAAAAGCCGAACATATAAAAATGTCCACCGCACTTGGTGAGAGAATTGATGAAATTCCATATTATGTTTTCCATGCATAAATTACATTTACTATTAATCAAGAGTAAACATTTATGTATTAAAGGGAATGCATCGCTAAAAAAAATTATACGCGTCAGTTGTTTTGCGTAATTTGGATTTAATAATTTGATTTAATAATTTGAATGTGGAATAAAAATCAATCGTGTGTCAACGTACTTCGCGAAAATACAAATATTTCAGATTCAATAGATTCAGATTCAGGTTATGAAAACGAAAGATTCCCGTCGCGAGCCAATTATTTTTCCTTTTCTCAATTCTATTTGTGGCCCCTGCCATCTCAGATTGAAACAGACAGGGGTGTTGGTTTGTGATGGTATAATTTTGAAATACAACAAAAATTGCGCCGCAGGCGAAACTTTCAGTAACAAACACCCAACTATTGAAAACTATTTAATAAAATGCACCACAGGTGAATATATTTAAGAAAAATATGCTGGGCAGTAATTTCTGAGGAAATTGCGGACAGGCGACATTTTTCTTTTGTTTCTAGGTCAACTTTTTAACTGTTAAAAGGTATTCTAATTTCCGGTTTCCACAAAAATGTTTTCAAATTTGAAAAAAAGATTTAAGAAGAGTCCACAAATATTTTCCGTATAACCCGAATTTTCTAGTTACACCAAATATAGTGATTTTTTCTGTCAGTATGTTTTATAAGATGCCCAATTTTATAAAAAAAACCTGGAGTTCCACTTTTAGAGATAAATTTACAATATTCCATTAAAATTTGAATACGCCACCTACATTTGTGCGGTAATAAATAATAACCAATGTTTCAATATAAGTATTTGACAATAATAACTAATAGATAATCGATTTCTTTCTTAACGCTTCTAAAAATATTCTATAAGTACCAGAGGATGGAAAACCCAATTATATAAACATGTGGAAGCTTCTTTAAGGAAACATACTGAATGTTTTTGCTTAATTCTGATTCAAAATATTTATGTTTTTACAGGCTAAGGAAAATAAATTTCACCATTACTGTCGACAACATTGGGAAACAAACAAAAAAAAAAGCTTAGATCCAACCATTATATTTAAGTAGACAAATACCATCATTTGTTTATATAAATATTATGCGGTATCCCAAAAAAGACGATTTTATACGAAGGATGTTCCCCTGTAACTTTTAAACGCCCCAACGGAGAACATTGAATCACATTGCGTTAAAATTTTTTGTACGGCGCGGATGTTCTTACCCATGGTTGCAGCAGGACTTCCCCTTTCCTCTGATCCCCTCACCAGATATCTCGTGAACCAGTGAATGGATTTTTATGGGGTTTCCACCATTGGATACCGGACTTTCTAGAGAGCGTCAAACCTCAGAAAAAATCAACATATGTTTTGCTTCTTCAAACCCCCTGTTTTTTCGATGGGGTTTTCGGTATTGGATGGAGAATATAGCGAGAGATGTAGTTAAAAATGTACACTATTTTCCTTTCTGCTTATCCGTTCTAATAATACAAAAAGTAAAATTTCACTTTGAAATTCAAAGTTTGAATATAAATATTTTTTAATAAAATACTGCGACAATTGATATGCTTATTATGGAAGTCGCTACACTCAGAAAAATGTCCAGGTCAACTTTTTGTTAGGTTAACTCTGACCGCTAGCTGGCTGACAGAGGTTTCCATTACATGACATTACATCCTCGAAATGCCTATCTAAGGTCAACTCGTACAGCTCCCAAGGCCCTACTTCACCTGCTGGTGGCTTAATTTCAGAATTTCTCCGGTCACAGGTCAACACAAGTTTTACTTTCCCTCATGCAGGTGAATGCGCGCCTGCCCGAGGCCAATTACGCCGTATGTAGGTCATCGAGTTAGCCTCCATTTTTCTGAGTGTAGTTCGCTATGCAGAAAATTCAATATAATGAGAGTTTGCTTGCTTTCTGTCAACCGATATTTTTACTAACCTTACTTCTTGATTTTTCGGGATTAAAATGTTTACGAGTTTGGTTTTTTTTTCTTTGCAATAATGAAAACGATAACAAGCTAAGAATTACAAGAAAAACTCTTAAGGATACTTCGAATCCGTTCGAGCTTCCAAATTCGAAGTAAGTACATTCAGTGCAAATTATTTTTAGATTCCTGAGTTCATATCGTCTAAAATAAGAATTAGAAATCTGTATAAATATGAAAAAAAAGAAAGTTACAGTACTGTTTTACTAGACATCATAGACAGGGCATGGTTAAAATATTATTTACACCGTAAAAAGTACAAATTTATAGCTTAATAACAATAAATATTACTATTTATCACATTTTCAATCATTTATATTCCTTTATATCCTTTTTAGCTTAGATTTATTCCGAGATTTCCGACAGTTGATATTTTTATAACATTTCTTGTTTTTACTTTCTTCTACGGAGTATAATAAAGTATTGTATTCATGAAAAATTTCGACCTCTTTATTTTGCCTAAAAAACATTTCCCGATCACTCCTGAGTCGATTGGAGTCATATTTAAAAAATGTCTTTCTGTCTGTCAGTCTGTCAGTCTGTCAGTCTGTCAGTCTGTCAGTCTGTCAGTCTGTCAGTCTGTCAGTCTGTCAGTCTGTCAGTCTGTCAGTCTGTCAGTCTGTCAGTCTGTCAGTCTGTCAGTCTGTCAGTCTGTCAGTCTGTCAGTCTGTCAGTCTGTCAGTCTGTCAGTCTGTCAGTCTGTCAGTCTGTCAGTCTGTCAGTCTGTCAGTCTGTCAGTCTGTCAGTCTGTCAGTCTGTCAGTCTGTCAGTCTGTCAGTCTGTCAGTCTGTCAGTCTGTCAGTCTGTCAGTCTGTCAGTCTGTCAGTCTGTCAGTCTGTCAGTCTGTCAGTCTGTCAGTCTGTCAGTCTGTCAGTCTGTCAGTCTGTCAGTCTGTCAGTCTGTCAGTCTGTCAGTCTGTCAGTCTGTCAGTCTGTCAGTCTGTCAGTCTGTCAGTCTGTCAGTCTGTCAGTCTGTCAGTCTGTCAGTCTGTCAGTCTGTCAGTCTGTCAGTCTGTCAGTCTGTCAGTCTGTCAGTCTGTCAGTCTGTCAGTCTGTCAGTCTGTCAGTCTGTCAGTCTGTCAGTCTGTCAGTCTGTCAGTCTGTCAGTCTGTCAGTCTGTCAGTCTGTCAGTCTGTCAGTCTGTCAGTCTGTCAGTCTGTCAGTCTGTCAGTCTGTCAGTCTGTCAGTCTGTCAGTCTGTCAGTCTGTCAGTCTGTCAGTCTGTCAGTCTGTCAGTCTGTCAGTCTGTCAGTCTGTCAGTCTGTCAGTCTGTCAGTCTGTCAGTCTGTCAGTCTGTCAGTCTGTCAGTCTGTCAGTCTGTCAGTCTGTCAGTCTGTCAGTCTGTCAGTCTGTCAGTCTGTCAGTCTGTCAGTCTGTCAGTCTGTCAGTCTGTCAGTCTGTCAGTCTGTCAGTCTGTCAGTCTGTCAGTCTGTCAGTCTGTCAGTCTGTCAGTCTGTCAGTCTGTCAGTCTGTCAGTCTGTCAGTCTGTCAGTCTGTCAGTCTGTCAGTCTGTCAGTCTGTCAGTCTGTCAGTCTGTCAGTCTGTCAGTCTGTCAGTCTGTCAGTCTGTCAGTCTGTCAGTCTGTCAGTCTGTCAGTCTGTCAGTCTGTCAGTCTGTCAGTCTGTCAGTCTGTCAGTCTGTCAGTCTGTCAGTCTGTCAGTCTGTCAGTCTGTCAGTCTGTCAGTCTGTCAGTCTGTCAGTCTGTCAGTCTGTCAGTCTGTCAGTCTGTCAGTCTGTCAGTCTGTCAGTCTGTCAGTCTGTCAGTCTGTCAGTCTGTCAGTCTGTCAGTCTGTCAGTCTGTCAGTCTGTCAGTCTGTCAGTCTGTCAGTCTGTCAGTCTGTCAGTCTGTCAGTCTGTCAGTCTGTCAGTCTGTCAGTCTGTCAGTCTGTCAGTCTGTCAGTCTGTCAGTCTGTCAGTCTGTCAGTCTGTCAGTCTGTCAGTCTGTCAGTCTGTCAGTCTGTCAGTCTGTCAGTCTGTCAGTCTGTCAGTCTGTCAGTCTGTCAGTCTGTCAGTCTGTCAGTCTGTCAGTCTGTCAGTCTGTCAGTCTGTCAGTCTGTCAGTCTGTCAGTCTGTCAGTCTGTCAGTCTGTCAGTCTGTCAGTCTGTCAGTCTGTCAGTCTGTCAGTCTGTCAGTCTGTCAGTCTGTCAGTCTGTCAGTCTGTCAGTCTGTCAGTCTGTCAGTCTGTCAGTCTGTCAGTCTGTCAGTCTGTCAGTCTGTCAGTCTGTCAGTCTGTCAGTCTGTCAGTCTGTCAGTCTGTCAGTCTGTCAGTCTGTCAGTCTGTCAGTCTGTCAGTCTGTCAGTCTGTCAGTCTGTCAGTCTGTCAGTCTGTCAGTCTGTCAGTCTGTCAGTCTGTCAGTCTGTCAGTCTGTCAGTCTGTCAGTCTGTCAGTCTGTCAGTCTGTCAGTCTGTCAGTCTGTCAGTCTGTCAGTCTGTCAGTCTGTCAGTCTGTCAGTCTGTCAGTCTGTCAGTCTGTCAGTCTGTCAGTCTGTCAGTCTGTCAGTCTGTCAGTCTGTCAGTCTGTCAGTCTGTCAGTCTGTCAGTCTGTCAGTCTGTCAGTCTGTCAGTCTGTCAGTCTGTCAGTCTGTCAGTCTGTCAGTCTGTCAGTCTGTCAGTCTGTCAGTCTGTCAGTCTGTCTGTCAGTCTGTCAGTCTGTCAGTCTGTGTACAAGATTTCTCAAAAACTAATAGAGCTAGCGCCATGAAATTTTATAGGCATGTTGGGTCCTGAAATGGGACGATCCTATCAACTTTTGGTGGAAATCCGTTACCCGGAAGTATCCAAAATGGCGGTTTTTCAAAAATCGCAATTTCGTTTTTCTCGATTTACTCCCAAACTACGCGTTTTTTAGTGGCCTTAAGTATGACAAAACTTGGAGAAAATAAAATTTCCCACACTTTTGTCTTTAGCTATAATTCGATATCTCAACCTGTTATCGAGATAAACCGTTATTTCCAAAAAAAAACAGTTTTTTGCGATTATCTCGAAAACTAACGGGTTTTTGCTGACTGAATGTGTGAAGTGAAATAATGAGAATGGCATTCTACACAATTTTGTTTCTCATCGTTATCTGTTATCTTTTACCGTTATTGAGATATTTTCATTAATATGTAAAAAATCATATTTTGCGAATAATTTGCAAACTAACGGTTTTACGACAAATCACTTCAAATAATAATTAAAGATGTTAACATTTTCTACATTTTTGCCATTTACCGTAAATTGATATCTTTTACCGTTCTCAAGTTATCTCAAATTTTGTACGTTTTTAATATTTTTGGATGAACCAACAATTTTTTGGGAGGTCGTCTTAGGTTGACAACGCGACAGGGCTCTAGCGTAAATTGCACAGGGTCGTAGATTTTGTAGAAGAAAGTTTTGTGTTGACCACAACTGATATTTTTTTATTATTTTTATCTTTTGAGGATTAACTGCGCATATTATTAGAATTTTTTAAATTCTGTTTCCTTTAAAACCAATAATTCCAACAACAAACGTAATTATTTATTTACACAATTGTTGGAATCCTGTAAGGTATTCTCAAATGAAAGTCATTTATTATATATTTTGCTTATTTCTGTAAGTAAGTTCCTTGTACCATGAATAAATCACATTTTTTTACATTTCTGCCTATTTGTAATTTCCATAAACGATATTTGCGTAATAAAACTGATACCCGGCCGCAAAAACCTCGAGTTTCATGTATTATTAAATAGATGATGTTGCTTTCTTGCACAAAACAATATTTTACAATTTACAATGTTATTTTTAGAATATAAGGAATATAGGTTAAAATATATTTTTTCCATATGAAATAAACGTAATACTAAATGGTGTTCTGGCAGTAAAAAATTGGGAGCCGTATGAAAGCGCTAGGTTTCTTACCGAAAATTGATTAAAATACGAACTCGTTCGCATCATTTTCATCTCATTTGTATTCCGGTGAAATGGTGCAAATTTATTTTTACACATTTTCTAGAGAACGAGTCATTCAGACTCCTTAGGTGTTTCTTGCGAAGTTCTTTTACAGTAATTGGTATTTAAGACTCGAAGACTGAATCTAGACGTAGTTGGGGGAGGACATGTAACATCCCACAGGCACATGGGTCTAAATGTAGACATGTTTAAATAGATGGGATTCCATTTGTCTCAATGAATGAAACACCTTTAAGCTCTGCTAAAGCTCCATTCGTTTAAAGCCTTATTGTGAGATTATGGAGGTTTTTCCATACCCTTTTCAACTATGCTTTTACCTTTTTTCGGCACAACTTATTTGAAAAAAAAAAAAATTAAAAAAAAACCTTCAAGAATACATTCGGCACTAACGCCTGGAATTTAGCATAATATTTCGGAAGGGATTGTCAGTCGGTAAGTGTTATTTGTTAGGGGGATGGTGTGATAACTTACCGTACAACCTGCGAATATTCATGGAAGGCGGTGATGATTCCACCTGTGTTTGCAGCAGGCAACAGCATAGAACTCCGACTATCACGTAAAAGGACCTCAGCGACATTATGTTGCGAGAAGATGTTGTCCGCCTGGAAAAATAAATTTTCATAATTACCATCATGGATACCTATTACCAAAGGAAATTAGCATCTTGAAAATGTTGCGGTCAAACAAAAAAGTTAATTAAAGCCTAAATACGGGACACTGTTTGCTGTCAAGGCTTATGCTAAATTGTCAGCAGATCCATCCATATTTAATAGTAAACTTCGCACCGACATCAAATAAGGATTTATCTTCTAACATCTTGTTAGACAGGCGAAAAACTTTTCCTTTCAACTTTCCCATTATTGAATTGAATTTTATAGAATTCAATAGAATATCCTTTAAGAATTATACTCGTACTCTTACTGTTCTGAAAATCCTTTTTTTATTGAAATTTCATATCACAAAATGGCATAATACTCGCATGTAACGTAAAATAGAATTATCACCATAAAGAATATTGAAATGTGAAGAGATATTGTTTATATTACTTTTTATTTCACATGAAATTTGATCAAAGAATTTTCATTTGTAATAAAAATAAAGTAAATTTCCATCATATTCTGTTCGATGAAGGTGAAATCCTGTTAAGATTCTCTGGGAAAACCCAATCAGAATTATTTTATATCAAAATAATACAATTTTCGACCCTTTACAAGTCAAGTGAAATCAATAAAATCAAAATATATTATCCAAATTTTAGCCGGAAGTTAAGCCGACATTTTTTGTGAGTGAAAGAATAAGTTTTTATGGTCAAAGCGAAATATTGTAGAAAATTTTTTTTTTATTTACTCTATCTCACTCACCATTAAACGATAAATCATTGGAAATCTTCATAATTTTTCATTTTAATGGATTTTTCGTTTCAAAGATCGAAGGTACTTCTTTTGTGTAATTCATTTTAGCTTGGTATCTTTTATTACACTTCTTCGAGTTTAATTGGTAATTTAAATCTAGCTCAAGCGCGGTAACATTATACCAATTGTGCAAGAGGTTAAAGAATAAAAAGGAAAACCCCTTTCTTGAAAGGATAATAACTCAAATATGACTTTAGGCTATAAAAAAATATTAAAATGCTACCTAGAAAAAAGTTTTATTAAAAAGGCTGGTGTTAGAACTTTCTGTTAACCCAGTTTTCTTCACGTTTTTTTCCAGAATTTTTTTTACTCAAGATTTAAAATAAATAACACTTCATAGTAAAGATAATAACGTTCATGATGGTGGAGCAGTGGCGTAACTAGGGTGACCACACGTCCGCAAAGCAGGGAGGTGTTTTCGCCGGAAAAAGGGCTCCCGTTAGGAGATCCTTAGACTAGTGTTAGGAATATACGAGTTTAAAAAAAATTTATATTAAAAATGGCTTTTGGTAGGAAAATAAAATCTACTGTGATTTACAATTGCTTCTGGTACCACATTAACGAAAAAGTATTACCAACGGAAAGGGATCCCTCTCGTAGGGACAAAACATGGAGTTACACTTCTGTTTGACCTTCAATTTGAGGGTGTGTTTGACTTTGGCATCTTCAAATTTGCACTTGCGGTCCAGTTTTTCAAATTCTGCCTACAGTGCATGTTTCTTTTAACCCTCATACTGTCCTCGGGTCATTTCCGACCCAAATTCGATTTTAATTAAAAGTATCTTCTCAACTACATGAACAATGTTTGTATGGTGTAGGCTCTGTGCACAAATTTCTTTTGAATACCGAAAACAATAATCTATTTGTTCATATTTTAATCCATTTTAGAGCACTGTAGTCTTCATGGGTCATAAATGGGTCATAATGGGTCATTCTTGACCCACGAAGACATCATACGTTATTTTTCTTAAGGACAGTATGAGGATTAAAAAAAATTGCTAGTGGTGCATTTCTTTTTGAAATTTTCATATGGCGCAACTTTTTGGAGAGTTCTGCAGTGGCATGACGAACGTACTAAATTCCATACAAAAAGCGCGGCCAAAAAAACTATGACGAACGGAGGGTTGGGTTTAGAAGAGCCTGAAAAATCTGAAATTAAAGTAATGACAGCTACTTGTTGAATATTTTAATGGCAGAATATGGACATGAGCGAAATTTGTCTCCAACGGGCTAACAACTTTTAATTAATCCCTTATAACATATTTTTTCTAATTAAGTACTAAATCCTCTCAATGTGCGAACTTAATGTATCGTTAATTTTGGTGGGGATTTTTTTTAGAATAAACGCAATTTAATTATAACTCGAATCCTGAAATTACTTGAAATTAATTTCATAAATCACGTAGTCAAAATTCCTTTGAATAATTTTATATTTTAAAAGAGAAAGATACGTTATATATGAGTATGTACGTTAATTCAAGACCAAATCGTATTTAAACAAGAACTCATATTCCTTGTACAGTAGCTTGCATAGTCATCCAGGTTAGGTAAGCGTGGTCCCCATTGAAACTTTGTGTGCTTTAAATTAGTTCCACGTCAAATGACACACACGAGTTGGACTCATTCACCACCACAGAAAAACCCAAACGACACCATAAATTCCATGCTCATCGCAGAGTATTCAGCATGAAATTTCGTAAAGTGCAGACTTCCAGGACATCAACAAATCCCCTGGTAGTTTAGCATAAGTTGTGGGAACTAAGCTCCGTTGACGTGTATTCGAGCATATAGGTAGACTGTGAATAATGTGAAAGATCTGAATATTTTCACACACAATAAATCTAGCAAAGGTAGAAAATATTCGAACACTTCTTTTTATTGTACCATCATTTCCCGCCTACTGTTTTTGGTTATATCAACGGTGATATGGTTATATCTAACTGCGAAGTAGCCATTTCTTCGACAACCATAAAAAAAGCCAGCATCAAGGATCAGAAAACTCCGCCTTGAAATCAAGCAAAAAGAAAAATTTCAAACTAAAAGAAAACTTGAACAATTTTTATCGCAAAAGCGTATTTCACCTAAGGTGTCATCTCTACGATACCGGTGTGGTATTCACGTTATTCCAGCCGAATGGTGAATTTAACATGGTTCAGTGTGTTTTGTATGAAAGGAAAATGCTAAATGAAGGTAAAATTGAATTAAAAAACGGTTTCAGTCAGTTCATTATTTTTACTTTCCTCTTCTATAGAGAGAAAGTATTGTATCCATGACGGAGACCGACTCGAGAACGAAAACCTTTTTAGGCAAAATTACGTAGATGTCCGTGCTATGAAAAAGTCTATTAATTTTTAAAAAAGTAACCTCCCATACAACTTCTTTGAAAAATTCCAGTTTTTTGAAAATTTATCGAAACCTAATATAACATAAAATTTTCTACATTTTTTGCTCTAACGGTTTATACGTATTTCTAACGGTTTATAACGGTTTATATTTCTAAACGGTTCTCAATATTTTAACAAAAATTAATTTTTTGAAAATTTCTCGATTTTTTGAAATTTTTTTTTTTTTTGAAAAAAAAAAAATCATAATAAAATTTCCTGTATTTTTCCCTTTAACGGTGTTCACGTTTCTTTAACGGTTCTCGAGATATTTAAATAAATATTATATATTAACTAAATATTGCAGAGGAAAGTTTTGTGTTGAGCACAACTGATATTTCTTAATATTAGACTTTATATGCGTTTTAATAAAGAGTCGCCAGCCGAACATAAATTTTTTTTCACAATATAAGCTCACCTCACCTGAAACCTTACTATCCAATCGCCCCCTAGGCTGACATTTGGACTAATTGAATTATGGATGGGTGGCTTTAATTACATGATCTCTCACCACCTTCCCTGAAATCCCATTCATCCGATCCATCATTTTCCGGAAGGCTCTTCAATATCCTAGCAGATATTGTGGGAAAAAATCATTTTCCGTTGACACATTTTTAGCAATAAGAAAAATCTTTTCCCTTGATTTATTGTGTTAGGCGTTTCTGCCGACATGAACATATCGTAAAATATAAGTTGTGATCAACACAAAACTTTCCTCTGCAATATTTAGTTTCGGAAAAAATATGCAAAAAATAATATTATTTCAAATATCTTGAGAGCTGTTTAAGATACGTAAAAACCGTTAAAGTAGAAAATGTGGTAAATTTTATATCCTTTAATTTTTGTTATATTCATTTTTTTCCCAAAAGTGCATAATTTTCGTGAAAAACTCAAAAAACGGTATTTAAAAAAAAAATTGTATGGGAGGTACCAGCTTTAGTTATCGTTACTTTTCTCAAAATTTGATAGAAAACTATGATTTTCGTATAATTAATTAACAAAAAATTTCAAGTCGCTAGGTCAACGCGTTCTCGAGTTATTCAAGATACATACAACGGGCAGACCGACAGCCCGATAAACAGGTGGACGCATATCCTCATAATTTTGCCTGAAACGGATTTCGTACTGATCAGAAGTTTTCTATCTGAACCCGTTCTCGAGTCGGTCTTCGCCATGAATACAATACTTTCCCTCTATAGAAGAGGAAAGTAAAAATGGCACCAAACTTTTGATTACATCGAAATTGTTTGGAATATATTACTTATAATTATATTGTAAATCAAATATCAAAAGAAACTTTGGCTGAATGCCAATACCAAAAAGAAGTTTCTGTGACCTTTTAAATTGCATACGAAACTAAAGTTTTTCCTAACAACTTCTTGAGATATTTTTATACTCCTTAAAAATTGGAATTGTTTATAACGATATTAACGTCATGAAATTTTACGACCAAAAAAATGATCAACAAAAAAAAAGCTCAAAGGAAAAAAATATTAGATACCTATGTACTTATTCATTTAAAAAAAATCCCAAAGGTAGGTATCTTTTCTTTAATTAACCCTTTGAGGCATAGTGGTTCACTTACTCTAACATTTTCTAACGTTTATTCTCACATTTTCTTGAAATATTTCATATTTGAGGGATCCTTGTGGAGATTATTTTGCATTTTGCAGTTTCCTATATGCTGTGGAAACATGCATAACAAGTTTTAATGTGTTTTGCATATGTTGTCCATTTATTATAAATAACCAAAGTGTGAAAAATGCAAAAAATCATGAATTTTTGAGTGATTTTTTTGCGGAAAATCAAGATTTGGGGATTTTACGGGTTGTTGATTACGAATTCGTTGTCAGCTTCTCGAAATTCAAGATGGTGGACGCAAAAATGAAGAATCGCAATAGTTCCGGTGACAATGGGTATTGTGGGATTTTTTTAAGTCGCTCATTACAAATCTGAAGTCTGAAATTAATTTTGGCATTTGGACCTCAGATTCGTCATCAGCGATCAAAATTTCCATGTAATAAAACAAGCGTGCTTCAGAGGGTTAACAGTCATTTTAATAACGATTTCAATCGTGAGTTTCAATCCAAATGTTACAAAAAAAAAAAAATTTGAAAATATTTCTTTGTACATTGAATATTTTTAATATTTTTCGTATTTGAAATAAACAAATAAATTTTCTATTGTTTACTTAATTTCACCAGAAGATGCCTTTAATTCCTCAGGAGCTGAACTTGAAAAATAAATCGATAATTTTGCACGTATTCAAATGTAAAAATGTTTTTCAAACGTCCAACTTTAAATGTTACAACGAAGAATTCAATGGAAAAGAACGACAAAATAATCTTTTGTGCTAAATTCAATTTATTTTTGAATGCTTCTCGTGAAATTGAAGGAAAATTTGATTTCGTATCTCAATAAGAAGAAATTAAGAATTTCTGGTGTCCGTACACGAATAGTCCTTAAGCAGGTAATTCTTAACTAAATAAAGGACAAAATCGTTGGTGTAGTAAAAAAAATTGGCACTTTTTGGATTTATAAAATGTTTTGTGAAAATTCTTTTCAGTTTTATTTCACTTCGGGGATACGGTTTGGTTGTGGTATGGATTCAATTTTTTTACTTATTCAAAAATGTGTAAAAGTTTTCTTTAAAAAAAAGTTTTCAAATTCGGTTAACAAACCAAAACATTCAGAACAAGCAAAATTTAGTTATTTCTATATCTGTATAGTTTAACTGTCCAGAAATATTATGTCTTAGGCACTCTTAGAAGTTGTTTTCATATTAAAGCATATTTAAATAGAACTTAACTTCGTTTTATTTATACAGAAATGAATTCATAATCCAAGTTTGTTTCCAAAGTTTTTAAAAATTCCTCTGTGCCGTTGCTTAGATATAAAGGACATACTCAGTCCTTTTTTATTTATATAACGTGAAAAATAAACAAGAACTTTCTGTAAAGTTTAATGAAATGTTATTTTAAATTACTTGATTCGGAATTCTTTCATTGTGTTTTATTTTCTTTTATAACTTTAATTTGTGTTTCTGTTATTAAGTGTTGTATCCAAGTGTTAACTTAAATCAAATTATGTTTGTAACATTTGTTTAAGTAAAATCATATGCTTAAAGATATTTTATGCAAAAATTCGGAATCAGATCTGTTAAAAATACGGTGACCATACTACCCAGATTAGTCGTGCAGTCTCGGAATCAGGTAAGTTGTCCCGGCGCGGCGTCCCGGAAACTTAACCCGGCTTGTAATATGTCAACACTAAAAGATCGATCATTAACACGTTCGTGACATTGTGTACCACTGGTGGTACATGTACAGTTTTTTAAAACCGCGTGAGTAAATAGTGCGGTAGTTTTTTTTTGTGGACGTAAATTTTTATTTCTAAGTGCAAAGTCCAAATCCACCCACCCACCCACCAGTCCACCCGTGGTACACGATGTCCAAATGTTAAAAAAAAAGTTGAAAAAGCAAATGTCACGAACGTGTTAAACATGCAAATGTCACGAACGTGTTAAACATGCAAATATTACTCTAATTCGGTTGCAGACTACTGTAATTCATTTATTTACGCCTGCGGCGCATTTTTTCAACGTATTTTTAACTAGGGCGGATATGGCGAAAAAACTTTCACTACGACACATTTTTTTAATGGCTTTTCCTTAATTGGAGCTGCATTTATATATAAAAATGTGAAAAAACCTGAAAAATGGAGGTATTTTTAGCTTGAAACTGCGTAACTTTTGATTTAAATCATTACGTCGCATTCTAATGTTTAAAAAATCGCCTACGGTTCATATTTAGTATTTTTTGCAGATTTGATTTCTTGATTCTCGCAAAAATTTTCAGTCTCGGAGTCTTTTTTCTTGACGCAACTTTTCCTTTGTTCGTTTGTGCAAGGAAACTTTTCAATTACATAACGATCAGATAAATTTTTTTTGTTTCTTTTCACACACACTCTTTTCTCACCCCTGCTCATCTTATCCAGAATAGGTATAAATTAAATATGTACATGTACAATCTAATTTTAAAAAAGTAAAAATCGTCACCATAAAAATTTTGCACAAAAATTGTATACTATTAGTAAAACTATGTTTAAAAAACTGCCAAATCATTTTAAAATAAAATCTGTTTTAGCTCTGTAAAGTTTCCACCTTCCAAACTATTTTTTGCTGTCTATATTTTAAAGCAATTCCACTTAAAAGATAAAAGTATGACCTAAAAATATTAGATAATCGCCTTAGTAAAGTTCTTTCACATTTTCTATAATTTTCCGCATTAATTGCATAGTAGTATAAAGAGTAAAACTCCTCCGAAACGCCTATTCTCTGGTGTTTCACAGTTTTTTTCAAAGGATTCAAAAAAAATCTAAGGTATTAGTTAGATGGAAAGCACCTGCTCCAATTCTTAATATATTTATTGTGCTGATTATACTCGAAAACATACTCTGTTTGTCTATTTTTTAAATGTTTTGAATTGAGAATCTTTTGCCAAGATTATTAATATCTCTTGTGAAAAGTTCCTTTTATGCGTTTGCATCGATTTTCGAAACCAAAAGCATCAAATACAAACAATCCTCGCTTCTCTTGGAATTTTCATTTGAAACATTTTAAACAAGCACGTATTGCAATTCAACGTGACCTAAATTTATCGATTTCCAATCAAATTGAAATGCATTGAACTGAAACTCTGAAAAGCAAATGTAGAAAGCAATAAAGGAAGAATTTTATTTCCCAGATGTTTTGTTTAATTAATATTGCATGGAATATCTTCACACAGATGTATTTAATGCGGTTTTGTGTTCTATTAGAACTCTTTTGAATTTAGAACAGTATTTTGTTTAATTCGGTGAAATATGTCTTATTAAATCAGAAAATTAACAGAATAAGTAATTAAAAATGAAAAAAAAACTGAATCTGCAACAAAAAGCGGCTTGTAGGAGGAACATAACATACTCAAAAGCACTACTTTGGCCACAGATCCCCCTACTCATGGTTCCGCCATCTCTTCCGGGACAAAACCAGTAACTTGCCGAATATCAAATAATGAAATTTCGGCAAAAAACCATATATTCGACTATTTGAGTTTGAATGCCCTGACTTCCATACTGCTATACCTAACAATGTAACATTTTTACAATTGGTTTTTGATGGAACCGATTTTTTTTAAAAACTCTTTTGGGTGCTGTTGGATTTTTCAAAACCTCACCATAAATCACAAACGTTTTTTAACAGCACTTTAGGACAGCATAAGAGTTTATTTTAATAAAATTGTCAAGAGTATTTTAAAAATGCATTTACATACATGATGCCACATCTGTACTCGTCCTGATAACGAACACCGGAAAAGTTTTTCAATAAAAGGAGCTTACATCCCAAAAGTTTTATCCTCGTCCGCAGACAATGTGTGGTGATTTTAATGATTTCAGAAAGGAGATAAGTGAATCCAACGTTGGTTACGCTATTCTATCTATAAATAGTTGATGTAAACAACTTTGCTATTATCGTTGCCATTCACGTATAGACTTTCTTTTAGCTCCAAAACAAACCTAATCTTTTACTTGGCATCGTCCTGGTTACAATTTTTTCCGAAAATTAATCTCCTCCCATTTTGCCGTCATGTGCTCAAAACATTGTCAACCTCGATCAATTTTAAATTGGATTAGTGAGACATGTTCGTTTGTCTGGTAATGCGCCGTATTTTTCACTGTCAATAGTTGAGGAAAATTTCTCGTCATTTCAGGAAAATCGTTACATACTTGATTAGATATGAAACCAAGTATCATAGTCGAGCACCCAAAAAAAAACAACAACTTTGCATTCAAAGAACGAATGTTGGACATTTTTTTAAGTAAAGTAACGCATTGAGTCCGAAATATCGATTTTCAAGTGGGAAATGTGGCCAAATTTTTTAGCATTGATTTTTACTTGAGCACAAAAAACCCAAAGCGGAAGAAAAAGGAATAATGATGCAACAACAATTTCGGCGGTTTGTGAAAATTTCGAATTACTGGCACGTATTTATTTACAGATGGTGCTGCAAAGTCCAGACTATTTATTTATCTTAAGTTATTATGATTCACCTTTTGGTGTTTTGATGTTTGATGTTTTTATGAAACCACGGCTGGAATTGGCCCTCGTAACAGTTAATCCGCTTTTGTTGGTCGTTCAATACTTTTTAACGTAACCACTTTAACACAGCGAATGACCGACTTTTTTTGTAATTTTCAGGAGTTTTTGTGGGGTTTTTCCTTGTGTAACAACAACAATTTAGCCGTCTAGCGTAACAAACCGAAAAACAACAATGGTAACAAATAAAAGGGACCTCCTTTCATTCACTGAAAGGTAAATACGTGAAAATTCTCCGATGTCAAATTTTAGCACTTTTCCAGAAACGTCTGCACGGCGCGAAAGCACAAACCACTTTGAATGAAAATGGGGCCAACCAAATGAAAACATACCACTCGGTTGGGAAAAAAAAGTTTTTCTTTTAAAGGGGGTTGGAAAAGCTTTCTGCAACATGGATTTTAAATGTTTATGGATGAGATGTTGGTATAGACCCTTTTTATGGTTGATAAGTGTAGTAAAGATTTTCTATTTATTTTTCTCGATTTTTTCGGAAGCTGAAACTTTTGTATTTTAGATTTAGTATACCGAATACCGTTTCCCCCTCTCCTATAGAAATGGATTTTTTTTAAATAAATATTTTGTCTGTCAGCCTATAGAGTATTTGACGATTGGCCCTGGCAATTGTAGGTTTTCTTATGTTTTTATATAGAATTGGACATTCCTGAACATTTTTACTTTTTGATACGAAGCACAAAAACGAAGTATAGAAAAGTCATGAAGCATAAAAAGGTATAGCATTTATAAAAATCTCTTAATTTTAAAACCTCTTAATTTTACATGAAAAACATTTTCCGAGCATTTCTGAGTCGATTGGAACAAAAATAATAAGAATAGTATTCCCCACAATTCTGTATTTTAACGTAATCCGTTATCTTTTACCGTTATTGAGATATTTCCAATAAGTAAAAAAAAATATTTCTCCAAATCGTTTGCAAACTAATCGTTCTTTGAAAGAAAAAACAGTTAAAGGAAGAACTAAAGGTATTAAAATTGATATCTTTTACTGTTGAGATATTTCAAATTTTCTAAACAAAAAAATTGATAATTATTTTTGTGATCTTATTTTATTTGTCGGGTTATAGTGCAGATTGGGAGGAGATGTGGATTTTGTATAAGAAATTCATGTACTGTTCACATAAGATATTTTTAAATATATTTTCAGCCTTTCCGAGAAAACCCAGATGTTTGTGTTTAACCATTGAAACATTTCTGATTCAATAAAAAGTTGCTCATGAAAAGATCCCACGGAAAAATTAAAATTTGAAAGTTATTGAATTAGAAAAAGAATAAAATTCGAAGGGTTTGTTTTGTCAAAACATTATGTTAGATAACAACTGTAATAAATAAAAAGATTTTAATAAATTTGTATTTTTCCAGAAATTTTTAATTTATATTTTAACTGCCACAATAATTAAATGATTTTACGGTAATTTACAATAATAGGGGTATTCACCTCGCAAAACCTTCGCAAGAATTGTAAAGGTCGCAAATTGGGCCAAAAACTCAGTTTCACGACGATTTTGCGAGGTGGAATGAATATTCTAAAATTATTATTTTCAAAGTGTTTTGATTTATATTCAAATGTTAAGATTTAGTTCCTCTTTTAGCCACGGCGACACGTTCTTAGTAAACGATTTAGTTCATTTTTTCATCGCCGAGAAAAAAAAATTTGGAACTGTATTCTATTGAGACACGGTCTAAATTCGCTTGTTGACTGTCGACGCAATTAATGCGAGTGCAACAGAAAACTGGAAAAAAGATAGCATGAGTTTTCTAGAAGATTTTTTATGGGAAATTTGCTCGAACGAAGCTGAACATTTTTGAACAAAGCTCAGAAGCAAAAGGGTGAGTTAGCACTAAATTGTTGTAGAATTTGTGATAAAAAAGTGTTAAATTGCTGGGAGAACCGCTGCAGTATTGTTTAAAGTGACAATAAATTGGAAAAACGCACTGCAAAGTTGAAAAATCTGCTAAATAAGATTCAGGTAATTTGCGAGTGGCCAATTTTCACTATCGATTTTCAATCACATCGGAGGTAATTTTTCAGTCGCGTCTTGCAAACGCCATTTCCAATTATGAGTAGATATGCTAATTGCAAGAAATCGCTATATTTCATCTGTGTTTGCAATGCTAAAAGTGCAAAATTCAATTATAGAAAATTACGTCTCCATTTTGATTTCGTTGGTCACCAATTTGTTCCCCGAAAAAAACGTGTTTCCCGCAAACCAGCCTCGTTATCAAGTCATTGTGAAATGAATTCTTCGGGCTGACTTCCAAAGTCCGATCGAAAGGAAAATTTCGAGGGGCTTCCTGGAGAAACTGTTTTCAAAGTAGACAAGTTGAGCGTGAAAACGGTAATTTCTAGAAAATCCCGTCCAAGGTGGAACTTGCATGTGTGCTGCATAGACGGATTACTCAGCCGATGTGTGTGTGTATGTCGTACGGTCCGCAGTTTGACGTTTACCGGGGATCTAGGGCTCCAGCGGGAGCTCTGGGGCTTGCGGAAAGCACAGAATGTGAATCGATTCAGTGGCTGTCTGCGTCGGCTGCTATGGCGCAGCAGTTTTACGAAAATAAATTAATGGAAGTTTCTTGATTTCATTACATCATTCCACTCGCTTGTTGACGACGCGAAGCGAACAAATCTTCCCAATTGATTGTCTATCGAAAGACGTAACGCCCCAGTCGATTGTTTCAATCAGCTGAGATTTCTAGGTGATCCCCCTTGAGATTTACACCCAAATCGGTAAACAGAAAAGCAAGCACCGCCACAATCGTAGAGCAAACATTCGCAGAGCTGGTTTTTCAGAAGTAATTTTTTAATATTTACAAATAATTCATTGACTCGGTTAAGATTTGTAGCGTATTTCTGTGGTGAAAAACTTGCACTTCGATTTTAAATCACAACCCACCGCCCTGGGGAACTGTGGAAGGGTGCAGGAAACTACCTGGGCAGCAAATCGGGGTCGATATTCTGCTTCTATTTCCGGACATCGAATCGTCCAGATTGTAGTTTATCCGATTGTGTTGAAACCACCCATTGGCTAGTATATAAGATTACAAAATCGATTTCAACCACGGTTGGTTAAGTCTCCGATTAAATTACGGCGACTCACAAAAGACTGTGATTAAAACTGGAGCGTCCTATGGAAATCTGGTTTCTAGTAGATATTATCTACGCTACTTCATCGAATGTTGTAAAAAAAATCGACAACGAAATGCAAAGTTCGACGCTTTGTTTAATCAATGAAACGGTGCCGGTGTTCAAGGTCTCTCTGACTGATTTAAATGTCGAATTTAACCTTTCTGGAGTCCGCTAATGTCGTATAGATTCGACTATCGTATGATGTGCTGTATTTAGCATTTTTTCTACGGTTCTTTATTGAAACACGTGCTCCTAGCATTAGACTTGACCTGCCCTTCACCAGTTTGACGGAGGTTACTACCCAAAAGAGAAATAAAAATTGAAAACTTTTTTTCTTTAGCATTTTCCGGGAATTTTCCTTTCCTCGCATTTCTGTGTAACTCCAAGCACTTGAATAGTTTTGAAATATTTCAAATATTGCCTGCTGGTGATTATCAAGTAGAATATTGAAATATTTACTACTTAATGTTGTTAGTTTTGATGGAAATATGCAACTAAGTGCGAATCTGTGGTAATAGTATTATGGAAATGTGCAATACTTTGCTTGAATAATAATAAATTAAACAGTCTGCTAGAATCTGGCCTCGTACTGTGATTCAACATCACAGAGCTTTTCCCTAAGCTTTTTATTAACCAGAGGCCCTATCACCGAACACGATACGATTGGTGCGAATCGTAAACTCAATGTTGTTGTTAGTGTTTTATACCAACAACAACAATATTGAGTTTGCGATTTGAACCAATCGTATTGTGTTCGGTGATAGGGCTTCAGAATCAAGCCAATTCGAACCCTGGGCTTTATAATTAACGTGACTTATTTTAACACATTAAGTGTCACGTCTTTCATATTTGTATGCACAACACGCATCGATGTAAGTAAATTGTGACAAGAATCGTTGTGCATTAAAGCGTGTTCTTCTGTAGATGTAAATGAAAAAAACGGGCGAGCTTTAAAAAAAGTCTTATGAGACCAAAAATATAACGACAAAAATGGAGATACGACCTAATGAGATACGTCACTCAATGTGTTAATAGGTTGACCCTCAACATGCCAAGAAACAGTTGTTTTTAACTATAAATCGGACGAGAAACTATTCAATTTAATACTTTTTCAGACTCCGTTTCAAAGAGACAATCATTTAGAATTTTTTCCTGGACACAAAAATCCACTTTGGCTTAAATGCAAACTTTACTAAGAGCCTCTTAAATCTGGAACGGAATCCCCTTCGTCTAACGACTTGGATTCTAACTGGGAACTCCCTCCTGAAGAATCACGCCTTCAAGATGAGGCTGGTGGATAATCCACAATGTGGGGGTTGCGGGGAAGAGCAGGAAACGGTGGAGCATTTCTTGTGTCACTGTCCAGCCTTAATCCTTACTCGCGTCAAATTCTTCGGCCATCCCTTTCTAGAGGAACTCAGGGCTGGGAGCCGATTCGGAAATACACAGCACTGTCGGGATGGCTGAACAACCGGACTTGAGCTCAATCTGCTCCAGCGAGGGACATCGGAAGTGTACAATGGGCCCAATTTGAGGCCTACGTGCGTGGGGTTCCCTTGTAAGCCCCCCCTCCTACAATCAAACCATCAAGATCCACTGAACGTTTCTCACCACATTTGTGATTCGCCTCTCCTGTCTTCCGGCGTCTCGCAAACATTTTTCTTATAAATATTAACATGAATAATCTTCACAGCTTGACCAATCTTTATAGCCATGTGACTGCTTATTACTTAATTGCCCTTCTCCAGTTCTCCAGAATTTAATAAACTTTGTATTTGTTAACGTAGTCAAAGTATAGTCAATCCAAGTAATTTCACTTCCATTTGACACCATGAGTGCGAACGAGAAGCGACACTTTTCTCATGAGTATGAACGAGAAACACTACAGTCAGTCGATTGCCCCTTGTCTCTTTGTCATGCTTCACACGAAATCACTTCCATCCGCACTAGTGCAACGTCATTTTGACAAATAATTTTGTATGAACTGAAGCTACTTGACGTACTTCTACACTGCTTATCAATTAATGATGAAATGTCTTAACCGCAGTTATGCCACAAAAATGTGGTTTAATTATCATTGGTTCAACTATTAAAACATTTGATATAACGTTAAGACAAATAGCCACGATTTCTTTTACAGTGGAGCCTCAATTCGTGGTCGCCTCAGTTTCAGTTCGTGAATAAACTTTTGAACCCAAAAAATGCCTCGGTTCGTGAACAATGTTTCGGTTTGTGAACAAAACTTCGATTTATGTACACAAATATGGCAATAAAAAGTAAAACAGATGTCTTGTAAGGGGAAAAACCTCAATAAAATTGTTGTATGGTGTTTTTCTTTGAAACAATAATCTTCCCTTCTCCTAAATGCATATCTAGGACATCAACTCTTCTTTGAACAGCTGAAACTACTTTTTATTTTCGTTCATAAGTTTGCTATGTATTGAATTTGTTTTACTTTGCCTATGCCTGTGATTAAGTACAAAATATCCCGAGGGTCGGGAATGGATTAAATAGTTTTACATTGGTTTCGGTTCGTGAACGCAGATTAAGTTCGTTAACCAAGGCTTCATTGTAATTTAGTGCGGAGGAATTATCTTAATTACACCTTTTTAGATTTGGGCAGTGCCAACTTGAATAATCTGTGATGTCCATAAAATACGTGACGTTATTTATTTGCCCTTTCAGACTTCTTCTGGCCCAACGATTTGCCACTTTTTCTTTGACGCTCCCTTAAAGACAGACGACATATTTTATGAAGTGTCCATAAATAATTTCTGGATAACTAAACTTTTGTTATTTTTAATTCAAGAAATGGAAATTTTTTACTGCGTGAATTTCAATACTAGTGAAGCAAAACAAAATTTTCTTTCTTAATAAGCGACTGTTTCGATTTACAGAAAAAGTAACTGAACAAGAATGGTTAAGGAAACTGTATACTACGATGTTTTGGGCGTAAAGCCAAGTGCAACCGCAGACGAACTGAAGAAAGCGTACAGAAAGTTGGCGCTGAAATACCATCCCGACAAGAATCCAAATGAGGGTGAGAAATTCAAGCAAATCTCGCAGGCCTACGAAGTCCTCTCCGACGCGGACAAACGGGCAATGTACGATGAGGGCGGCGAAGCAGCCATCAAACAGGGTGGAAACGGAGGCGGCGGATTCAAGAGTGCTATGGATTTGTTCGAGATGTTCTTCCGTGGTGGCTTCCCAGGCCAAGGGTAAGTTTGAAATGTGCAAAAATTATGGCGGAAATGGGAGAATTTCAATTGTTTTGTTGTCCTTTCAGTGGTCATCGTGAACGTCGCGGCAAGGATTTAGTGCACAAGATGTCAGTTACTTTGGAGGAGCTTTACAACAGCGCGGTTCGCAAGTTGGCACTTCAAAAGAGTGTTATCTGTGATAAATGCGAGGGACGAGGCGGCAAGAAGGGCCTTGTCGAAAAATGTCAGCAGTGCCGTGGCTACGGTGTAGAGACGAAAACCCATCAGATTGCACCCGGCGTTATCCATCAAATCGAGCAAATGTGCCGGAAGTGTAATGGCCAAGGTGAACTGATTTCCGAGAAGGATCGATGCAAACACTGCGCCGGACGAAAGACAATGCGCGAAAGGAAAATTCTCGAGGTGCACATCGAGAAGGGAATGCGTGACGGACAGAAGATTGTATTCAATGGGGAGGGTGATCAGGAGCCTGATTTACAGCCAGGCGATATTGTTATTGTGCTGGAGGAGAAGGAGCACTCAACGTTTATGCGAGCTGGACACGATCTTATTATGAAGATGCCAATTCAATTGGTTGAATCGCTTTGCGGTTTCCAGAAAGTTATCAAAACGCTCGATGATCGTGATTTGGTGATCACTTCTCTGCCGGGTGAAGTCATCAAAACTGGTGAACCGAAATGTATCCTTGGCGAAGGTATGCCCATGTACAAGAATCCATTCGAAAAGGGACGTCTTGTCATCACTTTTACGGTTGTCTTCCCCGAATCAATCCCAGCCGAATTAGTTGCAACTCTGGAGCAATGTCTGCCTCCCAGACCGGTTATTTCGATTCCAATTAATGCAGAGGAATGCAATCTGGTGAGTTTCAGTTGGGATTTTTTTTTGTTTTTTATTCGATGGTATTTTGAGAAGAGATTTACTAACAATCGAATTTCGTCGTTTCGTTTAGGTTAACTTGGATCCAGAACAAGAGAGCCGTCGACGACAGAGACAAGCATACGAAGAGGACGACGACGGTGGCTATCATCATGGACCAAGAATCCAGCAATGCACCACTAGTTAAATCTATCTATCGTGTAGAGCTTTTTTCTAATATTTAACACAACATTATGTAATATTTTTTTCGGTTTTAAGTGATTACATTATGATTTTTATTTGTTAATTATTTTTGTCTTTACACAACAAATGCGCATCATTTTTTTTTTACATTGCCGTGAAAACAAAAACACCGTCGGATTCAACTGTTCTGTCTTTTCTAAATACATTTCGATTAAGTCACAGCAAAATTTATAATCAAAACATACTCTAAAATATACAAATAACTAATAAATCGACAAAGAAAAAGATAGATTTAAAAAAAATGCATTTGAATTGGCACGGCTATGAAAATATCCTGGTGGAAAAAGATATCTTCATTGCGTCATCAAAAGTTGTTTTACACATACACGCATCAACTTCATTCCTAAATATTTTTTGTGTTTTTAAATAAATCGCTTTAATTTATTTAAAAATAAAAAATAAACTTAAATTCACTGAAAGTTTTACTTTTTTTTTAACCAATTTTTTATTGGAGTTAAATTCGATTTTTTTTAAAATTAAATTTTAGTTTTTACTCTTTAAAGATGTTTCGTTTTTTTTTTAAATTCATCAAATACGCATCGGTTCTCGAAACGCTTGAAAATTTTAGTAACGAGTTACAAATATGTGACAGGTTTTCCATAACTATAATAAAATTTGAAAATGAAAAATGTATACATACTTAAATAGGTAACTTTTATCCATGCAGAAAAAAAATAAAACAAACAATTGAGACATAGAAAATAAACAAAATGTATTGCTGTAAACTTTAATCAAGAAAAAAAATCCTTATGGTGTTTTACTGAGAAGCGATGTTTCGCTACATTAATTGTAATTAGTGATGAAATATTTCTGTCGGCCAGTGATACAAAAATTACCAAAGTTGATAACTCTCTCGAATAACTATTTAGTGTTTAACCATTGAACCATTTCTGATTCATGGTTTATACTCAACCTTTTAGCATTGAATCCTATTGGAATTTCTCGGCTTATAAGGAAATTTGGATGTGAAAACATCCGCAAAAATAATATAATTTTGTTGTTCTCTCGAATAACTCTCGAAGGAAATGGGATTCCATGAGGCAGTAGAAGAAAAAGCTAGCAAAATGGAATGTTAAATTACTTATCGACGTCCTCAGGATCTACAAGACCTACATTCGACCGAGACTTGAGTATAATTCGCCCATTTGGGCTGGAGCCCCAAAAATTGTTCTGTAACTGCTGAATCGAATTCAAACGCGTGCGATCCGGCTGATTGGACACAAATCTTTGACAGATTCATTACCGTCTCTCGAACATAGTCGCTCTTTTGGGGTACTCAGCATATTTCCACGGAAAATGTTCCACCGAAATTTCCAAACTTATTCCTCCACAGTGCATCTTCCCTAGACCCTCTCGTTCAGCTGCACGCGGGCACGACTTCTTCCTTGAGCCTCCTCGTTTTCGTACAGTAAAGTTTAGGGGTTCCTTCATTCCGCGAACAACAAGACTTTGGAACGATCTACTATCCAATGTGTTCCCCCAGGACTATAAACCGCAGAAGTTCAAGGAGAACATAAACCGGCATCTCCTTTTGTCCTTCCGACCATCCTGAGCTGTGCTTCGGCATTAAAGGGTTTTTCCCCTAAGCTCTGGCTGAAACTATATATATATAAAAAAAACTAATAGGTTGAAAAAGCATCGGCAAACTACTATTCGATTTTTTTTTATAAAAAATTGGCACATCAATTTTACGGGATAATCAAACTTTTGGTGACTATCAAAGATATTCACCCCGATTGCGAGTGTCGTGTCGTTTTCGACAAGAGTCGTTTTACGTGTTGTTGGTAGAAAAACAACAAAAGCTATAATTGCCAATCTGGCAATCATTGGAGACTCGTATGGTGATATTCGTATCAAAATTCGAACAGTTATACCAAAATTCCACTTTGAAGTCAAACTTTCCAATAAGATTTTGTAAAATTTATTCCAATCGGATTTTGATGTATGGGAGTTTTATGTAGAATCATATCCTAAATAACTTCACAAAAACCGTTTTCGTTCGTATGGGGGGTACCCCCTCTAATGGTCCATTTTTGCCCATTAACGAACTTAGCCTCGCATTTTACGAAAAACTGATCTGCGCAAAATTTCAAGTCTCTAGCTCAATCCGTGCGCCTGCAATCCGCGCCACAGACAGACGGACGGACGGACATGGAAAATTCAATTTTTTTTATCATTCTAAATACACTGGTGTAATTCATTTTTGTGTGCGATGACGGGATCTTGGCGTTACAAACGGTAAGGCAAAGTTAATATACCCTTTGGTTTCACCATACGGGTATAAACACTAACAACAACACGTAAACCGACTATTGTCGAAAACGACACGACACTCGGAATCGGGGTGAATATTAATTTTGCCCAATATTAAAGATAATCGCAGAAGCTATTTATGATTATTTCGTATCGTTTCGTTACACGGTACGTATAAGAAAACCAATAATTGATAAGCTCAAGTAATAAAATCAGCATTTTTTTTTTTATTTTCTTAAAAAAAACAATTCTCCATTGAAATTACTCAACTAACAAAATTCCGTAAAGCACCCACAACTCCGAGGGCGTAGAAAAACTTCTCCTCGAGTCTCCTCCAGCTTATACTCTGCGCTTGTTCGACCTCCTTCAAATACTCCAGCAATTCCGGTCGTTCAATCAACTCTCTTCCGTGTGACTTTAAAAAACTTGCCAAATACGCCTGCGCCAATTCAAAATTTATATTCGAGTTGAACATGTAGACGATGGTTGTTAGGAAATTGTGCATAATTTCGTACGAGCCACCGCCAATCGGATGCAGGGATTTTATCTCAAAATCAAGCATTGACGGTCCCAAATTCTTCAAATAATCGACACATTCCTGGTAGTTGCCAGATTCAGGCAATTTGTTAAGCAGTTTACTAAATGGACTGAAATTATTGAAACTCTCCGGGGCCAGAATTTTCGAATTGTCCTCTTCTGGCTTTGAATTCGACAAATCAAATTTGAATTCCGTTCCTGCTACTGTTGGAAGGAAGAATGGAGCTTGTTTGGGGGCTTTGAGCGGCATCTTTGGCTTATTTCGTTTTTTTATGAGGTCCAGATCCAAGACATTTTGCCATTTGGAGGCTGCCGTGTTCGAAATTGTTATCATATCGTCTTCAATTTGGTCAGGGGTTTCATAGTCAACATCCAATTCTTCACCGTCTCCGATTTCGACATTCTCCATAGCGGATTCCAGGGTTTCGGTGTCCTTGATTTGTGATGGCAAATCAATGTAAGGCGCTTCAGAAGTGGGATCTATCGAACGCAGTGACAAATGACTGAAGATTGATTTATTAGCCCAGAGAAACACTCCCAGATAGTTGACGTGTGCAGTGGCTAGAAAATCACCAGTCGGTGACATTGTGAGTGAAATGCAGGGACGTTCAACCCGGAAATGATCCACCAGATAGGAAGAGGGAATGTCCCAAATTTTTATTGTTGCATCCATTGCGGCCGTGATTAGCCAACGACTATCTGGACTGAATGTGGCGTCATTTATGGTTGCTGTGTGACCATTGAATTTCCTAACGACGTTTTTTGTGTCGCAGTCGATTATGTTGACTGAGAAATCCTCCCCCGCAACGCAAAGCATGGCACTTTCACGATGCGAACGAAACATCGTCACCCCGGTGTCCAGTTCGATGCGAGCAATTGGTTTTTTAGCTGAAATTATTGGAGTTTGGTAAATAAATTTTATTCTAGGTGTTTTTTATAAAGAAAATTACTGTCTTCTTGGAAATTCCAGAACTTTATAAAGCAATCACTGCTTCCGGTTATAACGAATTGATTTAAATTATCACAGGCGAGTCCGCGAACGGCTGCTTTGTGCGCTGGATGGCCGTATTTCGCTCGATGGATTCCAGATTGAATATTAAATCGCTCCACATCTCCAGATGAGTATCCTGAAAGGGATGCGATATTTTTAAGAACAAATTTTTATTATAAAAGCAAATCTCTTTCGCACCAATGATGACGAAATTCCCGCAATGTGTAAGAGTGAGTGTTGCTGCTTCTGTGTTGAAATCCTTGCGGTTTTTATTTTGAAATTGTTCAGGCACCAGCCTAAGTTCTCCCATTTTGCATTTGTGAAACGACCAAGTCGTAGTCTGTACCAATCCCGAATGAATTGCAGCAATGTTGTCCCATTCCTTTTCGCGTGTGGTTTCTGTTGTGAAGTATGTGATTGGCGGCATTACCAGAGGATCTTCCTGCCTGAAATCTAAGATAAATCCTTAATAAACAAATTTCCGAGTTAAACATTTCAGAATTCACTTCTTTTTTTCGAAGCCTTGCGATTGTAGCTAGCGCGGCCCATGCTTTTGTTCAGTGTTTCCGAAAGGGTGCTGAAAATTCGCATAGAACTGTCCTCGCCCGACGACAGAATATTTTCCCCGTTTGATCCGTGATAGCGAATGCAAAGTGGTGGGGCGCTGTGTCCCTCACGGATCCTGAGCAATCGCGCTCCTCCATCCGGCATGTCGAAGATCCACAACTTCATGGAATTGTCCGGAGATGTGGTCAGCATTAGAGGCTCCCCCGGGAAGCAGCGAGTTGTGGTTACGCTTCCGTGATGGGCCGTTAATTGACTGACAATCTAGAATGCACAATTAAAGATACTGACAAGAAAAATCCATTCAGTTTACCTTCCGCTCCTCTAAATTCCAGAATACTGTATTCCCGTTGTTGCTGGAAGTCGCCATAAGCGGGTGGTCATCAGTTCTGAACGAAATCCCAGTCACCATTCCCCAGTCCTGCTTGAATTCCATCACCACCTCGTCGAATTTCAGGTTCAACAGGACGATGGTTCCATCGCGGTAGCCAACGCCACACACATTAATCGCAGGAGAGGGCTCCAAAGCAGTTACCTTGCTCCCACGAGACGCGAATGAGTAGACGAGCTTGTTCTCCTTGATGTTCCACAACTGCAGCGATCCTTGACTACTCCCGATCAAGATTTTATTCAAGTACGTTGGCGGATGTGCAATGGCGGTTACCTCGAACTCCTTCTTCCTGAATGGGATCTCCAAATATACTTCTCCCGTCCGAATCGTCCACACTTTCAACACGTTGTCTTCGTCGACGGATACCAGATGCTCTCGGAAGGGCAACATCAGGTGGACATTGCTCGAGTGTCCTTTGAGAATGTGCTTGATCTGCCTCCCCGCCCGCCACGCGTATATACTCTTGTCGCTAGCTGCATAGATGCAGTATTTATCCGTCGCTAAACAAGTGATTTCATCCGGGTGGACTCCGCTGACCTGAAGCAGGCGGAAGTGACTCGCGGTGTAGATTTGGAAGGCTCTGCCGATGCACGTCACAATGAGACTATCCTTCCGCCTCGCAACATAACGGACCACCGACGGAATCTCGTTGCTAACGTATCCCAAAGCCCGATTTCTGCGAAAGATCCTGCTTCCAGACATTTTAAGCAACAGAACTGTCAAAAACGAGCACATGGGACTAGTCGAGAATCGCACCAAAAGCTAGTACAGGTGGAATCCAATATTTAGCGAAGGCGCAACTAGAGTGCCTGATTAAGAAAGCGGGATTTTTTTTTGAAATTCTGCTGTTTAATAGAAAAAAAATATTAGAAAATAAATATCCTTTGTGAAAATTTGGACATTTTTTTGTTTAAAGACATTAATGTAAAAAGTTTTTTTGTGCGGTAACTGTTTTTTCAAACAAGGACAAGGGTTCACATAAAAAACACCTTGAAAAGATATAAAATAAAATTCCTTTATAGCAAATAGCTTGAGAAAAAGGATTTTCTTGGGAAAAATGTCGTCTATCCTCTGTTGATAAATACATTCAGATATGATTGAAAATAAAAAACACTCGATCTTTTGCAACTCGAACCAGAAGGAATTTAATAAACCTTCAAATCATGTCATCCACGAATTCGAGACTATCAAGAGGCCTCTGAAGATGATTTTTATTGAATTCTGCATTTTTTTTCAATAGTTGGTCTCGTCCTTAAATATAAAAAAATGTCTAAATATTTTGTCCATTTAAAATTTTGAATAAATGAAACACAAAATAAAAATATGCCTTTAAACTTTATTTATTTCAATTACATAAACGTCACATAATAATCAGTTTAATTGCTATTAGTATATGATAATTGTAATTAGTAGTAATTATAATTACAAACAATTGGTAAAGACAGTTCAATATTACACGTGATATTTTGTTACATTTTGTGCATAAATATTTATAGTATATTGATTTCATTTGATTTTGTATGCATGTTGAATTTAATTAATTTATATGTACGTAGTTATGTGTGGTTTGATTTTTTTTCTAATTACTTATTTAACCAGTCGCTAATCAATTAACTGAAATACTCCAGCCAAGAATTCAGACAATCGATTCGCTATCTTTTCTATCTATTATTTCATTCTCTCTCAATTCTTCTTAAGATATGCAATCTATATTTACAAGATATTTTTCGTACGTTGTTGTTGTAATTTTTTTGTTTTGATATGAATAAAAGTCATTAATTTGATGCTGATATGGTCACTTCAACTGGACACACATTTTTTTGAGGCCATTTTTTAAAGTCAGATATTTAATTGACACATTTAACAGCTTCTTCATCTAGTTTTTATTGACTTTTTTTTAGTTCTATAAAATTAATTGCTCACTTTATTTACAAATTTTATTTGAATAAATTTATCAAAAATCAAATATGAAAAATTATAGCAAAAATCCTTTTTTTTTTCTTCTAAAAAATATGCATATTCAATACAAAGAAAATTCAATTGAAATTATATAAAATCTTTCATTGAAATTGAAAATTAGGCGTAATTATTTTAGTTGATAGTTATTTTAATATTGTGTTATTTATATGGTGTTTCCAAAACTGTCTTTGAACAACTCATTTGAGATGTTGCTTGTGTCACCATTTTTTTGTAGTGGTCGTCCTTCTTCGAGCTGTAAAAATTTAAAAAAAATTATTAATTTTTATTTTATGCTTCTTGTAATGTGTAATTAGTTAAGATTTCAAAATCTGTCTTCAAAAATCGTCCAGTGCGGCGGCAACGTAACCCACTTCGTATTCTATAGCTCTAAGTTTTATAAAAAAAAAAACAGCAAATTCAATGCATTTTTTGTGATTATCTATCAAAGTTTAATTAAACTAGCTAATATTATCGATTTATTGAACATTTTCCATAATTCTTGAGTTACGGTATCTAATTTATATTTACTTTTTATGTAGTGAAGATATTTTCTATTTGGAATAAGGTAGGCTGCTGTCCGAAGATGTGATGTTAGAATATTTATGCATAATTTAATTTAGAAACTCCTTTATTATATATAGGCAGGCAAGTTGTAATTACATTCGTGGACAGAATTTTGAGGCTTAATAAAATTAAAGTTCTGGTCTAAGAAAATGACTTTTGAAAGAGAAGTTCTTACCACGCGGTCGTCTCTATACATAAAGGGTTTTATTTTTGAATTTACAACCTTAGAATCGAGTTGGTAATTTAATTTTTACAACAAATCTAATTTTTACAACAACTTTAATTTTTATAAAAGAGCAAGTAAATGATTTTATAGTGTTCCATCATCGTGGCCGGTCAATGACAAAATTAAACTGTAGAATAATTAAATTTTTTAATGAGAAGATCCACAGAATGTTTCTATGCACTTAAGTTGCTACAAGTCCCATTATTCGACTCTAATGAAGCTATTTATTTCATAATTGAACGAAATTACTTTATTAATAGTTCATCTTGTGGGCTATCGCCACTATTCGTCACTATAATTTTGATCGTTTTTTTTTGTTTTGTTATTTTCATAGGGTAATCAACAAAAGCAATTCTCTGACTACAAAATGAAGATATAAATTTTTAATTGAATTTCAAATGTTTTCTATGGTATTGTGTCTAGTCGGTGCTTTTAAAAATTAATAAAATTTACCCATTGTCTTATCATTTTCATGAGCTTGAACCTTGGATGCACCTCATAGTCCCGTGTGTCCTCCGGTGTTACCTAGATTTACATAAAGAGAAATATTTTAATAATAAGATTTTAATGTTTTTATCATTTTGTACACACCTCATCAAGGACTTGTTTATATGTGGAATCAGATCGTGGAAAGACTTCAACGATTTCTGAACGTTTTCCGTGGCCGCCATAACATGAATGTCCATACATTGAACATCCACCTGGAAAAAGCATAAAAATTGTGTTAAATTTTTAAATAAAAAATCAAATACAACTAGGGTGCGTATAGAAATATTTAAATAAATTATTATTTTCCGATTCTTCAAATTCTTATTGGCAGGGCCCGATCTGGGGTGGTGAAGTGCGAGGGGGAGTAGGGCATTTGCCCAGAGCGGCAAATTTTAGGGGTGACAAACAATTTGTAAAGGTGCCAAAATTTAGGGGCGCAAAATTTTAAAGGCGGTCAATTTGATCGAAGTTGACAATGAACGTGACCGTTTAATCACGGAACAATGAAAATTGTATCATTTTGATAAATGAGGCGTTAAAAGTGAGAGTGGACCAACCCACATAATCGAGTTTTTGAAGCTTTTCCACTCTGTACTATTATTGACTGAAAATTTTTGGAAAAAAAAATCTGTGGACTTTATTACTCAATGTTGAAACGTTTTTTGGTGCATCCAAACATTTTTGTCTAAAAACTCACTCGCAATAGTGATTCAAACACAAAAAAATTCACGATTTCGACATGTGGGTTGGTCCACTCTAGCTTTTAACGCCTCAAATGACAATGTGTTCTTATGTGAATTAATCACGAACGAAGTTGATGCAAAATCAACTAAGGTTTCTAGTTGATTTTGCCAATGAATTTTTTTTTCGGAAAAAATAAAAAAAACTGATTAAAAACTAATTTTTTCATCAGTCTTGTTCAATTCTAAACAGTTTTTTGAACATAATATAACTAGCTTTGTTTCGTTAGCGTACATTTCTTTCATTTCGCAATTTCCGCGTAAAAAAATTGTCTATTGCCTTTATCACCCAAAATTGTTTCCTTTATCCTGGACAAAAGTGTCTTGTCTTGTTTTTTTTTTTTAATTTTCTGATCTTTTACTCCTTAAACTTACCTAATCCACTACAGTAACGAGTTAAACACTTCATTTTTAATTTAATACTGATTTCAGAAGAAAAAAAAAACATTTAAGACCCATCAAATTATTTGCTAAATATTGGAACAATTCCAAACAGCCAAAGAAATGTGCGTGTAAAATCCTTTGGGTTTTATCGCAGCTTCCGAACGACAATTTCCTCCTCAAAACGCTTATAATTAAATGAAGTGAACATAAGAAATGTATTTTCATGTGTCCTTTCCTCATTATCAGCAAACATATAAAACGCCGAAAAATCTCTACTCTCGCACGAGTTTGTATGACTGAATCGAACGAAGCAGAAAGGGATTTTCCCTTTGTATAATCAACGAAAATTATTTGCCAATGTATCTAGAGAGACGTACATATTTACGTACCAATAAATATTAACGTTATTTTCGTATATGAACCTTCATTATAATTCAATAAATAATATTTCCCACTTATTTTCGTAGTTTACTCATTTCTTGGTTGACTTCTTAAATCTAACTCGCAGTAAAGTGTGTCTTTCCCTAAATACTTTGCTTTGGGTTGAATTGGGAGCTTCTTTTCAACACTTTCAAATCATTTCGGTTTCCAAGGTGCAACTAAGCGATTTCCCAAAGGTGAAAAGTGTGGAATTTCAAAACAGGCGAAAAACGATCCAAAAAGCGAAAAGCAACAATAAAGAATTTAAATATTTCAAATGTGCGTGAATCATAACACGCGCTGAATGCTTGCTCATCACGATTTGCATGGAGATTTCCCCTTATTTTTTTTTTCTTAAACATAAAAGCGCTTCTATGCAATGTTTACACATCATAATTTTTTTTTTTTCAAAAAGTGAATTTTCAGGACGTAAAAAAAATCCCAGAATGAAATAAAATAAACAAATTGAGGGTAATTCCCAATCGAATTGAGGGGCACTAGAAAATTATGATTTTTTTTATTTTGAAAAAGAAAACGTTTTTCTTTCATTTGATGCGGTTGTTCGTCATCTGAGTTCTTTGCTTTTCATCCGCATCATCACCCCAACTCCATTGATTGCCCGGAGATCCAATGGTTAAACGAAAAAAAAAAAAAACAGAAATTCGGGTTACATTGGCTTTTCTATATACATATACTCAAATATATTTTCATATGTTACTCGTTAAAGGGAAAATTCTCCTTTGGATAAAAATAATGTCAAAATTTTCTACTTCTTTTCATATTTAAATATGTACATTGTACAAATATTTTATTTATTTGAATAAAAACCATTGGAAAGAGTCTTTGCCTCGTGTATTTTCACCAAGAACACCTCAACTTTTTTTTTGTTTGTCAAAAAGGATATTATGGTTAAGGGATAAATGAACCATTGACTAACCTGAAGTTTGTTACGATGTAAATATGACCCTTTTTGATTCGTTTTGTAAGGGAGGGACTGGCAATACATCGATTGCTTTATTGTGCGTAGTTTTGTGTAACTTTTTTTTATCGGTTCAATTTTCATATTTTTCGGGGTTAATTTTCCAGATCAAATTTTCCGTTTAGTTTAGATACACCACCAACCAGTGGTTAATTTAGTTTAGATACAACACATTCCAGTTATCCAGTCCTAGAAAATCCCCAAAAGATGTCCAAAGTAAACATCAGAATTGATATCCGAGACAACAAAAAGCTAAGCTGGCGTGAGATTGGACCGTTGATGTTTGAATTACGAAAGGTAAAGTTAAACCCAAAGCGATTAAATGAGATTTGAAACACACCTTAATCTACTAACGATTATCACGTGTCAGAGAATTGCCCTTTTTTGTTATGGACCAGCCCACCTTAATGATGGTATAGATAAAAAGTTGCTCATCTTTTTTTTCAGGATAATTATTTTTAGATTGATCTGTTTCCTGAATGGACGACTACAAGTTAAAGCTCAATCGCAAAAGCATCTGTTTCTTGAATTTAGATTAATTTATTATAATCGTCTGTTTCAAAAACGCTACAAGTTTAATATCTTAAAATTCTTATTTGTTTTCTCAAGTTGAATTGATTTTTTATAAGTTTAGACTTATTTTCTTTACTACAGCGTAGTGGAAAATGCACAAAAGGTTTGAATTAGCTTTTATGAGAGCTTCTGCAGATCGATTCCCTAAAAAAAGTCTCCTGATTTTCGGTCATGGAAAAAAAACGTTTAAATTTCAAATATTTTTAAGAATTAAAAAAAAAATCTAAAAATATGCGATTCGCCAAAAAATGAATAAAATAAAGAAGAACATTAAAATAATTTTATTGCCTATCGGAAATTGTGGAATATATTTAAGAAATCTTTTATCGCTCTTGTTTCAATTGTAACCAGGGTTTCAATCATCCCATTAGTGCCCATTTCTTTTATTCAGCAATTTGGGATAATTAATAAAATTGTTTTAAGAAAACTCCATGTTTTAGTCATCTAAAGCAGTGCTCCGCAACCAGTGTGCCGGAAAATGATATTAGGTGTGCCGCGGTAAACTTTTCAAAAAGCTATTTAATATTTTATACACAAATTTTTTTTATTTTCTTTTGTGGTGTGCCCCGGATTTCCAGAAAAAAAATTGGTGTGCCGTATGCAAATAAAGGTTGCGGAGCACTGATCTAAAGGACCGTGTTGTGTTTCTAATCTCTGGAATGGCCGGGACAGTCCCATATTTACGCATTTTGTCCCGCCGTTCCGGAAACAAAACTTTTATCCCGGATTTTTCATTTTAGTGTTAAAATTTATCAAACTGTGTACTCAAAACGAATTCTACTACGGCTGGGGATGGTTCCAAATTACGTTTTTGGTTCTCGCTTGTGTTGCACAATTCTTTTCCTTGGTTTACATATAAATCATAGGAAGTACACCCCCCCCCCCCCCCCCCCCCACCCCTCCTACTTGCCTTTCAATCGTCCTGTCCGGGCTTGATCCAAAATAAATATAGTGAACCTATCTGTAATTCAAATGAAAAAACTGAAAGATTTTCCACAGCTTTTACTATTTTTTACCATTCGTAGACCTTGAAGTTTAACAAAAACCACAATCAATGAGAAAGTAAAGAAGAGAAAAGAAAATTCTTCTATAAAATATGAAAGAAGAAAAACGATTTTCTTTTTTATTGTGGATACTCAATAATTGACAGCTTTTCCCGTTTCAGTTCCTTAAGGATGAGCTCATTTGTTCCAGATTTTATTGTCAAAAATGTACAAAGGATCGCCGATGCAAGCATAAATTATTTTTTTCATCGCAAGATAGGACACAGATATCCAACATAGATATGCTTCAAATGCAATACGACATGGTATTATCGTAATGTAACCATTCTTATTGGGGAGACAGCATAACATTGTTATTTCTACCTATCTTTCATTTTATATTTCTTTACAGTTTTTTTTTATTTCAGCAATATAAGATTTATCTGGTTTTGTTTATACTTTTCCGGGATTTCCTCTTAAGCCACAACTATAGCGATTTGCTGGCCGTAAAAAAAAATGGGGAACGAGTCTTTTGAGTATACTTCAAAATCCTGAATGACTGTAATTGAATCATCTTCTTGAGTAGCTCGCGAGACAATATTGAGGATAATATCCACGTAGAAAAAGGAAGAAGATCCATGACGATTATTTCAACCGAAAAGTAAAGTATTTATAGATCTGTTGCCATTTGTTTGGAGCCGTATTGAAATTTTTATTTGAGACAATTTGAATTCAATTCGTTTGAGGACTTCATATTAAAGTGGGAAGAAAATCACCTTCTTTTGGAAATTACAGTACCTATTCAGAAAATGAAGTTTCTCATTTTCTACTTCTTTGTATTCCTCTCAGATAAAGTGTTTCCAAAAAATCTCTTTATTATTGTCCTTTTTTAACTTGTTGGCATTTAAAATATTTG
The DNA here is from genome assembly GCA_964034945.1 of Chrysopilus asiliformis. NCBI lineage: Eukaryota > Metazoa > Arthropoda > Insecta > Diptera > Rhagionidae > Chrysopilus > Chrysopilus asiliformis. The sequence continues at coordinate 3,400,981 of OZ035961.1, forward strand.
TTAATTAAGGGCAATGCTGATTAATTTCATTCAGTCGATTGTGAATTAGACGATGATGCTTATTATTTACTTGTTTCTAATAAGCAATACAAATTATTTGACTCATTGAGTCTTGGCAGAAAATTTTATTGCTAATTATTTATTTAAACAAGGAAAGGGTTGGACGAGTGGCCATCATTCGAAAGAAAAGAAAATTCCCAAAATGTGGCTGTTGTTGTTATTGTAAACAATGAATAACTTAATTTTGAAAACGTTTCAAAAATTATTGAGAGATAAGTAAATTTATGGATCGCTTGTAGGATGGATGAGACATGGTAGATATTTATTTCGTTATTCTTGCTGTTCAAAATTGGAATCTCTAAATCAGGCACCATTTTCCTACTAAATTTTCCAACATATTTTACTGGCGTTTTGCTCTGGAAAATAGTAAATATTCTTTTTTACCGTTTCCCCGGCAAAATTTACTGAAACACGGTAATATTTATTGAAAATACAGTAAACTTTTACTGGGGAATTACTGGCTTCGTCAACGACTTCCCAACGACAAGGCTTGAATAGGGCGTCAAGTCTTACACAGGGACTACATTTACTTTTATTTCTGGTATACCAGCTGGTAAGCCTTTTAGTCGCAATCTGTCAAATTTGTTTGGTGGGCAAATTCTGGTAAAACAGTTCAGTAGGCGAAATGTCAGTGAGCAGGAAACAACAAATTATGCTTGCCAAAATATTGGCTTTAAAACGTCTGGAAAAGAACTAATCTACCCTTTGCCCTCTCAAATCGACTCTATTGTAATATCTAGAATGTGTATTCCATTCAAAATTCCTTTTTTCGTAAAATAATGATAAGCTCCCATATATTTTTTCTCGAAAATTTAGTTTCCGCCATTTTAATTTGGTTGCCCGTCAAAATCTGGTATACCAGCGCTGTCTATGAAAATGGTATACCAGCACTGTCTTACCAGAAAAACTGGTAAACCAGATTGGTCCACACTGGCTTTTTAGCAAACAGTTTTGCTGGTACACCAGAAATAAAAGTCAATGTAGTCCCTGTGTTAGGAAAGCATAAACTGAAAGCATAAACTGACAGATTGACGTCTTAAACGACGTAATTTCCGTCTAAGAATTCCTGTTGGACGTTCGCCTATTAAAGCGAAACAGAAAATAAAGCGTGAAGTTTGTCATTTCCTTAAGGTGCCGCTCCACATGAGAGTAAATACCGGCGAAAACCTCTCGATAGCAGTTATTCGCAAATGGACACGTCTCTGAGAGTCGCTCGCAGAAACTCGCAAAAACTCGCGAGCTAGTTTCTGCGAGCTGGTTTCTGCGAGCTAGTTTCTGCGAACTGTCAAAAGTGATTCTACCTTCTAATCTACACGCACCCACTGAACTCTCGGGGAGTTGCTCGCCAGATACGAACGGCGTTTGAATTTTGCTAGTAGCTCTCGAGAACTCGCCAAAGCAAGATGTCAAAAAAATCAAGATATTGGTCTTATTAACTCTCAAATGGACAACCTCCTGCGAGTAACTCTCGAGAGTTTTTGAGAGTTACTCGCGTATTTACTCTCATGTGGAGCGGCACCTTTAGAAAGTAAGCCAGCCACATCCAAACATATTGGAAATTTAAATTTTATAAAGAAAATTTATATTTCCTATAATTTATTTTACTGAAAAAAAACTTGCCAAAAAACAAAAGGCTCTTGAAGGTGCGTTTATCAATACCATAAAAATTAGTTCTTAAAGTTATACTTTATATCTTTTGAAATCAATAAATATTTACAAAGGGAGAAAAACCGAGATAATTTCAATTTAGTTCATTTATTTCTTGGTATAAAAAATATCCCTGAAGCTATCAGAAACATTTTTTCTTAAAAAAAAATACTTCGTGCAATTACAAAGAAATCAAAGGCAATGGCCATACATTTCTTTAAATTTTTTATCAGGAATATTCTTTGCATACGTTTTCTCTTTTTATTCGTCTTTTATTCGTTTTAATATTATTTATTTCGATAATTTTCGGGCTATATATAATATTGGAAAGTTTTTATTTCTGTATTCAATTCCTATTCAATGTGTTTCAGATTTATCATTTACACCGCGTCTTGATTAACAATTTTTTATCCCAAGAAATATCTCACCGCAATGAGATTTTTTTGACAGCTGGGCAGAGATATTTCATGGAATTTCATTACTTCGCATGCCTTTGAAGTTAACAGTTATTGCAAAATATTAGAAACAAAGAAAAACAGGCGAAAAGAAAAACCTTAATGTTTCTCTTCCAAAGCCTTTTCTATCGTATTGTTTGTAAAAATTAGTTATTTTTCCAACTACTTGTCAGGAGAATTTAGATTCCGCCATCTTGAATCGGGAAATTCCATGAAATTTTGCAATTGCAAGATTTAATGAAATTTATCTCTGGGATTTTTTATCGCCGCCAAATCGAGTTCTGATTGGTCAATCAAAAATCTCTGCGATGAAAAATCCCAAGTGGAGACACGGCGTTAGACTTAACTCCGTAAACAAGCCTTACCTCACAAAAGTAAAAAAGATTTTCGCTATTAGTATGATTCACAAAGAATTCCTAGTTGGTTTATACTGATATAGAGAATTTGAACTGTCCTTCCGCGTCCATATCCTTCGTGGTCAGGTCAGTGACAGAGATCCAGCCATTAGATTTTCGAGATTGAAACTTGATGGAAACATTAAAAAAAAAATTCCAGTCCCTCATTGTTTCAATTTAAATTCGTTGTATTATTCAATTGTGGCCATTTGGTACTTGAATAAAAATTGGTTTCGATAGAAGAAAAAATATTCCAATTTGACCTATAGCCCGAAAATTATCAAAATAAATAATATAAAAATCGCAGAGGTCGAGAAAATCAAATAATTCATATTTATTTTATGTAACGTACTTCCAAACGATTGATCAGTAAAAATATGTCCTGTGAGTTTAATAAATAGAAAAGTTCAATTTTTATATAACTTTAAATAAGTCGTTTATCGTCAAAAGAGATTTCTAAAAATATTCTAGGGTATTTCTAAAACTATTTTATAGATATATATTTATAAATCACAAACAATCATCGGAAAATTTCAGATAAAAAAAATTCTTTCCAAATGAGATAAAAAGAAAACCTCAGCAAACCTAATGATGGCAATTACGCGAAATTTGAATTTGCTTTGATATTTGTTTCATTGAAGTGTTAATTATTTTTCACATAAATTAGCAATTTACGCGTGAGAAATCTTGATGAAAATTTTTCCAAAGTCAAAAAAAAATGCATCTGCAATTAAACATTTGAACCCAATTACTGAAATTCTCAAATGTATCAATCCTAAGCCCTAAGAATTTTCATTCTTAAAACCTTTTAGCAATTAAAATATAATTGAATTGTGATCAAATGTTTTTAATGTAAATTCGGTAAAAACCAACTTTTGCGTGATGATGCTATAAAAGAAATGTTTCATCCTTTTTCACCATTTTTTTAAAAGCTTTTTATTTTGGCTTGGTTTTTTATGTCTGCTTGTCAGGGTTTGTCCTGTAATCGAATTTTTACGGTGTGATTTTTAAATACGACTCCTCAAGTTTTCACGTTTTCCCTTCAAGGTATATATTTGCAGAGCTAAACAAATAAAAAACCATTTTGCAAATAAGAGCCGTTTGTAAAAACAAAAGTGTCTAAATTTGTTTGGCTGTCTTTAAAAGTCGCGTTGTGCGGCAACCCAACGCACTTTGAATGCCATCAATAAAAATGAGAAACGACACAATTTGAATTATTTTCGATATAAAATATTAATTTCTTAAACAATTGTAAAATTGTTCAATTTTATAAATAGAAAATTGGCATTTAACATTTGAGATTGTTGTGATATTCATTATTTCTTCTAAATGACAAACAATTCACCTGATTTACATTATAAATGTATGACAAAATTCTAGTTAACAATTTTAATTACTAAAATTTATGTGTAGGCTTATTAAAATATCAATTTGAATTTTTAAACTTTCAAACAAAAAGTTATTGTTCTCGTAATTATTTTGTGTATTTTATTACAAGTTAAGGATTGTCAACTACATTTAATAATTAATTTTTAGGGTTTCGTATACAACAAAATGACAAAAAGATTCATAAGAGGAAAGTATGCTTTTCGGTTTATCCTGTCACTCACTTGCCTTCTTTTTCTTTTCAATGGTTAATCCTAGGCAAATTGAGTTTAAATTTTTTTTAAATATCAGTGCCCCCTCTAACCCACCCTAGCATGTAGAAATTGGTATAAACAAAAATATTTTTGTTTTGAAAATTATGGAAATATTAAATTTGGATCGATTTGCTTAATTATTCTCACACCCCCATTACTAATTTAAACTGACTTTTTAAAAATTTATTTGATACTAGAATTTGGACCCGGCTTCGCCCGGCTAAAAGCGCGAGCAGAAAAAAAACTTAGGAAAACTAAATTCAGTTGGTTAAAAATTAGGTAGTGATTAACAAACTAACAAAAAATTCCAGCACTTGCATTCGGTATTACTTTACCCCCTCCGCTTACTCCCTTACCTCTCGGGCTACTTTTTAATGTGTCTATGTTGGGGCTGGGCCCCCGACGAACATCTATGCCAAATTTCAGGCCAATCGGTTAAGTAGTTTCCCCGCGAAAGAGTAACATAGCGCAAAAACTAAGTTTCGAAATCACTTTACCCCCTCCCCTTACTCCCCCACCCCTCGCGATACTTTTCCGTATGCCTATGTTGGAACCAGAACTACCACAGACACTCATGCCAAATTTCAAGTCAATCGGTTCAGCCGTTTTTGCGTGAAAGAGGAACAGACAGACAGACACCAACTCATTTTTATATATTAGTATGATTTCTGTTTACAATTTACCGGAAGTAAAATTAACAATGAGTGAAAAAAAATTTCATTTATATTCATCAAATATTCAACTCTAGGACAATATTTTCAGTTAAGGTAGGCTGACCATATTTATTTTGGGACTATCCCAGACAAGAAAGGGGGAGGGTAGTCGAAAGAAAGATGGATGAAATGGACCGATAACAACTTCGGAAATCAAATCCGAGAAAAACAGTGCGGCGTAATGATTCAACTCAAGAGCTACACAGTACCAAGCGAAAAGTAGCTCAGTTTTTCATGCTCTTCATTTGCCATAAGTAAATGCCACTGAAATTGTCAAAAGCGAAATGTGTCGCAGGAAAAAACTTTTAAGATCCATGCACCCCAGATAGAAATTCGTTGGACAAATAAGCCGCAGGCGTAAAAGATGAGATTAACAATAAATGCCTAACTTAAGTAGAGTATATATTGCATACTCGGCAATCCTATGTTAGTGTTCAATAAATTATAACCATAAATTAAAAATTCCGGGACAAAAGTTTAGTATCCGGAATGTCAAGACGACATGTTTTAGCTAATCCGAAACGTATTGTCACCCTAAGTTTAGGTCAATGTCTTAGAATTAATAAAAAAGAAAATTTAGTGAAAACATAGAAAAGTAAATAAAAACGAGAAACATTTGCCAAATAAAGAAGTTGTGAAGATCAAAGAGCAAAATGTTATCAGATTATCAGTTAAAAGGCCACTTTGTAACTTTTAACTACTTTAATAATTTGTTTTATTTGCTCAATCAATAAAAAATATATAAAAAGAGAGAAACAGTGCCTAAAAACAACTAGGGAATTTTTTTTCCAAAGCATTAATGGAAGGAATATTCATACAAAAATGGTTCAGTCTTTGAAATGTAGGATTTGAGTAGGATTTGAAGGGTTTGACGAATCTCCACGTGGATTTTATTTTTTTATTATGGAAGAAGTACAAAAAAAACTATGCCTTTTGAATGAAATTTAAGATTTTTCACAGATTTTACGATGCTTGATGGATTTTTTAATCATGGGTTGTCCATAAAACACGTCACACTATTAGTTTAACACGTTGGCTACCAGCCAAAAAAACGCTTACTCCGCTAGTATACACTGGGAAAAAACGCAAAAATCATTTCTGTACTTTGTGAGTCACCGGTGACTCAAACTCTTATTTCACTTTTGCACACAACAAATTTTTCACATGAAATATGCTCCACAAAAAAAACCCGCCTTTGTACCGCACGAGCGACTGCACTCAACCATGGAACTTGAGAAATTGACGGTAATGACAATAGTGTGTGTACACCGGTGACTCACATTGTCCCTGTGGGTGACACGCTGCGATCACCGGTGACTCATATGGTAGCCAACGTGTTAAAACAGCCAGCATGAGGGCGAGGCGGAAGATCGAAACTTCCAAATCAGCGTGACGTATTTCATAGACAATGTTTTTTTTTTGTAAATTCCTTGAAAAAAATGGATAATACCAAAAAGTTCAAAAGAATTCACCCAACAATCAGAATAATATCATCTATTGGTCATTTGGGTGCACCCAACAAATTTCCAACAAGCATAACTGACTTCAGCGTTAAAAGATCAAATTATTAGGGAAGTTAATTTCCGTTCAATTCAAACTGTTGTGACTCTTTGACATTTTGTTTATTTCAAATGATTTAGCAACTTCCAACAATGGGCAGAACTTATCATAAAAATGTCACTCAAATAACCATAAACGGGATATAAAAAAACTTTTCTGTCAAATGCACAAAAAGCACGTGTTGTTTATATTTTTTCTATTTTGATGATAGTAAAATGGGAAAATTGCAGAGAAAGTAATTATGCTAGAAATATAATAAATGTAGGCAGTAGTAATTTATGATGAATTTATATGCAAAAGTTTCAGGAACAGCAGCTATAAAAGTTTTTCTGTGGTTACATCACAATGTAATAAATATTTACTGATATTGTTTGAAAATAGAAATTATGTCTACTGGTATTGAAATGCAGCAGTTTTTATGTGAAACTGTGAACAGGTGAATAAAAAAACTTTTTGTAAAAAAATATTTAAAATTCTTTGGGTTAAAAAGTATGAAATCTAAAATCAAGTGATTATAAAAAATTAGGTACGAAATTCACGTTTCACTATCAAAACAGCAGCGGAATAAATTCAAATTTTGACAACTTTTGTTAACAACGATAGATTTTTTGAGATAAATTTTTTTAACAAAATTCAAGAAGAATTTCAAGAGAGAATCGCAAGTGTAAACGAGACCTTAGATTGTTTTCTTTTTATAAAACTACTAGCTTGCATACCCGTCGTTGCCGGGTTAAGTTTTTTCAATTTTTTTATATGGTCTATATTGGAGCTAAACTTCAGGCTCGGTAGTTTCCCCGCGAAAGGGTAACATAGAGGAAAGTTTCGAGATTACTTTACCCCCTCCCCTTTTTTTTAAATTTTATTTGATTTTATACTTTTTAGTCTTCGAATATATATCCTTGCCTTTGAGATATCTTTACCTTACGGACTTTTTGACTTCAGAATCGTATTCAGCGACCCCAAAAATTCCCAGAGAAGATTTCTTCCGATAAATTTGAGGAAAAAGATAAGCGCGTTACCCTTACAGGACCGTCTGATATCCTTACAAGAGCGAAGTACTGAAAATATTGTATTGTCACCAGAGTTACGTATGTGTACAAGATTTTAAGTTAATTTGATGAAAGTGGGTCAAAATTAGATTACAAGATTTTACCCTGACAGAAAGATAGACGGACAAGCAGACAGACAGACAGACGGATAGACGTACAAATTGACGGACAGACAGACAGACGGACGATGGAAATTAAAACTTTTGCCACCTTAAGCCTATGTTACACACGGCAATTTTAAGCGGTGACTTTTCTTAAGTATAGGCGAGAGAAGTGAGGGGCCACTGCTTCCCTCACTTCTCTCGCCTATACTTAAGACAAGTCGCCGCTTAAAGTTGCCGTGTGTAACATAGGCCTTAAACATCCTGATGTAATTAATTTCCTTCTCCAACGACTGTTTCGATGCATTACATACGGTTTACTATGCAAATCCAAAAACTACATTTCCGGACAGGTTATTCTTTTTTGTTAACACGTTGGCTACCAGCCGAAAAAACGCTTACTCCGATAGTATACACTGGGAAAAAACGCAAAAATCATTTCTGTACAATGTGAGTCACCAGTGAACAATACAGACAAAAACGAACAACAAATTTTTCACATGAAATATGCTCCACAAAAAAAACCCCTTTGTACCGCACGAGCAACTGCAATCAACCATGGAACTTGAGAAACTGACGGTAATGACAATAGTGTGTGTACACCGGTGACTCACATTGTCCCTGTGGGTGACACGCTGCGATCACCGGTGACTCACATGGCAGCCAACGTGTTAATATGGCTTCAAAATGAATATATCAATAAATCATGAAAAACTCTTAAAGGTAATGAAGACACAAAGAGTTTTAAAATCTCTTAAAGCTATCGCTTTAAAAATTCAAAATATTCACAAATAATTTCAGTACTCATTCATTAATTTTAAATTTAGTCATATTGGCTGTGTTTGTGTTTAAATAAAACGTTTGGTTTCGCGGTTAATATTTAAATAAATAATTATTCGGAAAACCCACAATTTTAATACTGTTTCGTTGCTAATTCAAGAATTATTTAGAAAGTCATAAGACTTAATGAAATCGCTTAACGTTGACTTGATTTCTTCAATTTCGAAAAGTCATTTGCTTGATTTGGTAATTAGTTGAACGTCAGATTGATATCAGAAATCACGAATCGCTTTATATTATTAGAATAAAATAATTTTGTATTTCAGGGAAAAATTAAACAATAAGTTACATATTTAACCGATAAATACGAACACGTGAATTTGTTTTCTATTTCTGTTTGTCATTTTCGTTGGAAAAAGTATATTAAAACTAATAGGAGGTGTGAATTTCTGATAAGTGCCGTTAATCATTTTTACATGCTTTTTGTTATCTCATAATATTCGATTTATTTTACAACATTCGAAATATTTTTTTTTTACCAATGAAATACTCTAGAATCCTTGCCCTTCACAAAAAGGATCACTTAAAATGAACTCGCAATTAAATATTTTTCAGAGCTTGTTCTTTTGACTGAACCATGAAAAATTTCGAAAATCTTTCACATATCAATGGGAATTGAATGCCATTAACTTTCGCTTGTAACAAATCAACATGTCAAGTGATGAAAGCGACATTCTACGGAAAATTCCATAAATACAAATAGAACAACTATAGAACAGCTATAAAAGGTAGATAATTTGAATGGATTTTACATCATATGTAGTTAGGAAAACGCCATGCACTCTCATCTCGTCCCCGTTTTTTTTTTAAACATTTTCTACAGGTGGCATTCATTTGATTGTTTCATACTAGAATTTCCCGAATCGATATTAGCTCTTCAGGGAAATGCACATCAACAATGAATATCACGTGTAACATAAATATCTACCTGTCACAACGGTTCATGAAGGGTACGTCAGCCTTTGAATCGGAATTTTTATATGTGTTAAATTATTTCAATATTTCAATTTTATTGTCGTGTGGCAGTAATTCCGTACTAAATTATGAATTAACCCTTCTATTCAGTATTTTGAATGCTCGCTCTACACTTTCCCCGATTTAAATCGAACCGAAGTAGCATAGCATTTATGACGACCGCTGGCAGTTAATATGCTTCTTCGCCATTTTGTGTTGTAATGTAAAAGATTGTACAATTTGAATTTAGATTGTACAACGAAATAAAGTGTAAGGTATAAACGGCGCCTTAGTGTTAGATTTAGAGTTTCATATATGTAAATATTATTCAATTATTGTCAATCAATGATTTTTAACATAGATTTAAAAACTATTTTTTCTTAGAAGAAAATCTAGTAATGTTGCCTCCGGCTGATAATAGTTTATGCGTTTTTCAATAACTAATACACCCATACCTCGATATACGGCCGAGATTGGTTCCAAAAATTTAGGCCGTATATCGAAACACCGGAACATTCTTTTAGGAAAGTATTGCATTTATTGATAGCAGTGCATTTCACTAAGGGTATTCACAGTCCTCTTTTAAATTGCGAGTAATTTTACCGCTCGGTAATTCAGTCAAATTTAACAGATTTTTACCGAGACGGTAATTTGGTTCATGTAAAAATGAATTACCAGATTCGGTAATTGTTTACATGCCTTGAGTCGTGTTTTCCGGCCCGGTTATTCGGTATCAAGAATCAACCGCGGGTGGCGCTAGTAATGTTTTTAGTTGTCAAATTTTCTCGCTGGTTATCTCATCGGACTGCAAATTTTTTCAATTTTGATAGCCGTTGCCACAATAGAAATTCAAAAGAATACATCAAACATGGATTTAAAGGTATGTGACATATTTTACAATCAAATTCGCAGTTCATGATTTGTTCACGTATCCAATAAAAGCGCTGTTCTCAAATCTGTGCTGTGGGATGTTCACAGCAGAATATTTTCAGTCTTTTAATATTACCGAAAGCACCGAATACCCAAAATTAAAAGAAGACTGTGAATACCCTTAATGTAATATTGTCCGACTTTTGACAGTTTATCGAATCAATGTGCAACGTATTTCAAAACTGAGACGCAATTCAAAAAGCGGAAGGCCGTAAAACGAGGGGCCGTATATTGATGTATGGGTGTAGTGTACCCAAAAAAAAAACATATGGGATGGCCATATTACCACTTTTCCGATCTGAATTACATAATGAAAATCTGAAATTCCTGTTTTAAAAGTGCTTAAACACTGAAAATAATGTTACATTTTACAATAGAACAGAATCGGAAATGCACACTTTTCAGGTGAAAACTTTTTCATTTCAATTTTCATAGAACGTGAATCTACCCCATGGATAGTGCAAGGGCAGTGAAAAATCGTAGTTATATTAAACTGCTACCATAATCAATTAAAGAAAAAAATCTAACCGATTTTACAGAAATATGAAGAATATAATCTGAATGAGCCAGTATACACGACCACCTATTTACTCTCCTTTTTCCGCTCCTTTTTTTCGTTTATGTTTACAAGCAGATTTTTCAACGAACGTATTTTGGTTCCGTTTGGAATTCGCGAAAATAGAATTCCACGATGACATTATCTCCACTGCCAAAACAACTATAATCGGAAAACCAAACAACAATTACAGTTGACAAAATATTTAAAATCATAGCAACGAAACGCATAGCCAGGAAATACCTTAACAACCAATCAGGCACCGTTCCGCTTTATTTTCACGGTGGGAATTTTAGTTTTCGTTCGTCTTTTCCTATCGTCAATCCCACAGTACCCCGCGCCATTCAACTTTAACGAAACGAACGAAAACACGTCGCGTCTAAACAGGCTCAATGGGAAAATTACCTTGGTTAATTGGAAAAATGCAATAACTTTTAAAAAAAATCATTATTTTGCTATCAAAACAAAAAATAATAATTTTAAACGGTAAATACCACCAAAATCAATTAAGGGGATGGATGAGTTTCACAGAAATTTCATATGTGTTACCCTACAAAACGAAGTAATTTAAAAAGTTTAACGAGTAATTTCCTAGTGAGTCATGAGATGGGGAAATAAATCAAGCAATCAACTCTGACTCTCATAAAACTTCAATAAAAGTTCAATTTTCTGTGAAGGAAATTGAAAATGGATCATTTTGAGGATACAAACCCAAACTTATGATATATAGTCGGGATATAGTCGGGAGATTCGATATAGTCGGGAGATTCAAATGAAATGTGTCTCAGCTTTTTGGATAGTGTATAAATTTAACAAAAACGTGGTATTTTCTAATATGCTTTCGTTCTAAATGCACCATAGAGGTGGATATAAACAATCTGAGGCCTCTAAGTTTGCTTTAAAAAAAATCATGCCCTTTATATAAAAAAATCTTATTCGATTTTAGCATGGCGCCATTAGTCTTGCGAAAGGTCCCGGTCGTGTGCCGATGTCCTCCAGCAGAAGCTTGATTTGTTTGGTTTTGCGAATATAAATTTTTTGAACAAGGAAAGACGTTCAAATTTGATCTTGCAATGTTATAGCTCTCACGCGTTTGGTTATAAAATTATTTATTTAATAAAAATAAAAATTACTTACGTTTAGCAGCACTTTGTGTTGTTAAAACAGCAGCAAAAATTAAAATGAGGTAAACGGATGCAATTTGTTTCATTTTTAACCTGAAAAAAATATGAAAAAGAAAAATATATTTTGTGATTTTCTTGAGATGTAGATAAGCTTAATGTTTATATCCTGTATCTCTAACGGTTCTCAAGATATTTGACAAAAATTCAGTTTTTTTGAAAATCTCTGAAAAACTATGCACTTTTATGAAAAAATATTTTATGAAAAAGTATTAGAAAATTCGTTTTTGAGGAAATTTCGCAGTACTAAGTATTTTAGTTCAATCTTTTTCAATTTTTTGATGTTCAACTATCACCAAAGCATTTTACAATTGTTTATCGATATTAACAAATTTTATTATTAGAAATTTTAATCATGTTAGGCGATGCATACTATATGTGAGTATACTAAACATTTTACCTCGATAGGAATATTCAATTTTCTCAGTAAAGGATTGTGTAACACAAAATGACCTATTAATAACAAATTTCGTTTTGATTCACAATGAAAATGTTTTCACAAAGAAGGCATTCTGCCTGTGTGGAATGTTTTCATTAAATTTTCATCACAAAAAGAAGTTTTAACTCATTTAAAATTTAATAATATTAAAATAAAGCAGCGGTTATGTTTCGTATGGTGTTGCATATAATTTAATCAGGAAATTCGGGAAAGCATTTGTCAGGTAGAAAAATTGCCCACAAATGAAAACAGCAAACTATACCAAATAAAGGTGAAGTTGTATGCGTGTCCATTGTACAGTACACTCGCGATTATATGAACATGAAATTTTAAGCTGTTCATATAACAGAGTCTATGCATTTAATGCAGCCGTTCATATAATAAAATGTTCATATAATTGCGAGTGTACTTTTTCGTATTTTCCGCTGTAAACGACAAAATGTAAATTTTGCGGATGTGGCTAAAGTCTTTCCTGCATTGGTTTGTATTGTAATCAAACCGTATTTGCATGGCCAATGGTTACACATTATGAAAAATTCAGATTGTTCAAACTGAAATATCCATCGAAGGTGACTCTACAAGTTGTTACAGTTTTATTGATTTAAAATTCTTCACCTTTAAATTTTTTAGAGAAATCGCAATCATGAGATTCGAAATTTTCAGGGTTTGTTTCATAGCTAAAATTAGAGAAAGAGCCAAAAGTACAAATTTGCATATCTAGGCAAATAATTAAAGGGAATAAATGACTAATCAGCGATTTTCTCTCAATTAAGAATTGCTTAAATTCACCCGCTATTTTGAGGGATATACAAATATACGAAACCAGACGATTTTTCACTTCTGTCAAGCCTACACTAAGGCAATTCTGTTCTAATAAATCGTATTTGGACATCGTGTAGTACATTTAATTTATGGAGTTTTTTCTGCTGTATGGAAAAGGATTAATGTGAAATTTAATTTTAATTCCTATTATGTCTCCTGAAATAAATCAATGCAGTATCTTCCATAATCTACTCAGTATTTAGTCGGCATAAAGATTAGAACTGATATATTTCCTGTGTGTTTTTTTTACATAAACTGCCATTGTTTTATAGAAATAATAAATTTGGGATTTCTTCATTTTCATTCAAGAATAAATATTAAAGCGAAATTTTCGAGGTTTTAATTATATACTACAAATGTCAAGTTTTCAATTTTTATACTCTATGATATTGGTTTTAGTATACCATTTGTAGCGCATCGATTCAATTGTCGGATATTAAAATGTGTAGGGTACCAAAGAATTTGGTTTCCGCCTGTCCGTCAGTCTGTCTGTCTGTCCATGAATATCATAACTCTCAAAAAGATTTGTGCAGTTGCGTTTCTTGTGAATAGCAAGGCCTAGTTTTCGAACGGGCAAAATTAGACTATTCCTTCACTCTCCTCCAAACAAATGAAACCGTTTTTTGCAATTTTCTCGGAAACGGTGAGTCGTATCAAATGTCTTTCAAATATGATTTTACATTACTTTTCTCTACATCAAAATCTAATCAGACAATTCCATCCTCTATAGAAATGGTTCTTTAATCGAAATTCGGTCAATCATGTAGCCGGACAGTTGCAGTTTTTCTTAGGGGTTTTTTTTAAAAACATTTTTTTCGTATAGAGAACTTGACGCTTGACACCAGGTAATTGTAACTGTTGTTATGTTTTTAAATTTGTAACTTAACGTCCAATCAATGTTCTATCATTTCTTGCTGATTTTGTGTATAAATTATATTTATTACTAGCTTGCATACCCGTCGTTGCCGGGTTAAGTTTTTTCAATTTTTTTTTTCTGAATGGCCTATGTTGGAGCTAAACTTCAGGCCAATCGGCTCGGTAGTTTCCCCGCGAAAGGGTAACATCGAAGAAGAGCTAAGTTTCGAGATTACTTTACCCGCTCCCCTTACTCCCTCACCCCTCGGGCTACTTTTTAATGGGTCTATGTTGGGGCTGAACCCCCGACGAACGTCTATGCCAAATTTCAGGCCAATTGGTTCAGTAGTTTCCCCGCGAAAGAGTAACATAGCGCAAAAAACAAGTTTCGAAATCACTTTACCCCCTCCTCTTACTCCCCCACCCCTCGCGCTACTTTTCCGTATGCCTATGTTGGAACCAGAACTACCACTGACACTCATGCCAAATTTCAAGTCAATCGGTTCAGCAGTTTTTGCGTGAAAGAGGAACAGACAGACAGACAGACAGACAGACACCAACTCATTTTTATATATTAGTATGATTATATGATATACTACTTATTAGTAATGATTATCCTTTTGTGGTAGGATTGACCATTTTTGTAACTAAAATTAATTATTTTAGTAATAGTCGCGATTTCTCATTATAAAATAGTTAGATCCACTTTCTTTTCACCCGTATTTTATGGATAGCCTTTGTTGAAGACTTTTCAATTTTTTGTGGTTTTCCTATTCTCTTCTTAACCGTTTTTCATTAAAAAAACCTATAAAAACACGTATTAGGAAAATACTCCCTAATCACATTAAAATTTGGATTATGATACAAAAGACTGTTGTCACTTTTTCTCACAAAAAGTTCTAGAAAACCTTGAGTAAAAACGAAGGAAAATGTTACCGAAAAATTGAGCCTCTCCTTACACCCTTTCTATGACAGTTCGAAAACCCGTCGAACTAAAATCTCGACTCATGTTTTCTGAAGGGAGGAATTGTATGTCTGACTGAAATCAGTATTTCGCTCGCTAGGAACTTTTCATGCCAAAAATGTTTCCAATTGTTTCTTTTTAATACCACCATAATTTCATGGCTATAATCTCGAATACCATTTATGTTAGCATTCGATAGTGTTATAAAAATAATTTCTTAATTTTCCCTTGAGTTTACGAACATCCTACACATTCGTATTCACATCACGTAAGCGATCGTATTAAATACTTAGCATAATATTATTAATACAATTATACAATACGAAACCTCTCACCGTCAAGCTTAATCGTTTACAAGCAAACAAACTTAATGTTCCCTGGAGAAATCCATTAAGAAATCAAAATAGATGACGATATAAAAATCTCAAGCTAAATTTTGTAAGTAGTGGAAGATTTGCATCTTAACTTTAGTAAAACTAAAATAATACTGAAAGTAAGAAAAAGATTTTGCATTGATCTTAATTCGCAATTTAAAAAAAAAAACCTACGGATAATAAAAAATAATTCTTTTTAGTTTTGTTTGCTGTCATTGAAAGTCTGTTCCCAAATTACACATATCTTGTTTATAAAAAAAAACACATTCAAAGGTTGGAAATCTCATTGCTGGTCCAAATAAGGTATTTTAGATGCTGAATGATAGGTAATTTAGCCAATCATTGATATAATAGAAAGGACGAATATTGCTTGCCATCCTTCGATTGAATAAATTCGAATTCTTTTTAAAGAAGCCTGATGTGCTGCATTGAAAATATTTTGCCGCAGTGGTGATGGGTTCATAAAAAATTGGTCACTATAATAAATGAATATCTAACCCTTTCTCGTGTGGTTATATATGTTCGACTCGTGTTGTGGTAAAAGAAATATTCAGATATTTTTTCTCATGGCAATAATACAGGAATAGTAATTTTATTTAATTTTTGGAATTTTCTGAGATTTTCTTGAGTTCTTCAAAGTCGCTTTCAACTGTTTTCAATTTGTTTTAGACTTCAAAATATAACGCGTTCGCCGTGATTTGTCTGCATTCGTCAAGATCTGCTGTGTTGCACCTAAGTTTGACTACGTTCGGCTTGATGCCACACTTTGACGAATCAAATCAAACGAATATCGATTTGACAAGCTGAGCGCCTAATCTGGGGCTCAAAATACCAGCGAAATTATGCATATTTTCATAGGAGTAGTTAAGTCTGACTCGACGAATGTTGGCTCTGCCGAATCGCTTGGCAAACATTGAATCGCCAGCATCTGTTAAGAGTGTGGAGCAAGCTTAAGCTATATGAAAGAACCCCGTTTCTGCAACTGTCCCACTTACCCCTATATTCTTTATTAGCAGAATTTTAATTTGTGGTGTAAAAATTTTAATATGACACAAAAAAAATTTAAACTTATTTACAAAAAAAGGTTTTCAAAATAAAATTGCTTACACTTACTTGATCTAACTGTTGAAATATGTCTGTGAAATGTTAAAAATTGTTAAAAAAAAATTATTAGTTCAATTGGAGATTTGTAATGTTTTTTTTTAAGAAAATGGGGGTGAAACAATATAAAACTTGTTTTTAAACTATTTATGGATCAAACATTTCAAAAATTTAAGGTTAAAATTGAAAGAAAAAAGGCTTCAAAATTCTTATAGATTAATTGCAATCTGTTCAAGGGTTCTTAAATTAAGAAAACTTGAATTTTGTGATTTTATTATTCAGATTACTTTGTTGTATTCGTTAAAAGTGTTAACAAATTCCGCGTAATAAATTAGATACTTTCTAAGTGCTGCGCCACTCCTTTTAAATATGTCATTAAAAATTTCAGGCCGCTTAAATGATTCTAACACATTGCCTTCTATGATGGATAAACGATATAGACATAAATATCTTTCGATATTTGATCACCTTTTCGCAATGAGTTTTATGAAAAAGTACTTTGTTGTGGTCTGTAACAATTCTAGAAAACTTGGTACCTTCTTCTTTTAGAAACGAATTTGTTTGTAAAAAAATTCTAATTTCATTTCAAGCCGTTTTTATTTAAATCACAGTAACAAATTTTCCATTATTATTTATTATAAATAGACATAAAATATTAGCATGTACCTAGTTCTATTTGTATAATTGGAGGATCTAGAAATAGGCTACGAAAAAATAAAATTGTAATTGATAATTCTACAAATATGTTACAACCAAAAAAATGTAAGGGTTTTTAACATAACACAAATACCCACAGATTTATTTCCCCAATTTTCTCGATTTAGAAATATTTTTCTGATTTTAATGATTGAAGTTCAATATCAATTTGAAGGCTTCGATTTGTAATGATTTGCATGACACATTAATGAGACCAAAATAAGATAATTTATTGATCACAGAATGAATGTGAAAATGACGAAGATTTTTGTTAATGTGCAAGATTATTTTTTTTTCTTTACAGAATCTAAGGAAATTCCTAACACTAATAAAAAGGGAATAAAGTTGAAAAATAAATTTTTTTGCTGTCAAATTAATGATGGTAATAAATTCCAGTAAATGTTATATTAAACTTTTTTCTTAAATTAACACCTTAGCATCCGGTCAGAGGCGGAAAAAAGTGTGGAAGTTTTTTGACTTTTTCATGTCTTAATGTGGATATCGCATGCAACTATATTATAGTTACAATAAATATCACCATCAGAATAATTGAAAGAACTTGAAAGTTTTCTTAAAAATCCTCATTAGCTGATCATTCAATACTTTGGGGCGTAGTGTAGTGTTAGTTGTTTAATTCGAAAATTTGTCTGTTGGAATTATTTAAGTTTTTCAACACTAAATTATTGTTATTTTCTTTTAATTAAATTTTGTTTTTTGTATCTTTATCTCCCGGTGTAAATGTGATTAAATTGAAGAAAACATCATTTTATGGTATTAAATTTTACATATGGAAGGATTTATTAAAAGAAATAAGAGTTTTTAATCCATTTAAATGGACCATTCACAAAAGTTTTACTTTCACATTCACACTAATAAATTATTTACAAACAACAAATGTTGTACTTTAAATAATTCCAGTAAAGGATAATCTGCTAGTTTTCGTCAAACGGCATTTAAATTTAAGCTTTACATTAGTACGAATAGTAAAAAGGATTACACATAAGTTTTTATCCCATTGGACAAAACTTTTTATCACATATCAAATCATTGAGTCTCCCTAACAATAATCTCACTTTCTCAAATATTTCTCTAGTTTAGAAACAATTTTTGCAGATTTAATATGTAATTTAATTTCTTCATGTAATCAATTGAATGGTTAAAATTTAATAAAACCATGTCTATCTAAATTTTCTGGTAGTTTGTTAAACTATTCCGCGAAAGAAATCCTATTTCACTAGCGGCATACGGTGAGAAATGATTCCTATTAAAAAAATTCCAATATACACTGAGAGAAATAACCTGACAGATTCTTACCTTTCATAAATTGTCCCTACCTTACGTAATACGAAACAGTGAAATTTTTTGGTAATGACTCCCAAACAAAAGGGAATCAATGGTAAAAAATTGGAAATTTTTCCAAAATGATGGGAATAATTACCTATTTTTAGGGAATCATTGCAGAAAAGTCCTCTGTCTCATATATTTCTATTTTCAAATTCAGAAACTGTGATTTAATTGTCAGATTATCTGGAAGTAAAATGAAGACTTATGACCCTATTCTCAAAATGCAACCTATCTTTAACACATTGACTGCCAGACCAATTTTGCAAAAATGTAAGGGAGATGTCAATACATGTAGACGTATGTAGAATGTACGTATGTATGAATGTATGTATGTATGAATGTATGTATGTATGAATGTATGTATGTATGCATATAGATTGTAGACCCAGCTATCGAAAATGATAGCCTTGGCAGTCAATGTGTTAATGCAAATTTCGATGTTTCAATTTTATCCACAAAATTTTACATTTGAATCTAGTCTGGAACTCAAAAAATTTATTGGGAGTATGCATTGAAAATGAGCGTTTTTTTTATAAAAATCAACAGTTTATTTTGAGAAAACTATCAGACTCAGATCATTGAAAATACTGTCCATCGGCAGCTACGACCTTCTCCCATCTTTCAGGTAGCATGCGGATTCCACGCTGGAAAAAGTCTTGGTCTTTTGAGGCAATCCAGTCATCGACCCATTTTTTGGTATCGTCATAAGAAGAAAATCGCTGCTCAGCCAGGCCATGTGTCATCGACCGGAACAAATGGTAATCGGAGGGGGCAATGTCTGGTGAATACGGCGGGTGGGGTAGGACTTCCCATTTGAGGTTCTCCAGGTTTTTGTCGCGCGAGCAGCTGTTCGCAGGTTCGCAGGTAAAAAATCGTCTTTCGATGTCCCTCGGTTTCAACTCATACGGCACCCAATTTCCTTGCTTTTGAATCATTCCCAGTTGTTTCAAGCGCCTACAAACTGTTGATTGATCGACTCCCAATGTTTCCGCAAGCTCTTCCTGTGTCTGGCATGGATCTTCATCAAGTAATGCCTCCAAATCGGTATCTTCCAAGTTTTTCTCAGCACCAGGATGTTCTTCATCTTCGAGGTCAAAATCACCACCCTTGAATTGTTGAAACCATCTTCTGCATGTTTGTTCTGAAAGAGCATTCCCAAGCAACCAGATAAGGCATAATGCCTTAGATTAGGGCGTGGTGTCTTAAAATTGGTCGTTTTTTAAGACACCACGCCCTAATCTAAGGCATTATGCCTTATCTGGTTGCTTGGGTTGTTGCCGTATGTTTCCACTAATATTCTATGCCCCTCAGCTGCTGTTGTCTTTCGGTGGAAGTAATGTAAAAGAATTCCCCGCAAAAACGGTTTTGTAGGCACGAACTCAGCCATGTTTAAAATTTCGGATAAAAACGTCTTTACACTCCGGCAGTTGAAATTGGACTGATGTTTGCAGCCTAGGGTTTTAGCTTTCAGGTAAAATTTATTTCAGCTCGATCGGATATATACCTGCCGAATTATGAGTCTCAATACCAAACGCTCATTTTCAATGCATACTCCCAATATTTAAATTTTTTTTTTCTACACTTCAAACAATAAAACTAGTAATTTAGAAGTATATTTAATAGTAAACCCTAAATTTGTGTAAAAGTAACGAATATTATTCATCAATTGCTTTAGTTTTTGAATCACAATAGTTAATTTAAGTTTATTTCCTCATTTTATTGCGTAAATTTACAGATAATTTGACAACTTTTTGGTTTATTACCGCAAAACTAGAAAACGAGTGAATTGTCTTCCATGAAACTTAGAATTTGAGTAAATTGTTTTGCCAAACTTTCAATTTGTGGTAATTTGAGGTAATGGAGAGTGAAACAAAGGCAATATTTTTCACACAGGATTTATTTTGGACAATTCAAAAAGAAAAGTGCAAAATATACAAAAAGTTCGTTCATAAATACGTGAGGTGTTCAGATTGTTTTAATAGTTTTTTTTTATAATTTTTTTTTGTTATGTGTTCCAAATACAGACTTTTTTTGAAATTTCTGTAATAATTTTAGTTGTTTTTTTCGCAAAATAACATTTTTTTTTCAATTGCCTGCGGCAAACAAAATTCCGCTGACGGTTGAAACCCAAATAGTTTAATTAATTTCGTCCGTTAAAATTAAGTGAGTAAAACGGTGAGATTAAAGTTAAACCACAAATTAAAATGTAATCAATTTAAGTTAATTTGCTTACATTTGATCACCTCAACGTTTATTTAATTGTATTTGTATTTACGCAACTTTTTTATCTACAGGTATTCGATATTCTATGCAAAAGGGAATAATATTTTAACTTTATTGTTTTAAGGCAATAAAAAACCCTCGGGAGATCTAAAAATATTCCAGATGAGGGTGAAACAGTAGCAAATATTTTTATTGTATCGCTGGGGATTGAAAATTTTACGCAATTTTTCCTATCGTGTGTAATACCTAAATCTATTTCAATCTGAAATATCTACCACTTTGAAAGATGTCAAAATTTTGTATAATCGATATGACATTTTTTATATTCGAAAATAAATGTCACAAGTTTATAGTGAATATTGCGAGAAAAAGTTTCACTTTATTGTATATATATATTTTCGTTTATTTCAATTTTTTATTTGTCTATTTGCTATTTGGAGTTTTATTCGTCGAACAAGTAAAAGAGCATCTACTTGGCTTTTTGGACATTCATTTCTATGAAAATTATGACCAATGTTGTAAATCCGCGCTGAATAGGGAGATATTTTGCAGAATATTTAAACATTTTCCCGGTTTTAATAAAACGATGTTCATAACTTTTTATTGGTAGCTATAATAGCATTTTATATTTCAGAGATATCTTCTCGTTCGAAGTCATTCCTGTGCCATTGTTTTGGTTTTTTATTTGAATTATTAAGTAATGATAGACCGAAATCGTACCTTAGTTGGCAGTGGTTCGCTTACATTTATGTTGAAATTCTGTATATTTGAGAGATAATTAGCATTATGAATATAGTGGAACCTCGATAAGTCTAAGTTAACGGGGTCAGACGAAACTTCGAGTTATCGAGGATTTCAAGATATTAAGGTTCGACTCATAGAGGTTAGTAGCAAGAAAATTCGAGTTTTCCGATTATTAAAGCTTAGATAATTTTTATTTAATTATTCGAAGTTTCTGGGAGTTACTGTGATTTCTGGGCAGAAACTTGGACTTGTTGATATCCCAAAGGTTTTCCAGAAACTTGCAAAACTTCGAATTATCGAGGGTCACTTTCGAGTCATCGATGTAAAACAACTTGGTTTTAGATAGGCAAGTTCAAGGAGATTGAAAAATCTTCGAGTTATTGAGGATTTCGAGTTACTAAAATTTGAATTCCGACCGACTCACGGTTGAGGAAAATAGAAAAAGATTTAAAATTGTGTGTTTAGAGCAGTGCTCCGCAACCTTTATTTGCATACGGCACACCAATTTTTTTTCTGGAAATCCGGGGCACACCACAAAAGAAAACATAAAAAAATTTGTGTATAAAATATTTATAATGAAAAAATTTAAAAAAAAAACATGAAAGAATTATTAAATAGCTTTTTGAAATGTTTACCGCGGCACACCTAATATCATTTCACGGCACACCAGTGTGCCACGGCACACTGGTTGCGGAGCACTGGTTTAGAGGATAAGATAAGAAATTCACATCGGGTTACTGGTAGAGAAAAGATATTAATTTGTATCTATTGTAGGAGGTCGGTCTGGCAATGCTGGAATATTTCGGTGAACACGAAGGCACCTGGCACTCGAGAAGAAGTAAAAGAGGAGATAAAGAGGGCTGAGTTTTAGGCCAATGTAAAATTATTCAAAGTAATTAATAAAAGTGTTTGAAGACCTAAACTATAAATAGTCAATTAATATACAGTCGAACCTAGACAAGTGGGATATCACGGGACTGTCCGACGGATCCCACTAATTGAGTTTTCGCACTTACTTTATAAGTTCCCACTTATCTAGGCTCGGATGTACAACTAAAAAAAGTCAACTACATTTTGTGAATAAGGCCATTCGTTTTTTAAGAATACTAAGCGCAAACGGGCCTTAGTTATAGTCTCGATACCGACTATTAAATGATTAAATTTACGCTTTTACACGCTTTTAACAAAATGTGGTTTGATTTTGGATTGTCGTCACCTTTTTCACATCATTTTAAGACTAGTGTTAAGGTAAACAATAAATGTTATTTATAATTTTGTATCTAAATTTTGTATCAAAATGCTGCAGATCTCTTATGCATAAAAAATTGAAAATGTTGTACCAAAACTTCTTTAAGTTCCTTTTATTATTTCAAAATATTATTAGAGAACTGATAAATAATTATAAATTTAATTACAGTGTTTACGTTGAATTTCAGACCAAATACTGCTTTTATAATTTAATTTGTGTGTTGGTTTAAATAGAACTAGCAAGGAACCTGTAATGAAGTAATCAAAAATGAAAGGTAAAATAGTTATAAATAGTGAAGCGTTAATTATAAATGTTTTGATGTTTTCCTGAAAGGACAAAAATCTCTCTTGTGACTAACATTAAACATTTATTGACCAACCGCATAGGGAAATGTTCCTTTAGGTTTATTTCTGAATAATATATTTTTTTAAAACCAGTGAAATTAAACTGCAATTAACAAATTTTATAATCAAAGGAATATTTTTGGCAAAAACTAGTGATAGTAATTTAGAAAACAAAATGATTGCGATAAGCTAAATATTATATTTTAGAGAACAATTATATTTTAGGCCCCGTTTACATCCGAATCTTTATTCCGTGAATTTTATTCTGCGACACTAAATTCATGTTTCACAACCATTTACACTACGATACAAAATCCTGAACTTTATTTCTGAAAGACGTCCGAGCTCGCGGAAATAATTCAAATTTTGATAACTTTTGCTAAAAAAATTTATTCTGCGAAATTCGCGGAATAAATTCAGAATAAGATTCGCGGAGAAATTCAAGAAAAAAATGCAATTGTAAACGAGGCCTTACAGGTCTTTTATCCCGAAAAAGTGGACTTTTGTCTGAAAAAAGAAAAACTCCATACTTATTCAGTTATTTTTCGCCAGCGGCTAGTCTATTAGTAGAGGCGCTTGGACTTTTTTGGTTATTAATTTTTCAACTGAGATTTTGCTCTTAAAAGTGTGAAAAAAAGTCTAAACTGAAGCCAGCTCTTTTAGTTTTGGAGCCAGGGTCTCAAAATTGGTTTGGTTTGATAATTCAAACTTTTAGTGTATTAAAAAATTCCTATCCCTACAACCCGTCTAGTTTTTAAACCCCAAGTTTTTTTTATTTGACGTACCTTGCGAATTTTTGGCCCGCAACATGAGGATGGACTTTTAATGAAAATTTTAAAATACCTTTTTCTATGCGAGACTTGATCTTGTTTTTACATGGCTTTATGCAAAGTTTCAAATTTCTAACTCAATTGCATCGGACGTAAGGAATTACGTTTATGAATCAAAGTTTTACACATTGATGTTATTTGATTGTGTTTTTGCTTTTTTCGTTTGACGACTGGTTTTATGTCTTACAAACTCTTTAATAAATTTGGTACTGTGAAACCTGTATAAAACGGACTCGAATGGGACCAGAAAATTTGTCCGGCTTAGACAGGTTTCTGGCTTAGAAAGGATTCCGGCTTATCCAGGGTCCGGCTTCCACAGATTTCACTCAATACTCTAAATATTTCTTATGAGTAAAAAAATATATGTTTTTTCATGCCACCTAGCAACGACTAGTAAAAATGTCATTTATTCAAATCATACTAATCATACTAATATATAAAAATGAGTTGGTGCCTGTCTGTCTGTCTGCTTGTTCCTCTTTCACGCAAAAACGGCTGAACCGATTGACTTGAAATTTGGCACGAGTGTCTGTGGTAGTTCTGGTTCCAACATAGGCATATGGAAAAGTAGCGCGAGGGGTGGGGGGGGGGAGTAAGGGGAGGGGGTAAAGTGATTTCGAAACTTAGTTTTTGCGCTATGTTACTCTTTCGCGGGGAAACGACTGAACCGATTGGCCTGAAGTTTAGCTCCAACATAGACCATCAAAAAAAAAAAATTGAAAAAAATTAACCTGGTAACGACGGGTATGCAAGCTAGTTTTCTATAATTTCAAAGAAAAATCTTTTCGAAATACCGATGCATTAAAGAATTCAAAAATTTAAACTGAATTCTTACTTGGAAATCTAAAAATTTTAAAGCACTTTCAACAATTTCAGGAATTTTTAGGTTTGGCTTTCAGAAAATTCAAAAAAAAATCTAAATCATTTTAGAAATTGATCAAATATGTATGGTGGGTTTACCAGTAAAATATGGAAATAACTTTTCAAAAAATTTCTGTAGTTACTAACAAAACTATTATTTCAATCAAACAAGTATATTAGAACTGCAGTAAGTGTTGAAATACACTGAAACCATCTAAAATAAAATTTAGAATTCTACAATTTCCAGCAGTTTTTAAACATTTTCCCGACTATCAGTTTTCTATAGTGACTAAACAAACATTTGGCTCTCACAAATAACAATTTTCAGTGTTTAAACCCGAATAATGCATTTATGAATTTTTCTACAGCACCTACACAAAAGATTTGTTTGAACAAGTAAAAATTATATTGAGAAAACAAACATTCAGACCAGATTTTTAAGTAAATTTTGTAATTTTTAGGATTTTCTCTACGTACATTTTACAGCTTTTTCAGATAAACACGGTCACTTAAATAAATTATTTCCTTTATTGCACTTCGCCACTGTTTAACACAGAAAATTTCGTAGAAAGAACACTTTTGTCAGTTTTTTCCTTTTTATTTGAAAATTTCAAACGAGGTTTGCTTTTCTCAATTAAATTTCTTTCAACAAAAGATCCGTTCGACGTTTTTCTTATTTTCGATTTTTTTTAATTACTCGACAACAGGTGAGCAACGTGTCCTTAACAGTAGCAACGGTTTTGAATTTGGTATTGTATGTTAATTCGGTTGACTGTATAACAAACTTATTCGTTCGAGAACAGGTGTTCTGTAAGCTTCGGTGCCACGGATATGAATGAACGATTTGTTGGTAGCGTTGAGTACTTTATACGAATGTCCGCTGTTGTCAGAATTCGTACTAATCGCAACTGGTGGAGCTTTTGGGTGGCAAACCGGTGTGGGTGGTAGTTTTGGAGGGTAGTTGATCAATTCAAGACGGCGGCCCACTATCGGAGCCTTTGACGAAGGATGCGTGGGGGTTGTGCGTATATATTTGCAACGAAAAGCTTCGTCGTGTAACAGGAAACTGTAGAAGCTTTTCTTCCTTCCTGGAGGTGCCGACGAAGGTAAGAAACACCCTGTTTCAGAATGTCCATCACATAACGGAAATGAAGGTGTTGCAGATGGACGTCGGTCGTACCATTGATAGTGGTGATTTTATAAATTTAACACTAGCTTGAAAATAGCATTTTTAATGCCGTTATTATATCGCAAAATTCATAAAGCGATAGATTAGTTTGAAAAGTTTCAAGTATGCTAAAAAAACGTTTCAATTTCAATTAGGAAAATTAAAGCCTAATTGGTAAAGCATTTTTCGAGTTAAAAATTAACATTTAGACTTTGATTTCTAAACAAACCATAAAAATTCCTCACAAAGTAAAAATATGTAGATAAAACATTTACTTTACAGTATAATTCATAAACAAAGGATTTGATTCCTAAGATACTAGCGTGCATACCCGTCGTTACCGGGGCACCAATCATGTATTCCGACGCGTCTCTGTCTTTCGACTTCGACGCAGCTTTTAACTCTTGACTTAGCCATATCAGCATCTTCAAATTTCCTGGAGTGACAGTCAGAATCACGTTTCGATTCATAGTGACGATTCCGCGAAATTTCAAGCTGCAGATATGGCGAAGTCAAGAGTTAAAAGCTGCGTCGAAGTCGAAAGTCAGAGACACGTCGGAATACATGATCGGTGCCCGGGTTAAAGTATTTTGTATAAGTATTTTTTTGCACTAAAATACCAAGAAATAACTTAAAAACTTTTGGGGAAAAAAATTCTTATGCCTTCATATAGAACCTTCCATTCGCATTTTTAAATTCCAACACCAAATTCGTGATCAACGACCCCTAAAACCCCCTAATGTCAGTTTTTCGGAGGAAAATTGGGAAAAAGGATATTTGCGTTATCCTTACAGAACTTACCGTTTCGAATATTGAAAAACCATTTCTTAGTGAGCACAACCGAATTTGTATGCAAAATTTCATGGCAATTAGTTCAGTGGTTCAAGAGATTCTGTGATGAGTGAGTGAGTCAAGTCGACGCGGAGAGAAAAGATAGTAAATTTAACTATTTTGTAATGGGAAATCATGACTATTACTAAAATAGTTAATTTCAATTACAAGAATAGTAAAAATCGACAATTTTTATAAGAAATTTGACTACTTAGAAGTAAAATTTATTATTTTGTAGTTAAATTGAAAAATTTTTCAATTGAAATTAATTATTTTGTAATTGAATAAAGTAGTTAGATTTACTATTTTTGCTGGCTTTTATATTTAACGATTTGTATGCTCCTCCCTCGTCCACATCCTTCGTTTTCAGGTCAGTGACAGAGATCTATGGCGTCACTCTGATGAGATCCAGCTATTAGATTTTCGGGATATGTTTCCTTTCAAAATTGTTTCCAATTTTGCAATGTTTCCAGAAAAAAAAATATGAAAACTTGTAAGATCGAAAGAAGTTAATAGAAAGGAAAATGTGAAGAAAAACATTTTAATTTGATGTTTTCCCAGCTTTGCTACAATTTTTCGTTCTAGAAAATCCCAAAATGTTCATGAAATTTCTATCTTGATAATATTTTATTTCTCACTTTAAATTATTCAGACAAAACATGTGTTACAATTGATCTAGTTTTGAAATATATTTATTTTCAACGACGTTTAAAACAAAAAAATCAAAAGAATAATTTTTGAAGGCTGCAAAAGATATTTATCTTTAACCAAATAGTAAAACGTATTATTTCCATAGTAGAGACCAAGTATTTTTGATTTCACCTGAACACCAGCAGTTGTAAAATAATTGAGTTCGCAAACTTTGTGTTCGAATGTTAAAAAAACACTCGGCAATTCATGAAAATCATGTTGAAAGTCCTATATATTGGATATTTGTATCCGAGGGAAGAAAATTTGTAAAAACAAAAACATCCGTATCTGCAGAGGCTGTGGAAAAATTGAAAACCCTGGGCATTATGAGAATATCTATTTATTTCAATTATTGAGCTTCTATGGCTGAAATTTCTGTACTTAAAATAAGA
This sequence comes from Chrysopilus asiliformis, assembly GCA_964034945.1. NCBI lineage: Eukaryota > Metazoa > Arthropoda > Insecta > Diptera > Rhagionidae > Chrysopilus > Chrysopilus asiliformis. Next base: position 3,428,989 of record OZ035961.1, read on the forward strand.
AGTTCCGTGGTAAACGATGAACTGACGTAAGATATTTTCTTAAAGTAACAAACCATTTCAACGACGAAGAAAATGATGTCTGAATTTTCATTTTTTCGTTTGTATTTTCTTAAGGTAAAAATGTGTACATCCGTATTCATCTACCAATGTATTATTACTGATAACTGTAAAGTTATATACAATATTTTCACCTTTAAACAGATTTTGAATCATTTTAAATAAATGGAAATAGGCATATAATCTTCATATTGAAAGATTTTCTACAAAAGCCATGAAAAGATATGCCTTTTTCGCATCTTTTATTCAAAATATATTTAAGTTATTTATGGTTGGAAGCCATTGAGACGAGAAACTGTTGGTGGTATGTCAGAATATCATTGGAAGGATGCAGATTCGAATTTAACCTTTGTGAAAGCAGGGGTTTTTCCATACATATTTTTTTCATTTGCAGTTTTGCATTACGTATTGTACTCAAAGATGCGCTTTATTATTCATGGGAAATAGTAAAAAAAATGAACAATAGTAAAATATCTATAAGCAATTGTTGAACCATAAAAATGTTTCTGATTTTTGTAATATAGCCAGAGTTAAAAATAACTATCCATCGATATTTTGTTTCAATCAAGATTTCTTCAAAAATAATCGCAGAGAATCTGTGGATCAAATCAAGCTTAGTTTGTGGAGGATGTAACCCAAATATTTTAATCAACGAAAATCACTTTGGCATTCTGTCGTCATCCTTAAAAAAAAAAAATACTTAAGCAAATTTTGTGTGGAAAAAACACTTTTCATCTCAATTTTCTACGTTTCGAAGCTCTCGTTGTCATGCTTTGACGCCAATTTTAGTTGAGAATGTCGCCGGTTTACTACTTCAAACCCTCTTCCCCCCAAATTATGTTACGTATTTTATGAACAGGCACATAAATTCACGGAAATCAAAAACTAGACACTAAAAAATCAAACAAATGGCATAAGTTTACTCAAAATTATTAGAATATTTTTATAGTTTGACTACACACCAATAGGGCGGAATTGTTCTCATCAAAACAATATTACAATTCGGACTGTAATTACAATTTTTTTGAATATATGTCAAATATTGATTGTTTCTGTTTCCATTAAATGTTAGTTTTAATACTTTATACATAAAGTCTCCCATTCGAATAGCAATTAAATAATACTCGTACTAAACTGAAAAGAAAACGAATTTCTTTAAAACAAATACACGTTTGTTTTCAAGCCCACAGGTGTTCCACTCAAAAAATCCAGAGTTTGGGAAAAATTTTCAGGGTTATTATTACAAACAAATGTTTGATGAGTTTAAAAGAGTTTTTATTAAAATAACAGCTTAAAAGCTGTTTCCAACCTACATTAAATTAACATTTTTATTCTGTATAACAAAAAAAAAACAAAAACAAGACTGTGTAAAGATTTTAAATGATAGAAAAATATTTTCTAATTGTAGCAAGCTCACGAAAAGTTAATTATAGCTTTCTGAATTTTAAATACTATTTAAAATTTACATAAGTTTAGAAATATTTTAGTTGTACTTATTTTGTATTAGAAAACCCAATAAAAATTTAAACGTGCCGCCACACACTTGCCGAATGCACGCGAATATGATTTGCCTGAGTTTGGCGACGTTCGGCTCGAGTCAGACGAAAGTGTCATTCGCTCTCGCCCTAAAGGAGCCTCCACACGTTCAATGTTACTTGACAATTTTACTTGAATGACTCATGTTTCAAGTAACATTAATCGTTTGGATGCTCTTCAATGTTACGTGTGGGAGCAATTTCCATCAATGTTACTTGACGAAAAATTTTCATCAATAATACTTGTCAAGTAACATTGAACGTGTGGAGGCTCCTTAATACCCCGTCGCCTATATTAATTCAGTTTTGTTTTGTGTTTAACTTCGTAGCAAAAACATCTATTTATAGTGAGGGATAACTGAATGGTCAAACGCGAAAATCTTCGAATTTCTAACAGTTTTGTGGATTTTTTTCTGTGTTTTGGAAGAAAAATCTAAAGCAGTGTTGTGCATTTACGCGTTCGCAATAAGTCTTTTCATACTTCTGTAAAAAAAGGTGTTTATATAATTGTTTACGCAAAGTAAAGAATCGTAAAGAATGTAAATTTTCTTGAATAAACAGCACTTTTATGTTAAAAGCAAATTATGAGTTTTGTTATGTAAGTAAACAACAAATATTGAACGTAAACACGTAAACAGTTTTAAACAGTTTTAAACTAAACAGTTTTATCAAAGATTAGATAACTAAAGATAAGCAATAACATAACTTTTCTGTCGGTAATCGACGACTAATTACATCTCGGTCTCAGGAACCTTAAAGCCTAAACCACAATTACGCGTGGATGCGTGGGCATTATTTAGTTGTGGCATCTAGTAGTTGTCACCGCGTCTAAAAGTAGAGACTGAGCCTACTCTACGCGGCACGGACGCGGCAACGCGTCTGAGCAAAGCGCAATTATACATTTAAGAGCCAAATACAATGATACCCACACAACATTTACGGCGACATTTCAGGTTTTAAACTCATAGGACTCTATGCTTCTATATACAATGAATCCGACCAACTTTGCAGCCGTAAAAAGTTTAATCGAATTTAACTTTTGTCGGCCAGCTCGCATACAAAATTTAGTGGTTGATTCAAAATGAAATCTTATGGGGATGTCATAAAATCTAAATTTCGTCATTTAAAGCAAGTATTAGGAAATATAGTTCGTATGCTGTGTTGCTTAGATTTTATGATAATTGGGTACAAAAAATGTTATATGTAGCTCACTGACTGTCAAAATTCAAATGAAAGAAATAAAGAATAATCAAGACCAAGGAATGAAAAAATGAATTTCGAAGAACAATTAATTGAGTGCGTGCGTGAATAAAAAGTTTCATCTGTGAAAAGCAAAGTATGTTTAGAACAACAAAGTGTGCACCATTGTATATGGAGGGCGACATTGTCGCCGTAATCTGTAGCCGTAAATGTTGTGTGGGTATCATTGTATTTGGCTCTTTACTCATATAAATGCGTAGTTTTTACTTTCACCGCGTGGGTGTCGCACGTACGCACGCGTAATTGTGGTTTAGGCTTAAATTCAATGGACTTGTGATCTATGACTTAAGGGTCATAACACCAGACCCTGTTAATTTGATCTTTAGACAAAATTTCTCCATTAGTCAAAATGGATTTTACTAATTCAAATTGATTGTTTCTCTCAAAAAAAAAATCCATATTTCTAAAATTTTGTCGGACTTTTTTCGACGTAGTGAAGAAGACATATTTACACAGAAATCTTGAAATTTTTACACATATAAAAGTGTATAGCTTTAAAGTAATTGTTAACTCATTAACAAGTCGCATCTTTCGTCTTTCTAAGACGGAAACTTTCTCTGTTATTACAACTTTAGAAGTTCTAATTATGATTTAGATATGAAATTTTGACACAAAAGTATCTACTAAGTGGTTTGGCCATCATAATCTGCACATCATTTCCATACGAAGAATATTAACACGTCTTAAGCAGCGTTACGTGAGGGTTAACCATATTAAAGATTTTTTTTTTAATCAAGCGTCTTTCATTTTGCATGGAGTTGGGTTATGCATAAGAACGAGATGATATACAAAATGGATATAATATCGTTTATACTTGTGCATAGGTTCCCCGGAGAATATAATGGGCACATAACATTTCCCTGTAAAATGCTGCTTAACAAAACCACTATCTCTATCTATAGTTATACATTTAAGGATCACAATTACCTTAAAATACTTAATACCCACCTGTTGATGGGAGGGAAAATATTTTTTCCTCCAGTATCTCACGAAAAACAAAACAAACTTCATCTTTGTTAGCTGCAGTAACAAAATTGAAAATCTAATATTATTTAAATGTGTCTAGGAAGTTGATTTACGTATAACGAGTAGTACTCGAAAGTGTGATTTTCCTACATGAGATCAATAGACGCAGTTCCATTGAATTATTTGGGAAATGAGTTTTTCCCATAAAGTGTCCCGTGCGATAAAATATTTTCCTGTTTTATTTTGTAACTGGGTTAAAAATAATATTAACTGATACTCAAATGAAAATCATTTGTGCAGGAGTTAACCGCAAACTCGTATTTAATTAGGTGTCAAACACGATTGTCCACACTTTGTTTGTTTTCTATACGATATCTTATCAGTGGCATTTGACTTTCATTTACAATTTAGTAATTTTGTTTGTCTATCCCGGTAATCGATCGAATACAGTGCAAGAAACACACCATAATTATGGAATAACAAAACACTTAAAGGTTATGATGTAAATGTGGATTTTTTTTTTATGCATAATAACAAGGAAAATTTGAAATTAATATGTTCAACATATTTTTCATATTTTCTGAAAACAGATGAAAATCTTCTTTTTTTTGCTATTCTATACACGTACTAGGATTTTTAATCAATGTCACGTATCTGCTACTAGAAGTATTGGCCACTTTATTTAATAAAGTGGCAAACACGTGTCGGATACCAAAAAATTCTAGTAGGGTAACTAGTAATTAATTTATAATCGGGTATAATAGGGCGAAATTTTTAGGTTTGTGTAAAACCTCGTTTCCTGTAAAAGAGATCGAATTTTTCACAAAAACTGTGTTATTTTGAAATCTCCTAAAAATAGGTACAGTGAAACCGGTATAAGCCAGACTCCCACAGGGCCAGGGAAATTGGCTTATTCAAGGCCCAACTTATACAGGTTTTATTGTATTTAGAACTGCTATATTAGTGCGATATTCCCCATCTTCCTCAGCTGCGCGCCAAAATTACCTGCATGTGGGTAAAAATCTAATTAAAATCTCTTCAGCGGTTACAGGGGACGAAGTGGGTAAATTTAGGTAATTTAAATCTCTACAGCGGTTACAGGGGACGAAGTGGGTAATTAATTTGTTTAAAGCACAGCCTATCTAACGATGAAAACCGGATCGAAATCGCTTCAGCGGATAGAACAGAGAGCAGAGAAGGGGGTTAGCGGGCAAAGAAGAGAGGTAACTTGTAATAAAAGATACTTTTATGCGAGTTACTCTACCTAGCACAGAAAACCGCATCCCAATCGGTTGCACAATTCAAAAGTTAACAGAGAAGAGGTACACAAAAAGAGGGGGAGGCCAGTATAAGGTGTCCTACCGAAAAACCCGTTGAGCCATTTCCGTGTGATACAGGAACTATCGTTTACGCATACAGATTAGGCAAACAAAAATTTTACAAATATTGTTTTTCCCTTCAGTACGATAAAATGCATCGATAAAATAATACATTTTTTTCATAAATACCAAAATTGTAGAAAATTACCCTCTCACAGTTTTATTGTAAATATATGTATAGATTGAATAAAAGATAATAATGAAAAATGTATGAATATGAAAAAAAAATTGTGTGGGCGCTTTTGATAAAACGTATTTCACCAAATATCCGTGTATGTCCTTTAAGGGAAATTAGATCGAAACGAATTCTTTTGTCACAAGAATGGCGTGTTTATTGTATGAAAAGTGAAAAGAAATTACATCTGACAGTTGACACTTAACCAGAAAATATGGGAAAATTTATGATGCTTTGCGTTAACAGAATTCAACGGCAAAGTTAAGGTGAATTTAACTCGCAAACATTATTTTATATTATTGTGATTAAGAATACTTTTTTTTGTTACTTAAGATTGTTACATCTGTTACATAAATAAATACCTAATTATAAGTACAGGGTTTCAATGAACAAAAAACAAATTAGTGTTACTTTCTCTCCCATATATGTAGACAAAGAGTATTTAGAATACGAATTGCATAAGGGTTTTCCAATAAAATATGTACCGCTAAACTCCCACACTCCTGGACCATTTGGTCAGGCTTTTTCACAATTTTCTGTATGCCACGAATTTTTTCAACATATTTTTACGTAGTGCACATATGGCTTAGAAATTTTTCTCCATCGCGCATTTTTGTAAGTACCATTTTTTAAAATGAGGTGCATTTATATATAGGGTGACCATACTTCCCGGAATGGCCGAAAGAGTACTAGATTGTGGCATGTTATCCTAGCGTCCCGCAATGATGCTATGTAGCAGGCCTGGCCAACGCAAATGATCCTGTGGCCCACTTTGGAAATGCATTATAATCCCACGGTCCGAATTTATATATTAGTCTACCGAGAGCCATGCTCGGCGACCTCAAAATCCTACTTTTGCTGATTTTTGGGGAAAAACTAAATTCACAATATCTTTACAGAGCTTTTCCAGAGTTTTTAAATTCCCGACCTAGAAAGCTAGAACTAAACCTAACGCGCGATAACAATATTTCATAGAAATCGGTTGCGTGGTTATTGAGTAATCGCTGTCATTGATTTTTTTGAAACGCTGTTTTGAGACACCAGGTGAGGGTTATCGAGGGGATGGAAAAGTCAGGTTTGTATTGGAAAAATCGAAAGCCCTTAGCCCCTTTTGTAATACTGTAAAGTTTCATTAAGATCGGACCACCCAATTCAAAGATACCAGGCGAGAGGTATCGAGGAAAGGGAAAAGTCAGGTTTGTAGTGAAAAAATCGAAAGCCCTTAGCCCGTTTTGTAATACTGTAAAGTTTCATTAAGATCGGACCACCCAATTCAAAGATACCAGGCGAGAGGTATCGGGGAGAAGGAAAAATCAGGTTTGTAGTGAAAAAATCGAAAGCCCTTAGCGCACCTAATAATACTGTAAAGTTTCATTAAGATCGGACCCCCCAATTCAAAGATACCAGGCGAGAGGTATCGAGGAGAGGGAAAAATCAGGTTTGTAGTGAAAAAATCGAAAGCCCTTAGCCCCCTTAGCAATACTGTAAAGTTTCATTAAAATAGGACCACCTAATTCGAAGGGGAATTTTCTCAGAGGTGAGACCTAACTAGATCGATTTCTTGTCCCCGAAAATCCCTAACCACCAAGCTTCGTGAAAATCGTTAGGCGGGTTTTCGAGATCGTTTGTGCAGACAGACAGACATTCCTCGTATTATATTATAGGATATCTATTTAGAAATAGGGGCTAATCCTGAAGGGGGTGATTTTATGGACATGCCTCCCCCTCACCAACTGCCGGTACCTGCGGACCTCCATGCACACACACACTCTCACTATGTCTTACTGGATTGACACAAATTAAACATTGGTCACTATTTAATAATTGGGTCCCTATTTTTTAAAATTTCACCCTAAAGCGCCGTTTACATTTGACACTTTATTGCGCGAATTTTATTCTGGGACAAAAAATTTATGCTGCACAATGACACATTCAATACTAAAACTTATTCCTAAAACACGCCGGAATTGGAATATTTTCATACAAAATCGTTAGAGTAAATTCAAAATATGACAACTTTGTTGAATTTAGTATGCGATAGATAAATAAAATTTGCGGAATCAATTCTGAATAAAATTCGCGGCAAAATTCAAGAAAAAATCGGAAATGTAAACGAAGCCTGTACAATGTTGATTTTTTTTAGAAAAAATATTACCTTTTATATAAGCTACTCCTGAAAAGGCGTTCTTCTGATGCAAATGTCTGATTCGGGTATTTAAAGAACATTTTTTTCATTAAAACCATAATTGAATTCCTCTTAAAGAAAATTTATTGAAACATTTGAAAACCTTGATATGGAAGATATGTCTTTTCCAGAGATTGCACGCGCAGACCTACTCATAACATCCGTTTCATGCTAAAAATGACATAGAAATCGTAGATCTAATCTTTTCCAAATCAATCGATTTATTTCTTTCTTGAATTGAAATTATAAAATCCTATCCAAAAGAGAGACGAGTCTCAATCAACAAAAAAAAAATCATGATGAGTATGTAAATGAAATTCGTTAAAAACAATTAATGAACCCTCGAAATGCGAAAACATTAAAGTTATATCAACCACAAGCGAATGTAATACGACGAGTTAACATTCAAATCGCTGGCAGGAGGCGAAAAAGTGCTCGAAATCAAAACAATGAATTTATAAAATTTACATTAACAGTGGAAATCCTTGGGTTCTCCATCGCTTTCTTAACTTTCTTCGCAAGGAAAATATTTTCTTAAGTGATCATGAAAAGAAAAGTGCTTTGATAAAGGTACAGAGAAATCACAATAAAATACTAAAATCTTTAACCATTATATTTGAGACTTCTTTAGCAATGAAAATCAAAAGTCTTCAGTAAAAATCGAGAATGATGAAAAGGTAAATTGCTTTTAACGAAAATTTTACTAATAGACGCGTGCCTGAAATTCCAAAAAAAAAAATATATCCTTAAAATGGTTATAATTTGTTATTAATAGAATCAGTTAATTTTAAACTTTGTATTTTGCAACTTCAATTTGAACCTTACAGAAATCTTTTAAACTTAAATGTATCCAGCTATCAAAACAAAAAAAATTAACTCCTATTTTCTAATTTGGACGAAATTTGTGCATCATTTTTGGAGTGAAGACACCTAAAAACATGTCTACTTAATAGAAACGCTGTACGAAGAACGCCAGAAGAAGCGTCGTAATTGCGGCTGCTGGAGTAAGATTTCCAGATCCGTTTTCAGAAGCACAAACCCTTGGCTGGGGACCACGGATCATTTTGCAGACAACACTACGGAAGTTGAACAACGCCTTGGCCTGGATATCTTCATCTTTTTGCTAAAAATAAAACCAAGATTTTTGAATTAGTCTTAAAAATCGTTCACAAACAGAATCCCTGCTAACCTGGTTGAATGTAACTGAAGGTACACTCTTCAATGGGTCCTGGAATTTAACAGTCCTGTCTCCGTATTCCCTCAGGATTGATTCACCTTCAGTAGAGTTGGCGCACTGAACGATATTCTGCCAGTTGACGACGTTGGTTTCGCGGGCACATCTCTCACCTGGATAAATTGAATCTGGGAAGTTTTTACCAGCCCTCATTAGGCAGTTAATGTACTCCAGGATCAAAGTTTCCCTGGTGTGATCCTTTTGGTAGGAATTCACTTCGATGTGGCGAATCGCACAGGCATGGACTTTGTTACCATAGCACTCAGCTGGTCCGTGGTGGCAATCAAAAATCACACCTTGTCCTTGTGTGTGGTACTAAAAAGGTTAAAAATAATAATTAGTAATACGTTTTTAAATTATCAACAATACAAGGAGCCGAAAACGGCGTAAAGTGATCGTTGCGACTTTAATTTCGTGACTCTATGGTCGCAACGACCACTTTACGACCTTTTGTGCTGCTTGGGAATTTACCTTCGCCTTTCCAAATGGAATCCAATCGATTTCGACATGATCATTTAAGCCATTTTTCATTTCCGGATAGATTTGCTGAGTAATGAAAGCCTGGCTGTCTGGACATAGTGATTCGTAGTAAATTTGCACTGGGATCTGCAAAATATAAAAAAAATTAATTAAAAATATTGTCTATAGTGATTGGTTATTAAAGTTAATTTATTTAAGAGGGTACAATGGAAAGTTTCCAAGCCTGGTGAAAAAACACATTATTTGTGGCAATTATAATTTATGTCAAGTGAAAATTAACCAATTTTTTTCATTTCGATGTGGTAGGGCGTAGTATTTTGATTAGATTTTGGTGTATGGAAGACTTATGTATAATCATATTCTAAATACTTCTTTTATATGATTTTTTTCAGTATGACGCACCGTTTTTTTTTAAATACCTCAATTTTTCGTGCTCCTCACGTTCCATAATTAAATGCACTTAATATCCTAAAATTCCAAAAAAATGCGCCACACGTAAAAATATTTGAGATACATATGCAGTAGCTGAAAATTCGGTGAAAAAATGCGCCGCAGGCGAGAAAATATGATTTACAGCAGCCCCTGGTAGAAATAGATTATATTTCGCATATTTACTTGTTGTTTTTTCTAGCATTTGATAAATTATAACACTTAATTGAATAATCCGAAAGACGAAAGTTAAGTTTCCGAAATTGCCGGGACGATATGCCCAAATTAGAAAGTTAGTGAAGCATACATTTCCGGAAACCTGAACTCCCATTAGAATTCAACCATTCAGCTATTCTAACTATTTAAATACTTTTTTAGAAAAATTATAAACTATCCATCTATAAGTCATTCAATTCACAGTTAAATAAAATCAACGATAAATGCCATCCCGGGAAACTTGTAAATTGGTTAAATTAAAAAAAATTAATTCAGTAATGTTTCATAGCCACGTGATTGCAATTCTTTTCAATCCACAGTAAGTTCTATAATTTTATTCACGGCGCGTAATTTTACCATGACTTTGCCGATAAAATTATCAAATGGTTTTTTATTCTTTTGGTTTTTTTTATTGTTTTTTATGTCAATTAATACCTGTAGAAAACATCCAACCGCAATGATTACCAGATAATTATTCAGAAAAGAATTTGTCATCAATGCATAAAATAAATGTCAACAGGTAACTGACGCATTACGTCTGACGATATTGATAAATGAAATTCTTAGCAAGCACAAGTCGAACTGATCAGGTGCTAAATAAAGAATCATTAAATATGCACACATAAGTTTTAGAAACTATTTTCTTATTAGTTGGAAAACAGTTGTGTTATTCATAAAATTTCATATATATGTATGTAGGCAATAAATTTGGAATGAATAACGAATCTATTCTTCGTATCGTTTAGCCATTCATAGAGAGGTCAATGTTACATTCATAGCTTGAAATAAGTCTCTGATCATACAAAGCTATCGATGGCACGACAGGTTGTTGAAAAAAAATACGAAAAAAAAACCTAACAAAAGATATAACATGTTTTTTATGGCTTTTCCAATCACGAGTTTAAAAAACTTCAAATATTTCTTTTGGTTGTATTGAATTGCATTAGGATAAAAGTCCAATAAAAGGGATTTTAAGCATATTTTTAGCATATAAAACATAAGGAAAGCTATAATTCCTGGGAGGCAATCGTCAATGAGAATTTTTTCCATTTCGATGGGGTGGAAAGTACTAGTCCAATTGGATTTTGATGTATGGAAGACTTATGTGAAATCATGTATGGAGGACTTATGTTGAAACAAGGTACTCATACAGAGTAAAGGTGTCGCTCCACATGAGAGTAAATGCCGGCGAGAACCTCTCGATAGCAGCTACTCGCAAATGGACACGTCTCTGAGAGTCGCTCGCAGAGACTCGCAAAAACTCGCGAGCTAGTTTCTGCGAGCTGTCAAAATTGATTCTACTCTCTAATCGACATGCACCCACTGAACTCTCGGGGAGTTGCTCGCCAGATACGAACGGCGTTTGAATTTCGCTAGTAGCTGTCGAGAACTCGCCAAAGCAAGATGTCAAAAAAATCAAGATATTGGTCTTGAAAAGAGAAAAATCGCCGAAATTAACTCTCAAATGGAGAACCTCCTGCGAGAAACTCTCGAGAGTTTTTGAGAGTTACTCGCGTATTTACTCTCTTAAGTCACTGAAGAGGTGGAATTGAACCACGCAATGGCATTGAGAAAAAAGGTCGATTTTCTTTTATCTGAGAGCAGCAACCTGCCGAGGAGGAGGCGAATTGACAACAAACCTATTTTCTCTAATCGATCTTTCAAGATTTCGAAGAATAGAAAAAAATGCGATTTATCATTTTTTAAAAAAAAAAAGGGAGTTTAAATTGAGGGTTGAAGGGAGAATTCTTGTACACTGAAGCTTTCCTTTCATTATTTCCAGCCCAATATTCAATGTTTCGCAAACAACGCTACAGACAGTCCTTGGTTTAAAATAGAAAAACCTTACAAATGTTACATTTTTCCTTTGGAGAAAAAAATTACCTACCATTCGGAGCCAAACTATCAGTTTGGTTAGGCAGGTAAATAATTTACTTGTAAAAACATAACAAAAGCTAAAATTGCCAATCTGGCATTTATTGAAAACCCGTATGGTGATATTCGTACCAAAATTCGAAAAGTTGCACCAAAATTCCACTTTGAAGTCAAACTTTCCAATAAGATTTTTTAAAATTTATTCCAATCGGATTTTGATGTATGGGAGTTTTATGTAGAATCATATCCTAAATAACTTTTGTTCTTGGACTTTTTTGATAAGATGCACAGTTTTTGAGATATTCGCAAAAATCGTTTTCGTTCGTATGGGGGGTACCCCCCTAATGGTCCATTTTTGCCCATGAACGAACTTAGCCTCGCCTTTTACGAAAAACGGATCTGCGCTGTAGCTCAATCCGTGCGTCCACAATCCGCGCCACAGACGGAAAGACGGACGGACAGACGGACAGACGGACGGACATGCTAAATTCAACTTTTCTTATCATTCTAAACACACTGGTGTAATTCATTTTTTTGTGTGATGACGGGATCTTGGCGTTACAAACGGTAAGGCAAATCTAATATACCCTTTGATTTCACCATACGGGTATAACAATTGACTTGGCTCAGTTAACTCTTTTTTCTCAGTGTTGTTTCGTGAAAAAATTTTATCGAATTTTTTTAGCATTTTTATTTTGAAATCAACCCGGGCGGTTATGATATGTTCAAATTCAGACATGTTTTAAAAATTGTTGTCTTCGTCTATTTGTATTTTATTAAACTGTCTATCGTATAGGACAAAAGAAAAGTTTGTTACTACTTTTTCTCATACATAAACTGCATTTAATTTAGATTTGATTAAAGTTCTTCATTTCTTGAGCAACATTTCATGTTTCCATTTCTTACAGCCTCCAAACTAACTCACATAAAAACATCGAATGTATGTCATTTGCGGTACAATTAACTTGACCGATGAACCAACTCTAATGTAGTTGGTATGATCATATAAAGTCATCAAAAATTATGTAATGCTCCCAAATATGACCCTCAGGTTGAGAAATTTTCAATTATTCATGCTGACTTGACTGTATTTGATATTAACTTGACTATTATCATCATAGTAGTACAAAAACGTTGCATATGTGTTGATATCGTGATTTGCTTATAAATAAACTATCATTAGTTATGGCCAGCCAAAGTTTAAATTGCGTGTTTTTCATAATTCACTGATTATTTATTGCAATGTACCGAAACTGAAACACAACAACTTGATAGTTTATCATTAGGGAGATTGTTTTTTGAATTTTTCGTAGAAATAAAATTATTTAAATTCGAAAAAAAAATTTCTTTTAACCGTAAAATTCCAAAATAATCATTAGGTCTCTCATTCCGTTTGAAAAACAAAAACAAATGTAACAGAATTCTCTCCACTAAAGCATGAATTTCTGAAGTCGATAAAAAAAACGCTGCGGTTTGTAAATAGCATAAGATCATAAAATTAGGTTACATATACAACGGCTCAGTTACAATAAACATTTATTTTGTGCTAGAATGAAACACAATTAACATCGAATCACCTGACATATTATGATAGAAAATGCCATTTTTTGCGATGGTTTTTCGTCAATAAAATAATCCCGTTGGCCGACTCCATTGTGTTTCGACATAAAACTTAAATATTTACGAAAACAATTACGCTACCCATAGTCTACTATAATAAAACAATTGAAAGTAGTGCAAGATACAGAAAGCTTCGGGAAATTGAATCAAGAGAAAAGCCATAATTGACGAAAATTAAGATATTTTTTTTTTGTTATTAAATTTTGTCAACGAATGCCAACCAAATTTTCGCACCGTTACCATTTATTAATGTTGAACATTGAAGCAGCTATGATAAATTTGTCCGCGAATTTTTCTACATTAATTCAATTAAAAAAGATTTTTTTTAGTTAGTGCCCACATCGAATTGCCTCAATGATGTGTGAAATGTTGACCTTCGGAATGTGTCATGGACGATGGTTCTACTATAATCTTCTTATTGTTAGTATTGGCTGCCCATAATTAAATTCTTATTTCATCCAATAAGAGATTCAGTGTTTTTTTTTTGTTTTTCTTGATCGTGATCGTCTTGTTATACCAGTATGGGTCTAACTATGCTTTTTGTTACTGCAAATTACTTCAAGATAAACATAAGATGCGTTTTTTCTTCACTTTTTGCTACTTCATATCTCAGAAACTGGTTTTAAGGTTTTAAGTCGGCGGAAAAAAAACGAATAGAAAATCATGTGATTATTGAGGATGAGAAATTTCATGTGTCATCGACGATTTGGTCTTGTTTATCAAAGATTTTGTGAGTAAAGTAGCAATTCGGTGTGGCGAGCTCGTTGATTTTTACAATTTTATGGGATTCTTATGTGACCATGAATATTGTGGAAAAGTTTCAAATATGGATCATTTGGAAAGGTTTTTTTCAGGAAAATTTTAATTACTTTTAAATTTTTCGGTGATTGAAATGTTAACCTTTGAAAGCTAGAGTGGACCAACCCACATAATCGAGTTTTTGAAGCTTTTCCACTTTTGTACTATTATTTACTGAAAATTTTTGAAAAAAAAAATGTGTGGACTTTATTACTCAATGTTGAAATGTTCTTTTGTGCATCCAAACATTTTTATCTAAAAACTCACTCGCAACAGTGATTCAAACACAAAAAAATTCACGATTTCGACATGTGGGTTGGTCCACTCTAGCTTTTAACGCCTCATTTGTGTTTCTTCATTTTGTCTAATAGAAACTGTAATGCTACATTTACACGAATGACAAATTTGTCATTTTTTTCTTGTCATTATGTTAATTCCCGTGTAAATGGCATAATTTTTGTAATTTTTTCTGTCAGAAAATGTCAATCTCTCATAAAAGAATGAACTTGTCCATTCTTTTATGCCAGATTGTCATTCGTGCAAACGCAATATTAGTTATGACAACTTTAGTATTCAACTTTTGTCATAACTAATATTGCGTTTGCACGAATGACAATCTGGCATAAAAGAATGGACAAGTTCATTCTTTTATGAGAGATTGACATTTTCTGACAGAAAAAATTACAAAAATTATGCCATTTACACGGGAATTAACATAATGACAAGAAAAAAATGACAAATTTGTCATTCGTGTAAATGTAGCATTAGCCTTTAAGGCCCCAGCAACAAAAGAGGTTACAAAGTATTCGTAGCCACTATAAAGTCTCGAACCCACAGTCGCGACGACCACCTGGAAACCTCATGTGCTAATTGATGGACTGTCCATCAAATACGTTACGAGAGGAGGTGGTCCGTCCGTCACACAACGAATACATCCGTCACACAACGAATGTATTAAATTTCATACAAAAAAGCCCCCAACAACACAAGAAGTCACAAAAACTCCTGAAAAAGCACGACAAGGGGAGTTCGAGAAAGCGAAAACTAGCATAATGTATTTTATGAACAGCCCCTAATAGAAATTTCCGAAAAAATTCATCGGTTATTAGTTTAGTTTGATAGATTACCATTTTGTATGCGAAACTTGTCGGCCGCAGGAATTTTTTCAGGAGGAGAGATGGGGCAAAAGTTATTTTATGGGTAGGAGAACCTTGTTTGTTTTGGGTCAATCCGGAAAAAGATGAACAATAAATTTTATGTAGAATATAAAATTTGATTTAGACGAAAAATGTGCGGCAGTGAGTGGAAAAAATGTACACTCAGAAAAATGGAGGCTAACTCGGCGACCTACATACGGCGTAATTGGCCTCGGGCAGGCGCGCGTTCGCCTGCATGAGGGAAAGTAAAACTTGTGTTGACCTGTGACCGGAGAAATTCTGAAATTAAGCCAACAGCAGGTAAAGTAGGGCCTTGGGAGCTGCACGAGTTGACCTTAGATAGGCATTTCGAGGATGTAATGTCATGTAATGGAAACCTCTGTCAGCCAGCTAGCGGTCAGAGTTAACCTGACAAAAAGTTGATCTGCACATTTTTCTGAGTGTACTTTGGAGCAACCTCCAGTCGAAATAGAGTACGTTTTGCATATTTGGTGATAGTTTTTTGCGCCTTTGAAAAATCACCAAACTAGTTTAAAAAATCTGAACAAAAGTTTAGTTTCCGGGACTTCGGAACACGCTTAAATCTTCGACTGTTCTGGCCATTCCGGGACGTATGATCACCCTATTTCTGAGTGACCTATTTGAAAAAAAAAATCTTACGTGCGAGTGCCCATGCATGGAAATTGATGTTGTGCGAAATGGAATTTTGTTGAACTTCTACCGCTCAAAATTTGGATGCCAATGCGGCACGTGTGGGTGATTCTATGTTGGCTTTGTCATCTCGTATAGACTAATCGTATTTGGTTTATTTCTATCAACTTTATTCTCTTGATAATCTCCAAGAAAAAAGACCACAGACGAAACACGCGATTGACGGTCTCAGTGTCGCTGTTTCATTAGAGTAGGCGCGCATTGCAATGTTAAACATGTAGAAACTCTATATTTCGTTACTAAGGGCTATGACTTTCAGCAGGTATAAATGTTTTTTTTATGCACAGAGAGAAAGATCATTGGTAGATTCAACTACGTTTCGTGAATAATCAACAGCACAATAAAAATGGTGAAATTAAACACGAACGTGATTAAATCAACCGTTAATCAAACGACTCATTATTGACTTTTGACTAAATTGACAATGAACGTGATCGCTAATTGGATATGAATGTGATCGATTAATAACGCAATGTATAGTTGAACTAAACAACGACAACAGAGCACCAATCATGTGTACCGACGCGTCTCTGTCTTTCGACTTCCACGCAGCTTTTAACTCTTGACTTCGCCATATCAGCAGCTTCAAATTTCCTGGAATGAGAGTCAGAATCACCTTTCGATTCATAGTGACGATTCCGCGAAGTTTCAAGCTGCAGATATGGCGAAGTCAAGAGTCAAAAGCTGCGTCGAAGTCGAAAGACAGAGACGCGTCGGAATACATGATTGGTGACCTGATTGGTTTTAATAAACGACAATGTCCCCTTGGTTGAATGAAACACGATCGAAGTTAACGCAAAATCAACTAAGGATTCTACCAATGAATTTCTCTCCGTGTAGAATTAAAATTAGATTTTAATGTTTTTATTTAAAAGACACGCTATTTAAATAACAAAAGTAAGGATTTTCTTCAAGTCCGGAAACTTGTTTATCAAACATTATCAAAAGACATAACTGAGCTTCAAAAAACTTTCAAAACTCGATAAATATAAAAACAAGATAACCCCAAATTCGACTAGAAAGCAAATTATATGAATTAATTTATACGATTTATGAGATCGCGATGCCGACAAATCGACCTAATTAACCTTGAAGACTTTGAGCAATTTGCTAAATTTACCAAACCATGATCTTAGATGTCCGTTTAAAAGAAGTTGCAAATTAAGCGAATCACATGCTAAGAGAAAACTCCTATTGTGAAAGTAAATGAAGATCAATTAACCGCCGCGAATGCTAAAAGAAAAATGAAACTTTTGATAAATATCTTACTATCATTCATCTTGGTAACCGTTTTCAAATGTCAAGCAGCTAAATTGAAAAGTCATACACACGTAACTGAACAAAAGATACGGTTAGATGTTAGCAAGAAAAACAAAACTTTCAAATAGTTAAATTTTAGATACGAAAATGCATGAAATCCAGGCCGGTCACTAAACGGCAGTTTTTTTTTTAACTAAAACAAACAAACTTCAAGATAAACGTTTTATTTTAAACTTAATCGTCAGGTGAGTATAGCGACCCATATTTTCGCCATAAAATTTGCACTATAATTTAATTATATAAAACTACTTCGACTGCAAATGTTAAAATATTTTGCCTAAAGGTAAAAAATTTAACATTTTCACGAAAAAAAATAACTTATTGAACATCAATAATGTAAAAGCGATAATATTTTACAAAACTATATAATTATTATTTATATAAATGGTCAAGAAAATTATCAACAATGGGTACTAAAATATTTATGTCTATTGGAAAAAAAATGTGGAGAAATAATAATACGAAAAAGACAAAGTTTTCAATTGAATTAGCAAAACTTTAGTAAAGACAAATTATATTTAGACGAAATACACAACAATGAAAACAATTTTGGAAAGTAAAAGTAACTTCAAAGAAAGATTCAATTAAACTACACAACTATCGTATTATTGAATCAATGAAAAGGGAAAGTTTTATCCGTAATAAAAGTGAATTCAAAATTATGTTATGCTGGGTTTACACGAATGACAGATAATGACAATCTGGCATAAAAGAATGGACAAGTTCATTCTTTTATGAGAGATTGTCATTTTTCTGACAGAAATAATGACAAAAATGATACTATTTACACGATAATGACAATTTATGACAAAAAAATGACAAATTTGTCATTCGTGTAAACGCAGCAATAGTCTGTTTCAGTAAAACTGGGCACCAATTCTGTAGTCCGACGCGTCTCTGTCTTTCGACTTCGGCGCAGCTTTTAACTCTTGACTTCGCCATATCAGCAGCTTCAAATTTCCTAGAATGACAGTCAGAATCACGTTTCGATTCATAGTGACGATTCCGCGAAATTTCAAGCTGCAGATATGGCGAAGTCAAGAGTTAAAAGCTGCGCCGAAGTCGAAAGACAGAGACGCGTCGGACTACATGATTGGTGCCCTGGTTCATTTGACAACAAAAAATACTCAGAAAAGTTTAATGTCAATGATTTAAAAAAATCGTGGATATAAAAAGCGCCCCATTTTCAAAAAAACGGAATTTTTAGTACTTAGATTACCTGCGGCTTTATTAACAATAGCTTCTAACTGGTCGGCAGACGGACATCTCGGCATTTTTGGGGTTTGGCACGTATCTGACACTAAATAAGACACTTTTTTAGTGGTATACGTGCCATACACAAAAGATTACCCTATTTTTATTGTTTGAAACCGGGACAGATGGATTACCCGGATGATGGATTTTATGGATGACCCTAAAATGCGGCACGCTAATAAAGGGTCTTTCAATAAGGACATAGCAATTTTGTATTTTAATAAAAACACACCCTATAACTTTTTTTTATGATCTGACAATGCTAAAACGTCAGCCAAGGTTTACATTTTTATCATGGTGAAGTTCACGAACGAGCAACGTTTGGAAATTATTAAAACTTACTACCGAAATTCTGAGTCGGTGGTCGCAATCGTGTAATCTCGAGAAATGGTCCGGTCGAATGGCCACCTCGCTCATGCGATTTAACGCCGTTGGATTTCGTTTTATGGGGTTTATGTTAAGTCGTTGGTTGATGCCAACAAGCCAACAACGTTAGAGAAGCTCAGGAACAATATCGAACGCGAAATTGCCAACGTTCCGGCCGATATGTGTGGAAGAGTGGTGGAATATTGGCTCCAAAGAATCAATCAGCAAACATGCTCGCGGTGGCCATATGAACGACATCGAATTTCATACTTAAATGTAACATGTCCACTACACCTGGAATAAATTTCAGCCCCATATCTCAATTATTCTGTGTTTTATTTAAATACAAAATTGTTATGTCCTTTTTGAAAGACCCGATATTAGTCCTTCCGGTCCCCCCTCCCCACCCTTTCTTCGTCTAGCTTTGTTGCGATTTTTGGTATGGAGTTTTGTACCGCCGTCATGCCACCGAAGACCCATCCCCTCCCTAAAAGGTTACACATAGCCCCTAATTAAAAATTTTGTGATTAAATGTCCCGCAGGGTAATTAGAAAAACACCTCTGGACGTAGAAATTCTACAAAAACTGCATTTTAAATTTTAGGTTATTTGAAAAATAAATCGAATAATAAGGGACAAAAAACTTGATGACCGAGACGTGGTACAACATGCCTAAATGCCTAAATGCGGGGCTATCCCGGCTAATCCGAGAAGTATAACTACGCCCAAAATGTTATGAGGTAGATGCGTGTGACACAAAAAAAGATTTTTTTCTGAATTTCTATTTCCACACCGAAATTAATGATCTTCTGATATGTCAGTGATATTTACTAAAATCTCATAAATTCAATTTTTGACACAATAATTTACAAAATTCTCAATATTCATATTAAATTACAACTTTATTGACCCTATCGCAATGCGTTTTTATTTCTGTTACTTGTTTTTTTAAATTGTTGTATGCGTGGCTACTCAACCGAATCTCCCAACAGACTTCCGACAAACATTTTAAATCGACACAACAAAATAATTGCGGCTTGTGGCGATCCCAATTTTCAAACGACGAAATTTCCCCCATTGTTGTTTCCTACTTTTCTAAAGGTGTATTAAAAAATATATTCAATATGAGTCAGATTTGAACGAAAAAATCTGTAAAATGTTTGGCTTTCGCTTATTTTGCCGGGTCTCTCACCTTTTGTTATCAAGCCGCTGACGATAAGTTTTTTTTTTGTTTCGGAATATATCAACATATTTTCACTTAATTTTGTTGATGACAAAATTGTTTACTGGTAGATTTTTTCAATTCAATATTTGGTTAGTTATTTACAGTTATTTCAATTGTAAATATTATTCCAAAAATATTTTAGATTAAATTCACTTATCTAAAAAAATTGACAATTTTTAGAATTGTTTCTAACTTGAAAAAAAAAATGGAGAATCATTTCTAAAACGGTGAGCTTTAAATGAAAAACGTCCTGGAGCGACTTTAGGGGCCATAAAATGAATCACACTCCTAGAAAGTAGGGTTTCAGCGGTATTGTGATTTTAAAACAAAAAAAGCGCTAAAAGTAAGACTGAGGGAGGAAAAAGTGGGGCGGTAAATTCGCGTGTCGAATTTTATGACCAGCCCTTATTTCTCTTTTAGAATATCTAACGGAAATTTTTGGCTCACATCTTAAACTCAGAGGCACAGAAAAATAGCATTCGTTGCACACATTTTTTTTCATTTTTTTAGTATTTCAAGGCGTTCATGCAGGCACTGGAAGTCGATTTAATAAGTAGTACAATTTTGGTACCAACATGCAACATTTGTTGCGAAAAAAGTGGTATATCGCGTGTACCACCAAGCCTTTAACACGTTGACTGCCAGACCAATTTTGCAAAAATGTAAGGGAGATGCCAATACATGTAGACGTATGTAGAATTGTAGACCCACCTATCGAAAATGATAGCCTTGGCCGCTCATGAATCATAGTGCCAATTTTCACTGGCTATCAAAAATGATAGCCATGGCAGTCAATGTGTTAAGGGTTAAAGCACTTTTTCCGGCAGCATTCTAAGAGAGAGCGCAAAAGGAAATTTATTACGAATCTTGCCAGGTACGGAATTTGTTGTGAACAACGTTACAACACATACGAAGTTGTTACTTTTAAATTTTTAATGGAAATGTATTTTAAGATTAACCTTCGATATGAACAAATAACCTCATGTCTCACCAAGGAAGATTCTTCTATTGATCTTCTAATTACTTCACCGATTATCAATAAATATTTAAATAAATTGGTAAAGAAAATTCTTTTTAAAGGGCTTGAATTGACCTTGAAGAAACTAACACAAAGTTCTTAATTTTTTCCTTCACTTTTTCAAAAAGCAATAATTTTGGTAGTCTTTGCACTGGAGATTTGCCAGTTTGTTAAAGTTTCCTAGTTTCCTATTAGAAACAAATGGCACGTGTAATATCTATTTATATATTTTTTGAAACAATCGATAAAACTTTCCATGTCCTCTTCGCTATCATTCTACGTCGCTAGTCGAGTTACTATACCTGACGAATTTCTTAAGGTAAAACAACATGCAGTCAAAATATTAGTTTTTCAGGATAACCGCAACAATAAACCATGTTAAACCTTGAATTCGACGAAGTGGGAAAACTACGAAATAACGAAAATTTCTATGTCTATTTTAATATTTAACATCCGCATACTAATAAATATGTTTGCAATTTTAATGTTGTTGGTACTTTATACATAGAAGGTGTATCCAAAATGCTAATTAATTTATTCATTGTTGCCGAATAGTTCAACGTACGAAAAGTACACCACTCTAATCGTTCAAAACATTTTGTTTACGTAAACTGTAAACCAGTCGCTGTACTGTAATTCAATCTTTTTGGTTAACCTATTAATAACAATAAACAAAAACTTTCCTGTAGTTGGGTAACAAAATGGGGAAAAAATGAAATGCCTGTAATTTGAGGAACAAAGAATAATTTGTGCAACAGATTTGGTACAAGAAAACATTTGTGAATTTGCGAATTTTTTGTGAAATCGGAATTTTTTTTTCAGAACTTTGCATCAAAAAGGTTTTGATTAAAGCGAAACGACAAAAATTATCATGACGTAATTTATGGATAGCCACAACCCCACTCCAGAAAGTTTTTCATAAAATATTCTTAGAACTTCTTTTTTTTGTGTTTGTTTAAAGGAATTTCAAAAACCGGTGTTTTAAATGGCTAAGTTTTCTGCAGGGTGAAAAATTTGGGTTTAATTTGTGAAATTCAATCAACTATTTTGGATTTAAAAGTAATTTTTAAACTATTTAGTTTAGAAATTTTCAACCGAACTTCTGGGTTGAGTTTTTCAGAGTTTAACACGTTCGTGACATTTGCTTTTTAAACTTTTTTTTACATTTGGACATCGTGTACCACATAAGGTACACGACGACTAAAATACCGTATGTACCACAGGTGGTACACGACCAAAAAGTTACAAAAACTACTTATTAGATACCTATTAACTATTTAGTGTTTAACCATTGAACCATTTCTGATTCATGGTTTATACTCGACCTTTTAGCATTGAATCCTATTGGAATTTCTCGGCTTTTAAGGTCTGCAAAAACAACAAAATTATATTATTTTTGCGGATGTTTTCACATCCAAATTTCCCCCCAACAGGTCGGACATGTCTGCCCTGAAAACCCATCAGGAGCCTGTTTCTGGTATGGAAAGCTGGCTCACCGTCATCAGAGCCTGCTTTGCCAGCTTCCACGCAGGCTTACAGGATTTTGATACCTATTAACTACCGCACTATTTACTCGCGCGGTTTTAAAAACTGTACATGTACCACCAGTGGTACACGATGTCACGAACGTGTTAAATGCACGGCTTTTAAAATACGTTTTTTAAACCCTACTTTTAACGGAAAATGCAAAAACGTGTTTGTGGCTGTCCATTTTTATGGACGTGTTTTACGTCACGCTAACTCTCGCCTTATCGAAATCTTCCCCTCCACCCTCTTGTTTTGTGTGGAATTCACAATTCTTTGTGTGAAATTCACTACAGCAGTCTCCCATTCCCGAAAAGTGTGACGTTCCTTCAAATATAAAATTAGTTTTTATTCTTTGAATTGTGTAAAAAGAATTTTCAACAATTAATTATTTTATCCGAAATTACAAATAGATGTACTATTTAGATTATGAAATTTCAAATTTTGAAATAAAAACCAAACCTAACCGAAACGATTGAAATTTACTCCCACAAATTGTCATGTGATAATGCCCAAACATGAAGAACGCAAACATCGGTTTCTTTATGGCATTAAATCTTCAAAATCGACAGAAGTCGTTAGCTTTTTTGCTTGTAGCTGCCATTTGAAAGGTATCTCTCAAAGCCACGCCCGAGACGCCTCACAAAAAACAGGTTTTCACAAACAACTCGATTCCATGCTAATTATGTAACTGCCGCTTTAAGCTTCATCGGCTTAAGGGCTTTCCAAAGCAATTTTTCCCATCTTTATAAATTGTGAATTTCATAAATTTCATACTGGACACTTGTACAAACTTCAAGTGTGTTTACAAACAACCTTTCAGTAATACAGAAAAATGCGTAATATCCGTATAGAGCGCCATAGAAGCGTCGAGTTCATTGACTGTGGAGTTAATTTCTCTATTTTTACCATTTTTTATACTCAAGGTACAAGCGCACAGGTAAAATGTTCCGTAATGAAAGGTACAACGCAAGAAACTATACAAAACAGTAAGAAAATAACCAACATTGGAATATTTATTTGTAGTAGGTACCTAACCTATTTTGAAGGGTTTTCACTCGACTGCTGCCGAAATGATCATTTAATTAGCATTTCTTTTCGATGGCGGTGAAAATCACTTTAGGTTGATGAAAGGTAATAAAATTTTACCTATCATAAACGGTATGGAAAATATAAAGAAAGCATTCTTTGGCGACGTTATTAAAAAGAAAATCTTGTTGATTCGTCATTAAAAAAAAACGAACGCAATTTGAATGGAAACTTTCTATGAAAGCCCTTAACTCAGTTTCACCTGTGAAAATCAACGGAAAATTACTGAAACTTGCAAACTGATTCTTACCTTTTGTGCATAGCTGACTGACGCTAGTGCAAGTGCGATTAATCCAATAAATTTATACATTTTCTTATCGTTACTAATTAATTTCCGTTAAATCACAATCACATACACTGGAATTAATAGCGAGGAAACCTTAAAAATTACAAGAAATACAAATCAAATCACTTCGATTACGCCGTAAAATAATTATTTAATATAAATTGTATAAGAAATACTCTACCGTTCGAAATCGAATTGATTTCTAGTTTAATTAAGGTAAGATTTTATTTTTCTTAGCTGGTTGGTAAGATGTGCTATTCGCGCGAAGGTGGTTCAGACACTGAATGTAGTTTCAACTTGCAACTCTCCCTCCTAATAAAACTCGTAACTGGCGATGATGTCGACATAAAATATCGGTTGGAAACTTCAATGAGAAGAAATTTATTTTAGTTAAGTTCGGTTTGTATTGGAAATTATTGATGGTGTTTTTAACTTCTACTGGAATATTTATAAAAGTTAATATAAATGTGGTTTTTGCTGGAATTTCCAGACTTATTCGAAGCGTTTTAACAGATTTGACTAAAACTAATTTGAATAAAAACACTCAACGTTGTTACCAATTTTAGTTGTTTTTGCGATCTGGAAAAGGGGAAATTATTAACTGGAAAATCACTCTGGAAGAAGAGAATTATTCATAATTGATCGTCACTTCCAATTAAAGTTTTCGTAGCTAATTTACAATTGAGAGAGATCATTTAATCAAATTAAATTTGTTATATTAACAGAAGTTGTTTTTTTTAAAATAAAGCACTTAAAATTAGATATCTACTGTCTTTTTCTGCTGAGGATCATTTACAGATTATTTTATACGAAAATCTGGTTTACATCGTTTTTAAATATTTACGTAATCTTTCTTAAATTTTTAAATAAATGTAATAATAACAATTTTTATACCCGTATGGTAAAACCAAAGGGTATACTAACTTTGCCATACCGTTTGTAACGCCAAGATCCCGTCATCACACAAAAAAATGAATTACACCAGTGTGTTTAGAATGATAAAAAAAAAGTTTAATTTAGCATGTCCGTCCGTCCGTCTGTCCGTCCGTCCGTCTGTCTGTCTGTGGCGCGGATTGCGGGCGCATGGATTGAGCTAGGGACTTGAAATTTCGCGCAGATTCGTTTTTCGTAAAATGCGAGGCTAAGTTCGTTAATGGGCAAAAATGGACCATTAGGGGGGGTACCCCCATACGAACGAAAAGGGTTTTTGCGAATATCTCAAAAACGGTGCATCTTATCAAAAAAGTGTAAGAACAAAAGTTATTTAGGCTATGATTCTACATAAAACTTCCATACATCAAAATCCAATTGGAATAAATTTTAAAAAATCTTATTGGAAAGTCTGACTTCAAAGTGGAGTTTTGATACAACTGTTCGCCGTTCAATTAAACTTCGAACAATGTTATATCACCATACGGGTTTTCAATAATTTCCAGATTGGCAATTATAGCTTTTGTTATGTTTTTATGTGAAATTCACTGCACCAGCCTCCCGCTCCCTAAAAGTGTGACGTATTTAATGGACAGTTCCTTCAAAAATAAAATTAGTTTTTATTCTTTGAATTGTGTGGGAAACCGACTTAAATATTTTACAGGAAAATCAAAAAAGGTTGAACAATTAAAAAAAATAACTACTACCTACTTGAGACAATATTTTACGGGAATTTGGAGCAAATCGGATAGCAATTCCTCAAGATTTTACGGGGGTTTTATTTAATTATCTTGATTTGGATGGTACACTTTTATACCACAAATCTTCTGAAATTCACTGCTAAGTTTAAATTTTTAGAAATTCTTCACGCCATTTTTGGAGATTTGTAGTTTAGGGCTTATCAAAATATACGTTACACTTTTAGGGGAATTGGTGGTGTGATGGCGATATTAAATACAAAACAATTTTGAAAAATCGTTTTGGGCGGAGGAAAGGAGGAGTTCGAAAAGGTAAAAATAAGCGTGATATATTCTATTGAGAGTCCTTTTCAATTTTAGAATATTTAGAAGAAAAATCAAATTTTAATTCGACTTTTTGAAATCCGAGTCAGAGGAGTGAACAAAAATAAGTTTATAACATAAAAATGTTGTCAAAAAATGTAATAGTAGAATACCCTATTATAAAAAAGCGGATAAAAATATATTCATAGAATTTTTTGAGGTTCTTTCAATTATACTCAGCTTAAATTGTCTGACGTTTTAGGAAAAATCTCCAAAAAAAAATTCAGTCAATAAAAAAATATTGAAATACATACTATAAAAGGCTTTATGAAAACCTTTACTTTATTACTTTCGCAAATTGGAAAATAAATCTAGTAGAGATTATGCGTTATCTGATTTTTTGTTTTTCATATAAAACGTAGTAAAATTTGAAATTGTAAATTGTATGCATTAAAGAAAATCTTTTTGTTATTAGAATCGGGAAAATAACAGGTATTATTGTAATAAATGAGGCGTTATAAGCTAGAGTGGACCAACCCACATACTCGAGTTTTTTAAGCTTTTTCACTTTTGTACTATTATTGACTGTAAATTTTTGGAAAAAAACATTATGTGGACTTTATTACTCAATGTTGAAATGTTCTTTTGTGCATCCAAACATTTTTATCTAGAAACTCACTCGCAATAGTGATTCAAACACAAAAAAATTCACGATTTCGACATGTGGGTTGGTCCACTCTAGCTTTTAACGCCTCAAATAATACTAGTATAACTTTTACCAAACTTTACTTAGTAACATTTTTTGGTTTTAAGATTGTTACGGGTAATTGGAAACGATTAATTCAAGGAATGTTTCCAAAAATATTTTGATATTTTTTCAATAAAGGTCATCAGTGGTTTGGTTTTTTTGCACTTAATTTTTTTCAACCATCGTAATATCAAAACAATTAAATATTTTTCATTTATGATTTCTTTTTGCAATCTAGAAATTGTTTGGTGTTTTTGTTGATTTTTTGCAATAATTTTAATAACATTGGTATCATAAAAACCGATTATAATTTCTTTTAAAGTGATTTAATAATAACGATGTTACTGTAGGTGTAGACAACGGGAAAGAAAAGGATTATGAAACCTTATCAATCTCAATGTACTCCCATTTTGTAGCTGAACATTCAAACCAATTAATTAAAATTATTGATTCCTTGCTTTTCTCGATTTCATCAAATGTGGGCATGTTTCGTTTTGATCATTTCGATTTTATCAGCACTAACCTTTGAGATACGTGATACCTTTGAATTTTATTAATTAGGCACGTATCCCGTCACGTCATTTACAACTGAAGTCAAGTACTTGGCCCAAGCCTTAAAACCGCCAATTTTCATAAATTTTAATATCCACGGCTCGGAGTTATTTAAATCACGCTTCTGTGTCACGTAAATTTAAGGATTCAACGGGATCCTGATGAAGATTAGTTGAGTCGACCTTTGTTTTACTTGTCTGATGTTAGGCAAGTTTTTTGTTTAAATTCCCTCGCGTTTTGCTCTGCAATTTTAGTGGATCCCAGGGAGTTACTGATAAATATTAATTTTAATAAATATATTTTATCTGTGGAAACGTTTTCTGTTGGAAAATAATTTATATTTCATACAAAAAAGCTTACGTGATAAATTGTGTGGTTTTCCTCACACTTTATACGTAGTAAAATTTTGATTTCCATAAAATACGGAATTGTTTAAGGCGTGTATTTTAAAATGTGCTACTAGTTTTCAATAATTTTACTACAATTTCAAATATTTCATTTGAAAAGTCGATAAATGCATTTTTATTAAAAGTGACATAATTACGTCTCTCCATCGATTAGATACAAAATTTATTTAATCTTTCATTAATAACAATCAACTTATACATATCATCTTTGAACAAATTACTAACTAATCTCTAAATTTAAATCCTTGGCTTATTAAATCCTTTCTCGCTTCCTTAATTTGATCTTGAAGTTCCTTGGCGGCTTCCTCGCAATCATTAAAAGTAAATACTCTGTACAGAACTGTTGTCGCTGCGTACAACTAAAAAGGAATTCGTAAAACTTTGATATATGAAATAATTAAATTTATTAAATTACACCGAATAGTATCAACAAAACAATTGGCAGAATTTGGATTTGGAACATCCAGTCATTGAACAGCGGAGTCTCAACCTTCCGACAGACGATGGCAAGATACGGTACAAGAAACAAACTCAAATAAAACAACCATCTTTGCAAGTTCGTCATTTTTAGCCACAATTATTAAGAATTTTGTTAATTTGAGCCGAAAACAATTTATTTACGTGTCCCTTCGAGTGACTTTTTGAGGTTATGTTGTGATATGGTGATTCTCAAACTGTTTTTCGCCGAGTTAGTGTTCTTTTTGTTGTGGGAAACCACTCGTATGTGTGCTCGGGACAGCTGATTTTACTATCAACTCATATTTTCGCTGTTTATGGTTTGGATATCCACTAAATTTTGAATTCTCACAAAAACTGACCGTGGCGCTGCTAAAAAAGGAAATGTTTCTCGTTATCCGTTATTTATTTTTAATTTATTTTACACCAAATTTAATACATTTGACTTCAAGTCGAAAAAACGACGAAATTCCAGGCATGTAGCACAGTACATTAACTTGGAAATCAAGGAAAGTTTTTAACTGGAAAAATAAACAAAGAAATTTCCGTCATTCTAAAAATTTATAATTTAGTAACAAAATTACAATTTCCATACACAAAGATTGTTTGAAAACATTGAAAACACATAAGACCGTTGTGGCTTCTTCCTTCCATTCGAGGACCTCTGGAGAGGTTTTTGTTACATCAAATGAATTCCAGAGCAAAACACGGTGTGGAAAAAAATTTACCAATGCCTTGGAATTGAACACTTTTTAGCTACCCTGCCTTCTGCGAAAGTGACGGTGTTGAGGAGAAAACCCGGCATTTTCTTTGTATCGGATTTACAATACCAGAGTTCATTTCATAGTAAAAAAACGCACATTTTTTTCAACAAATTACTACTTTTATTTAAAGTTAACAGTTAGGTTATTCTTAATTTCTAGGGTAAAGGATAGCATTCTGATGAAGATGTGCGGCACCGGCACAAGTGGGTTGTCCCTGGAGTAAATCGTTTAGTTTTACTACTTGAATCCGGAAATTCACTTCATTTGAATTTTTAGTTCCCGCCATGACCCTCTGTTATTAATTGAATTTTTAAAAAAAATTATAAACAACGCAAAAATAAATTAATTCATACCTGGAAGCGATTTGTCGAAACCCACAACTCTTCTTCATTAATTTTATTCCGCTTAACTTTAATTCCACTGGCAAATTGTAAAGTTACATTATTAATCGCAACGTATCTTATGTTGTCGCCACCATAAGGGGTGTTGATATTCCAGCAAGCAATGGAAACGGGATCATTCTGCCCGAAAAACATATTTCCATTGCTATCGATGGCTTCTGCTGCACTTTGAGTTGCACGTCGGCCCAGGACCTTTTAAAAAATGGATTCAGTTGTAAAAATTAATTGCAATGCGAAAAAAATAATGACTTACAGTAAAGGCTTCTGGAACTGCATCTGGATTGCTCGTCCACAGCGTTTGATTATCAAGAATTCTGAGTGGAACTGTGTTTTCGACGTGGCTGGCCAAAGCGTGCCAGTACAGTTGTCGCTCTCCTACAGAAGAACCACCTAGAAAAAACGAATTTTTACTAAAACCAACTTTTTAAAACAATTGGGGGTTTATTTAAATATTTGAGCTGTTTATTTTGAAAGTGGTTTTAAGGTCCAACAATTTTAAAAATGATTTTTTTATTGAGCACCTCCCAACACCTGGGTTTTTGAGCACCTCCCAACACCTGGGTTTTTGAGCACCTCCCAACACCTGGGTTTTTGAGCACCTCCCAAAATAACGGTTCATTATACAAAAACTAATGAATGTTTCAGTTCGTAATTTTTCTAATCAGTAAAAAAAATAATTTTTGCACAAATCTAATACCCATTAGATATGTTTTAATTAAGCCAATGTTAAAACTGAATATCCACACCACATTTCAGGTTAATCGGTCAAGCAGTTTTCTAGTAAAAAAAACAATATACATACGTTTCTTACCGTTGTTAGGTCGAGGTCTAGGCCTGTGCCTATGACCCCCATATCCAGTATTACCCCCACTCCCAGTCTGTGCCAATTGTCGTGGTGTGACACTCATACCAATGATTCCGTCCATGAATTCGAAACTTTCGCCGGCGACTGTGTGGGTTCCGGAGGAAGGATACGGATATAAATGCTTATTCTGGACTCTCCACGATGAATCAGTTTGAGAATCGTATACAATTATCCCGAATCCAGTGATATCTGCAATATAGACTTTGGTATTACGGCATTGCCCCTGGGGGGGAGGGTCCTGAACATCGACGACTGACGTTACAAATAGGGAAACGCCAGGTTTAAATTGTCCATCAGGGAACCGGTATCTATGAATCATTGTATCCGTTAGCAGATTGTAGATCAGCAATTGTGGTGAGCAATATTGCATTGAGCCAATCATACCCGTATCTAAGATGTACAGTCTTTGGCATTCATCGATCTGGAAATGTGGAAAATCCGAACGTTTTTTTTTCATTTTCATTCTGTTTTCTTATATCTCTAATAAAAATGTGAATGATCGTACGTTTGACTAGAATTAGCTTGGTTTAAAAATAACTAAAGTAAGTTTAATAGTTCAATCAACTTTTACTGAAAAACTACTCATAATGAACCTCAAATTAAATAAGCGATTAATTTTTTTTGCAATTTTCGAATTTTAACGCTTTTTAGTTGAATTAAATCGTGCGGAGTTCATGTGTAAAACTTAATTCATGTAAAAACTTTATGCTATAAACTGGAAATTCTGTTCGAAACAATGTTTTGTTGTTCTAATTATTGCAAACAACCTTTTTAAAGTTTCAAAAAACTTAAATTTTAGACTCGTATACATAAAACTAAGTTATTACAGGAAAAAACCAGGGCTGTTGAGAACCTTTTCAACAGCCCTAGTTTCTACTTTCAATAAAAAAAAAACCCGCGGGCAACATATTGCAACTAATTGCCGATATCGAGTACTAAAGGGTGGTTAAATTTTAAGGGCCGATGTTGAATGTGAACCACACCTAAACGTCAAGTTTTTTTCTGCATTTCATTTGACATTTCTCAATTTCAGACTAACTCAATTTGAACCATGGAAAGATACACAATCGAGCAACGCGTTAAAGTTATTCAGGCTTATTATGAAAATGGGCGTTCAAATCAAAATGCATATCGTGCACTTCGTGATTTTCTCACTTTTGGTCAGCCCAAAAAAATAAACCGCACCAAACAGTCACTCTTTGTGGGTGCATCGGTTTTTCAACAATCGTCCTTGGATTTTCATCAGCCAAAATGCGACGAAGCCACTGAGATGAAAATGGGCTGACCAAAAGTGAGAAAATCACGAAGTGCACGATATGCATTTTGATTTGAACGCCCATTTTCATAATAAGCCTGAATAACTTTAACGCGTTGCTCGATTGTGTATCTTTCCATGGTTCAAATTGAGTTAGTCTGAAATTGAGAAATGTCAAATGAAATGCAGAAAAAAACTTGACGTTTAGGTGTGGTTCACATTCAACATCGGCCCTTAAAATTTAACCACCCTTTAGTTTCCAGTTACTATTTTTCAAAAATTTCAATTTCAAGTCCATTCTTACCGCCACACGAAATACAGAAGTAATTCCATTACAATCACGACCATGACTTGAATGCATAGCGTAATTAGGATAAGCCACTAATCTAGACACACCCCTCTTTTGATTTACAATCCCCAGTGTAAATGGAATTCCGGTAGTGAATCTCGGCACAGTGACGAAAATCCGAGAATTTTGATTTGCTGAAAAACAAAAGAAAAAATCGATTGAGATATAGTTTTTTGTTTGTATTCATGAAAATAAATTAGCGATAAAATTAACTACTCAAGCAAGATTTATGTCAACCATGACGTTAGCGATTGACCTATGTTGACATAAACTTTTGGAAAAATAAATTTGGAAAAGTCTTTTTTACAAAGCCACATTTGTTGCTTTTCAAACATATTTTTTTGAGAAACAAAAAATAAATAAAATAATAGGGCAATGTCATACTGAACGCAATTGCGTTGCCAGATTGCGCGACTTTTAAAGACAGCCAAAGAAATTTAGACGCTTTCTAATCTACAAAAGGCCTATATTTGCATAATTTATATTAATGCTTTTTTTGAGCAAAAAGAAACCTTTCGTAGAGGGAGAAATGTCCAAATTTGTTTGGCCTACTTTAAAAATCACGAAATGTGGTAACGCAGTACATTCAGTATAACAATTTATACTTTGTAATTTAAAAAAAAATGCTTTGCATAAATGCTTACAGAATTTCAATAAATGCTATAAAAGATTTTTTCTTGTACTTACAGCCATAGTGGACATCTACATCAATTGGAACACCATTTCCTCTCACAAATAATCCATTTTGTTCTGCAAAGTTTCTATCCTCTGGTGTTGGATAAGAATATTCCAATTCGTTAAATTGGACGATTGTTTGAAATTCCCGCGGATTTTGAGCACTGGAGAGTGCCGCAAAAAATACTAAAAACGGTGCAATGTTTCTAAACATTTTTTATGTTTCCTGAAACAATAATATTAAAATATTATTAAACTTGTATTAATACCAGAAGCGGTCTCAACACTTCCGTCTCTTTAAAAATTATAAGTCTCGGTTTTATTTTTTTCACTTTTCTTCTAGTTGAATGTCTATATTTTTGTACAAGTAAATGTTTTTTCCATAAAATATATCACTTGTTTAGGGGTAGCGGTGGTGTGACAGCAATATTAAATAATATACAAAAAAAAACCCCGAAAATCGTGAAAAGCAAAAACTGGCATCATGTTTTTTTTTATAAACAGCCTCAATAAAAGCTGTAACATATCTCTTAATTACAAACAGCATGGAAACCAAAATCACATTCCAGATAAAACTCTTCATAAAAAAAAGAGGAAAAAAATACTTGAAATTCCTTGGTTCAAAAATTTAAGCATTTCTTTCAGAGATTAAAAAACTTTAATCCACTACTAAGACTTTCTTGATTGAAAGGTCATGACAAGCAGAACCAGAACATTTCTATTCAAGATATTTTTAAAATATCGTAGAATATGATTTTTTTTGTGAATATTTCGAAATGATTATCAGGAAAACTGGTTTGAACAAGAATCTCTAACAATAATTCAAAAATTTTGATGCAAAAAATCTTCGATGCCAAAATGATTTTCTTAACACTTAGTAAGTCTCCCAGTGTTGTTTCTCTACGCCGGTTTTTACCAGTTTTCACAAGAGTCCAAAAAGTTTTGGACCAAAGGCGTTTCTCGGAAAAACTAAAGCTATGTTCTACCATTTTCAATACAACGCACCGTTATCGAGAATATTGCAAAATTGATTTTGAAATCGAAACTATGATTAAAATCGTTTTAGTCAAAATCGAGTATTTTTTATAATAAAGATAAATACTGAGTAGTAAAATTTACTATTTTGTAGTGAAATTGACTATTTTTGTAATTATAGTCCCGATTCCCCATTATAAAATAGTTAGATTTACTATTTTTTCTGCTTTTAGAAAAAACTGTTCAATATTAAACTGAAAATTCTGCTTTTTTCAATCGTCCAAGGGGAAAAAATCTGGAAAATTCGTTATTTTCAATAGCCATCGAAAAAATTAAGAAATGTTTTCAAATTTTTATGTATTTAAATACTACTAGCTTGCATACCCGTCGTTGCCGGGTCTTGATGGTCAGTGTTGGAGCTAAACTTTAGGCCAATCGGTTCAGTAGTTTCCCCTCGAAAGAGTAACATAGCGCAAGAACTAAGTTTCGAAATCACTTTACCCCCTCCCCTTACTCCCCCCACCCCTCGCGCTACTTTTCCGTATGCGTATGTTGGAAGCAGAACTACCACAGATACTCATGCCAAATTTCAAGTCAATCGGTTCAGCCGTTTTTGCGTGAAAGAGGAACAGACAGACAGACAGACACCAACTCATTTTTATATATTGGTATGATTAGTATGATGTGTAAAAATGGTCAAACTTTGGAAACGACTTTTCCTGTAATTCATCTCAGTTAGGTCACGTTTACACTTGAGATTTATTCTTGAATTTCACCGCGAATTTTAATTCAGAATTTGTTCCGCGAATTTTATGCATCTATCGCAGAATAAAATCACTTGTGCAAAAAGTTGCCAAAATTTGAATTTATTCGAACTGTTATAAATGAAAAAATTCGAGTTCGGGCATCTTTCATTTTGAGTCGTTATGTATAAACGGTTTTGCAACGTCGAAGAGTAAAACTCGCGGAATAAAAAATTCTATAAAAAATTATCAAATCAACATATTTTGAACAAAATTCAAACAAAACAAAATTATAAGTTATTAAATTTACAATGACTAAAACATACAACCGGTTTTATGATTCAAATTACATCAACAAAAATTCCATAATCAATTAATATGTCTAAGGTCAAGATCAAAAATTTACGATTATTGTAATATTAATAAACGGTTTCGAACAAGTGATAATTTTTGTTTTCACTGAGTGAGATAAGAGTTATTTTTAAAAAAACACAATAAAAATTATTTCACGACTGGATTTTTAGAAAAAATATCGCGATTTTTTTAACGCCGTTTTCAAGAACAAAGTTTTAAAATTCATTCGCGTGTCAAAAAAAAAAGTTATTTTGTTCAGATTCAAATGTTGCGGATACATGTTTGTTTATCAACACTCAAAAATCACAAATTTTTAAATGCGGAGTTAAAAGTATTTAAGAAAACCAAACTATTATTTTGTGATTTCGAAAATTTATGCAGGTTTAATGTATTTTCACCATTATGTCGTACTTAAGAATTTTAATTCTACCACTAATCACACAATTTATGCAAAGATTTTAATGTTTCGTTGGCAGAAATTCTACAAGTCGCTTATTTTTTTATTGCCATAAAGTTAAGAATTAACACTTCTTCAATACTCGTACCATTTTGATAATTTTTTTTTAAAAAACGTTGCGTCGTTCAAACAAACCAGAATACCAACATAGCCTAACTAACCTTTGATTTTTCAAAAAACAAAAAAAAAACTTGCAAATTATTTACACTTTTTTTTTTGATACTATCAAAATTTGAAGCTCGATAGTTCTGGCTTCCCGATCATACACTTTTGGAAACTTGTTCCGATCGAGACAAGAAGATGATCTCGACTGATCGACCAAGTATTCAAGATCGTAGTTAAGTATACTATGTCCGTAATCTCGTAACATATTTTAATCATAGCCTGCTTTCATAGAACGTATAATTTAGAATAGCCGATGTGTTATTTTGGAGCTAGAATTGAGCAACTTTATGGGTACTTTTTTACTCGTATTTGTCACAGCGCCATCGGTGATTTTTGGAGATTTACTTGATTTTGTAATTTAGATAAACAAATATCAATGGAATGGATTTCTGTCTGAGGTGTGCCATTTCACAGTTTTTTTTAGGAAGATTTGAATATAGCTTTGAATGTTTAACATTATGGAGATTTTGGCGTCACCGCAACTTTAAGTCATGTTCATAAATTTCCGTATATATCAAACTTCGTATGAAAATCAGATTTTGGCGACCACTTTTTGGTTTGGGGACAATGGACGCTTCTTAATCAGCAAACATGTGCATCTTTTCACTCGCATAAAACTTTTTGTTGACCTTCAAAATATCCAAAATGAATCAATATATGGTGATGTGTAAAAATACACTAAAAGGTTAATGTTGTGTTGGGAAGTTCATACATCAAAACATCAATTAAGTTGAAGTACTCTCGAAATATTTTTTTTTTTTTGATGATTTCATTTCTTTAACATCACCAAAATGGCCAGTAATTAACAAAATAATCATTTGTAAACAAAAACTCAAAGAAATGTTTGACCCCTATTATTCATAAAAGTAATAATGTATCAATTTCGACGGTAGTTTATCATATCTTAACAACATTTTTTGTGATTTGATGATTTTCTTAATAGCTTAATAAAGAAGCACGTGTAGAGTTGGGTATGTGTTTTCATTAATAACATTAATTCGAATCATAAGGCGGGATTTCCACAAGTACAAAAACATTATTGATAGAATAATAAGAGATAAAAAATTGGGTTTTATTTCTATTTTTGAAATACTGTAAAAAAAAAGCTTGAAAAAAGCTTATAATTAACTATTAAGGTTAATTAGTGAAATTTCCAGAATAAAATTAATATTCGAATTTCCTATAATGCGTAATTAGAAAAGTTCCGATTTTCTGAAGTAATTAATAGGAATTTTTCAGATGCAGCGAAACTGAATATTATCATTTAGTATTATTAATTTTTTTTTTCTCTGTTAAATTTCCAGATATCTGAGAAACCGGATATTGTGACTAAAGAGAGCCTCTAACCATGACTGGAATAATGACTGGAATAGTCTATTAGATCTTGTTCACATTGGTTGAAATAATCTACCTAATTAGAACAGAAACTGTCAAAATTAGGGCACGGTGATAGGAAAAACCTCATCAAAACTAAAATCTCCGTTTTCAGAGTTCCGCCTGTCGTGCTCTGATTCGTTGGCTGCCATATTGAATGTGTTTCATTGTTATTATTGTTTCGGTCGTCTTAGAAGCAACATGTCGCATTGGAATAGGCAACAAAAAATTACTTGCGATCCTTTAGAAATATTCCGTTTCCCAAATGTTTCACACCAGTCTGACAGTTCACAGCTACGAGAGTAATTAGTCTCAGTGTGGACAAGAACAATATTTTATCTTTCCTAGTTAGGCGGACTATTTCAACCAATGTGAACAGGATCTTAAACCGTGTTTAAAATTGGGTTAAGCAGGCGCTTTCATGCACAAATTGTGGCACGACTTTTAACGACTGGAACAATAATGACGATAGAACAATAATAACGATGGAACAAAAGTACTTTGACAGTCAGCCAATCAGAGCAAAGTAAGCAGAATGGAAATTTTAGTTTTAAGGGGCTATTAGGCGCCATGTTATATAAATTAACTAGCTTGCATACCCGTCGTTGCCGGGTTAAGTTTTTTTAATTTTTTTTATGGTTTATGTTGGAGCTAAATTTTAGGCCAATCGGCTCGGTAGTTTCCCCGCGAAAGGGTAACATAGAAGAAGAGCTAAGTTTCGAGATCACTTTAACCCCTCCCCTTATTCCCCCACCTCTCGGGCTACTTTTTAATGGGTCTATGTTGGAGCTGGACCCCCGACGAACATCTATGCCAAATTTCAGGCCAATCGGTTCAGTAGTTTCCCCGCGCAATATCAATATAGAGGGAAAACTAAGTTTCGAGATTACTTTACCCCCTCTCCTTACTCCCCCCACCTCTCGCGCTTCTTTTCCGTATGCCTATGTTGGAACCAGAACTATAGGGACAGACCACATAAATATATCCCATAGAATGCGCATTACTTGAAAAGCCCGTATAAAGAAATGGGCCAAAAACACTAATGCTTTCTCTATTTTCATAAGCGTAAAATTTATTTGCATACCATAGTGAAATGAATCCAGAATTGCCAACTTTGCTTTTATCAAGTTTCAAATTAAAAATGAATTTTACCTTTTAAGTGAACTACAAACATTCTATATTCCAAAACGAAGCATGATATATTTATCTCCTTCCCCCATAATAATATTTTGACATTTCAGTGGCCCATTTGAGATAGCAAAACACGATATCTATTCTAATTCCGATATATGTGGGACAGACAGACAGACACCAACTCATTTTTATATATTAGTATGATTATGCCAAGTTACCCATCGTGAGGGGTCTTAAATGAAAGGTGTTGAAAAAATATTTATAAATTCAATTTCAAATACTAGTTTCCGTTATTTGTTATATTCACGCTTGTAGAAAATAATCAAAAATTATCAATCAATAACAATCTATCCCACTTACGACTTAAATATTTCGCTCACTTAAAACTTAAATCACACTAAAGCCCTTTTAATGAATTCTTCGAATTAAACTCAAAAATGAATAATAAAATACTATTTAAAGGGAAAAATCTTCATGTAAAACTCAAATTATGTAAATTCAAAACAAGTTTCAGCCATAACCCACAGGTAAAAGTTAACGCTGACGCATAAACCCTTTTCAATTAAAAAATTTAAATTTTCCAGTTTAAACTAAAATATTTCAATTCAACAATTGATATAAACACTGAATTATCCAAAATTGCTGATAAATTTTGAATGTTTAAGCAAAATAGCCGCATTTAACAACGCAATAAGGCTCCTTGGAATCGCAGAGAACATCATTTCGGACGTAAATAAATTTGTACAAACAATTTAAGTTTCAAGTGACCACAGAGTTTTGTATGTTTTCAACGGTCCACAGGTGACAGAAATCTCCAAAACACCCGTCCTATTAACCATCAACTTGAATAATTTCGAGCATTGTTCGTTAAACTCGTTTTCCAACTTGAAAAATTTACCATTAGTGAGCGTTTTTTTTCTGACGATTCACCATATTTTACGCATATCACTTCCCATAAATCGCAACAATTTGCAAAACATGAAAAAAAGTACGTCACTAATTGAAAGTCATTATGCGAGTACCTGTCAACATATGCTCGTATTATTGGCCGTTGATAGTCGCATAGGAAAAGAGTTGAAGAACCTCTATAATAAATAGTTCTTTGTTATCATAAGGTATGAATCATTAAAACTTGTCCTGAGTTTCAATTTAATTAATTACACTACATATAAGTCTTCACGGTATATAAACTGCTTTTTCGTGATAAAAATTTACACAAATTTAACATAAAATTGTAACTCACATTAAAATATTCTGAATAACTTAAACTTCAATAGAGATATTAAAACAAATGTTGACATTGCACTGATAACAACATAATACACGATTGGTTTTATATCTTGAATTACGACCTTTGAATGATAAAAGAAAATATACATATTTGTACAGGGCAAAACAAATTATCTGAACAGCAAAAAAAAAACCATAAAGGCTATAATTGCCAGGGGCCAATCGTCAAATACTCTATATGCCGACAAATTTTTTAAATTTTATTTTCTAAACACATTGTCTATTTAAATTTTTCAATACGACTCACCGTGTTCGAGAAAATTGTAAAAAAAACTATTTTGGTTGTATGGAGGAAAGGGGAAGGCATGGTTTGATTTTTCTCGTTCCAGAACTTAGCCTTGCTTTTTAGTAGAAACGCCACTGTACAAAATATCAAGCCTCTAGCTCAATCCTTTCGAAAGCTCTGGAGTTTACGGAACGTCGGACAGACAGACAGACGTACAGACAGACAAACGTACAGACAGACAGACGTACAGACAGACTGACATACGGAAATCAAAATTTTTTTTTATAAAAAAGTTAGAAGAAAACTCGAGAAATAATTAAGGTAGAAACTTTAAATTTAGCAAGAATCAATTTTTCATTCAAAGGTAAACCAGGAAAAACAGAGCCACTCATTTCCTCCTCTCCAAAACAAATAGAAAAAAGTTGATAATACAAAAAGTGCTTAGAATCGCAACTTCTCCATACATCGCAATCCAATTGAAGTCAATATTTCTGAATCCAATTTAATTGCAGAACTTTTATGTGCAAGAAAAGTTAAAAAACAAAAATTTCACGCAAAAGCCCTCCAAAAGTTTTGCAGAATCGAGATTTGAAGAAAATAAATAATACTGTATCAACAGTTGAAATAAATAAAAATAAATATCATTGAATTTAGTGGTTAATATTATTGATTCAACTTACCCCCAAAAAATCAGAATTTTCAATTTCGTACTTGAAGTTTCTGATTTGAAACACATCCCTCAATATTTAAGTTTGAAATAAAAGTTTCTTGTAATATAAGAAAACATCTTTCAAATTCCTTTACTAATTTTCATCTGTAATTTATGGTCTTTAAGTAATAAGAAAAAAAGTGATTCAACAAGTTCCAGACTCCCCTACCGAAACATGTTAACGAAAAGTTTTGCCATAAATTGGGATATTTCAAGGCGCTCAATTTTATTTTTAAATAGAAACTAGCTTGCAATTTTCTTTTTAAATAGAAACTAGCCGGGTTGAAGTTTTTAGTATAAATATTCTTGCACCAAAACACCGAGAACTAACTTAAAACGTTTGGAAAAACTATCGTTCCGCCTTCAGGACTTCCATTTCGAATATTTCCATCACCAGATTCGTAATCAGCGACCCCAAGAACCCAGAAATGCCAATTTTTTGGTGGAAAACAGGGGGAAAAAAGAAATGTGCGTTATCCTTTCAGTGCGTTTCGTTTTAAATTTTGAAATTCGAACACCAGATTCGAGATCTGCGCACCCGAAAACCCC
Organism: Chrysopilus asiliformis; assembly: GCA_964034945.1. NCBI lineage: Eukaryota > Metazoa > Arthropoda > Insecta > Diptera > Rhagionidae > Chrysopilus > Chrysopilus asiliformis. The sequence continues at coordinate 3,469,526 of OZ035961.1, forward strand.
TAAGTGAGATTTCTCAGCCTTCTAACGGGCAGGCTTCATGGCCAAAATCAAGGTTTTAAAACATGAACCTCCTACCCACCCCCGTTTACAGCCTCCACGTGACAAATGGAAGATATTTCAAGCTTCTAGCTACAGGAGTTGGGTCTGGGCGTTGATGAATCAGTCAATAAATCATGAAAAACGATTATATATATATACTAGCTTGCATACCCGTCGTTGCCGGGTTAAGTTTTTTCAATTTTTGTTATGGTCTATGTTGGAGCTAAACTTCAGGGCAATCGGCTCGGTAGCTTCCCCGCGAAAGGGTAACATAGCGCAAAAACTAAGTTTCGAAATCACTTTACCCCCTCCCCTTACTCCCCCCACCCCTTGCACTACTTTTCCGTATGCCTATGTTGGAACCAGAATTACCACAGACACTCATGTCAAATTTCAAGTCAATCGGTTCAACCGTTTTTGCGTGAAAGAGGAACAGACAGACAGACAGACAGTGTAAAAAGGTGTAAAAAAAATCCAATAGTCACATTTGTTCCACAACAAAATGTATAAATATATAATTTATTTTTACTACATATAAACATTACATATTTGTATAAAAGTTTCTTTTTTTTATTTACAAAAATATATTAAAAATTTAGTGAAAGAATCTTAAGAAATATTTTACATGTTTCTAACTTTAAATTAAACATTCTGTAGAAAAAATTCAATGCATTTAAAGAAGTAAATTTTTATTGCGATAAATTAATGAATAAATTTGTGATGTCACTTGTGTTTCTTCAAACTTTTTTTCATTGAAAAAATGTTTAACTTAAAGTAAAACAAAATAATCCAATTACGAATACGACAAGATCATAGATGTCGAACAATTAATCAGCACTTCGAAAAATGCAAATATGGCAGTTTGAGCGATTGAGTATTTAAAAAAAAAATTGAAAAAGAAAAATATATAAATTCAATGTCCTAAAAAAATTTCGTTATCTAACTAATTTTATGCAAATTGCTTACTTAGTTGAAACAATGGAACATTTTTATTTCAATCATTTTTCGTAAAAACTATTTTAAATAAACACGTTTCATTTTGAACAGGTGCTGTCATAAGAATAATTGGTGGAAAAGTTTTTGTTTTTTGAATAGGGAAAACCCCACATTTCCCACTTAATTTGAAAATCGTGATCAATTGATTCAGATTTATTTTTTAGCTAATAATTGAATAAAAACTAATTGCTACTGTGGTTATTTTTTCTTTTTGTAATAAAACTGTTTTATTTAATTAAATATTTTATATTTTCTTGGAATTTTCGCTTGTTGGCTTTTAATTATGAAAACAGTGTTTAAAATAATTTCCCAAGCACGTGATTTCGTCAATTATATGTGAAATTGATTTACTATCGCGGTGCGTTATTTTTAGATACGGTTAAGCAAATTCAGACTTTACTGCCCCGACAAAAGGCGTTTATCTGTAAAATAAAAATCAACTTTGCATTGAGAATAATTGTAAAAAAAATAAATCTCAATCATTAGGAGACTATAATATAACAAAAGTTATAAAATTACAAAATCAGAAAATCGAAAATGTGATAAAAGCGGTTTGTGTGAATAAAAAAGTCTAAATTCTCCTGAACGAGTTAGAAAAAATGAATCAAAAAAGCTTCAGGAAATCAAAATGAAAACATCTTTATCGGATATTTCTGAAATTTTCCGATATTTCTATTATAACTGGGTTAAGGACACACTAAAATTAAATAAAACGTAAATTGTTTAAACTAAGTAAAAAACTCGCACAACTCAATGGATGAACTTAGAGCAATGAAATACCAATTTAGTTGCGTTCTCGTATTGCGTGATTTTTAAAGAGAACCAAACAAATTTAGACATTTTGACTTCTACAAAAGGTTCAGATTTGCACAACTAAGCAAATAAACGAAGAACAAATGAAGATTAGGCAAAGATATCCTTTTGTAGCCGGAAAAACGTCTAAATTTGTTTGGCTGTGTTTAAAAAAGCCCCCGCAATATGGCAACGCAACGCACTTGGTGTGCCATAGCTGTTAGGGGGTTTCTGAATTCAAATCGAGTTAATGGATGACTGTGGTGTTAAAAAAAACACTCTTCGCAAATCGGATGCCATTGAAGTCACCGTAATTGGGACGAACTTTCGGGTAAAAACTGTTCCCAGTTAGTGAAACGTCAGGTGTGCGAGGTAACTGTTCTCCAGTGTTTAGTGGGTTGAAAGGTGTTGTCTTATCTCTCCTGTTGGCTAATCCGACAGGTGCAAATTGGAAGGGCTGCTGGATGATATTTAGATACTGATTGCTAGTAGCTGAGGGTCTTGAAGGCTGTCGTTGACTGAATTGTGGAAATGAAGGAACTCTCCTGGAGCTTCCACGTGTCATATATGGAAAGGCGTATTGAGATTGTTGTCCAGGACCGTCGAGGTTGATTTTCAAAATTCTGGTATTGACTTCATTTCTGTCAACATTTTTCAAGAAGAACCGCTGGAACTTTGAGGTCAAAATATAAAGTGCGCCCTGGTCATACACTGATGTGGTCAAGTCGGCAGCGAATTGGAGATTTTCTTGGTCGTACGCCAAAACTCTGTAAAATACATTTTATCCATAATTTGTAAGGTTTTGCATTTTATCCAGATTCTTACCTCTGTTGATTTGTAGCGGGATTATACGAAGCCACAGCAGTGTCGGAGAACGGACTGAAGAAAATACATCCTTCCACAGGATCAACTGCTAAACCAAGTCCTTGGGAGGATTTTTTACCAACTAGCCTAACTGGAAGCTCCTGATTAATCGGTATTGGACCCGCTCGTAATGTTTGCGTTGTTATTGAAAACAAACTGAAATTAATTTTTATTTGAAACATTCTTTTATTTCCATGTAAACAAGGAATCAAATTACCGATCAGTTGCTAGTGGTTGGAAATAAACAATTCCATTTCTAGCATCAAAAGCCAAACCGACAACTCCATCCATTAGTATGAAACGATTTCCCAAAATCTCTGATTGTGAAAAATTTGGATCAGGGAACATAGAGGGATGAGTCAATCTCCATGTAAGATCACGTCCGCTGTCGTACACCACAATTGCTGTTGATAAATAAAAATACTTGTTAGTTAAATTGCATAATTTTTTTGTGATTACAGAATTACAAAAGTTGCGAAAAGAAGACTACTGGAAAACCCAACAGACTGAATTGCCATGTCAAATATTTACGTATACATTTGACATAATCCAAGCAATAAATGCCCTTGGGTAAATACTGATAAAAGAAGTCACACTTCCATAATCAAATACACAACTTTTATGTGCTTCTGGGTTGGCATTTTAACATGCCAGGTGGCCTAGAAAAATTTCCACCTTGGCTTTTCGCGCTTTTCATGTTTATGGCAAAGTAAACAAGTGGTTTTCAAATGGGATTTATTCTTTTTTATTCTTTATTAAAATTCCTATTGATATTTAAGTTTTTGTTCGAGAAAGAGCAATGGCCTACCAAGAGTATTGCATTGCCGCAATGTGCGAATTTTAAAGCCAGTGAAACAAATTTAGTTTGTTTTCCCTTCTACGAAACGTTCATATTTGCACAACCAAACTAATAAATTAATAACAAATGAAGATTATGCAAATAAGAACCTTTTGTAGACGAAAAAACGTCTAAATTTGTTTTTTTTTCCTATTTCGCAGAAAACTACCCAACCGATTGGTCTGAAATTCGGCATAGATGTTCATTTTTTTTAAAGTTTCTCGGTGTTTTGGTGAAACATTAACTCGGCAACGACGGGTATTCTAGTGGTAGTATTTGAGTTTTTGGAGGCTCTGAAAAATTAAGCTCTTTGACACCCCTCCTTATTGATCTCCTGCCTCCCCCCTCCCTTGTCTTACGTTTTCATGATTTGTTGTGTGGAGATCAATACCGCTGTTACCTTTCCCACCTATTCCGTTAACGTGTCAAATACTTTATAGACAATTCCTTAAAAATGTCTACTCGAGTTAATTCGAGCGCATTCTTCAGCGGTTTTTATTTAAAAAAAACATCCGGTTTAAAATAAAATTTAGAAAATGTACCTGGTTCAACGGTATCCGTGATATAAACGAAAACATCATCACAATTATTTTCAGGTCTAGACGTTGTCTCATCAATGACTAAGTTGGTAAAGAGGGTTTCACCTCGCCGAACCTCTCGTGGGAAATCAATTCTAAAATAGCATGAAATGCATTAAAGCCATCACGATAGTAAACTGTTGGACATGCGCGCTTCACTTACCTTCGAACGACTTGATCGGTGGCCAGATCGAAGACGAGAATCTTTGGTGGGCATGTAATTTCGTAATCCTCCAATGATCGCGAGACTCCAGAGTCTAAGGCCCACAACCGATTGCAGGAATCAATCCTGAGGCGGTAAACAGACACCAGGCCAAGGTCGCTGCAATTATAGGTTCCGCGAGATACGGTGTGGAAAGCCCAGTTCGGATATGCCTGCCAAAAAACCATTTTAAGAAAAAACTTGAAATCATATCGAATATAAATGATTGGAAAAATGTTGGAACTTGCTTGTAAGACTGGTGAGTCACCCTGTGGATTCCGTGACATGACGCTTAAGGTGGCCGGTACTCCTGAGAAAAGTCTCGGAGTGCCTAAGAAGATCCGATCATATCCAATGGCAATTCCCGTCGCGACCACATTCTCTGGATTGTAGTAATTTAGATCGTTAACGGGTGCGTCCCATTCAAAGTTGTACGTGAGAAGGTTCCACTGTTTTACCGGTTCCAGAGGGCCATTCGACGTGGAAGCACTAATCCGGCACCAATTCTGCACCACCACAAGAAATCCAAAAATCACGGCTGACCACAATTGCATGATCACTTCTTGATATATTTGCTTCTGGAAATAAAAAAAAAAATAAAAAAGTTGATGAGATTTCAAAATCAATATCAATACAGATGCCGTTAGCATTGATTGGTAACGATCATCAACAAAAAATTAACGAAATGCAGAACCCCAAAGACGCTGCACGACACCATATTTGTTACGGTTGCAATCGCAGCCAACTTCGGTGGCTAAAATCTGGCTACCTTAACGACTATCATGGCTACTAGCGGCTAGCGGTTACTAGACATAATACAGATTATAATTGCAATCTTCAATGGCGCTCGATGGTAAATATTATACCACAGACAGTTTTACTTTCGTGACTTCTGCGGTTTTTCTTTTATGTTTACTTATCCGCATTACATTAAGTGCATATTTTGCACTTTGAAAAGCAAAAAAACAACGCGTAAAATGGCGGAAGTTTAATGTTCGGAAAGAAAAATACACATTTCTTTTATCATAAATTACTTTTATTGTTTTGAGATCAATTTGATTTTTTATTTGAAAAGACATTACGCACTTTACGCTTTACGAGTAGCTCTGATTACGACGGAATTTGATAGAATTTTGTAATTTAACGACATTTTGATAGACCCCCGCCATTGTGGTGTGCAACGGATGTTTAAATTTTTTTTCTGAATCGTTGATCAGCACCCAAAATACGACCTTGCCATGTTACACAATGAAATTCTATTGTAAAATTACACGACTATTGTGGCTTTTTGAGAAAATACCAAAAATCATTCGATTTCAAAAGTTAATTAAATTCAAAAAGTACATCTCACGCACTTGACGATGATTCTTGAAAAAAATTTGATTTTTCAATAGGAAAAAAATTTCAAAATAAATCTAATTGTCTGGAATCAAATGTTGTCTGTCAAAATCTCTACTTTAAAATCAACCTACCGAAACTTTTTCTAACCACATAATTTTATGTATAACAAAGCATAAATGAACGTAATGCGTACAATTAAAATTGCGAACGCATCGTTTTCGAAATTAAAAATTATACAATTTTTATTGTACACATTGGTTACAGTCTTTTAATTGCTACCATTTTATAATCAAGGTTATCAATTAATCTATCAAGATTTTGGGCGCTAATCCATAAATTTTTTTATACAAAGTTAATTAAAGATGTTTTTCCGCAATTTTTCCATCAAACAAGTTGGGAGTAATGAAATAATCAACCTTATGTGGTGCAAACATGACAAAGTTTGAAGTCAAGGACTTAAGATTTATAGAAAGTCATCTTCTAATTGTGTTTATTGTTAACCATTAACTATGCGGAATAAATGATCTCATTTGCACGTTTGTTGTGTATAGGAAAATGATTTAATTATAGTTTTTTTTTTAGCGATCAGAGTCCAAAAAAAATGATTTAAAAACTGGTCGCAATTTTTGTTAACTGAATATGTTTTTTTTATGTTCGACTTTAGACGCGACGCAACGAGCGAGGCTTCCACTGTAATTTCACATTTATTCGAGGAATATAAAAAAGCAATAAGCAATGTAAAGCACCAATAGTTTTCTCCAAATGCAAGGGGGGTGGGTGGGGCATGGAACGGGTAAAAACAGAAATGCAAAACAAATGTTTTTTGAGTGTAGTTAGGTTTTAGTTCCAAGGAGGACTAAATTTCTATTTTTTTGGTTTTTGGTTCCTAGAATGTGAAAATCTGGTTTTGGTTTCTAAAGACCCGTTTATACTTTTGTTAAATTTCTCCGCCAATTTTATTCAAAATTTATTCCGCGAATTTTGGCAATCTCTCGCAGAAAAATTTCACTCAGCAAAAGTTGTCAAAATTTGAAATTTGAATTTTTCCGACGGTTTTATATTAAATGATTCGGGTTCGGGCATCTTTGTAGGAATAAACACCCCTATTGCGAGTGAAGTGTCGTTTTCGACAAGAAAACGACACGACACTCGCAATCGATGTGAAATTTCTGAATTTTATGTCGTACTGTAAACGGTTGTGCAACATGAATTTAGTGTCGTGGAATTAAATTCGCGGAATAAATTGTCAAATGTAAATGATCCCTAAAATTTCCAAGTTTTAGTTCTGGAGTAGTATTCCGTAACTTGATTCAAACGTTTGTTTCGAGTTAGAAAAAAAGTGGTATTTGCTATCTCGGTTTCTCTCTGTCATTTATTTCGGTCAAAACAGAGACAGCGAATACTTCTTGTTCTTCTAACTCGAAACGAACGCTAGAAACAAGTTACGGAATATCACTCTTGGTTTTGGCTTTGGTACCTAAAATTTGAAAAAATTTGGTACCGGTTTTGGTTCTGGTTCCAAAAATTTTGTTTTGGGGTGGAAGATTTTTTTAAAAAATTGGTCTACAGTGTTATTATTTTACAGTGGAACGTTGATAATTCGATCCCCGATAACTCGAAAGTTTTTCTGGCCCCGACAGCGTCAGCCTCGATTTATCGACTGTTAATCAAATTAAATTCCATTGAATTTTTCTTAAGTCTGTACATATTTCAATGACTGCTTTTTTGTTTTCAGATTAAGCAAACAGATTATCACACTAGGAATTGTTATTACAAGGAAACAATAAGGTAGTCTAATTTATATCAACATTTTATGTTCACATTCAAAACAAACAAAATTTTCCCTAAAAGCAAAAGTCCATTTATGAGTATCACCTTTAAAATCCAATGACTTCAAATTCAACGATCGATTTTTTTACGTAATCAAATGAACATGTTTTAGGTAACTGGCTGACATTTCAATACAGGAAAAAAACGAGTAAATAAAAACAATCTCTCACGCCAGCCGCCTGATACGATCACCTCAAACGATCACCTCAAAGGTAAAATGCAAGAAACCGCGATCGCTTCATATGGTGAGGATTTATTACAAAAATCGATCACAAGAAAATAAAATAATATCGAAATGATTTGATCGCTAAAAATGCATATTTAGATCACTGGGGCAATTGTAACAGAAATCAAAACATTTTATACCACCCTAAGTGACTGAAACCGAAATAAAGCGGCGGTAGTTACTTTAAGATTAATAATTTTCTTTATATTCTTTACATTATATTTACATATACTTACATTCTATTCATTAGAGATCACAATTGAGGCGTTAAAAGCAAGAGTGGACCAAGCCACATAATCGAGTTTTTGAAGCTTTTCCACTTTTGTACTATTATTGACTGTAAATTTTTGGAAAAAAAAATTACTGCGGACTTTATTACTCAATGTTGAAATGTTCTTTTGTGCATCCAAACATTTTTATCTAAAAACTCACTCGCAATAGTGATTCTAACACAAAAAAATTCACGATTTCGACATGTGGGTTGGTCCACTCTAGCTTTTAACGCCTCAATTGAATTTTGTAAAAGTTTCTCTAATATGTTAAAATTATGCTAAAAAATCGTTTTAGCCTACATATTAACCTTTAAACTACCAGCATTTTTTTCATTAAAATCACAGGTTTTTGTTTTGAATATCTATTAGTACCAGGAAGACCGAGCCATGCTCGGCGACCTCAAAATTCTACTTTTGCTGATCACATTATCTTTACAGAGCTTTTCCAGAGTTTTTAAATTCCCGACCTAGAAAGTTAGAACTAAAACTAACGCGCGATAACAAAATTTCATAGAAATCGGTTGAGTGGTTATTGAGTAATCGCTGTCACCGATTTTTGAAACGTTTTGAGACACCAGGTGAGGGTTATCGAGGGGATGGAAAAGTCAGGTTTGTATTGGAAAAATCGAAAGCCCTTAGCCCCCTTAGTAATACTGTAAAGTTTCATTAAGATCGGACCACCCAATTCGAAGGTACCAGGCGAGAGTTATCGAGGGGAGGCAAAAGTCAGGTTTGTATTGCAAAAATTGAAAGCCCTTAGCCCCCTTACTGTAAAGTTTCATTAAGGTCGGCCCACCCAATTCGAAGATACCAGGCAAGGGGTATCGAGGGGAATTTTCTCAGAGGTGAGACCTATCTAGATCGATTCCTTGTCCCCGAAAATCTCAAATTCCCAAATTTCGTGAAAATCGTTAGGCCGCACTCAGAAAAATGGAGGCTAACTCGACGACCTACATACGGCGTAATTGGCCTCGGGCAGGCACGCGTTCGCCTGCATGTGGGCAAGTAAAACTGAGTTGACCTGTGGTCGGAGAAATTCTGAAATTAAACCACCAGCAGGTGAAGTAGGGCATTGGGAGCTGCACGAGTTGACCTTAGATAGGTTAACTCTGACCGCTAACTGGCTTACATACACCTCTGTAAGGTCAGAGTTAACCTGACAAAAAGTTGACCTGGACATTTTTCTGAGTGCGGTTTTCGAGATCGTTTTTGCAGACAGACAGACATTCCTCGTATTATATTATAGGATATATTTGGAACTATAATTTGGTCAAAAACCCCGAGTAGATCAAAACCTAGGAAAACAAAATTCAGTTGATTATAAATTAGATAGCCTAGAGTAGGGCGGTCCGTGCTTTATTTCTTCGGGAATAGTTTTCAAAAATTAACAAAAATACAATAAATTCCAAAATACGGATTCGGATTCACTTTAGCCCCTCCCCTTTGCTAGTTTTAAATGTAGTCCATCAAAAGATCCATCAAAATCGGTGCCAAAATACGGTTCAAGCGAACAGACAGACAGACAAACACATAAGCCTATTATATAATATATTATGCAGTTATGTAAATTTTTAATATAGAAAATCCTATAGAAAATGTCACGTTAATTTTACGTATTTCGAACCATTCTGAGAAAACTTTAGCACGTTTTTCTTGTATGGGTGTTAAATGCTACCTCAAATCTATCCTCTCCTGTAAACGTGTGGCGCATTTAATGGACAGCCGCCAAATTGTTTTAATAATATCAAGAAACGAAACTAAATTTGAAAATTAAAATTCAATTTCAAATTGAAACTAAAACTATTAATTAAATTTTAATTTCATTTTAATTTAAAAATTTCAGTCAGAACATAACTTACGATATGAATTAGGAATAATGTAAGTTAACACCTATTTTACCCGCCGCTGCACGCAATTATCATTTATTTGCATCTTAATTAAAAAACATAATGCCGTTCACGCTTTACTAATATAAAACTTTGATCAATGTTTGACAGTAATTGATTATGTTCATGTAATCGACAAAATGAGCAGCCAATAATAATTTTATGTGGAGCATAAAAACATTGATTAAACATTTTCTTACCTACTAATTCAATTTATGATTATGTATGGGCAATAGCGATAAAAAGTATGGATAAAACGAAAGATGCACTTGTACTATTTTCCTAGTAAACTGGATATCTGTGTGGTATTTTAATTATACTGACTGACGGTGAAAATCGTCTTCTTCTCAAAAACCGGCTTTAAAATTGCGTAATTTTTCTTAGTTTTCAAAAAAAAAATGATATTCGATATAAGATGATATAAAATTTTCAAGAGTCGTTGGACTAGTTGAGAAATGTGACTTGAATCTTCTCTTGTAAATTTCTCGCTGCAAGTTCACAATTAATGTTGTGCAAGGTAAAAAAACAAAATACCACCATTTGTGGAAAAATCATCTTATGGTATTTTAGGTCCAAGTAAATGATGAAAGTTGTACGTTCAATGGGCAACTCAAGTTGGAAACTTTCAGGCATTTTTGTATCAACATGTATTGGCTTAAAAATAACTCGTATTCACTTTTTTTCTATTTTAATGACATGAAATAAATTGCTAAGCGATTTGCGACTACCCTCATCATAGGAAACGAGTTTTCTCTCTGTAGTTCATTGTGTAATAATTATTTGGTTTGAAATTGTCATAATTGATCAATCAATAAAGGGTTAATTGATTTGTTTCACAATCAACAACAGGTGCTGCACAGTAGCTTATGCTTAAATAAGTAATAAAATCGTTAAAAAACACGTGTTTAAATACAAATTTAAAAAAAAAACACATTGGGCATGAAAGCAGACGTCTAATTACATAAATGATCTAATAAATGTTAGAAAATATATAAGAACTAATATATATTCCTTTCTATATTCTAAAGACTCCCAACCTGTATCCTCTTCCGACCCCCTTTTTTAATATCTAGAGTTATAAAACCACACTCAGAAAAATGTTCAGGTCAACTTTTTGTCAGGTTAACTCTGACCTTACAGAGGTTTCTGTAAGCCAGCTAGCGGTTAGAGTTAACCTATCTAAGGTCAACTCGTGCAGCTCCCAATGCCCTACTTCACCTGCTGGTGGCTTAATTTCAGAATTTCTCCGACCACAGGTCAACTCAGTTTTACTTGCCCACATGCAGGCGAACGCGCGCCTGCCCGAGGCCAATTACGCCGTATGTAGGTCGTCGAGTTAGCCTCCATTTTTCTGAGTGCATCCGCGAGAACTATTTCGAATTTTGATCGTAAGTTTATATAGTTATTCTAATACTGTTTAATAGAAATGCGCCACAGCCAAAAATTTTGCACATTCAAAGTGAAATATACTACAGATTTTTTTTTGTTGACCAAGTTAAGGTTTCTGTCTTAAATGACCCGCGATTCTGTAGTTTTTTAGTAGAAGAAAAAAAAATCCATTTCTCGTAGTTGGCAAAGCTAAGTTCTTGAAAGGACAAAATCGGACCGTCCCTTCCCCCTTCCCCATACAAACGAAACGGTTTTTCACAATTTTCCATTAGAAGCACACTCGAAATAACTCGAGCAAATAATACTCAAAGAAATTACGCAATTGAGTCCACTTGAATAGCATGGTACTCTTTGTAACCAAAAGAGTAAATGCTCGAATATACTCGGTTAATGAAAAACGAAAAATATCGGAATTTGATACGAATAGACATGTGCTTTTTGCTTTGGAAATATTTTCCACAATTTTTCAAAAGAGTTTATTGTACCTACTTTTCAAAATCGCAGTGATTGCATTTTGCCGACCCCGATACCATTGTATTATTATGCATTATTAAAAACTTGTTTGTTTTATCGTTCGATTGGAATAAAAAAACGTTTTTGAATATATTGAATTAATCATGAACCCTTTTACACAATTTAGCATGTAACATTTTTTACGAAATTGGTGTGTTTTGCAAGATTCATCTCCAAAAGACTTCCAGTGTATTTTTTTCGCCTCAAATTTCACAAAACTATACCAAAACTATCCGAAATTCGCTAAACCATCCACGAAGCTTTACCGAAACCAGAAAGGTATCAAAGGCCAACATATTAATTGAAAATAGCGTCGTGCCTCCAACTTGAACAGGTAGCAGATAGCTAGCGTTTTTTTTTTCTGCAACATTGGCTGCTGAATTCATCTTCAGTGGATTCAGTGGGACAATGACGCCGACAATCTGGCTGGTGTTGAAACTGCACATAAAAGGCAAGGTCTGCAGCAATTTGTCTGTAAATCTGCAATAAAAGAGGCGAAAAATAAACAATTTTCACAGTGAATGAAACCAGCAAATGGGTAGCAAATCACGCGTAAAAAAGAAACCTGTCGGTTGTTTTTCTTTAATCGATGCTTTATCGTGGAATGAAAAAGAAAATCGAACGTGCTTATAGCGAACGGACAGCAAATTCTTGACCTTAAACAAAATTTCGTGTTTTCATTATAGCGAATTTAACTGACGTGAGGCAAAACTTGCTCAATGTGATGTTGAATATGACCTCTTCTTTTCATTTCTTGGATTGAATTCCAGCGCTAAGCATTTCCAGTCAATTACGCGATTAAAATCCAAGTTTATTAACTGCGAAGTGCATTTCATCGCCGCTGCAAAAACCTTCAAAACTGAAATGAAAAATCTCGCATTGAACCTTGCGAGATAAATCTTCGTCATTCCATTATGAAATATACTATAGTAATGTCCAAAGGTGGAATTCAGGGTATGGTTTGGGGGAAATGCAATCACGGAATCAAAATAACATTAAACATTGTACGGATATTATTTTATATACTTTTATAACATATATTTTATGCAGATTTTGCTCATTGTTCGGAATATGTCAATTTCGTTTATGTGTTTTTTATTACTGCTCGAGTAAAGTTGATGGCGATTTTTTTCTGAGTATCTCAGAAAAACTCTTAGAAAGTGTCTGCGAATTACCTTAGAAAGTTTTAATCATGTCTGTCTGCTTGATCACTCAATTTACTTCGGTAAATCGAAATTGTTGCGTATGACATAAGGAAAACAGTTTGATCCTACACCAACAATGATTGTCAATCTAATGACAAATTATTCGACATACGAGTAAAACCTGTGCAAAAACTCTTTACACATAATTATCTAATCTGTACTGAATATATATTTTTATAGCACTACCACTTACTTTCTGATTGAAGTAGGTACGATAGAAATTATGTGATATAAGAGTATGTAAATTTTGTTTAGTTATTTTTTTTTTTGGCTAAATGTTTATAGAAGGTAGTAAGATTTTTCAGTTAATTCGAAAATATGGAGGAAAATTCAGTTATTTCGGAAACTCGGAGTGTCCAATAGATTAAAATGTGTTTTTGGGCTATTCTATAAAACATGCCACTTTTTAAATATCCTCGGCTATAGAGGGAAAGTATTGTATTTAACCATATTTAACAAACAGACTGAGTCGAGAACGGAGGCAGATAGAAAATTCCTGATCAGTACAATATCCGTTTCAGGCAAAATTATGAGGATGCCCTTGCATCTGTCTGTCGGTCTGTCCGTTTTACGTATCTTTTAGCTTTTATTTAATTGAAATCCGAGAACCGTTTTGTAAGTTTCATCAAAGATCTGAGAGTTACACCTTCGGAGGTTTACTTGTAAGAAGTTAAATTTATTATAAATATAGTCGATTTGACGATTAGCTTTTCTTATGTTTTATTTTTTTCGCTGTCCTGATTTCGCACGAAAAATGCAAATCTTATCAGTGTTGTAAGCATCGGCCGACGCAATAAAATGAATAACAAAAATTCATAACAACAACATTTGCCAATTTTATCAACAAATTCGTATTTTTGTCACATTAAGACATCATTTCTATAACATAAAGTTACAAAATACCTAAAATTAAGTTCAAAACATTCACTTGCCAAGATTTTTTTTTTGTTGACCATATATAAATTTTGTTTTTCATCCAATAAAGGAAGTTTCGTTTAAAGATTTGACGAACTGATCAGCACTGCCAATTTTGATTGGGATCCGCGTGAATAGAAACTCAAATGAGATAATTGCCTATTTTGAATTTCGCGGCAAATATCCGTTAACGGGACGCGGGGAATCCCCGCAGCCAAAATCGATGATTTAATATATCTTCATTCGAAACTATGCTGTAATCAAGAGACTATGAAATGGCGAAAGGTGTACTGTGAGATCACCAAACAAGATTTGACATCAATGGGAATTGAGAAAGAGAAAAGAAAGCATAAAAATTATGCGATGGTAAAAAAAAACAATGAACCATTAGTACTAGACTCAGTTCCAGACACATAATAAGCGGTTTAGATTCGAATCGAATTACATAAGATTCATCAATCTGAATGTGATGCGTTTCAGATGAAGAGGGAATTAATGTCGATTGAAAACTGGATCTTAATCTTAAGTCGAGTGGACTACTGGGGAAAAAAATTGAAACCAATTCGCACAAGAGCGCTGGAGTGTACATATAAGACCTGCATCAACAAATTACAAAAACAGAATGTGGTTGTAAGAAAAAGTAGCGCCAAACATTCACGCTGCCACTTCAATTGTTGACTGTAATGCTGGCTTGTAATTTGACAGGCCGTCCAGTCAAAATGATTGGTGGAGAATGCTATTAGCACCCGCAAACACTTCAATTTTCAATTATTCGCGGTTAGATTTTGAAAGTGATATACTTAGGGCAAATGGCGTGCTGTTTACACGGAAAAAAAATTTGAAGTTCCAAATTAGACACAAATGTAGAGCTATATTTTTTTACACTAATCTATGCGATTTTTTTTCAAGCGAGACATAAAATATTTTTGATGTATCAACAAACTGCTAGACATACCTCCAATAGGATATTTTCATTCTGTATTTCTAACACAGATCTAAATTGTTTCGATTTTTTTTAAAGAAAAATACACAAGAGGCAGTAACTTTTGAGGAAACTGCGCCACAGGCGAAAATTTGTTGGATTTCGAGGTCGTTTTTTTAGTTATTACAAAATTACAACACTAGATTCCATATCTTCGGGACAACATTATATTCCATAATAAAACATGGATAAGTCCGGAACTGTCCCGGCCGTTTCGAGGCACATAGTCATTGCGAACTGATTATTTTATTTCCGTTTCCTTACTGTAATATGCCCCATTCGGAAATGTAAAAATATGAGATGTGAACTTTTTATGCGTAATTTAGAAATAATCAAATTTGACAGAAAATGTTTCATTGTTAGATATATTTGGTAGAAAACAAAATCTCTACAAATTGTTCTTATCCTGAAACAAGGAAATTTTTTAAATACAATTTGTGTGTTCTTTTGGAATAATTTTCTCTCAGTGTACTTACGACATGTCAATTTAACAAATGCTGTAGCAAAATTACTGCGAAACAATTTTTAGTGAAGGTAAATTGTCTCAAATTAAACTTTTTATCAAAATAATTGTTTATTTTCGATGGAAGAGTAAAAAGAAGGCTGGTAAATGATATTAGAATTGAAAATATAATTCTAATAATAGAAAATTCGATAATTCAAGCCAAAAACTATTAAAAATATTATCACAAATCCACCATCAGTTTAATTAATTTTCAAATTATCGTAGAAAGTAACCCGAACTTAAGGTTTAACTTTCACGATATCTGATAGATACTTAGATTAGCAGGGCATTAATTAAGACTCATCTATTCTAGGGCAAAAATCAATCAGAAAACTTGATGAGAAATTAAGATAAACTGTATTGATCGAAAATAAAACTGATAAAATGATAACTCTAAACGGAAATAACCTTTCCTTCATTGATGATGGTGGAAATCCAACGATCGGTGAAGGTTTCATTTAATTTTCAATCAAAACAAGCATAATCGTATCTTTAAATTATCTTCTTTTTCACGTAATAATTTAATGTCGGGTTACATCATCATCAAGACGTTAACGAGTTTTTCAAGATAGGTTTATTATAGTAAGGATCAATCACGCCATATAAATATTTCTTGTATTTTTTTAAATTCATTCTGAAATACCTATACTCGTAATAACAATAAACAGAGAGGTCAAAAAACTTAATAATTGATTGTTTATCTTGGAAATTATAGAAAAATACGTTTTTAATGTTTTTCTGTGTTTAAATTGGTTTTCGGCATGTCAACGTTTAAATTTAAAACTTTTTTTCGGAAGGTCCTGTGACGGAAGGTCCTGTGTTGATACCAAAAATATAATTTTTTACTTTTTTCTCGAGAAAATTTGCAGAGCGGGTTTTTGGATCGCGGATTTGAAACCTCGGGAAAGGCACTGAATCTACTGTTTTCCTTAAAAGTTCGGCAAAAGGAAGATTATGAGGTTCCTGAGCACGACCTGGAGTGGTATTCCGTAACTTGTTTCAAGCGTTTTTTTCGAGTTAGAAGAACAAGTGATATTTCCTATCTCTGTTTCGCCCTGTCCTTTATTTTGGTCGAAACAGAGACAGAGGGTACTACTTGTTCTTCTAACTCGAAACAAACGCTTGAAACAAGTTATGGAATACCACTCCTGGTTTTCCTAGAAAATGTATAATTGAAACATTAAAATAGTTTGACCAACATTCAAAAAATGAATAGTTGAATATACAAATTGATTTTTTATTGGTCTCTGTTAATTTTCCTTCAAAACACTGAAATATAACCCAGAACGCATGCATTTTCCATACATATGACACGCGTTTGTAACACACAAAGTTAATTTAATAAAGTTTTCTTGTTTTACTACCAGATTTCATCGAAATCAGAATTACAAAATAATAATTCTTTCTTCACTACACTAGGTTTAGTAGGATGTGAAGAAAAAAATGGACATCGTTGAAATATTGCAAAAAAGTCTTTGTAAAATCAATTTACCCAATCGTATAATTAAACTACTTCAATGTTATTAATTTACCGTAATTTAAAACACCAAAGTAAGTTAGAAATCTAGCTTTATGTGTGAAACATCGTAACAAATTAGTGATGAGAATTATTACCTGCTGGTTGCGAAGGTAGTAAAGAAATCCAACAGTGAAGTAATTCCCACGCCAATTATGTGAATTTAAGACAGATGAAGAAGATTCATGGTAATGAATGTAGGATTAAGCTTAGTATTCTGTATAGAAAATACGTTACACTTTTAGCGGGCGGAAAAGTATGTGTGTCGGACGGGAAGGGTTCGAAAGCCTAAAATTATCGTGAGGCATTTTATGATCAATTCCTCAGTAAAAATTTTATAGTCTACATCAGCGTTTTCCAAACTGGGAGGCGTGGACTAGTCTAAGGGGCGGCGCGAATATTAGCCGGTATTGACAAAAAAAAGTGCACGTGCAGCTAAAACAATACGTAACATATAGGTACATATTAACTACTATGCTGCTGATGCTACCCTTACCCCGTAGCAAACATAACGGTTCAAATATTTTTAAGGGAGCCGTGGTAAAATAAAGTTTGGAAACCACTGACCTACATGGTGAAACAATGTATAGATTGGGTGACAATATTTATTTTTAGTCAATCCGGGACATGATTAATGATTGTCCAATTACATCGTTATATAAATTAAGAAGCAAAAGCTTCCATTCTTCTAGAAAACAAAACCGTCGCAATCAGAATTTTTTAATCATAATTCGGAACAATAATTGAAATGAAGAGCTACATAGTCCCAAGCAGAACAAAAATCAGTTTTACGTTGTAAAAGCGTAATGTCGGTCGGTGGAGATGATAATTTGAGAACGAATTAATCTAGAGACTTGAAATTTGGCATAGCTGTTTTTTGTCTACGAAAAGAGGTCGAGATCTTTAACGGATAAACACGGACCACGCCTTTCCCTCCTATACCTTGTTTTTTTGAGATTTTCTCGAAAACGGTGGGTCGAAAACGGTGCGTTTAAATTTACAAAGGCAATCATACGATTGATTGCCAATCATACTTATGCTTTCTTATATCAACATTTGGCTCACAATTTTTATCGTTTAAATTGATTTGCGCTTTTATTTGAATCTGAATATGTTTATACATCTGCAAGGGTTTTCTTCAACGCGTTTCAAATGTCAATCGTGACATAATCTCACATTAGTCGCAAGACCAAATTCAATATTTCTTACAAAATTACATAATTTTAATATTATACGAAAAATACGCCAAAAACTCTCTGAATAACCAAAGATAATTATCGCGTGTTAATGCATTTCAATTTACACACCACCAAATTGCTGTTTGACCAATTCAGGTCTTCATTGAGTCTCGTTCGTATTAAAGTCGCAGTTTCATATTTTCGTTAAATGATTTACGGAATTATTATTGCGAATTTGAAAGTATTTTCAATTAATATTAAATATTTTTCATACCCTGTTTGATAAGATGATGTTTTCAATCACAGGTTTGGTTAAACATGAGTTTCAACTGACAAAAAACCATGGCAAAGAGCCCGAAGAGGTTAGGGGTAAGCCGTAATCCATAAAGCAGTCATCCATATATCCCAAATCTCTGGATCAAGATACCTAAAATTTTGACAGTATGTTCCAAGATGGAGGCACCCACTAGGGTGGGGTTTTGCGAAATTCCACCCCTTAAATAGTGAACGAGGTATGGACAAGCGATTTGTTCTTTTAGCGAGGGCGTACACGGAGCAACTTTCGGTCATCAGCATGCCGCAACTTTACCAAATTGTAGGAAAGAAACGAGTGCGGCAAGAGAAGAAAAGTCGCCACTCGAAAAGTGTTCTTCTCGTCTTCTTTTACGCACACAAACGAAGTCGCTCGTGTAGCACGTCAGCATGCATGTGTGCGTAATTTCATTGAGGCAGTCGGTGTTTAGCCATCGACTCGTAAACATATCCCAAATAAACAAAAATTGAATGCAAATAGTGAAATACCAATTGCAGGTATTTTTATTTTTCAGGTAGGTAGGTAAATATCAAATTACCAGTCCTTGTTATTCTATTGTTGGCAGTTTCTATTGTGGCAATTGATGTTGCCTCGGAAATGCAACACATATATGAGAACCACACACACATGAGCGATCGCTTGTTGTAAACAAGTTTTTCCTACTAAAAAGTGAAGAAGCGTGTATGTCGGAAAGGCATTTTGAGGACCAAAAGTTGCCGCGACGAGATGAAGCGTGTGCGTTCGCACTTAGAACGATGATTTTGGCAAAAACTGGGGTGTGGTCTTGCGAAATCCCATTGCGAGACATCCACCGGGGTGGGGTTTTGTGAAGGGGTAAACGAAAATTGGCATTACAGAGTTTGTAAGGTCCCCGATCACCTTAAAATTTTGAAATTCCAAATTTTTTGAATGAAAGTTATATTTGGATTTTTATGGTATTTCTAAGACTCACACAAAAAACTTTAACGACAACCTAGTCTTAAATAAAATGCCAAAACCGACCACTTGATGAGGCAACAGAGAAATTTGACAATTTTCAATTCAAAAAAAATTCGAAGTGGATCGAAATGGTACAGAGTTTTCGTGAAATGTTTTCAATTTGAGAAATTTGTAAATTTTGAAGCAAGTGAAAAAGTTAATTTGTGCTCTTTTTGTGTAAAAAATTCTATTGTAAAAGAGTGGTAATGCCAAAATGTTTACGATTGCATGCATAAATTTTAATACAACAAAATCATTCTTAACTCACAAAACTCAGAATTGCTAATTCTGTACAAGTTAAGATCACAGATAGTTTAAACATTTGTCATCAGAATTTTATCATTAAAAATAAAAGAGTCTGTAAAACATGGTTTTAGCATTTAGGGTGGTATAAAAATATACATTTGACCCAAGAAAACGGAAAATGTTACTTGCGATTTCCTCAAAAATATTGAAGCTCCTCAAATACTCACATTTTTTCACCGTACATCAAAATATTTAAATGAAAAATTCCACAAATATCTTAAATTGTACTCCATAAAATATATGACAATTGCCTCTTTAGAAATTTTATATCCATCCACATTTTTCGTATACCAATCGAGTGAAAGTGAAATCTGTACACTACCCAAAAAGATGCAATCGTCAATTATACCTTCAAGTATATCCGACCAATTGACTGAATTAACAATTAGCTATAAAACTTTTCAAGCAAACAATTGGATATCTGTGACAGTTTAATTGATCAATTTCAAACTCTAAGCTTATTTATTATACAGATTTATTGTCAGATACGCACATTTATCACATTTCTCTATTAAATTACGTTTCCGAAAAGAAGAAGAAGAAGAAAAACCACTGAAAATGACTCTTTTAGCAGCAATTACAAATTTTTAACGTCACTCTTGTGATTTTTCCGTCTATTATACCATTCAAGAAATATTTCTTACAATTGTTTAGTCAAATATTTATATTTGTGCGCATTTTGTGCAACGTTACGGAACATTGAAGGCGAAGGCAAGCCGAGAATGTGAATAAAATACCGGCAAAATGAATTCATTCTTAAAAAAGCCCAAAACGATTTAATAAAAATTCGCTTTAATCTATTTGTATAGATGCAAAAAGAATGCAAGAATAATGAAAATGTCAAAATCAGAGTCACAATCGTCGAAGCACAACCGTCAAAACTCGATTATTGCACAGAAATGAGCGGCGTTACTACAAAATGCGAGCCAACGATTGCGAACTGATCTTGGATATCAGTTTCAGACGTTTTATGCAAATTTCCATGGAACTCTAATGAAATTGTTTCAATGGAAAACTATAAGTTTACCAGATCTTTAGGGACATACAATGTATCCGATCTTGTTTTCATCTACAATATAAATGTGAGATTTTTTTTGCAATTTCCACGCGTCTTGAGGTACAAAACCTGAAACGACAAATGCCTAGTATCGCAGAGAACTGCAATATGGGTTGCAATATTTGCAAGGTGTTGAAATTTGCCTGAAACCCTAAACAAAACAAAACTCATATTCGTTTTGTAAAATGGCGAGAAATGTTATGTAAATTTGCTCGATTTTCGTTGTTTTTTACAAGGTCGATATGCATTCGTTATGTAAATTGAGTGCAAATGCAATGAAATGTGGAGTTCGATGCTATTCAACATTTAAGCATACATGAAAAGGGAAACTGCAGTATAAAACAGTGTCCCAACAAAATTCTAATCCATCGATCTGGAAAATTGGATATAGAAATGCATATGTTTTACATTATGTAAGTTATATGAATGACTAAACGAATAGTTTTACCTATACCTATTTTTGTAATTTTTTGTTACCTAAATTTATTCATAATAAAAATCGTTTCGGTATGCTTCGGTATCACTTTTAACCTTGCACCTAAATTTTTATTTCGTTGTTTACTAAAAGAAATGTTGTAATTATTTGAGATGCGTTGGATTTTATACCATTTTCAGTTTTTTTTTAAAGTGACCCAAATTTTAAAAAATTCAAATTTAATTATTTTTTTCAAAGGAAAACATTTAATTTGCTGCAAAAAAAAACACATGAACCATACCAAAATTTCAAGATTCCTCATTGGAACTGAATCAAAACTTAGGTCCCGTTTACACTTGCGATTTTTTCTTGAATTTATCTGTGAATCTTATTCAGAATTTATTCCGCGAATTTCATACATTTATCGCAGAATAAAAAGGACACATTAGTATAACTAGGGTGAACATTAGGGCTTCTCAAACGGGATCCCGGGATCCCGTTTTCCTGGGATCCCGGGGGTAAAATATAATCCCGTTATCCCGGGATTTCAATTAAATTTCCCGGGAATCCCGCTATTTCTTATTATTATACCCGTATGGTGAAACCAAAGGGTATATTAACTTTGCCTTACCGTTTGTAACGCCAAGATTGTAACGCCAAGAAAATATAAAAATATTTAATTTCTGCATGTCCGTCCGTCTGTCTGTCTGTCCGTCCGTCCGTCTGTCTGTCTGTCTGTGGCGCGGATTGCGGGCGCATACGGGTCTCCAATGATTGCCAGATTGGCAATTATAGCTTTTGTTATGTTTTTTTGTATTATTTTGATTTTACACATTTTTCTCCCATCTAATTGGATAAATTCTTGCTTGTTAGCGAATCCCGGGATTTCCCGGGATCCCGGGATTTTGAATATTTTTGTCCCGGAATCTCGGGATTTCAATTTCTACGGGAAATGAGAAGCCCTAGTGAACATACGTCCTTAAACGGCGCCCCTGAAATCAAACTTCTGCACTCAGAAAAATGGATGCTAACTCGACGACCTACATACGGCGTAATTGGCCTCGGGCAGGCGCGCGTTCGCCTGCATGTGGGCAAGTAAAACTGAGTTGACCTGTGGTCGGAGAAATTCTGAAATTAAGCCACCGGCAGGTGAAGTAGGGCATTGGGAGCTGCACGAGTTGACCTTAGATAGGTTAACTCTGACCGCTAGCTGGCTTACAGACACCTCTGTAAGGTCAGAGTTAACCTGACAAAAAGTTGACCTGGACATTTTTCTGAGTGTGCCCCGTATTATCCAATCTAGTATTGTAATTGATCCCTTAATTTGACCTTGAAACCCAAAAATTTTCGCCTTCGGCACAGTTTCCTTAAATATTTATGAAAATTTGAAAATAATAATAAAAACCCCTTTATTCCAAGTGAAATCAAAAAACTTTTTTAGCATGGAATTTGTTAGTATAATAGAAATTAAACAGAAAACCTGGTGACCAAATATCTCTTGCTGAATAACGATATGGTTCGCACAAAGTGTTTTTAAAGAATATTTCATTTATGAATTAGTAAACCATTAGTCAAATTTTAGGCGGACTTTTCAAATTCACATACAATGCAATTGACTACATTTTGAACTTTTCTTTGAATTTTATTCATCAACACTTTTGATAAAAATCTAAAGCAAACGCCTACACATGTTGTAAATAACAGCACAAGGCTGTAAAATTTGAATTCAAACAAAAATCTTGCCGAAAAAAATATGAAATGAATAAATTAAAGCACTTGAACATAATAATTACCCCATGATCATTAAATTTCAACACAGCTCATTAAGATTATTTATGAATATTGAAATTCCTCCTGCGTGACCTTGAGACTGAACACAATCACCATAAAATCAACATGATCAAAATAAGTGCAAAGTCACCTAACCTCAAAAACTGGTCGACATTTGAAAATTAAAAGACTTGACAATTGATTTTATAGAATTCAGAGGTTCGAATTTTTTGCAGTGAGAATAAAAAATGGTTATCGACATAATGACCGTTTACTAACAACAAACTCTCACACACACAAATTTTGGCCCGCGGTCTAAGCCGCCTGTACCTGGAGTTTAGGTGTAAAAAGTGCAGAAAAAAATTCCAGCCCACTGTGATTTGAAATGGTCAAAAAAAAAAGTTTTGAATTTCGTCCAGCTAAGCGGAACAAGATCAATCAAACGATCAATTGATCGCAGTAAACAACATCAAGCAAAAAATTACCGAAAAGTAAAGAATTACGAGTAGGTACACGAATTTTTAATTGGGAATTGGTATGCTGCAAAATATGCTCCAATGTTACCTGCAATTGCAGAGTGTAAAATATAGAGCGTCGCATACCAACCAACAACAGCATACCAGCAAATGGACTATTGACGTAAAAGGGTGTGTTTTTATCCGAAGTGAGATTAACGTAGTTTTGTTTTTATGCAAAAGAAAAATTTTAATTTATGCTACAATAACTCCCTCGTTGTTTATTAAATAAAACACCAAGAATGAAAAATACAAAACGTGTTTTTTAAGGCTCATTCAGATGCGGAAGGAGTCAGATATCGAACCCCCCTTAATTTTGTTAAACATATTTCCAAATATTGTTTTTTTCTTTTTCTGACATTACTCTGTTCGGTAAAAGTTGTTTCTACGGGTTCACTGTGGCAAGTTTAGTTCGAATTTCCCTTTTTCGAATTCCGGAGGTTCTGCAGTCGTTAAAATTTAATCCAAGTTTGAACACTTTCCAAAGTACCTTTCTTTCTCAAAAAAGGAGTTGTCTTATGCTGAATAATCCTTTATCAAAAATATCTGCAAAACCATCAAATCACAAGCACAGAACTTAACTGAATTGAACTTTTTTTTCTGAGAATTACATAAATGTTAAATTGATTTTTATTTCACTATCATAAAATCGCAAAAGAAAAAGTAAACGCAATTTTGGTCACCGTATACAAGGTCAACGAAGCATAAGAAAATCACCAGCAATCAGTTGAATTAACGTAAATTTCCCACAACCGACGAAAAAACGCGAATTTGTTAACGAACCGAACCGCTCCAAATTCACAAAACGACTGTTTCATTAAAGTGAACGCTACATACCTTTATAGATACACCTGGTGGGATTAAAATTGAGTGCAGACAGAAGACTTGCAGAGGATTGGACCTGGACTGCGACCCAAAGCATCTGGTCTGAGGCGGATGGAAGTATGGAGCTAATTTAGACGGTCGGGGGCAGCGTTGGTGCAGAATGCAGATTGGTAACCCGGAGATATTCGGACTGGCAGCAAAATTTCTGTCTCCAAAGTCAATCGATTTAGGTAAAATCTTTAGCTCTACATCCAAGACGTCAATATTACTTGATACCGAAAGATGTTTGGCTTTCATTCGAAGGTTCCTCGCACCCAAACGCATCCGAGTGCACCCAAAAGTGTTCCGTCATAATCGAATCAGAGATATGAATTCCCTCCCGAAGGTCTCCTCTATTGGTCATTCGAAAGCGTCTTTCGAATATAGATTTCAAAACCGATTCAGTTCTTAAGTGGTGTCTTATGATAATTCTCGATTTATTTAACTCGATTTTGTATCTAACTGCACTCCACTCAAGGCAATTTCAATCGTAAGCACAAAAAGGTTTCTCGAAAGCTTACATACTTTAAGAAAATGTTATGTTGCAATGGTTTTTGCTTTGTGCACACCCACCACAATAAAGTACTTAGTTTAACATTATCGAAGAGCTTTCATATTCGTTCTTATAACTTCTTTTCAGTTTTCTGTATAGTGATTTAACCCAATAATTGCTGGCTGAAACATAAGTTCAGCTTGTTTTCTGTCATCTATCATCTATGACTAGTTGAAAAGTTGAAGTTGAAATTGTGTGCAGATTTTTCATAACAATTTCCATTTAGAATTCTCTAATTGAACGTTTTACAGCTCTGTAACAATTCAGTTATTGACGGCTTATTGAAAACCTAAAGCACGATTTTAAAATTATAAGATTCAGAATATTATAGAACACTTAATTTCAGCTATGTTTTATGCATCGTGAAAGGAGGTTTGAAAAAAAAACATAGATTAATCAATCTCTCGGTGAGATGATACCTTGCTTACATAATTAAACCTCCTATGATGACAAATTGGATATTTATAGTAAAAATAATTGAAAACTCGATAACTAATTGAGATAGAAATTTGGCATAGAACCAGTTTTTACCAAACCCCGGCCGAAAATGACATAACTTGAACCAGTCTTTCCTCCCTCACCTATAGAAATCGGAAAAAGTTATGATATCCTCGAAAATGGTTCATTTGTTCAAAAAAAAATTGTTTAGACAAAACGTGTTTAGAACACACATCAAAATTCCATCGAACCACTCCTTCCCCTCAAATTTTCCGGTAAAAATCGCATCTGTGGATTTTTGGGGTGACTGAATCCGATTCTGAAGTCAAAAGTCCTTAAGGATATGTCAAAGGATATATTTTCGAAGACTAAAACGTTTATATAAACGTTGCGAAAGACAGATGTCATTTTGCAGTTCTATTCATACTAATCAAAGCGCTGTGTACCTCTACTGTTGATGGATTGCAACGAAACCTTACAAATGTTGCTGTAGGTGCGCAACAGGAAGGAACAATATTACGAAACCTCAATTGACCAGCATAGTGCCATAGATTTACGCAAAGTTTTATTTTTCTAATATTCAATAAAAAAAGTGAATTAATTTTTACCCACCTCCTAAAAATTGCCCTAAAACAATCAATCAATAATTTCCAGTGATGACAACTCGATGATGTTTCGTTCCTCCTATTTCCTTCTGTTTGACTATTTCTTTAGAATTATTCAATAATAATTGAAAATGAAATCCCATTATCGATGCCCACTTAAAATTAATCAATCTCAAAGTACTAATATTGCATAATTTGCCACCAAAAATCACAGACAATTAAACAAAAGATCCAATTTAAAAAGCCTAGATTAAGTGGAAGTTCTCAGGTTTGCCGCAACAGCAGCATTGAAATCTTTTGTATGACTGATAAAAAAATTGAAAATCATATAAAAAAAAATGAAAGTCTAAGCCTTTGCAGAGCCCATCTTTAGACAATCGACTTTTTTTCAAAAATGAAGACAATAAAAAAACCTGTCGACGTATGAAACAACTAAGACTGCGGATATTTGTTTTTCATACGCCTTTCCTTTTTAATTTCCCTTTGATGAGTCAAAACAAGTCTAAAATAAAATTACAGACTTTTACTTTACGGCTTAAATCTAAATAACATTTTGCCGGATTTATTACTGTAAGCTATGTTTGAAGACGTTTTATTGCGAATAAATTGCTAACTTGTTAAGTAATATTATAGCATGGCAATTAAATTGTAATAACGATCAGTTTTGTGTAAATATTAAGTTTTACTGATGCTGCGAAAAGTTTTTAATCTAAAAAATTATGATTTAATATTTTTATCAATACTTTAAGAAATATTTTTATCGGGAAAATAGAGAGCATTCTTCTTAGTCTTTTAAGAAGAATTTCAAACATTTTTAAATGAATTTCAGCCATTTTAACCCATTTTACGAAAAGAAACATGACAGGAAATACGCTGACGGCAACACAAATGCGTTGCAAATGGTCCGGTAAAATTACAGACCACAAATCTATGACTTCTTGAACAAACCCACCCAACCTGTTAATTGTACTTGAGATCAATTTAATTTCGCGATACTTATGTGAAGCGTAAAGTTTATTAATGAGGTAATCATTTTCGGTCTCCATTATATGATAATTACCCGGCGTATTAATAAAAACCTTTTCAAGTTTCTGAAAAAATTGACTTAAGTAAAACACCTACGAATTCATCAATCAAGTGAATTTTAGATAAAAAAAATTTGGCGTTAGTAGTCCATTAACCGACATTACTAATTCACTTTAAAGCTATTTCAAAATAAATTCATGAAGGTAACCATTGTTATCTAATTCAGTGTTTCTCAACCTTTTCCGCTGACGTGCCCTCTAGCGTACCCCCTTATACCATTGTATACAAAATTTTGGCATAAATTGTATCGCAAAAATATTCTTATAGAAAACTAGCTTGAATACCCGTCGTTGCCGGGTTAAGTTTTTTAATTTTTTTTTTGATGATCTATGTTGGAGCTAAACTTCAGGCCAATCGGCTCGGTAGTTTGCCCGCGAAAGAGTGACTTTAACCCCGCCCCTTACTCCCCCACCTCTCGGGCTACTTTTTAATGGGTCTATGTTGGGGCTGGACCCCCGACGAACATCTATGAAAAAATTTCAGGCCAATCGGTTCAGTAGTTTCCCCGCGAGAGAGTAACATAGCGCAACAACTAAGTTTCGAAATCACTTAACCCCCTCCCCTTACTCCCCCACCCCTCGCGCTACTTTTCCGTATGCCTATGTTGGAACCAGAACTACCAGAAAAAATTACAGTTAGCTTTTAATTTATCGATATTAATTCAAATTTATTTTGTTTACAATGCCTCGCAAAATTTGGTTGTCAGCATTTGTTTTACCCCCTGGAACCAGCTGAAGTACCCCTGGTGGTACATGTACTCCAGGTTGCCAAACACTGATCTAATTGAATATGGGTGGCAAAGAAAACGTCAACTGTAAATTATTACGACCTGTTACGAAAATTTGGCTTTTTGCATTTTTTTTTCTTTAAGTTTTCCTTATAACAACATGTGGACATGTTGTCAAAGCTCCCCCAAGTGATTGATTTTCATTGAAATAAATTGAATAAATCTCGAAAATCAAAAGTTTTTTCTTAGGTCGAATCCATTTAGTTTTTTATAAAATTGAACTACTTTAAATATTGTTTAACTAAACCTATAGTACAGATTCAAATTACGAGTAAAATGGCAAAATCCATTGCATTGTGAGAACGACATTTTGTCGCTGCACAAGGTCTCATACATACAATGTTTGACCCGTTCGACAGACATTTTCCCTTTCATTGCTGTTAACGAAATATCTTAAAAGTCATACAGGCGAACTTTTGCTCGTATATTAAAATTAAAGAAACGAGTTAGACTTGGTTGCACCATTTCTCTGAGCTGCATGTGTAAAATAGACACCGAAGTCACCTGGTCAGAGTAAACGACACCACCAGATAATAACACCAATAAGTATTCGCGACTATAATCGCTTACCTGTCCAACAATTGGTAATTTAGTAGTGGCAGTTAATTTGATTTGCGAGCAATATGCGACCAACAAGGTTGTTTCAATTAAATTGCTTGAAAATAGAAACACTCTTATTGAAATACCCTAAAAAAGAAATGCTCATATGGCGAGTTTCCAATCGGTGATACAATGTATTATTGTTGAATTTAGGGTTAATAAATTAGAAAAAAAACTACTTTGCTGAGAATACTTTGTTGAGCCAGGTTTTTTGTTTTTGTGAATTGACTCCATTTACGCCAATAGCGGTAAGAATTTTATGCCGAAATCCATTTGACAAGTCCTAAGAAGGACCCAGCCCATAATATATTTACAATATGGTACGCCACGATTTTAAGCGGGGTGAGTAAAAAAAATAGGTATCCAATCGGGCAGCCCACAGTGTGATTCGCCTACATTTGGAGAGAATGTAATGTGAAGGTAATCTGCGGAAGCTCACAAAGAAACAATCATGTTTCATAACGGGGATTTCATTGTGAACTGGTCAAAAAATTCTGTCACATGCCATGAATTTCATACGGAAAATAGGTATGAAATATTTCAGACAAAATCAGTGACGTTATAAATAAAAATCCGAATAATTGATTTGGTGAACACCTTTACTTAATTCTATGTTTGGTTTTAAACTTTGCTTAACTGAAGAGTTCGAATCTTTGCTAACTCTTATTCTCTAAAAAACATTTTCTTTTTTGGGGAATTGGATGCTTCTCCCGCTATTTCCCATTTACCTAGCATGAGATTTTTTACTTTGTTTCAGCCACTAACCATGTTGAAATGCCCCAAACTCTGATCAATTATCATTAATATTCATGCATCGTCCGGAGTATGTATACTTATGTATATCTAATGTGTGAATTATAAAGCTAGAAAAATCAAGTTCAAAACATGAACATACATAGAAGAATATTCTTTGTCGAAAAATCTTTGTTGTACGAAATTTCTGTGTAAAAATCACTACGAATTCATACTTTAGCCCTTTGTGGACCAGGAAGTGAACAACAATAAATCAATAACCATGACTTTTTTCATTGAAAATGGTTCCAGAAAGCATTTAAAAAAAAGACATGAAATAATTTTATGGAAGGGTGGTATTTAGGCCTGTCGTATATAGAAGTATATAGAGATATATAGAGTATTGATACTATTGGATACGCAAAAAATATAAAGATTTAAAGTTGGTGGCACTCACAAGTACTGACGGTCAACAAAGGGTTAAAATTTATTTCAAATAAAAAACGACATCTACAAGAATACCACCACATTGTGATTCGCGTAGAAGTTCATTCTGCGCCTAAAAATAAAAATCCACAAAAAAACTTTTCTGAGGAGTTGCTGTTAAATATATGCTATATATTGGAAACTGTAGATGTGCAGCAAGAACGAAAAAATGTTAAAAAACCTTAATTACATATGGTGTTATACTAATATTAATTACGAAGAAAAGTTTGCTGGAAGAGTGACACCTAGAGTATCTGCGATTTAATTTATTTCTTCTGCTTAACAAATTTCTACACCCAACTTTTGCTTACAAGAGTTGAGTTTTTCGTGATTATATATATTTTTTAAGTTTCCGTTACTAATAATTCCATTTTATAATTAAATTATAAAATTACTCAATCAGTATTTTAAAGAGGTATTGTGTTTCAACTAACGATGGTTTCATTAATAAATCGATCATTAATAATAATTAACAAATATTACAAAAATTCGAATAACTATAAATGCAGCTATATTACATTAAGAACAAACTTTTCATTGTCTATACACATCAACATTGATTATAATTTAATTCATGAAATCGAATACATTGTTGAGCTAATGTTAATGATTGACATAAAAATTCCGTTTTGCTACTATGGGTTAGAAGCGGTTTAGTCACCATAAATGAAATAATGTATGAAATATCCTCCTTAAAATATCATGTGGTAAAAAATAAGTGAAGACCACACGAAAATTAACAGTTAATCACAAATATTGTAAATCAGATAATATATCTACCTGTCGAGTCTATAAAATTTATATCAATTAATCAACTTTCTTGGCAGAATTCCAAGCACGAAAATTACATTGTAACAAATATGTAACAAAATAATTTATAATCAATTGCATATTTTTATTATTTCCCAATAAATTACTCGCATTGAACAAAAGTTATGGAATTATTTTGTTTACTTCTTAATAGCATACAATCAAGTCAGCAAAAAAAATCGAATAATTTAGATTCATTTAACAATAGCAAACTTACTATTTTGTTGTAAAATTTACTATTTTGTTGTTAAATGAACTATTTTTGTAATAGAAATTAACTATTTTAATAAAAGTCACGACTGCCGATTATAAAATAGTTACATTTACTATTTTTCTCCGTGTTTATAAGGAGGTGTCCATATTTTAGGGAGAGACGGTCTCCGGTAATGTGACGGCGAACGACACCAACTCCAACAAAAAGGCTTGAAAAGCATGATACAGCAGAGGAGGCGCTGGAAAGGCCGTAATTTATCGTAACGTATTTTATGGACAGTCCCTTAGTGCCTGTTTAGATTAGCCGATCCAGGCGCCAGACCATGAACGAAACTGTCAAAATTACAGGCAAGACGAGGAAGTGGGGGACCCCCCACTTCCTCGTCTTGCCTGTAATTTTGACAGTTTCGTTCATGGCCTGGCGCCTGGATCGGCTAATCTAAACAGCCTCTAACTGGCGAAGTACACGAAGCAACTTTCGGTCATCAGGATGCTGCAGCCTCACCAAATTGTTGGAAAGAAACGAGTGCGGCAAGAGGGGACAAGTCGCCACTCGAAAAGTGTTCTTCACGTCTTCTTTTACGCACACAAACGAAGTCGCTCGTGTAGCACTTCAGCATGCATGTGTGCGTAATTTCATTGAGTCAGTCGGTGCTTAGCCACCGACTGGTAAACATATCCCAAATAAACAAAAACTGAATGCAAATAGTGAAATCCCAATTGCAAGTAGTTTTATTTTTCAGGTAGGTAGGTAAAGAACAAATTACCAGTCCTTATTCTTCTATTGTTGGCAGTTTCTATTGTGGCAATTGATGTTGCCTCGGTGCTAGCTAATAAAGGAATGAGCTGGAAATACAACACATATATGAGAACCACACACACACATGAGCGATCGCTTGTTTCAAAAAGAAGTTTTTCCTACTAAAAAGTGAAGAAGCGTGTACGTCGGAAAGGCATTTTGAGGACCAAAAGTTGCCGCGACGAGAAGAAGCGTGTACGTTCGCACTAAGCCTATTCAACATAAAACTTAGTTTTTATAAAAGTTTTAGAAATACGGGAAAAGGATTCCGAAATAACTTTCTCAACAATTTTTGTTACAATACAATATTTTCACTACTTCGTCCTTGTAAGGATAACTGAAGGTCCTATAAGGATAACGTGATTATCCTTTTTGGAGTTGCTGATCTCGCTTTTATTTGTGATACGAGTACACAGTACCAAAAAATTATCTTTTCCTTTTTAATGCATTTTTTTAAATAAAAGCTTTTTTAAAGAAAAAAAAATATTCTTTTCATATCTTAATGACCACAAAGTGTCTGCGAATTAAACAACTTGTAGTAAATATTAATTTATTTAGGAAAACTAGTGGAGCAGATCATTAAGACAATCAATCAAATCGACATTTACAAATTGCGCCAAGATATTTAATGTTTTATTAAAAGTCACAAGTGTTCACATATTCCTCTACATTTGATCGAACGCATCGTTAAACCCGTCAGGTATTTGGTTGATTAAAAAAAAAACTTAACTGCAGAATGCATTTCAGAATTTATGAGAGAAAGTCAAGTCGACTTGGGGAGTTCATGACAAACTAACATTAATCATATCAATCGTAACTATTGGAAAGCGAACAGTAATTAAAAATCATTTTGAAAGTGTAATAGATAACAAGAACGCATTGAGAAACCATCCAAAAAAAGATGATAAAAGTATCTGTGAATATCTAAGCAGAGGGTATTCCAATGGACTTGAGAACGGGTAACGTTTATCTATCTTTTTTACTTTCTTCTACGGAGTATAATAAAGTATTGTATTCATGAAAAATTTCGACCCCTTAATTTTGCCTAAAAAACATTTCCCGATCACTCCTGAGCAGTGTTGGGGCCAGATAATTATTTTTTTATCTAGATAAAGATAAAGATAAATGCTCGTAATGTTTATCTAGATAAGATAATAGATAATGAAAATATGAAAGATAATAGATAAGATAAGATAAAAAGCCAAATTATCTAGATAATTTTTAGATAAATATTTATTTTGACATTGCACAAAATTCAAAATTACGTACTAAAAAAAAATAGCACAAAATTTTTTGCTTTTCTTGATTTCCAATTTAAATATAATAAGAAACGAAATAATAATAAAAGAAAACGGATAAGAAACAATAATAAAAGAAAATAAAAGAAAACGGATAACGAAATGATTTTCGGGCTTTTTCTCCAAAATTACGTTATAATGAACGTTATAGAAATTCAATTCCGTTACCATAACGAAAAACGAAAAAAATATTACGTTTTTTCGTTGTTTATTAGTATTTCCTTGTTTTGTTCAGTATTATTTTTTGTGAAATTTCCCACAAAAGTTCATCAAGTATAACCCCACAGACATAAAATATAATCAAAAATATTGGAGTAGTTTTTAATCGTATTTTGATTCTAAATCGGATTTTGTTTTGGCCAGATTCACTCTATTTCTGGAGATACAAAAATGGAAATCTTCTAAGCAAGTTTTTTGGTAGCGAAAAGATTTTCTTTTTAGTAACTCCAGAAGTAGAGCGAAATTCTATAAAAAAATTCTATATCTTTGATATCAAAATCACGCTTTTGTGGAGACAGTTTTTTTAATGAACAAAACTTTTGTGTGATTTTTTGTCTTTTGTATTTTTTATTGATTTTTTAACTTAATAATCACATTTTTTTCCGTTTTTATTTGTATTTTCTTTTTGCTGAGTTTTATTATTTGTTATACAATTTATTTTTATGGAAACTGAACTGAATTACTTTGTGATAAACTATTATTACAGTGCGTTTTTTTGTTTTCAGTTTCAATACAATGTGTAACGGAATAATAACATTATAACGTAACGAAATTAAGTTTTTTATCGATACAAAACGAAATAACGTCACGAAATATAAGTTTAATTTTGCTACGTAAGGAAATTTATAACGTTATGATTTTTTATTTCGTTCATAGCCCGGTTTACACTTGGCAACAGTTACTGGCAGAACTTTTTTTTTATGGACAAGAGAAGAGAGGCGAGGGAAAGAGTGACACTTCGCTTCCTTGTCCGTAAACAAAAATTGTTGCCAAGTATAAAACTGTTCCTAAAAAAAGTTTTTAGGTTTTCAAAAGTATGCAGAAAACAATTTCGTTTCAGCATTTTTTCAGATTTAATTTTTTGATTTTCGGTGGTAACGATTATCTCTAGATAAATGGGATTTTCCTTTATCTAGATAAGATAAAGATAACTTTTTTGGGGTGTTATCTAGATAAGATAAAGATAACATTTTTTTTTATCTAGATGATTATCTAGATAATTATTATCTAGATAACCCCAACACTGCTCCTGAGTCGATTGGAGACATATTTAAAAAATGTCTTTCTGTCTGTCAGTCTGTCTGTCAGTCTGTCTATCAGTCTGTCTGTCAGTCTGTCTGTCAGTCTGTCTGTCAGTCTGTCTGTCAGTCTGTCTGTCAGTCTGTCTGTCAGTCTGTCTGTCAGTCTGTCTGTCAGTCTGTCTGTCAGTCTGTCTGTCAGTCTGTCTGTCAGTCTGTCTGTCAGTCTGTCTGTCAGTCTGTCTGTCAGTCTGTCTGTCAGTCTGTCTGTCAGTCTGTCTGTCAGTCTGTCTGTCAGTCTGTCTGTCAGTCTGTCTGTCAGTCTGTCTGTCAGTCTGTCTGTCAGTCTGTCTGTCAGTCTGTCTGTCAGTCTGTCTGTCAGTCTGTCTGTCAGTCTGTCTGTCAGTCTGTCTGTCTGTCAGTCTGTCTGTCAGTCTGTCTGTCAGTCTGTCTGTCAGTCTGTCTGTCAGTCTGTCTGTCAGTCTGTCTGTCAGTCTGTCTGTCAGTCTGTCTGTCAGTCTGTCTGTCAGTCTGTCAGTCTGTGTACAAGATTTCTCAAAAACTAATAGAGCTAGCGCCATGAAATTTTATAGGCATGTTGGGTCCTGAAATGGGACAATCCTATCAACTTTTGGTGGAAATCCGTTAACCGGAAGTACCCAAAATGGCGGTTTTTTAAAAATCGCAATTTCGTTTTTCTCGATTTACTCCCAAACTACGCGTTTTTTAGTGGCCTTAAGTATGGCAAAACTTGGAGAAAATAAAATTTCCCACACTTTTGTCTTTGGCTATAACTCGATATCTCAACCTGTTATCGAGATAAACCGTTTTTTCCAAAAAATCAGTTTTTTGCGATTATCTCGAAAACTAACGGGGTTTTGCTGACTGAATGTATGAAGTGAATTAATGAGAATGGCATTCTGCACAATTTTGTCTTTTACCGTTATCCGTTATATTTTACCGTTATTGAGATATTTTCATTAATATGTAAAAAATCATATGTTTGCGAATAATTTGCAAACTAACGGTTTTTCGACAAATCAGTTAAAAGAATAATTAAAGATGTTAACATTTTCTACATTTTTGCCATTTACCGTAAATTGATATCTTTTACAGTTCTCAAGTTATCTCAAATTTTGTACGTTTTTGATATTTTTGAATAAACCAAGAATTTATTGGGAGGTCGTCTTAGGTTGACAACGCGACAGGGCTCTAGCGTAAATTGTGCAGGGTCGTAGATTTTGTAGAAGAAAGTTTTGTGTTGACCACAACTGATATTTCTTAAAAGTTTTTCTGTAATTATTTTATCTCTAAATACTTTTGTCGAGACACAATTCGTTTTCGAAACAATCTTATTTTTAAAAAAATATATTGTTTCGGAAACGAATTGTGTCTCGACAAAAGTATTTAGAGATAAGTTTTTTTTGTGATTTTCTCGAAAACAGTGCATCGTATTGGAAATATTAAAGAGATAAAATATGTTTGGAATATGATTTTACATAACTCTTCCATACATCAAAATTCAATAGAACTACTCTTTTTCCCCTCCCGATACAAACATGTCATTATTTGCGAGTTTCGCGAATACTGTAAATTTTTCACCACATTTTTCGTATTAGAGTCCTATAATATAATACGAGGAATGTTTGCACAACGATCTCGAAAACCCGCCTAACGATTTTCACGAAACTTGGTAACTAGGGATTTTCAGGAACAAAAAACCGATCTAGATAGGTCTCACCTCTGAGAAAATTCCCCTCGATACCCCTCGCCTGGTATCTTCGAATTGGGTGGTCCGATCTTAATGAAACTTTACAGTATTACTAAGGGGGCTAAGGGCTTTCGATTTTTACACTACAAATCTGACTTTTCCCTCCCCTTGGTACCCCTCGCCTGGTGTCTTCGAATTACGTGAAGGTACCTTCATGAAAATTCGCAATATTGCTAGGGAGTAAGGTTTTGCGATATGTATTCTAAAAATATCACTTTTTAGATATCTATCGGCAGTGATAAATAGTAATTACAAAACAATCAAGTTCCCGTAACCTCATTCTACGAATCATGTTGCAATTACAATCGGATTCAATTACTCAGAGGCAGAGGCAGAAGGAGGATTTTGAGATCGCCGAGCATGGCTCGATCTTCCTGGTACTAAATATTTAACAGATAACTATAGATTTCTTTTACTTTTTTTGTGAAACACTTTGAACTCCCTTTCGAAAATATAGTGTAAGAATTGCGACATTCAAAATGGAAGTCCTGAAAGCATAACAAATTTTCTAAGTTATTTCTCGTTTTTTTTTTTAATGCAATAAATTTATGCAAAAAACTTTAACCCGTGGATGACGGGTTTGCAAAATAGTAGTGAATAAAACGATATACCAAAGTCTGGACGGTGATCTTGAAATATGATGAAGTCATTGTTACATCTTTATGTTCAACTCTTTAATCGTTATTACTGTACATCGTATTAAATTTTAATAGTTAAGATAGTCCCAACAAGAAGTTGTTGTGGAAAGCCTTCTATAGCCTCTAAAATTATGTCCAAGTTCAACTCTTAATAGTTGTCAGCTAACGTCTAGCCAGAAAATTACCTTGATATACGTTGTGTATCTTTAATATAAATATTGCATTTACAAATTATCTTATATGAAAAGTTGGACACCCAGGGATATGAAACTTGTTTTGGTGTTTATGTTTTTTTGAATAATTTATGTAAAAGTCGACTATGAAACTGGAAGGAAATTTGAAATTTATTTGTATTCACCACCCTTACGTTGGACTGGTTTAAATTTATTAAAATAAATGTGAAATTCGAAGCAAATATAAATCATAAAAATTTAATCAATTTATGTAGGTATCTGCAACGAGTTTTATGATTTTCTAATTTTATATAAAAACTACTAGGTGGATATTGAATTTCAATTAAATGTTGAACAGTTTTTGCTCTTATTAAAATTTGTCTTGCCCAATAATAGTAATAAGTGTGGAAGGTTATCCATCCCAGGAAAATAAAAATGAAACACAAATTCAAGTCGTAAGATTTTTTTTTTGTTTCAAATGCAATAAGTTCTTCCGAGACAGACAGTCAGTAACTCCAGTAAAACTTGGTTCTGTTGATTTTTTTTCTGTTGATTTTTGTTATGACTTCATTGCAAACAAAGAGAGTTCTTTGGGCAATTCCAGCGATGAGTAAGAATTTATTTTAAAATATGCCAATCTATAAAGTTCAGATTATGCCTTTCAATGGACTTTTTTGTTTACATCACGACTAATTAAAACCGCCAGGGTTTTTAATTTTGTTATACGAAATATAATAAAATATTGTATTCTTGAAAAAATTTCATCCTCTTAATTTTGTCTAACAAATATTTTCCGAGCCCTCCTGAGTCGATTGGAGCATTATTACAAAAATGCCTTTCTGTCTGGCAGTTACACAGAGAGATATAATTAGGTGACAACACCCAAAATCATCGTTTACCTTGACCAATTTCTTGGTGAGGAGAACACCAACTAAGAAATTTTATAATTTACCCAAGATTCTTGGTAAAGCCAAATTACGGAAGAAAATCAATTTGATTAACTTTTCTTCATTTTTACCGGATTAAGACATGTTGTTCCGGCGCCCCGGAAAATAAACTTTTGAATTTTGCTCAGAAACTATTCCCTCTAGCTCATTTTTTTTTAAAATCGCCTGCGGTGCATTTCATTAAATAATTTTTAAAAGTGTCATGTTAGTACCTAAAGATTTTCCTGCGGCGCAATTTTTGTTGTGTTTTAAAAATACCCATAACACTCCACCAAAATCCTGTAAGCCTGCGTGGAAGCTGGCAAAGCAGGCTCTGATGACGGTGAGCCAGCTTTCCATACCAGAAACAGGCTCCTGATGGGTTTTCAGGGCAGACATGTCCGACCTGTTGGGGGGAAATTTGGATGTGAAAACATCCGCAAAAATAATATAATTTTGTTGTTTTTGCAGACCTTATAAGCCGAGAAATTCCAATAGGATTCATACCACTTTTATTTAAGCAGAAATAAAAATTAAAACAAGCGTTCAAAAATTTCGCGATAAATACGAAGCATTAAACATTTTCTTAAACTGATTTTTCTCTCTGTGTAAAATTGAAACACAGTTATTGACTAGACTGAAAACCCCTCGGAAAACTCTTCAACATTTTCAACTTTCTGCTGATATGTTATAAGACTTCAAAATTTTATTGTTCTTCCAACCATTAATACATACAATAATGACTAATTCAATATACATTTATAATAAAGTCCGGTTTCAAAAAACTTCAGCAATGTGCAACAATTAAAAACAGCAAATCGGAAAATTAGAAGGCGTAAGGTATGGATTTATATTTGCAATAATTCAATAGTGAGCTGTATAACCTTAAACCATGTCTCTAACCGGGCAAAAATATTTTAAGAGAGTTTTTTTTGTAACAACTGAACCAGTTAACAGAGGTAAAACGAAGTAAGCAGGCGCTATATTAAACTTAGCGAAAATACCAGTTTTAAGATATAAAAAAAAAAAAAAAAAAAAAAAATATGCCACTACGTAATTGTTTTGTTCCTGGAGGCACGACGCTATTTATACTCTATATGATAAATCATATATAAGTATGCTAGCTTGCATACCCGTCGTTGCCGAGTTAAGTTTTTCAATTTTTTTTTATGGTTTATGTTGGAGCTAAACTTCAGGCCAATCGGTTCAGTAGTTTCCCCGCGAAAGAGTAGCGCAAAAACTAAGTTTCGAAATCACTTTACTCCCTCCCCTTACTCCCCCCACCCCTCGCACTACTTTTCCGTATGCCTATGTTGGAACCCGAACTACCACAGACACTCATGCCAAATTTCAAGTCAATCGGTTCAGCCGTTTTTGCGTGAAAGAGGAACAGACAGACAGACAGACACCAACTCATTTTTATATATTAGTATGATTAGATTTAGTATACCATTTGTAAAGCATCGAACCAATCGTCGGACACAAAAATGAATTCCACCAGGGTGTTAGGGATGACAAAAGATTTTGTTTCCCGTCTGTCTGTCCGTCTGTCTGTCCGTCTGTCCGTGAACACCATAACTTTCGAAAGGATTGAGTTAAAGAGTTGAAATTTTGTACGGTTGGGTTTCTCATACATGGATAGGCTAAGTTCTTGAACGGGTAATATTGGACCATTCCTTCTCCCTCCACCACACAAACAAAATAGGTTTTTGCAATTTTCTCGAAAACAGTGAGTCATATTGAAAAATTTATAGAGGTAAAATGTGTTTACAATAGGATTTTACATAAGTCATTCATACATCAAAATCCAATCGAACTACAGCTTCCCCCCTCTCCCATACAAATGGAATTGGAATACTTTTTTCCTATTCTCTCGAAAACTGTGCATCGTATCGAAAAAATTATAGTAAAAAAATGTGTTTAGAATATGATTTTACATAACTTCCCTGCACATCAAAATCCAGTTGGACCCCTCCTTTTCCCGTCTCCTACACAAATGGATTTTTTTTAAATA
The DNA here is from genome assembly GCA_964034945.1 of Chrysopilus asiliformis. Classification (NCBI taxonomy): domain Eukaryota; kingdom Metazoa; phylum Arthropoda; class Insecta; order Diptera; family Rhagionidae; genus Chrysopilus; species Chrysopilus asiliformis. Next base: position 3,508,978 of record OZ035961.1, read on the forward strand.
AACTCTGTCATCACATAGAGTATTTGACGATTAGCCCTGGCAATCGTAGCTGTTCTTATGTTTTAGTTTAACTTATATGCAAAACAGTGACGTATCATTTGACTAATGACATGTGAATATTTAAAATATTGACAAACATATTAAAATTGCTCTAACAGTATACAAGTATAACATGAATAATTGCGGAAAATTATGATTTTTGACAAATTAAAATTCTAACTTGAAAATTCTGATTTTGTTGCCACACCTGGACACTCTTATATCTTTTGAAAGGTAAAGAGATGTGAAATTTTCGATCGTGATATCTAACGCCTTTTAAATAATCGTAAGGTCCACCTGGTACTTACGATATAAAATGAAAAATTAAAAACTATATTCACAAGTCGATAGCGGCAATATAAAATCATTAATGAAATCGTTCGAGTGCATTGATTTCAATTTATTGGATACAAAATGAGTATGAGATAATGTAAAATGATGTTATTAAGATAGTAGTAGGTATATAATTTAGTGTTATTAGTTATTTTTCACAGCTACTCATTTTGAAGAAACTTTTATTGTATTTCTTAGTTCTTTGAGGGAGGGCACATTTATGAGACCAACTTTTGTAACAAATTCTTAATGAAAGGAATGTTTTAGTGCATAAAAAATCGGGTTGGGCAAAATTTATTTCCACGAGAAAACCTTGCAATAGTTCTGAAGCGATTAAAATTAACGCATTAAAAATAAATCAGACTAGGCGTTTGGGCGCTACTGACTGAAATCACGTATTTAGAAACAGATAGCCAGTTTTTTTTTGTAAGGACATATAGTTTTTTGCATTGCTCTTAACTGCAAAGATTCATTAGATAAATTTAGAGCGTTATCTATTACTTTAGTAGTAAGTGCCATACTTCGCTAAAAAATTACCCCGCCATTGACACACTTGTTAATTTTTTTAATAATTTTTACCACAATTTTATGCAGCAATAATTTTAAATTACTCATAACACATTAAATTATCCGTCATTAACACAATATCGATCATAGAAGGGCCTTAACAATTATATTTCTAAAAAGTACAGGGTCAAACAATTCTTTCAAATCGAAAATCTTTTACCATTAGATTTTTACATAAATTCAATTTATTTATTATTTTGAACCTTGGCACCTATGAAATATAAATGATATGCACATGAAGTCAAAAATGTTATCCAATCTTCAAGGATCTTATCAAATTATTTTATACCTTTGATACATTTCCTTTTACAAGTTATGGAAAATCACGCAATTAAGCGCCATGTCGTGCCACGCCAGGAAATGGAAAACAAGAAATTGATTTGAAAATGGAAACGCGATCATATCAAGTATTTGATAATTGAATTTTTTCGATTGGACTTCACGCTAACATTGATCTTCACGCTTCGTCTTGGCAATAAACTTGACCCCTTCAAATGAAGAACGGTGCTGCGAAAAGCATAATAGCTCATTCTTTTATTCAGATGGTTACGGTTAATTTTTGTTTTTTAACAATTATTGCACACATGTGTTCGAATATCTAATTTACGATTCTTAATAATTAAACAAAAAAAATTGAATTGTAGGAATTATAAATGTTTTGCGTCCAAGTGTACCTTCGTTTTTGAGTCAGATTTATATGGGGATTTTGATAGGGATTCAGTAACGGTTTATACATGTAAAAAGCACAGGAACATTCGACAGAATAATGAAACTTTTTTAGTTTAGTTCAGTACAATCGCATAATTATGACAAGGTATTGTAATATTGCGTGGATAATGTTATGCGTTTGTAATAACTTTGAAAGACATTGCGGCACGTGGACGAGTTCATGTCGGCTATCTCACTTCGTATTTGTCATTCGGCCTACTTCGAGTAATTTTCCCAGTAACACCAGTGTTGCTAAAACTCCACGATTGCACATGGAGAAAAAATAGTAAATCTAACTATTTTATAATGGGAAATCGAGACTATAACTAAAATAAATAATTTCAATTACAAAAATAGTAAAAATCGGATTATTTTAAAAACAAATTTAACGACTTAGCAGTAAAGTTTACTATTTTGTGTTAAATTGACTTTTTTGTAATTGAAATCAACTATTTTAGTTAGTCCCGATTTTTCATTATAAAATAGTTAGAAAACACGTCTTTGCCCCCAAGAAAATCTCACAAAGTTCTAAAATTTGCAGTACTGTAAGCAAAAATAACATAAAAGTCATAATCATGTGCCACAGGCGAACATTTTGACACACCAAGGTCAAATATACAGATGCGAGGGTAGAAATTTCGAATTGGCTTGAAATGCCGCCCCAGTAGAGCGCCGCTCTAGAAAATTGGCAGCGTAAGTAGTCGCCGACAGTTAAAACAAGCCCTTATTCTAAGTATAGCGATTTTCCAGGAAATTTGAACAGAGCATTTCTTTTTAAAGTCACTGAAACTCTGGAAAATAATCATACTAATATATAAACATGAGTTGGTGTCTGCCTGTCTGTCTGTTCCTCTTTCACGCAAAAACGGCTGAACCGATTGACTTGAAATTTGGCATGAGTGTATGTGGTAGTTTTGGTTCCAACATAGGTATACGGAAAAGTATCGCGAGGGGTGGGGGGAGTAAGGGGAGGGGGTAAAGTGATCTCGAAACTTAGCTCTTCCTCTATGTTACCCTTTCGCTACCGAGCCGATTGGCCTAAAGTTTAGCTCCAACATAGACCATAAAAAAAAATTGAAAAAACTTAACCCGGCAACGACGGGTATGCAAGCTAGTATGAAATAAAAAAAGAAACACAAATGTCTTAGAAAGATGCGCCGCAGGCAGCACTGAAGAACACAAAAAGTCGGGAAGTAGGCGCCATATGCCTTGAATTCGAATTAAGTGGTTGACTTTGTGGTCGCGGCGTCTGATTTGCGGGTTTTTTACGGCTACCTTTGGTAACCTCTTTTCCAGGAATAAATCATCCTAACAAACGGGTTGATGTTAGCTCCTTTTTATTTTTTTGAATGATTTTACACAAGGCAAGATAGAGGAAAATTACGAGGTCTATACCAATTGCGATGTCAATTTCAAGAATACCTATATTGATTTGGGCCACTGCTCAAATGAATAGTTGAAGGTGGTTTTAAACCTTACTTCAGAGTCTATAATTATTTAAACTGCACCAGAAAAATAGTAAAATTTGAAAAAAAAGGTGAAAAAAATTGTAGTATTTATTCTCGTTCTTAAAATTTTCAAAGAAACTCCATTTAAGGTCATATCCACTCAAATGTTGCAATTTGCTTACAAACCATTGTTCAAATTTTCAACATCCTGTTACAAATATTGATTTCTTGTTTGTTTCGTCACAAATCAAATCACACACATCAATCAAATATCAAGGTATATACGAGTAACTTAAGGTAAATATCTTAACTTTGACTTTTATATAATCCCATTGGATAACGAGAATCCATCAATAAGGCAATTTCTTGCAAATTATGTAGAATTGAACAATACTTGCAGTATTACAGTAATTTTCCTTATTTGCTGTCTAAGATTAAATCAACACGACCGACAAAAGCGCATTCAACTGAGGTGTTTCACGATCAGTTGATCATTTTTTCGTGTTACCACTGTGCTTCTCATCCCCCCGCCAACGTTTTGCTACTATTATTATATTTTTGAAATCTATAACAATTTGCTTAACGCGTCAATTTTAAAATGGATTATCGTGCAGATATCGTTTGAATTCGACGAACGGGTTCACGATTTTCAAGGTAATTTATGTAACTTATGTATATTGGTAGTGACACACCTGCCTATTGACCGAGCATATCGGCTTAGCATAAAATTTTTGATCTTCATATAGAAAATGTTTGGAATTATATCGATTTAGAGGTTAAACTCAACTTTATTGTACTCGTATTAAACCGATGACTAAATTGTAACAAAATAATGAGCTAGTAATTATTCAAAATGAACATTGTTTATTAATCTAAGATTGAAATTTCAAAAGACAAAATTCAAACGGAATTTATGAAATAATTGGATAAATTTACATGAAAATTCTCTTCAATTGTTTTAAAGAGTTTTTCGTTAGTTATAAAGACATATCACCTACCATTGGTCTATGATTCTCACGCTAAACAACATAAAAGGCACTTTTTGTGTTTGTCTCGAAGAATATGTTGTCGCCCAAAATTTAAAATTTGGTTGTAATTACCAATTTGGGTTATTGTCATTGTTGCAAGTCTTTTGTAAATGTTAAACGCGTTTTTACATTTACATAACCGGATGTTGGAGCAACAAGTATCGTATCGTATCGTGAGAAAATGTCTTTATTTTTCTTCAGTTATTATGTTTTATATAATTGACATTAGATTAAGGTAAGAAAACTATTTCTTCTCTTAGAAAATCGTGTGGCGGGAATTGAAATCTTGGAAAAAATATTTACCATTTTTATTGAATAGGAATTTATTATTCACTGCGGGCTAAAGTTGCCTTCCCTGCACATTTATGCAAAACATTAATGAAAAAAACTTTTGCCTGCGACGCAATTTTCTGTTTTTAATTTCTGCAAATTGTGCATTTTCATACAAAACATTGGAAAATTCATATTAAATTGTGAACCGTTTAATAAAACACAGAAGTTGGACGAAAAAAAAATTTATTTTGCTCTAGACTAAATCTTACATACTAGTAAAAAAAATTATTCAAAATGTCCACCTCCAGCATTTACGAACTTCTCCAAACGGGGCCTGTACTTCTTGCATGTCAATATTAAATAAGACTCCGGCTGTCGTTCCATGCGATGGTAATTGTGGACTTCAAGGCTTGCACATTACTGTAAGCCTTAGCTCCAGTCTTAGCCTGAACATATGCCCATATTAAAAAATCCAGGGGATTAAGGTCTGGAGAGCTCGGTGACCACATGTCCTTAGACCAGAAGTTTTTTAAATTATTGGTTTTTTAAATTATCCAAATTTGGATACTTCTGGCAGTGTGGCACGGTGCCCCGTCTTGTCGAAACACGTAAAACACATCATTACCGTAGGTTGACTCTATCGATGGTTTTACATGACTCTCCAAGATGTCCTTACGGGATTCCTTCTGATCCTTCCTTTGATTGCCCTAATCAACACTGGAGTCTTTACTGAAATGGGTCTACCGCTTCCAGATTGCGGCCTAACTATTCCCCTGGCCAAACAAGTCGGTCTTACAGCATAAACAGTTGACAACGCTACGTTTAATTTATTGGAAATCGCCTTATTGGAGTTCCACGCGTGGACCAACTTCATGATTTTCACTCTTTGAGCCTTCCCCATGTTGCTATATTTATAAACATTTAATTTTTTGGCTCAATTATGTACGAAGTTGTATTTACAAACCCTTTCAAACGTAGTACAAATTAATAAGCAACCGTTATCTCCTTGAAAATACTTGCAGTACTAAATTCCAGATTTTTATGACGCATACGGTATATCGAAGAACTAAGATGCCATTATTTCTTTTTATCCAGATAATCACAGACAGAAATTGAGAAAAATCCTCTGATCGATCATTCCAAATTTCTAAGAACACAAAAATGCATTTTTAACGCAGTTGTGTTTAGCATTTATTTAAACCTTGGAAATCTACAGAAATCGAGAGATTTCTTCTATATGAAAATATTCTAATCCACAATTAAACGCCATTTAAAGCATTCAAATTGGAACAACACAACATGACGTGTAAAAGGAAATTGCAGTGGCTTTTCTTCCTCTCTGAATTAACTTATGCACTAGCCTAGAAATAAGATTGATGTATTTATCAATTCGTTTAATCGATGATAGTTACAAAATAGAATTTAAAATCCCCTAATTGACATTTTGTTGTACAAGAAAAAACTTAACGGGCGATAAAAACGGAAATATCCTCAACGACTGAGGCGTCAAACTTGCAATGATTGATCTGAAAATAATACAAAAATATCAACTCGAAAAAATATTATGCAGCTTAATGAGATCTTTTCTTTGGTCTAGTCAAATATAATTGGCAGTGGTCAATCTTCGATTGCAAAAAAAAAAGACGCAAGAGGTCTCAAAAAGTTTATGGCGGGGCCAATCAAATACGTGTTAAATTTGCAACATAGAATTTGTTCAAAGTGTCATGAGTATTATCAAGGTTGACCCAAAGGTAAGTATAATTGAGTTATGCAGTTTAACTGTTAAATGACCAATTTGACTTTCGTTATTAGTGAGGCGGTCAAAAGGCAATTTCAATGGTCACACCCTTACCAATTTTTTGCCCTTGTACAGTCAAATCGGACACATTTTGTCCATGAACGCAGAACTATTTTCAAAATTCTTCCAATTTACAAAATGTTCGTGTCGAGTAAATGGCAATAAGTAAAATATTTAATAAGATTAATTTCTTTTTCTTTTTTCGGAAAATATACCTTTTATTGACAAACGATTATTTCATTTCCTTTTAATTGAAACGTGCACAAATTTTCGCGTAAGTGCGCAAGTCGGAAGAATTTTCTTAACTGTTACTTGACAGGTGTAATTAATTTGAAAAACTCAGAATTGATTGTTTCTTAATGTTGCAGTCAGTGAGTGGCCTTGATCAGATTCATTGTGGTTTTTCAATCAAATTCATGACGCTTTTTTCGCCTCTCGCTGGAGAAACCCAAATAAAGTAATTGAAAACATCGTCGCGATCATGTTATTATGATAGCAATTTGGCTGAACATTTAAAAAAAATGCAAATTTATTTGTATGAAATATGCTGGTAACCGCATGAGTTCTATTTTTACTTTCCTCGAGTATAGAGGGAAAGTATTGTATTTATGACGAAGACCGACTCGATAACAGGGACAGATGGAAACTTTCTGGATTAGGACGAAATCCTTCTCAGGGAAATTTATGAAGATGTCCGTGCACCTGTTTATCGGTCTGTCCGTTTCACATATCATACTTATATATAAAATTGAGTTGGTGTCTGTCTGTCTGTCTGTATGTCTGTCTGTCTGTCTGTCTGTCTGTCTGTCTGTCTGTTCCTCTTTCACGCAAAAACGGCTGAACCGATTGACTTGAAATTTGGCATGAGTGTCTGTGGTAGTTCTGGTTCCAACATAGTCATACGGAAAAGTAGCGCGAGGGGTGGGGGAAGTAAGGGGAGGGGGTAAAGTGATTTCGAAACTTAGTTCTTGCGCTATGTTACTCTTTCGCGGGGAAACTACTGAACCGATTGGCCTGAAATTTGGCATAGACGTTCGTCGGGGTACCAGCCCCAACATAGACCCATTAAAAAGTAGCCCGAGAGGTGGGGGAATAAGGGGAGTGGGTAAAGTGATCTCGAAACTTAGCTCTTCCTCTATGTTACCCTTTCGCGGGGAAACTACCGAGCCGATTGGCCTGAAGTTTAGCTCCAACATAGACCATCAAAAAAAATTTTTTTTTGAAAAAACTTAACCCGGCAACGACGGGTATGCAAGCTAGTCTTAAATACCTCGAGAACGTGTTGAGCTAGCAACTTGAAATTTTTCGTGAATGAGTTTTACGAAAATCGTAGTTTTCTATCAACTTTTGGAAAAGTAACGTTAGCTCCCATGATATGGGTACCTACAATTCTTTGGAAAAAAATACAATTTGTTTGAAAATTTCTCGGAAACTATGCGTTTCTGGGAAAAAATGAATGTAATCAAATTTAAAGGACATCAAATTTTCTACATTTTTTGTTTTAATGGTTTCCACATATATCTAACGGTGCGCTTTTATGGAAAAAATTGATATAACGGCTCTCAAGATATTTGCAAAAAAAATATAGTAGGTTGTTTTGCAGCAAAAAACAAACTTTTAGTCCACTATAAAAATTCATGTGGTAAAGGGTTAAGTACTATCGGCTTTTTAAGTGCAGGGAATGTATAGAATTTCGGCAATCCTGTCTTTTCTAGATTTGTGTTATGCAGAGCTAGAATCAACTGAATTTCATTAATAATAAGTGATTTTTGCAATTTTGCTGATAATATTTTGTGTCAAAAGTGAAAGGCTGTACTTACGTTACTAAATTTACGTTATTCATCATTAATACCACATGTCTATTCCATGTTGACAAATAAAATCGCGTGTAGAATGCCATTAAACTCTAATATTTAGTAGAAGAAAGATTAAATAAAATTACAAAATTTATTTAATCTTTCTTCTACTAAATATCCAAATTAACGCCGCTAAAGAGCTCTTATCAAATTTGTCTATAAAATTTGATTTATTTACACGAAATTATTTTATTTGCAAGCCGTAAAAACTGAAATTCAATTTTATGGAATAAAACGAATATAAAACTTGGAAAAATGCTAAATTCAAAATTGTTACTCGTTGGTAGAGACAAAAAACCGCCAAACTACATAGCAGCAATTAAAGTCAGTGAATATTAAATTTTTGTTATAAATTTTTATGATCACATCCTGAAAATTATTGAATCCGATTTAATGGAAATGAAAAGTCAATTTCGCATTTATGTGTACCTGAAAAATTAGATACATTTAAGTAGCATTGATTAAATCACGATTAACTTGTTTGAAATTTTTTTCTGTTGTAGGGGTGATGTAGACTTTTAATTTGATTTTTGGAAAGTATATATCTTAAAGTGTATCTGCCTGTTTGTTGAAACGCGACCATTGAAAGTTCTTTTTCGCCATCATTGGGACATTTTAAGGCAATTTGCATCAACATTTTAATTTTGGTTTGTTAGTTTGTTGCCAGAAAATTCAAAAACGGCTAAAACTGAAAGATTTTTTCCGATTTTTTCATACATCAAAATTATTTGCGAGTTCGCGGAAAACAATTAAATTTGTCAGCAAATTTGTCCAATTAGAGAAAATATTTAAAAATACCATCATGTTTGAAAAAAACTGAATCACATAAGAAAATGTTTTTCTGGTCTTTTTTTGTGAAAAAATTGCGTTCACGCTCAAACATCGGATAGAATGCTGTTAAATATTTTATTCTAACCCTTCACCATTTCACTATAGCTTGTTTTATTTTCATTCTACTCACAATCAAAACTTCTATCAAATCAGGTTTTTAAAACAGAAAATTTTTAAATCAAAATACTGTGAAGATGTTTGCATACCAGCAAGCAATATAATCACAATTCCATCAAAAAAGACGTGAAAAATGCAGAAAATGTATTTTCAACAAAATTAGTCCAACCGAAACAATTATTTTGATAAAATCGAACAAATTTCAGTAAGCAAGCAGTTTATTTAATCAAAATAACTCTAAGCACGAGAATCTGATTATATTTTCGGTAATTTATCCCCAGGAGATTATCAAAAGTTTGAATAAAATGGGAAACCATTCAAACTTTTTCATAGTCATTTCTATTTCGCTGTTCAAAATGAACCTATTTGCTATACTTCTAGTATTTGCCCTTACAGTTAGGGTAGTTTCATCGCTGTTCATTCAGAAATCAATTTTCTGGAGTTTAAAACCTAAAAGTACTAAAAGTGTTGTTGATTTTAAGAAAAAAATGAGTTTTAGAGACGAAATTTTTAAATACGCAAGTGGAGATTCAGGAAACGGAGGCTTAAAAAAAAGGGAAGATTCAGAAAACGACGCTGACGATTCAAAATATGGTATTTCAGGAGAAAGAGGATTAGAAACTGCAGTTTCAGAAGACGGACATTCAGATGATTTTGAAAATGGAAATTTTAAGTACGAGAATTCCGAAAATGAAGGTTCGGAAAAGTCAGGTTCAGATAAAAACGGGCCCAAAGACGAAGCTTTAGAAAATGAAAGTTCAAAGGACGTAAATTCTGTAAACGAAGAAGATGAAGGGTTAGAAAACGAAGGTTCGAAAAACAGTGGTTCCGAATATGGAGACAATGAAGACAAAGAAGATTTAAATTCAGAAAACGGTAGTTCTGAAGACGAAAGTTTCAACAACGACGTCTCAGAAGACGAAAGTCCAAAATACGGGGGTTTCGGAAACGGAAGTTCAGAAAATGATGACGATTCAAGGAGTGACGAATATGACGGATATGATAATCCATATCCAGACTATGATCAATATGAAGGCGATGAAGGAAGCGACGCAAAAGAAGGAATTGACGAAGAAGAACCGGACGAGGAAATCGAGGAAGAAGTAGCAAATAAAACTGGGATTGAATTAATGATACCGCCAGAATTTGAAAACGAAAATTTACAAGCGATTCCCTGCATTCAAGTGTATTTCCGCAAATATTTCAATTTAGTTCCGAAACTCGGTGGTTCAATCATACTTGTTAGTATCGTTGCGAACAGTTCATTCTTTCAAGAGCGTCTTCTTCATTTGTTAAATAGTGATACGTCGTATAATTGGACAGTCATGATTCATAATCCTAAAGGGAAAACTGAATTTCGCGGTGAATCGGAGGAAAAAGCCAGAAATTATCTAATGCTGATTGAAAATTATTTAGATTCGCTTTTAATTGTTGATCAATGGAAATCGTTATCAACATGGAATCCCCTAGCCCAAGTTCTGACACTTTTTATCAGTAGAATTACACGGCATGTTGTCCATGGTGCTGTTCTTGGAGTTTCAAGTACTCTTCAATCAAGCGATGCCCTAAATTCACTTATAATGAGGCAGCACTTCCAAACGAATTCCGTGAAAATATCAACTGTGTTGTTCTATGATGGTGACACGTGCGCCGATAGCATAACGAGACTTCACCTGACCGACGTTTGTAAATACAATGACACGAAAGAATATCCTGCGTTAAATAACATTGTCGAGATACGGTCAGCAACGAAAACAATTGCCGATAAAATTCCAAATGACCTACACGAATGTCCACTAACGGCCAGCTCAAGAATTTGGGAACCATTCACTCATTTCGATCTGGAAAATGAATTCGAAATGGGAATTGATGTCATGATTATGAAAACTATTGCAAAAAAATTTAATCTTGCACTATCAATTGAGCAGCAGAATTTTACTTCAAATTTTTCATATGAAGACATGCTTGACGAGTAGGTTTTTAATGCAAAATTTTGTTTGTGAGTGTTTGATGGCAGTTGTCCATAAAATGCGTCACAATTACTTAGCGAAGGGGAGTTTGGGGTATTGTGGCGGTAAAAAAGTGTGAAAAAGTATGAAGAAGGAAGGTTTTAAAAAGCCGAAAATCAGTGTGCCACATTTTATGGACAGCTCCAAAGCAGTGGTGAAAGATTTGGTTGTCTTACGGCGCCATCTTGTTTGATCACCACTGATTTAGATATTTTAAATATTTCTCCTGTACTATTGGGATGTTAATTTTTTCTACATATGTTTTTCAGAACGTATAATTTGATAATTGGCGGATTAGATGCCGACGAGGCAATTGGCGCCCTTGCTTCGTCTTCTATTCCGTATTATCAGGACGATTTAACATGGTGTGTGAAAAAGGCTGGAAAATTATCTCAATGGATGAATATTTTTGCTCTTTTTGACTCGTTGGTTTGGTCCATAGTAGTCGCTGTGTTTATTATTTCTTCATTCATTATTCTATTTTACACGAGGCAAATTAAGGCCAATTTCAAACTCTGTGACAGTTTTTTGGTATCGCTGGCCCTAACCATATCGCATCCGATTATTTTGCGTTCGAAAACCCATGCTGGACGACTGTTTTTGTTTTATTACATTTGGTATGGCTATAATTTCGCCTCTACATATTCATCATATTTAGTAAGTGTTCTAACGCGGCCAATTATTGAAAATCAAATCTCAACCGTTGCTCACATTTACGAATATCAAATGAGAGTCGTTGGAGGACCTGAAGTTAAGAAGCGTCTTGCGAAAAATGATCCGGTAATTGTAGCTTTATGTTATATTCGGGGCTGTCCATTAAATACGGGACGCTAATATTCGTCTTTCCAGAACTTCCCCCTTTTACCCCTCGTCAAATATTTTTGCAATTTGTTGTATTTAATGATGCTGTCACACTACCGCTGACCATCCCCTTAAACGTGAAACGTATTTTATGGACAATGCCTTATGAATATTTATCGTTTAATAAGTTCTACAAGTTAATTTGTTTAAACCTTGAATAAAAACATTGATTTTAAAATATTTCTTTTCTTCCAGATTACCAGCTACCTTCGAGAAAATTTGTATTTCTGTGACGATTTGGACGATTGCCTAAATGAACTTCAATTCGACACTGATTTGGCAGTTGGTGTTTCCCGAGAATACGTCGCCTACAGTCCACGAATTGATAAGGAAAATATTTTCTGTTTTCCACACACTGAGAATATTTACTCTTATCTGATAACACTGTTAGCTAAAAAACACTACCACCTGTTGGATAAATTCAATGAAGTAATTCGAAAAATTTCTGAGGCCGGATTAATTGAGAAATGGAAAAACGACTTGCAACAGTCATTAGAATCGAAAATACGTAAAGAAAAATCTTTTTCTGACGAAAGTTCCGCCATTTTACAATTGGAACAGATTCAGGGATCATTTTTTCTAGCGGGTTTCGCCCTCTGTGTGGCAACTATTGTTTTTATATTTGAAGTCTTGATTCACAACAAAGCAAAGCATCCTCGAGCAAACCGAATTTGGATTGTTATTGATAAGTCTTTCAGGATGTAAAAAAAATATTTGTCTTAATTCATTTTGAAAGCAGTTACAGCATTCCCAAGTAGCATTTATGTCGACCGCGTCGCCGGCGGTTGATATCTTTCTTCGTCATTTAAGTTGCGGCTTTGTAGCAGTGACTTCCGATATTGTTAGGGTTAGTCAGATAACAGCATTTGTTGTAAAAAGGCACAGATTTTTTTCGTCCTAGGCACAGATTTTTTTCTTTTAAGAAAAAAAAGCTAATCACATAATTGAAAAAAACTCTGAGTTTGCAAAAGCAGGCATCATTCTTTTTATTTTGGCTGAGTACAGCTTAAAGTTGTAAAAAAGTTGGCTATAACGGTTCTTAAAAAGTCTGAGGTTAAAAAAAACTTGAAGTAAAAGAATAAGTTGCAAACTGTTGTTTACACCAACGAAACTTAGCAAACTTCTGTTCAACTTAAATGGTTTAAGTACCGACAGTTTTAGATCATCAGTAAATTAAATACAATTTAATTTTTTAAGAATGTTATGCACAAAGAATTATGTTTCATTGGTATAAGGGTCACTTAATTTATATATTATTGATCAAACTAATAATTATTTTTTTTATAACAAGATGATGTCTATCTATGGAACTACATTCCTCTTCAATTGAGGTTTAGCAACTATCTTTTGTCCCTGTTGCCCGCACCTATAGTTTAACATGGATGTATTGCAATTCTTGTAAGATTTTTCGTTAAAAACCATTAACAGCAGAGATCGTGTTACCAGGATCCTAACGAAAACATTTTTCACTTTCGTGGACAGATTTTTGTTGTATTTGGAAATCATATGTTTTGAAATTTTTGTTTAGTTGAAATTTTTCGGGAATAATAAACGTTCTGTACACAAAAACATTTTAAATTCAAGTAGATAAGCTGCCACAGGCAGAAGAATTTGTTTATAAAACAATTTAAAAAAATGATTTTTTTGTTACCGAAGGAAAAACAAATTCAAAAAGAATTTCTAATTCTAACGGACGAACACACACACGAAAAAAAACTTTGTATAAAATTAATTAAATTGTGTCCCAAAATTTATTAAGAAAATGCTCAAAAGCTCTGGATAGCTTAACCCACTTAAAAAAATCTATTGTGAAACAGTATCACAGATTTTATTCACAATGATTAGATTTTTTTAATTTTATTACAGAATTTATTTCAGGTTGCTTCCAAAATCGGAATATTGTTCTACGAAAGGCCTCGAAAATTAATTATAGTAGAATTCCACACATGAAGCAAATAAATGTAATGATAATGTAGAGAGAAAAATTGTTTTCAGGACCGAAATAAATTAACAACACGTTTTAAAGCAATGATACATTTTTATTTATTTATTTCAGTAAATAGATACACTTTTGATAGAAACACTCAACATTATAGATAAATTTAAACACTCCCCAACACTCTGACGTAATACGAGCACTACCGCTGACTAAAATAGGCAAAAACTCCAAATATAATCACAAAATTTAAGAAAAAAAAATATACTTCGTGTATAAAATTGAATTAAGAGGTAAGAATATTATTATTACTCAATTAGTAACAATTCTAAAACGGGAAGGCTCTAATCAAATATCACAAAAATAAATCTATTTAAAAAAAACAAGGAAATTTTTGTTATTCTTAAAATTGGATAGGAAAATCTTGAAGGACTCAACGTGGAATGGCCGACAGTTTAAAGTGGAATAAAATGGAAATTTGCAAAAAGCATGGATGAAACAAGTTGTGATAGAATCTGAAAATGATAACGTAACCATCGCATACATTCGATAACTATTAAGTCTGCGGAGCTATGAAAAGATCTCCCCCATATTTCTGGCATTTTTTCATAGCCGGATAAAAAAAAATCCCACCTAAAAATAGAAGGCACCACAAAATTTCATCATATCTATTCGACTTAATTTCTTCTTTTTTTAATTCTTCGTTAAATATAAACAATCAAAAGATTTACACTCCTCAATAGTCGAATTTTTTTCGTGAAACGAAGTCCGAATCGGAATTCCATTTTCGAAATAGAGTACCGAAATTTTTGGTTTCGGGTGAAACGTAAGTGAGGGATGCATCATCGACGACGACGACGACGACTATTGGCCAAAGATATTTTTTGATAAATTTTATAAATATATAAAATATCCATATGCCACATGCTGCTCCTTTAGACATTTCAATATGATGAATATATTTAGATTGCTGACTCTGTATGCAAAGAATTGCCTGGCGGCTCGGTTCGCCTTCTTTTTTGGTGACTATGGCGAGTTGTTGGCTATAATCGTTGAGATCCCCCCAAAGATGACGCGATGCTAACGGCAACGGCACTAGCGACACCGATTGGCAAGATGTATAAAAGCCGAACGATTCACCGAAAAGGCATTAAAAATGAGCGATTTGTGTTGGCGTTATTACATGATATTTATTCGGTAATTCAGCTGTGTAAACATGGGCAAAAATTTTGTAATCGTCACAATTCAATGTCAACTTTTCGTTTCATTTGAAACGATTTGATTTCCGGTGGTTAAGGGTACTGAAGCCAAAGTGTGGGGTGGTTTTTTAACATTACAGATTTACTTATAAACAACGGTAAATCTTTCTCGTTGTTTATTAGTTGTTTATGTCAATATTCTTAATGAATATCTAATATTAAATTTTCACATAAAAAAATCTCCATCATAGTAAATCGCATCCATCAGTTATTCAGAGTACCTCGATAGCCTGTATCCATTGCTGTATTTAGTGTAATTCTATAGCGTTGGCGATTCAAGGGGAAATCGAACCAATACCAAAATAATCAAGTACACCCACAGAGACAATAGGCATTTTTTTAAAAATCGAAAATGTCAGTTTTTCCAAGCATTGAACAAAAAAAATTGGATCTAGCACGAAAAAACTTGAAAATCGCTTTTTTCTTCAATTTACAAATCTTTGGCTAACGGCCAAAAAATCGACCGGTTTCGTGTTCATAATCAAATATGCATGTGTTCTATGTGTACCTCTAACTCCTGAGAAAAAAAATTCGAAAAAAAGAAACATTTTAAACTGGCAGATCAAAAAAAGAATCGAAAATATATTTATATTAGAAGAAAATGAAATACTTTCCAAGAGATTGGCAACAGTTCGTTTTCTATTCATGCGGACATTAAAAGGCAAGAATGAGGAAAAAAATTGACGCCAAGTTTTTCACAATATGAGATTTTTATTAAGAAAATCTGAATTTAAAACGCTAGCAGACTAGCAACTATTAGAATTGGATACACCAAGAAAATTTTAATTTATCATTCACTAGAGTTGATTCGGAATTTTGTCACAATTTTACGGGGATTTAGTCGATTTATTAATCCGAAAAAGAAATTATTCGAATTAAATCAAAATTTAAGTACATTTCGTAAAAAAATGAACACAATTGGGGGCCACCTAAAAATTGCCGAATTCTATTTTCATCGAGGTTCTGCTTGGCGTATAGCAATATTAAAATTTAGGGAAAAAAATGTGTGAAAACGACTCATCATTGATATGATATTCTAAAATTAGAAACGAAAAGAACACATAAAATGTTCATTTATTGAAGAAAACTCGACAACAGGATTTTTTTTTTTGGGAAAATAGAGAAAATCTTAAAGAGAACCATAAAAAAAATCGGAAAAAAGAAGAAATTCTCGGTTAGGAACTTCACTGTCTGACTTTTGTTTCACTTGAGTTAATCATTCGAGAAACGTTTTTCAAAAAACGTGTTTCAGTCGCGCCTTGGCTCGACACACATGTGACAATTAAATGAATGACTTCGTAAGTTAATTAGACAAATTGCATTAAAATCATCTCAATGTTTGCTTTGTTTACTTAAACGAGACACATATCTTGATGATTTCGGTAATGAGCAACATTTAATTATGTGCTAATTCTCCTCCTGAAATTAATTTTTATAGGAAAATAACCAATTGTTTACGGGAAAACTAAATTAAATTGTAAGCGAAAATAAGATGTATAATAGCCAATAGAAAAACTTATCCCATAAATGGCAAAAAAGTCTTTTATCTTTCAGATACAATTATCATAAAGTCTGTTCTGAATTATTTTAATAACGATGAATGATTTCAATACCTAAAAAGTGCATATAACGAAAATATTTTGTATAATACACATTTCCGTAGATTATTTTGATAAACCGATTTCTTCATCAACATTTTCGAACTTCATATTTACAATGAAACCCCCAAAACAGTTCCAATGATTTTTAAATGTTTTCTGTAGTTGATGTGCCTTACCTACTGCTCAATAACCACTCAACCGATTTTTTGAAATGTTCTCGTAAGGCGATTAACTTAAAACATAACAAAAGCTATAATTGCCAATCTGGCAATTATTGAAAACCCGTATGGTGATATTCGTATCAAAATTCGAACAGTTGTACCAAAATTCCACTTTGAAGTCAAACTTTCCAATAAGATTTTTTAAAATTTATTCCAATCGGATTTTGATGTATGGGAGTTTTATGTAGAATCATATCCTAAATAACTTTTGTTCTTAGACTTTTTTGATAAGATACACCGTTTTCGAGATATTCACAAAAACCGTTTTCGTTCGTATGGGGGGTACCACCCCTAATGGTCCATTTTTGCCCATTAACGAACTTAGCCTCGCATTTTACGAAAAACGTATCCACGCAAAATTTCAAGTCTCTAGCTCAATCCGTGCGCCCGCAATCCGCGCCACAGACGGACAGACAGACAGACGGACAGACAGACGGACAGACAGACGGACAGACAGACGGACGGACGGACAGACGGACGGACATGCTAAATTCAACTTTTTTCATCATTCTAAACACACTGGTGTAATTCATTTTTGTGTGTGATGACGGGATCTTGGCGTTACAAACGGTAAGGCAAAGTTAATATACCCTTTGGTTTCACCATACGGGTATAAAAACCGTCGAATCAACTGTCTGTGACCTTACCAAATTTCTACCAAGATTGCGGTTTCCGGTCCTATGACGGGCTTTTATTCTAGTCTACGAGTATATATCTGTACCTCGGAGGTATAGAACACTATGTCCATTTCCCTAACTTTACACGAGAGCAGTTTCAACAAGCCCATTTTTTTAGTATTTAAAATGACATCAAATTTTAAAAGCATGTAACTTCCCTTACACTTGGTCTAGGGCAAAGGGTTCTATACCTTCGGCAAAGCAAACAAAGTTAAATACGAATGTATAAAAAATTGACATAGTGTTCTATATCTCGAAGGTATAGATATATAAAAGCCAAATACCACGGGCTCACTGATTTTCAGATTAATTTCACCTTATAGGTGCTCACTAAGAAACAGTTTTTCAAAATTCCATCCCTAAGGTGGTAAAAGGGCGGTGGGTAGGGGGTTCGTGTTTTGAAATATTGATTTTTGCCATGAAGCCTGCCTGTTTGGAGGCTGAACTGATCACGAATCTGGTGATAGAATTTCACGAAACCGGAGGTGCAGTAACGCTTTTTATCAATTTACCTCGGAAAGCTGGAATTAGGAGTTTTTTTGTTGTTGGAACTGGCCAGTTTTCCAAAATCTCCATTCACTTTAATATTTTATTATATTTTCAAGACCTTTAAGTTTTTAAAAAAAGTCTCCGGAAATGATAGGGGCTTTAGCCCCCTAGTAATCGAGATTAAAAATTCGTAACGCAAGTAGGGATGCCAACGATACCTCGATGTTTACAAAACATCGAGGTATCGTTGAAAAATATCGAATTTTAACCTCGATGTTGAACAGGCCGATATATCGAGGTATCGATGTTGCTATCCACGATGTTAGAACATTACTCTTCATAAAATTAGTAGAGAAACTAATTTTAGGACTAGAGGGACTAGTTTTTAGATAGATTTAATATAGCCACTCTACTTAAAGATTTGTTTAAATTTCCTTTGGTGTCAATTTTCGGTTTCATCTTTCTACAAGATTTCGCAAAAAATACTAGAGCTAGCCATGAAATTTTACAGAGAAGTTTGGTCCTGATGTGGAAATCCGTTAACCGGAAGTAACCAAAACGGCGGCTTTTTAAAAATGATGCGGTTTTTTGCGATTTTTTCCGAAACTAAAAATTTTCCAGTAGTCTTATTTATTACAAAACTTGGAGACAATAAAATTTGCTACATTTATGTCTTTTACTTGAACTCCGTTATGAAGATATGCCGGTATTTAAAAAAAAAATAGCTTTTTGCGAATATCTCGAAAACTAACGGGTTTTTGGTGGTTCAACGTATAAGAAGAATTAAAACCGTGTTAATTCTACGTGGTTGCAGTCCACCCACAGTAGAGCATCCGCCAGGTGGCTAAATTATTTATTAAATTTAACTTTTTCAAAACATCGGAAAAACATCGATGTTTTCATCGATGTCGCCTTAAAAAAACATCGATTTTCGATATATCGAGGTTTTATGAACGATGTTGCATCCCTAAACGCAAGTCCTAGAATTCCAAATTTCGTAACGGAAGTCCTGAAGGCATAACGAATTTTTTGTCCAAAGTTTTGAACTTATATTACCCGGTTTTTTTTGGCACAAAAAATTATGCTAAAAACATTAACCCGACAACGACGGGTATGCTAGCTAGTATTCTATATTTTTTAAGAATATTATACACGTTTGTGGTTCAAGTAAATTTAATGGTTATTGAAGTGTTAATGAATGAACTTGTAAGCACTCTAATTAAATTTTGTTCTTTTGTTGTATCGTCACATTGCGTGAAATTCGACTCAAGCATTGTAAGCTTAAGAAAATCCTCACAGATTAATCATTGGCATTGACGCTGGTCGGGTTAACGATTCAACATGCAACCTATTTCGCCTTTTATGGTCATATTAAAACTTGATTTATTTTTGGAAGCGAAAGCTATTTTCATAAGAAATTCAACGACAGAAGCATAATGAATGTGCATAAAGTTGAGGGAATCTAATTACTAAAACAATACCAGAGGGGATATGACATAAATATCGTAGAGGAAATTATTATTTTACAAAATGCACCTGTTCTATTTCAATTATAGAATATTTATGTTTATGTACGAATAGTACAATGATCCGATACAACAATTTTGCATAAAATATTTCAACAACATGAATTCAAATGCAATTAATGTGGATAAAAGAAAAAAAAAATGTCATCCCTTTAACACATCATTGATAGTGTTAAATTTGTATTCGTAACCCATGCACCCTTAAGTCACCCGCAACTGAAGAGGCAGCAATGGCAACAACAAAAAAGGAACACATCCGAGGAAAATTTCTGAAATAGACCAATACTATGCCACTGATCCAAAAATATGATCCGTTCAACTTCTATCGCTAAAGAATTTCCCCCGTTTTCCCAATGACACTAAGAGAAGTCGAACGAAATTTGAAAAAAAAACCACCAACAACAACACTAAAACTCACTGAAAACCATGGAAAATGAAGAGGTTTTTTTTAAATGCCACATGAAAAATTAAACTAACAAATAACCAAAAAAAGGAATAATCGAGCAATGAAATGAATCAGAAGGCCCTTAGGAATCAATCAGCACTTGGCCGATTCACCTTAAATCGAGTAAATCATTCTTGTTGGATCAGGCAATCGTCTGAATGTTAAGCGTTTTCATTCAATTTTCAGCGATCATATATGGTATTGGAGGTAAAACTGAAAATTTGCATATGAAAAATTCCTCTCCACCCGATCCATGTATGGGATGCCCGAAATTTTCTCGATTCGGGACCCGCACGATCAATGGCATGTGTCTGTATTCAGCACGATGTTCGACGATGTATTTTTCTATTTCCGTCGTTATATTATACAGAAGCGTCGGTACGCCTTCGTATTTCAAACCGACGCCAAATAGTATAAATATTAGATCAACAGTATCCAGGAGTCACTCGCAGTTCCACAGCGAAAGTGTTGATTTTGTCTTGAGATTTTTGTGAAAACGGTTAGTTCCTTACAACTTGTGATTAAATCTAAAAAAAAAAAGAAAATTTTTAATTAATAATTATTTGAAATATCTTTGCATTTTGTGGATTATTTGAGAGAAACGGAGTAACAATTTTGAAAACAAGGATTCTAAACAGAAAAAAATTTGAAGCAAATGTGAATTGAGATTTTATTTCAATTTTTTTGGATACCTACTCTCGACCTGAATTGCAAATTTTTGGATTACTTTATTGCAACAATGTTCAAATAAATTCAAATCGATCCAGTTGAAACACTGGATGGCTTCTGTGGATTAATTCAACTTTACAAATTTCAAAAAGGATAAAATTTGAACAAAAAATAGAATTTAATCAACTCAATCACAGTGAACTTCAAATTTTTTTGTGGATAGATGGAAAACCATTAAATCGATAAGACAGTGAAGAAAATTGATAATCGGCTTAATAAATTTGGAAAAAAAAATTAAAAAAAAATTGAAATCCGGTTCGGATTTATTTTACGTTCGGTTATTTTGAAATTTGCTCGAAAAAATTAAGAAAAAATTGTGAAAAAATTAATTTCCATTGAAAAATTTATCTAAAATAGCGATATTTTAAAATTTGCTACAGATAAAATCGCGGAATCTTTTTAGTTCAATTAAATTTAAAAAAAATCCGAAAAGCTATTCAGAATAAAAACCGCGAGATAAAAAAATGGGTACGGAATTTTTCGCCAAAACTTTAAAAGCACAGAATCAATTTTTATCAACATTTTGGACATATTGTTCTTTAATTCGAGGTGCTTTTTCCCCTCAAAAATGTTGAAACTTAAAATATATTTTTCCAAAATTTTGGGGTTATTTGCCCCATCAAACTTTTTGAAGTTCAGAAATTCGGGGATGAGTTTTCTCAAAAATTTCACATCAATTTTACTAGATTAAAAACCGAAAGTTCTTTGGCAAATTTTTCAAGTCTTTTAAATAAACAACCAAAGTTTGTTTTTAAATTCTGTACGATATGTCAAACTTTTTCCAAGATAACGAAAACGCGACCGTTTTTTTAAATGTTGGGCAAAATTCTTGAAAATTAAGATTCCAAAAAAATACCTGAAAAAATACCGGAATTTTTATATAAATCTTTCAAAACAACCAGATTGTTTTCAAGAATTTCCGCACTGCATGCCATCGCAATAATCCACACAAAGATATTTCCGCTGGCGCACGTTTTTTTTAAGATCTCCTCGAGTTGACGAAAGAAGAAGAAAAAACTAATTTTGATTTCTTTACTTTTACAGGTAACGACCCTAAAAAGCCAAAATGTGTGACGATGAAGTTGCAGCATTAGTCGTAGACAATGGATCCGGTATGTGCAAGGCTGGCTTCGCTGGAGATGATGCTCCACGTGCCGTCTTCCCATCAATTGTCGGTCGTCCAAGGCATCAAGGTGTCATGGTCGGTATGGGACAAAAGGACTCATACGTTGGTGATGAGGCTCAAAGCAAGAGAGGTATCCTCACATTGAAATACCCAATTGAGCACGGTATCATCACCAATTGGGATGATATGGAAAAGATCTGGCATCACACTTTCTACAATGAATTGCGTGTCGCCCCAGAAGAGCACCCAGTTCTCTTGACTGAGGCCCCATTGAATCCAAAGGCTAACAGAGAGAAGATGACCCAAATCATGTTTGAGACATTCAACGCACCAGCCATGTATGTCGCTATCCAAGCCGTTCTATCATTGTACGCTTCCGGTCGTACCACTGGTATCGTTCTGGATTCTGGAGATGGTGTTTCCCACACCGTCCCAATCTATGAAGGTTACGCTTTGCCCCATGCCATCCTCCGTTTGGATTTGGCTGGTCGTGACTTGACCGATTACCTCATGAAGATCTTGACCGAACGTGGTTACTCATTCACAACCACCGCTGAACGTGAAATTGTCCGCGATATCAAGGAGAAACTCTGCTATGTTGCATTGGACTTTGAGCAAGAAATGGCCACAGCCGCCGCTTCCACCTCCCTGGAGAAGTCATACGAATTGCCTGATGGTCAAGTCATTACCATCGGTAATGAACGTTTCCGTTGCCCAGAATCACTCTTCCAACCCTCATTCTTGGGTATGGAATCGTGCGGTATCCATGAGACCGTCTACAACTCCATCATGAAGTGCGACGTTGATATCAGGAAGGACTTGTATGCCAACATTGTCATGTCTGGTGGTACCACAATGTACCCAGGTATTGCTGATCGTATGCAAAAGGAAATCACCGCCTTGGCCCCATCAACCATTAAGATTAAGATCATTGCCCCACCAGAACGTAAATACTCCGTCTGGATCGGTGGTTCCATCTTGGCCTCTTTGTCCACCTTCCAACAGATGTGGATCTCCAAACAAGAATACGATGAATCCGGCCCAGGAATTGTCCACCGCAAATGCTTCTAAGCATTTTAATAATTATTTTAATATTTTAATAATAATATTATTATTTAATAATGCTAGCGAAACAACACCTAAGATACATGATTTTATTTATATACAATACATAATAACTACATTTTTATTTTGGAAATTATCACTATTCAATCATCATCAATTTATAATAATATTTTACAACTGTGTATAGATAAAGAAAGAAAAGAAACGTTAATATAAAAAAAATGAATGAACAAAGACTGTCAGTTAATTTATTTTTTTTAGCAAAGAAGAAAAACAAGCAAATAATTTCCAAAACAAAAGAAAACGGTTGAATGTCGTATTAAGAACAAGGAAACACCTTACATATTTTTTTAGAAAAGAAATAGTAACATACAAACAAAATAACATCTTGGTTAAAAAAAACATCTTTTTTCATGTGAATTGATTTAAATGAGAAAATATATTAAGGAGAAGAAAAAAAATGAATATGCGAGAAATTATTTTAAAAAAATATTTGTGATTGGTATAAGTAAAAAAAACAAAGAAAATTTTTTAAAATCTATAAAACTTAACAAAACATCTTTTGTTCTCATTTCAATATCTATGAAAATAGCATATACTTCTGGTATATCTAAAATACCAATCAATCCTCCTTGATTAATCCACTTTAAGATTATTTTCTTATTTGCTGAGAAAAAAAAATCTTTTTAAAATCAATGGAAATGGAGATTTTGCTCAAAAGCACAAAACTTCGCAACAGTGAAATTCTTGAAATTTTTTATCGAAAATTTGATCACTATTGCTTCGAAATCTAGTGCTGCACGCCACTGGCCCAATAATTCAATCAAAACGATTTAATCCTCGTGATCATCCACCCATTCAAAATTCACCTTCAATCTATTTTTTTTTTTGTTCTCTTCTAAAACGGATCCACTACCAAATTTGAATTCAGAATGATCTGCCTTATTTACGCCCACCCGAAATAAGAAAGAATACTTGGCCCATTGCCACATACCATAACTCTTCCGTACACACAGAGGATCGATTTCGTTTCAAGCAATTCCTAGTGATCTAATCGAAAAAATAGCCAAATTACATAATGCTAAATGGACAAAAGATCGCCGCATTCGCCCCCAAACTTAACTTAGGATGAAATCTTCTTCCACTTGATAGTATTAGCCATTGAAACTCTTGGCCCCAATATAATATATATTCACTATATAAGACGCTGCTTCCTTTCTTACAATTCAGCATACTTTCAAATCGTCATAATTTGGAACTCACAAAATAGACGATCATGGCCTGGCAGAGGCTAAGATTTCCGCCAGAGATGCTGCTTGAAAAAGTCATCACGGGATCTATTTTCAGAACCATCTTGAATTTGTTGTTGCTGATACTCCTGTTTTTGTTGTTGTTCCCCCTTGTTTATGTTGATGATGTGACGGCGACGAAGACCTCCTGTGCTGCTGACGTTCATTCCAAACCCAGTCCAAGATGTTTTTTTTTAAATTTCCTTCGAGATTTCTTCGTTTTCTTCCACAGTTATTAATAATTCCAACATGGGTCCTACCCCCTTCTGACCAAGTGCGCCCCCAATTCTCCCCCACGGAAATTTCAGAAAGCATTACGGAATCGTTGAGCGGGTGTACATAAATTTATGTGGAGCCGACGCAAGGAGTCGGTTGAGGAGATTTTTTTTTATGTGAAGAATCCAATTTTTGTTTTCAGTCCGTGTATCGCATGGATTTCTCTATGCTGTCGAAGAGAGTCTGAAATTGGAAGCGATACTGAATACGCCGACAAATTTAACTCTGCTAAAATTAGATGTGTGATTTCCTTTAAAAGAAATTTTACATTTTATGGAAAAGAAAATCTCATGGCGTCTTCGACGGATTTACTAATGAGCAGAAAATTGAAAAATTGCAGTAGAATAGAACCTCGGTTCATGAACTTAATCCGTTCTTGTAAGGCGTTCACAAACCGAAGTGTTCACGAACCGAAATACTTGTCCAGGGACTGAAATTTTGTTTACAACCAGAGATATTTGTAGGGTCCGAAAATACAATAGTTGACGAACCGAAACGTTCACAAACCGAGGTTCCATTGTATTCATATTTGGGGAAACTCTATAACGGTAAAACTCTGATATAAAAATCAGTCACACATAAACGAATTTCGTTGGCCGGAAGTTGTACATAACGAGGCTGTTCATAAAATACGTTAATCTTAGGGTGACAGGAGGATTGAGGTGGTGATAACGATACTAAAATGTATACAAAAAAAGAAAAAAAAAGCGTATCGGAGGGAGGTTCCAAAGGCCGAAAATTAGCGTGATGTACTTTACGGACAGCACCTTAAAGTATTTAGGTATTTCTGAATTTCAATTTTTCAATTTCCGTTTCCGAAATTTTCAACTGTTTTGATGAAAAGCTCAAAGTGATGCCCAAAACGTTAATTTTGCTAAGATCAAAAATCATTCTCAAACAATCCATACTTTATGCATAAGAAAATTAAAAGAAAAACTATTTACAAACACAAAGAATGCGTGGAGATGCTGTGTATTTTTTCTTGACTATTTTTTTTTTGATTTTCCGTCCGTACATCGGCCGTTTTTTACTATCTCGATGGGGAGAATCCGCCTTTAAAATCCCCTCCACTTTTTGTCGGTCTATTTTTTTTCTCTTCTTCCGATCATTTCGATAATGCTAAGATACGGCTAAGATTCCGTAGCGAATATGGCGCAATCGCTATTTTCAGAACTTTATGCTGTTTTGAAGCTTTTTTCTAGACTTTGTGTCATATCAGCAAAAAAATCTATTTTTTTTTTCTTTCATGCAACTATCTGTGAAAAATTCAAATGGAATTTCTAATTTATTACGAATAGAGAAATGTTTAACCTAAAAAAATCGCTTTTTTGTGTCATCCAACCAAGATAAAAATCGGAGAATATTTAGAAATTTTACCATAGATTTGTCTGCAGCAGTCGTACTTAGTAGCAAAAAAAAAACTAACTCGTATTTATTTCTGGAATTTGCAGATTTTTTTGCTCGCTTGTAAGTAATTCTTGATGTAATTCTGTATGCAATTTTCCTTTGATCTATGGATTTATAAATGTGATAGAAATATGATGTTACTCCTATGCTAATGGTTTCAGTTATAATTTCCAATTATGGAATTAATAAAAGCAACCACGTACTGGTTTGACTTTATTTATAAACATATTTTTATGAATAAAACTACTTTACAATTTATTGTGGAATCAAGAAGACAAAAGCTTTGGCTTTCGCCGTCGGTGGGATTTTTCTCAAAATTAAAATAATTTTATAATTATTGGTTATTTTAAAGGGCTCAAAAATACATCACACTTTTGAAGAGATGTGAGGGGAAGGAAAGAGAGATTTGCCGTAGAATAGGGCCCTTACTCCAGGCTGTACACAAGTAATCGCAAAAGTCCGAAAAGCCCAAAATTTTCGTAATTTATCGACACCAATAACTTTAAAATCGAGTGAACGAACTGCCCCTGTGCAGTTTTCGCGTAGAACTTAATAAGAAAGGGTTTCCTTTTTTCTAAATTAATACGAATCGATTATCCTATTTTAAGAAGTGTTTTTTTTACACTCTCAGAAAACTGAATGAATTGAACATTTTAAAATCAAGTCGAATTATGTTCACTTGATCAAACTCAATATTTCTGTAAAAACGTTACATAAAAACAATTTGAAGGGTGGACATTCACAAGCGAAAAATGAATAATATTTGAATGTATAATTAAGGTTATTTAATGGCGATCTATAAAAGGGCTATGAATTCATTCACAAAGTACCATTATTCGAAAGTCCACTTAAGGATAAACCTATTAAAACCTCAACATAATGGTCGGATATTCCGTTTCTAAATTCAATTCAAATTCACTTTTAGTAAAGGTGGCTTTGTGTGCACTATTATTAGTGATTGTTCCCGTAAAACCAAGTGTAACGGCGCCGAATATGTAAGAATGATAAAATTTTTGAAAAAAATTAAATTCAATTTTCTTCCTACTTAGAAAAGCGATGTTGTGTAAATATCCACAACAGGATATGACGCACTGCGTCCACGGAAGCTACAAAAATATTTGTGAGACCACAATTTGCTATAAGGTCCTTAAAAAATGGAAAAGTGTTAAAAAAATCTACAAAAACGTTTCAATTTCAGGGCTTGGGCCAATCTTGCGGAACGGGTAGTACCGAAATTACATTTGGCCGTTGCCATCCGCAACTCTCCTGTTCCTGTGGGATTTGCTCTGGCTGTCGTGGCGAATATTGTGTATCTTCAGAACTCTGCACCGGAAATCCTATTCACGATAAAAGAAAAAGCATCCTAGATAGATTTAATTACGTTGAAAATTATTTTTAAAAAATTTATTCATAGACATTTATATAATCGACACTATTATCACTTAATCAATAAACAAAATGTGATAAAATGCTTCAAACCAAAAGGTCAAAACAATAAAGTGATGTGCTAATATTTAAAAAAAATCATTAAAAAAACGGTGTTTTAATCAAAAATTAATACACAGGAAATTTCATTTTTTACACCTCTTTGGTAGAACTCTACTCAAATTCAGTAGATTTGTTCAATTCCTTATTTTAAAATATTTATTAACCCAAAAATCACGCGCAATCAAGTATTTTTCATAGTCAAGCAAAAAAACCAAATCAAGCAAAAACGCCGAAATTTGAAGATTTTTTATTTGTACTACATTTTATTAAGTCGTTTTAGATTCACACCACATTGAACTTATTAACCTCAATGTCCTTCAAGAGACTCCTTGAAAGGATTTGATTTCTAGGAGAGAAGTTGATGTTTGCGTATATTTAATATCAAACCCTAAATTTGTGTAAAACTAACGATTATAAATTTCATAATTTTTGTTTTTGAGTCACAGTAGCGAATTTTGCTTCACATCCGCATTTTTATTGGGCGTTAATTCACTGAGAATTTGACAGCAAACTGGAGAATTTGACGCCTAAAAATTGAAAATTAGAGTTAATATGAAATTAAAGCTACTACGAATTTAAGGTAAGAAAAAATTCCGGACCTGGCAAAAAAAGAAAACAAATTTAGTCTCATCTTCCTTACAAAACTAGAGCTAACCCAGCCAAACCACTTCCAAAGCCGGAATCAGCGATGCCAAATGCACCAAATTGAGTGTCGGCTCGTGTGATCGATTAACAAAAACACAATATTTTTTTATGCAATAAAAATTCTTTATTCAACGAATTATATACTATACTTAAGAATTACATCAATAGTTTTATTTTACATCAATAGTTTTTATTCAATCGATATAAATGGAATTTCAATTAAAGTAAAAATACTGAAAATATATTAAGTTTATCATTTCATGTCATAAATTACTTCAATAATTTTTTTAATATATCAAAACTGATTCTTTTTTTTCAGTTTTTTTTTTATTTTCATATTTTTTGTTTCATGAACAACTAATGGCACAAAAATGATATGCGCCTTTTGATCGTCATTTGCTGTATTTCTATTCGCTTTATTGTTTTCAATATTCGGTAAATTGAGCAAAAAATTTATGATTTTCATTAAATACTCGTATTTCCATAAGATCATAATTAATTAAGTACTGACAGAATATTATTTTATTAATTTATTCAATCGAAATATCTTTTTATTTGATGGAATGTTTCTGATTTTGAACTTTAAAGAATTTGTAACAAAATATTGCAATTGAGATCAATTGTAAGTCTCCAAGATAGAAAATCGCGTCTTTAATCAAATTGATTCGATTTTCGTTCACTTAAAAATGAAAGGAATGTCAATATTGTCTAATTAATTAGATATGTGAATAAACTCACAAAAAGAATGTCAACAATTTCTTGTCTGAACTTTGCTCCTTGATGCTTTAAATATTTTAAGGTGTTGTCGTTGTTGCATTGAACCTAACTCTGTGGAATTCACGACGAGAAAATTAGAAGAGAGAAAAATAGAATAATTATTCGCTTTTAATTAACTCTCATACTGTCCTCGGGTCATTTCTGACCCAAATTCGATTTTAATTAAAAGTATCTTCTCAACTACATGAACAATGTTTGTATGGTATAGGCTCTGTGAACAAATTTCTTTTGAATACCGAAAACAATAATCTATTTGTTCATATTTTAATCCATTGAAGAGCACTGTAGTCTTCATGGGTCATAAATGGGTCATAATGGGTCATTCTTGACCCACGAAGACATCATACGTTATTTTTCTTAATGACAGTATGAGGGTTAATAGATTCACAATTATTCTGATCTAATTCTACCACGGAGAGCTTTATTAAACCAAAGAAGTCTTAATTTTCTCATCTTGCCACTTGTTTTCATTTTTTAATATACACATATAACAAAACTGAAAGAGAGATGATTTTCGTTAAGTTTTGGTTTTATCAGAAATTCTGATAAAATTCGCTGGCGTATCCCCTAGCGAGCTAGTGAGCCTCACGTACCCCCTTAATTTCATTGTATACAAAATGTTGGTGAAAACTGTATCGCAAAAATACACTTTTGTCTGTATGTTTGTCGCGGCATCATGCGAGCACAACCGATTTCCATGGAATTTTGCACATTGGTAGAGTAACTTGTAAAATAAGGAATAAGAGTCTTTATATTGATCACATCCCCTCTTGTTCGATACCCCTTTCCTGATAACTTTTGAACCTTTCAACCGATTGGAATGCGATTTTCTGTGTTGAAAAAAGCATCCGCCATTAAAAAAATAAGCTCATCGATCCCTCGACAGTTGAATCCTAGAAGGGATTTCGATCGGATTTTCATCATTAATTAGTTCGTGTATTAAACAAATTTGCAGCCCACTTAAACCTATTCCCTCCGTCCCCTTCTCCACGCAATCCACCGAATCTTGAGTCAATTTTTATCAGTTTTTAGCGATTGTTTTAAACGAACTCTGAATAGATGAAGAAAGTCACCAGAGAATGTGAACAAGAACCTTTTTTATGAATAATACATTTGCCCTGGGCACCAATCATGTATTTCGACGCGTCTCTGTCTTTCGACTTCGACTCTTGACTTGACTTCAAATTTCCTGGAGTGACAGTCAGAATCACGTTTAGATTCATAGTGACGATTCCGAGAAATTTCAAGCTGCAAATATGGTCAAAAGCTGTGTCGAAGTCGAAAGACAGAGACGCGTCGAGATACATGATTCCAGCCCAGTTTCCTTTTTTTCGAGAAAATTTAGTTTTTTTTTTTGAGAAAAATCTCGTGTTTTTCGAAGGAATTTGGTTTGAAAAGTCCCAATCACGAATCTAACTCGAAGGTCGTGTCAAAATATCGGCCTTTTTTTACAAAAATTGTTGAAAAACTTATCGGTATTTCTAAAACTTATATTTTATTCCTGCAACGACGGATCCACATTCTAGAGTAAAACAAAACATCAAGGGCAAAATGGAAAAGTATCAAAAAGTAGTCTTTTTTCATACAAATTTAGTTGAAAATATTTTGATTTCGTATTGCAATGGGTAGCGATTGCACGTTGCAATAATAATGAGCAAAAAGACTCGTATAAAAAATTTCGTAAAAATATTTTCTTAAGAATTTTGTAAAAGTTATAAAATTTTGATTAAAAAACTTCAATTATTTTAAGGCACCATCATTAAAATCAATTTAAATACATTCATAAACTGTGTATATTAATTTAATTATTCTTCATTTTGTATGTAATATTGATTAAATATATTGTAAAAAGCATTCGCATAATTTAATAATAAAAAATATAAAATGTGTCATTAAGTACAATTGTTTTAAAAAAAAGCTGATTCTATTAACAATCAAAACTTGAGAAAATTCTCTCAATAAAAATTGGCGGAGTGAATGAAAATATAGTAAATAGCTGCGCTACAAAGGCTTGTGCAAACTGCTTATAAGTACTGCCAAATACTCCGAAGTAGAATTTTTATTATTTAGGATTACTTGGTAGAACTTTTAAGTAATTTGTACATGAATTTGGAATGCAGCTAATATTTGTATTTCCATTTATACGAATAGATTTTACTAAACTTTATTCACTCATTCCAATGCGTTTAAAAATTACAATAAAATACACATAAATCGAATGACAATTTGAAGAAGAGCTTAAAAATTCTTATAATGAGGATAAGATATAATTTGAATAAATTTTATAGAATTCTTCTTATATATAAATATTCGGCAAGGCTTTTTTTTTAATTTAAACATAATAAACTGAATAATAAATTGCATGTCATTGGAACGAAGCTCTCCTTCAAATGGTTTCGTTTAATTTTTTTAATCTATTTTCTTTCATTTTTTTCAAAAATTTGACCATTAACAGAATCGTTTTATAAAATAAAATATTCTTATACATTTTTTTTATATAAACGGTAACAGCCTAAATAAATATTGCGTTGGATATAATATTTAATTTTTTTTTCTCTTATTTTGTATGTTTTGTTTAAAATTTCATACTAAATGTAGTTAAATTCTAATTGTAAAATAATCTATAGCTGCGTAGTGATAACGGATTTACGAATAATTGTGTCCTTACCTTTCGGAGCGGCCACAACTTCTGATGAAACGAGCCAAGGAGATACCATTTCAGCTGATGGGTGAATGTGGTTCGTAGAGTTCTGTAAAATGAATGCGAATTTACTTGATTTTGTAATAGTGCCGTAAGACTATGTCTATAAAATACGTCTAACTTTCACAGTTTCTAACCCCCTTTGCCCCTCCAGAAATGGCTCGAAAATGCCCCTGGCGTATTTTATAGACAGTCACTAAAACAAGTCTAGCGGACCTAACATTTATTACCTCTCGAGTCATTTTTCACCCAAAAAAAATGGAATTTTATATTTTTCGCAACAATTTTCTAATTTTTTAACGAAAAATCAAATTAATATGAAATGAAGTTTTAAAAAAACATGTAAAAAAATTATAGTTTAAACACAAAAGCTTTTCAAGCATGCACAAATTGAATAAAACAAATAGCTTACCTTCTTCTCAGCGGTTAAATCTGTTGTATTATTTAGTTTCGATGTTTCTGTTATACGTTTAACCACAGGCGATTTTGCAGCATTGTCTAGCATTTTATCGGAATTTTCAGTGGAGATTCTAAATGGATTGTTGTTGATTTGGAGGGGATTTAAAATTGGTTTTGGAGATTTCGGTGTATCGGAATTTGCGTTATTAATCACATTTCCCGTATTGCCGTTGTCGATTTGATCGTGATCAACGTGTGCTGTCGGGGAGTAAAACGGATTCGTTGAGGATTTCTTTGTACCAACAGCTTCTGGTGTCATATTAAGAAATGGATTCCTTGCACCCGTAGAATCAGTGATCCCATTATTATCGTGATTGTCATTTCTAAGATTATTCAAATTAGTATTCTTATTCAGTCGACTTTGATTGTCAAGTTTTGGCGAACGCATTTCAGCGTTAAAGATGTTCACAGCAGGGACGCTTATTTTCTCCATGACACCGCGTTGTTCGGAAAAGTGTGTCACAGTGACGCTGTCGCTATTCGGTGTGGATCCATTAAATATTGACGAAATTCCTGTTGGAGAGCGATCAGGGGTGGTTACCTGCTGTGGGACAATTGGAATGGGAAATATTGGGGAGAAATTCTTTATATTGGCAGGTGATTTTGGATTATTGTAGGCTGATGGTGTTTGGGAGGGGGATGCCAGTGATGCGCCTGGATTTTGTATTGTCAATGGCGATGGGCACATTCCAGACAAGTTGAGTGTTAATTTATCACCCCCCTGTTAAGCAGAATATGGACAAAATACGTAAAAATAAGCACAAGCACAATACATTTGTTACAATCAATTATGAGATTTATGAAATTATAGCTAATTAGCGTTATTGATTACAACTGATAATCAACTTACAACTGAAACAAATGTGGCGGCATTCAATGAATCTGGACCGTCTGATGAACTGCCGGTTACTATCGAAGGGATAAACATTTGATTGGTGAGTTTTGGATTCGCTGCGCCCATTTCCTCTTCAACACGAGCTACGGGAATGTTACAACAATTTAAGTTCATCATGCATTTTTCTTTGAAACACGATATTACCTTTTAAAATGTTACATTTTATCTGTCCAGGTGGAAGGGGTGCTCCTCCTCCAACATTTGCCAATTTCGACTGATTATTTGGCTTCTCAGACGTGGAAAGTCGCTTCAGAGTATCGGTATTATTGTCTAAATCGGATGTTTTATTGATTGTAACTCTGAAACAACAAAAAATCGATCACTCATTTACGATTTATAAAAAAAAATATATTTTAATAAAATCTACCTGATACTATTAACATCATTGAGCGCATCATGGACATGCATAGCGGGAGATGGATCTTTAGCAATGGATTTAAGCAGACTGTCTAGCTGGCTATCTTTGTCAGATAGGCCACTCTTAATGCTGTAATAATTATTAAATCGAATTTAAAATTTCTCATGCAAAAATTGTTTTACTTTGACGAAACAAAACTAAATAAATAAAATCCAATCAAAATTGAATCCACGACAATCGCAATTCAATTACAAAATTAATGTGAACATATGTTGTCTTACTTGTCGCGTGTAACAATAATCAATTTGATTTTAATTAAATTCAAATGTATAACAACTAAATGCCTAAACGATGAATTCTCTAATTTAAAATGTTTCATGTGTAACTACACAAATTTTAATGGTCTCTAGTGAACCGACACTATTTATCTTCGCCGTACAAAACTTGGCACGAAATTCGGCGTCCGCACTTTGTCATGGCTTTTGATTTACCGTTCGGTTGTGTTTTATAAATTTGTAATTAAAGGGCGGCCGCATCACTTGCCAAGTTCTAGTATTTATTATCGCATATAAAGTGAATAAAATGTTCCTAAAGTGATGCATTTTATTTATTTCCACTAATCTCTTCGCTTATTTTATTCATACGTCTTACTAAATTATTGATCTTGTTTTAGAATCTACTTTTCATTTTTTTTTCCCAATTTGAAGAAAAACAGGTGGTTGAAATGAAGCTATTAAATTTATTAATTAACTGATCAGTGGATTTGACATGAAAATTTTAATCTTAATTTCAGGTTTTGATTAGACATAAATTGCAATTTTTTTCATGACCTGGCATTAAAATTACACTTGCAGACATATTTTTCCGAGTATTTTTGCCCACGACATCAAAAAAAAAAAAATTCAGAAAAATACTGTCTCCACGAAGCATTTTAATGGCAAGCTATGAAAAATTCACCATTTTTGTCTAATCGAGACGAGGTTTAAAAGAAAGAATATTTACCTGTGCTATATATAAACCATATTCTTTTTATGCCTACGAAATAAAATTAATTTAAAGAGATTTTTGTACAAAAAGGCAAATCCTACAGGTGCAGCCTACTGAGAAGCTTTTGTTTTATCAGTTACAGGTTTCAAATATATCGAAATTTTTATTCTTAGCATTATTGACTACAATTTTATGCTAATTCTATGGAATTCTACAGCAATAGCCAACAAATTAAATCACTTTAAATCGCCGATATTACTCCGCCCCCGAAAAATGTGTGATGTACAGTAATGTCCAACCGATAACTCACCAAATTTCACGCATATTTAAAATTTTTATTCATCGCGATGGACCATTTTAAGCTAGCCAAACTGATTACCAACCAGGTTGCAAATATGTCATGTTGTAATTCCTGTTGCAAGTTCAGGTTGCATGTTTGGTTGCAGAAAAATCAAAAAGTTTTTGCGCCAAACATGATGTTAGCAATCAGGAGTGATATTCCGTAACTAGTTTCAAGCGTTTGTTTCGAGTTAGAAGAACAAGAAGTATCCGCTGTCTCTGTTTTGACCGAAACAAATGACAGAGAGAAACCGAAATAGCAAATACCACTTTTTCTTCTAACTCGAAACAAACGCTTGAATCAAGTTACGGAATACCACTCCAGGTTGCACCGTCTGTACCGAGGTTGGCAAACAGGCTACAAACATTTGCGAAGTGAACTACTGGTATTTAAGACATTTGTGACATTATTATTTCAAAAATATGGCAAACATCCCAAAAAACGAAGCGTGGAGGCAATTTTTTTAAGTTTATCGCAGCTTACCGGAGTTATGGAAAGTCAAATCACATGTTTTCAAAGACCGTTACAAAGAAATCTATAAACAAATTGAGATAACGGCAAGTGTAGATAATTTTTTTCTATCCATTATATTGAAATACCCGAAAAAATTATTAAAATAATTTGGCTCAATCAAAAACACACAATTTTTGTGTATCTACCATGACTTCTGCTTATTAACTGATGTTGCTGTTGTAGTTGCACCATTTGTGACAAACCAGGTTGCACGTCTATGGCTTGCTTAAGTCCCAAATCGAGGTAAAAAAAACACAATGTCGAGACATTTTCATCGCTAATGAGCCAAGCATGGAAAAATACTTTGCAAAACAAAAACAAGCCAACAACAAAAGTACATTGGAAAACGCCACAAAAAGCCAAATGTAATTCATTTAAAAATCAAAGCATCCAAAAATTAATTAAAAACCAAAAAATTAGCTTTTAAAAAATTACACTTGATAAAACAAAATAAAAATCTTTACCTCAAAGCTGAGCTTATCGACGCTTTTCCGAACGATCCATGATGCTGATTAATCTTACTGAATGGCGGATCATCAACAGTTTTAGTAGCGCTGTGGGGCTCTGCATCAAGTTGCCTGCAATGAAAAATATTTTAAAAAAATATATAAGAGTAGATTGTTTTCACAAGCTCACTTGATGGTAAGGCCAGCTTTACCAAACGATCCGATTTTGCTATAATTTGTGTCCTCATTTGAAGAATTCGATTTAGTGGAAGCTCGACTCATCGAGACACCGGGAGCGGCTAAATCAGCTCCGGCCGTTGGCACATCGGAAGTGACAGGAACATGATTTTGAATAACAGTTTGGACGGATGGCGATGGTGTGATAGATTTGTAGGACGGAGAATCATCTGAATTAGTAGCGGCATTTGATCCGGTAGCTTGCTCAGCGGTCTGTGGAGGATGTTGTCGTTGCCGTTCGCGAAGGACATGCGACTGACGACGGGCGAATCGCTGTGAGGGTCGACGTTCGAATTGAACGGTACGTCGGGCACGACTCTGTTGAGTTGTTTGAAATTCTGTTCGCCCCGAGTACCGGAATCTTGAGCCCATTCGGAAGAAATTTTGCCGGGCCGAAGGACCTTTCACCGGCGCCCGTAACCTAAAAAACGTATGATGCTCTACGGCACATTTCCACAAATGTTTGCACGCCTTCTCATTATACAAACGGAACACAAATGTGTGCTCCTGTTCACGCCCCTCATCATCATCCTCGACCACCACTAAGGTGAGCTTTTTCTTCTTGAAATCGAGTTTGCTAATTTTCGGCCAGAAAAACAGACCGATTTTCTGTTGGCCTTCGAAGACTAAAATTCCGGTTGGCGTTAATCCTAAGTGATATTCGCAACCATCTTTGCCCTGTTGGGGTTTTTTTTTTAAAAAAAATATTAGATATGTAAAAAATACAACACCATAAAGTATGCGAGCTTACAAGAACCGTGTGCATATCAACGCCATACATGTCAAG
This sequence comes from Chrysopilus asiliformis, assembly GCA_964034945.1. Taxonomy (NCBI): domain Eukaryota; kingdom Metazoa; phylum Arthropoda; class Insecta; order Diptera; family Rhagionidae; genus Chrysopilus; species Chrysopilus asiliformis. The sequence goes on from OZ035961.1 coordinate 3,545,525, forward strand.
CCATTTTGCCTTATTTAAATAATTGGTTTCCGCCTGAGCTGGTGTTAAACCGCCACAATTTTTATATTCCTCTAAAATTGCGATTTCAATTTCTTCCGTTTGATTCGGAACGAAACGAAACTCTGATACTGTTGCAGCTGTGTGAATCTGTTCATCATAATCTCCTAATTCGGCTGTAATTCAAAAAAAAAAAAAATGAGGCGATTAGAAATTGTTTAAAAAAATGTGTTTGAAAATTGAAGGAAAGTTAATTGCTTTTCTGATTCGAAGAATTTACAGAAATTTATTCCTTTCCTTTTTTGAAGATACTAATCGGTGTTACGATTTTAGAAAAAGGGGCTATCCATAAAATACGTCACGCTAGTTTTGGGTTTTTCGTAGTAACACACAAAAATTCAGAGCAAATTCAAGTTTTCGTCCCGGACGGCACTAAGCGTTTCTACGCCACTGGTTTTCCGGACCCCCCTAAAGTGTGACGTATTTTATAGACAGTCTCTCACAACAGAATAGACAAAATCACAACTCGATACCTCAAAGTCTTTTCAGTCGCCTTCAAGGTCGAATTATCGAGATTCGAATGTTTCCACGTAAATGATTTTTTTTATAAAAATGGATACTTACATTGCAATGCAAGTGCACACAATTCCACAGCTTTATCATCTGGGCATTCGAGTCTCCCATCCAATAAATCGTGTTTCAATTGTAAAAAGAATAAATATCTGGTTAATTCTTCACGCAGAGTATTCGGTTCGGATGAATAGAATTTCACTTTAATTCGGAAAGTGTAAGGTGGACCAACTGCAAATGTAAGGTAAAAAAACGTTCATATAAGCAATTTTTTTGTAAATAAAAAGAAAATTCTGGAAAATGCATACTCTTGACTTGTTTCTTTATAGCCTTTGTTGGATCCAGCCAATGTTTCACATGATTTACGTCTGTGAATTGTAGCCCAAAGTAATCTTTTTCTGTTAAATCCAATGCGTAAAATACTTGCTCATAAAGGTAGCTTCCCAAAGCTTTTTTCTGAAAAAAAACATAGCATTAATAGAAAAATTCAACTTAAAAATTGGAAAGTTTGAATTTGAAAGCTTTCAATATTTTTATTAAACATAATTCAACTGCATTAAAAAAACGTTGAAATTTATAGCTTTAGCACACGAAATAGACACCCTTTAAAATTTAAAGTTTAAATGGACTTTGTACCGAATTTCGAAACTTAATATTTTGTTGGAAATGTTCATCCACTTCGCAACAAGTCATTAAAAGTTTTTATAATAAATTTGCATACAGATATTAATTTGATAATTTAAAAAAAATCATTAAGGTTTTCATTCAGACGGCAAAAACAGTTAATTGAAAAATAATTCTTCATACTTTTTTATGGTCTTCAAAAATCATGCGTGCCTAATGAGCTCGGAGCAAAAATATCACCTCAGAATGAAATGGAGCTCAAAAGAGTATTGACAGTAATCGTATTTGTATTAATCGGAGCTACTGTGGTAAGTTTTAAACGAATATTTCATTAAAAAAAATTAGCTAAAACAGCAAATTTTCTATTTCAGATTTGCCAGGATGTGCCAGAAATAGCGGACGACAATGAAGGAGCGAACACTTCTGAGAAAAGTGCTGGAGAAAATGTAAACAAATTAAATTCAACAACAATAAAGCCAGCAAATGGAAAGAACATTACAACTAATAAACCTTTAACTGCACAAAATTCAACAACCGCACATAATAACAAACCGTCAAATAACATGACAGTCACCAATGCTCCAGCAAAAGCTGCGGGTAACCAAACACAGATAAATAATAAAAATGGAACAGCGACTACACCAATAATTTCTAAGAATGGAAATTCAACAATCGGTGGTACAACAACAAAACCTGGAAGTAATCAAACAACTACAAGCAAAGTTGGAGTTGGGATTACACCAAATGTGCCTAAGAATGGTAATTTGACAGGAAATTCAACCACACCAGTAAAACCAGGAGGAAATCAAACGACGACCAATAAAATTGGCGGGGCGACTACACCAACACATCCGCTAGGTGGTACACCAACAAAACCAGGTGGAAATCAAACGACGACCAATAAAAATGGCGGGGCGACCACACCAATAAATCCCCTAGGTGGTACACCAACAAAACCAGGAGGAAATCAAACGACGACCAATAAAATTGGTGGGGCGACCACACCAACACATCCGCTAGGTGGTACACCAACAAAACCAGGTGGAAATCAAACGACAACCAATAAAAATGGCGGGGCGACCACACCAATAAATCCCCTAGGTGGTACACCAACAAAACCAGGAGGGAATCAAACGACGACCAATAAAATTGGCGGGCCGACTACACCAACACATCCGCTAGGTGGTACACCAACAAAACCAGGAGGAAATCAAACGACGACCAATAAAATTGGCGGGCCGACTACACCAACACATCCGCTAGGTGGTACACCCACAAAACCAGGAGCAAATCAAATAACTACAAGCAAATCTGGCGTTGGAACTACACCAATGACTGCGATAGGCGGTACAACAACAAAACCAGGGACTAATCAAACAACAATGAATAAAACTAATGGTACTACAACACCAACAAATCTCAAAAATGGCAGCTCGACAGAAAATATACACAATGGATTTGGGATGGCCACTACACCTTTGAAGTTCACAACGTTGGGCATATTTCCGTTAACAACAGTGCGACCCAGTTTTACGTCTCCGCAACCCCTCCATCGACCAACAACGGAAACACTTGACAGTTCTGAAATAGGGGGATTTAATAATAAATTCACAACTCCAAGGTTTTATAATGAACGAGTGGCTACGACATATAAAACGTTATCCGCGGGTATTGGATTTAATCCGATCGCGGGAGCATTTAGGACGACTACGGAAAGCCCGGATAGTAATATTGCAGAAACCGAGGATAATGAATCAGAATTATCAAATGATGAAACAAACTTGATGAGTGAGGAAGTGACGGCTGACACTAATAACAGTGAGGAAGTTGAAGAAGGTATGCGTTTTGTATTAGTAAGAAATTTTTCAAAAAGTTTTGTGAAAAAATCGCGAAATTTTCGTTCACAAAAGAAAAAAAGAGTTTTAATGCTTGGGTTTGCGTCACGAATAATGTGAGCTTTGAACGTAGCAAGAGAAAATATGCTTTATGTATTGGACACACAGAACTTGATACTCTGTGATATCAATGGTGATGGCACATAATTACAGTTTTAAAACAACCACGTGAAAAATAAAAAAAAAACAATATTTAAAATCTTGAATTTCCAGAGAGTGAATCCGCTGATGAATATGTCACTAACGAAAATGAGCCAGCGAGTACACCACGGACAAAAAGAAAAATCACACCAAGAACAGATATTCGTGGAAAAACTACAAAATCACGATTGAAAAATACGGAACACAATAAATCGAGTGAAACGGCATATCATTTAGACAACATTTTGTCTGATTTAGAGAAAATTTTCTCTGATTTAGCGAAAAGAGAAGCTCATAATTCTCTAGAATACTATGATGAAAACAATGGAGGGGAAGATTACGGTATCTTAAGAAAATCATCTAAAATCTGTACAAATATGACACAGGCAGAAAAAAACCTAGACTTTTTTTTATGCACTTGATATGTTCTATATTTTTTTTTGTAATTTGTGGTCACTAATTCCGAATTAGGCAGTGGTTTGGCTGGAAGAGCTCTAGTGTTTAACACATTCGCTGTCGGTCGCATTACGAAAATTGTCACTAGCAACGAACGTGTGAAGATATCCACTTTATGTTAAGTTAGGTGAAGTTGAAAAGACCGCGCGTGCTCAGGTTTGTACACAGCGCTTCATCCGGAGGCCCATTGTGATACAAGATATGCACTTTAGTTCATGAACAGATCTATTAGATATTTGCAATTTTTAAATTCAATAATCTTTTGCCAAACCACTTCCATATTTTAAATAAGCGAACCCAAATTACTGAAAGAAAAAAATCTGATCTCTAGTTAAAATTGTTTCATTTCCAGATATTTTAAGATCCGAAACTGACAGCATAGAAAACGAGAATGACGACAATTTATCAGGTATGTTTTAAGGGCAATTTCAATGTGCGGTCACTTTGTTCTAGTTTTGTGTTAATTTTTTTTTCGCGAGATTTTATTTTCCAAATAACATCAACTAACACGTTAAACGCTCCAAGAGTTATTTGTAATTTGGTGGTCCTCAATGTGTTAATTTGAAAATGAGATCCAAGTGGTCCCTTTCCTTGGTATAACGACAATTGATCTTAATCCATAAAAAATTATTGTAGAAAGTTTATCTTCGGGCAGCGATGAAGATGACTACGACGATCCAACGTATTTTGAAAGTAATGAATTAGATGGTAAGTAATTGAAAATTATTTGATTTTTTCTAGAACTTCTAGTTTATAATCGAAAATAAATCAATATATTTCCATAGAAAACCACCTTAGAACGACACCAATTCCAGGGCAAGAATGTAAGTGAAAGAAATTTGCATAAAAAAAACATAGAAATAAAACATATTTTTTTACAGCCGGTGTTAAAGATGTTAATAAAAGTAAGCTTTTTATTTAAAAAAGAAATACCAAAAAAAAAAATTTTTTTACCTAATGCTTATTTTTAGCTAACCCGAAGCGGAAAGGATCAAGAAAACGCAGGCGAAGACCTTATAAGACACCAACATCGGTCGCGCAATATGGAAATCGTTATAATAATTTAAATGGCAGAGATAGGCAGAGAGTTCTCTCGGCATTGAATGTAAGATACTGCAGAGATCCATTTAATAATGGAGAGCTCATCGTTTGTGGATCTTCAAACCGAAATCGAAATCGTGAGAAACTTGAAAACTGAAGCTTTTTTAGTAAACGTTTATGTATTGATATGGGGCAATTATCAATAAGCATTTTTAAAGTCGAGTCTACTTAGTTTTAAAACTAGCGAATTTTAGTACTAGACTTTAATGGCCCTTACCAATGTGGTGTCAATGATTCATTAATAACAACTTAATCAAACACTAAAATATTTTATGATTAGTTAGAGTTAAATATTTTATGATTAGTCGAAACGAAATTTTGCATATGTAGCCATATTTAAGTCTACAACTATAATTTTCTATTTTTAAGACTGCGTAGATCCCATTCACTGGTAAAGTCAATGGAGTTTACCTTATTAATATTGGAAGTCCATAAAAACGTCACACAAATTATCGCTTTTAATACCTATCCCCGCCCCTCATCTTACTTTGTCACCATCACCCACCCCCCTGCCTTCACAGTGTGACGTATTTTATAGACTATTGCCAAAACTCTTCTGGTCGGAATTAGGCGCTTTGACGGAATTACGCACAGTCATGCTAAATCACAAAAAAAAAATATTTGAGATTTCCACATTTTTCACCTTTTTCTAAACACGTGATATTATAAGAACCCTATACTTTTTGATAGGAAATAATAACCGACGAAGAGGTACCAGAAGACCAGGACAATCGTCCAGAAGGCCACGGAGAAGACGTCGAAGACCAACGGTATCTAATGGCTCTAGACGTCCTACCAGCTCTACACAACAATTAGTCAGGATACTTGCGCAAATGTCAAGAGATGTTCAAAGGCTACAAACTCAATTGGCCAGAGATTCTCCAAATCAACAGCGTGGGCGTACACAGACGACTAGACGGTATACAGTAGGACGGCCGAGCACAACCAGGAGGAGATTAAATTAATTAAAATAAACTGAAATTGATTGAAAAATGTTTATTTTTAATAATTGTGACACTTAAATAAAGTTTTAATTCCATTTTTTGTGTTAAATATTTCTTCTTTTCTTATTGAATTTAGAAAAAAGGTTTTACTGAAAACTGCATGTAATTCTAACTACAATATATGATACAAGACATGAGGCTTCTGTGCTATTGCACCTACAGTTTAGAATGAATTGCCAACAATGAGTCGAATCGCAACATTTGTAAAATTTGGATCACATCCAGAGGAAAAGCCGGATAACCGGATTTATGTTGGTGTCATTAGCACCAAGTAGTAGTTTTTAAATATCGGTAGGGAATATCACAGAGTCAGTGCCTAGTGCACGAGATCACGCATCTCTCCGAAGGTATTTGCTTTTCATGTCTTCAAATGAGTAAAAGACAATTAGATTTGCTATCTGGGGAAAAATATCCCGAATTTTCTTCTTCATGGAAATTTTCGTTCAACATATTTTTTCGCATTGCTGAGGAAATTTGATTCCATTTTAAAATTCCATTTTTTTCGTTTTTCGTGAAATTTTTCGAAATTTTCTCGTGCAGTGGAAAATTTTGTGGGACTTTTTTCATTATTTTTTCTTCGGTTTTGAAGAAATCAAACGATTTAGTTGCGTATTTTGATTCGCAAGACCTAAACATTTGTAAAGTTTTCGTCAAAAGTCAGAGACAATGTTTTTTTAAAACACGTCTAAGGCTTTCATTAATTTTTAAATAATTTTTTTGTTAATTTAATATTAGATAGGCTAGAAATATATCAGTTTTTGCAATAAAAGAAGGTAAGGCTGTTTAAACCGATTTTTCGTAAATAAATTTCGACCATTTTATATGATTTTCAGTAAACTAATATGGTTCGGCGTTTTCTAAAAAAAAAACTCTAGAAATGTTTCCTATAAAAACTATAAAAATTAGGCTGACACCTGTACATACCGATATTTAAAAAAAAAATTACACTGACATAATTTGGTAGTTTTTTTTTATATAAATTGGTTCAAACAATTAATTTTTTTGCTAGATAAAATAACCTTGAAATGGTAACTATATAAAGTAACATAACGAAAGCCTAATTAACTCCCTTTTTTGATTTTCAGAATAAAAATTACCCGGAATATTACACAAGTCATTAGCATCCTAAAAAAAAATTAATATTAATTTCAATCAAAACATAATTAAATTGTAAAAAAAATACTTTATGGGATTTTTTAAATATGGAATGTTAAATAATTACATTATCTAATAAACACATTAAAAAGACAATAGAAAGATTTCAAAATGGCAGTGATTAGTTGAATTTGAGTCGAAATGGGTGGCAAACGCATAAAATCCATCTTCTTTTTAACTTTGTTAATCGTAACTACCGTAAGTCGAAATATATTTTAAATAAATATGATGGATTTTCATTTCTTTATGAAAAATAATATACGTGATTTCATTATAAGTATTTTCAATTGAAAAACTATAAGTAAATCAACCATGTTGGGAGCTTGTTTTAGAAATATTTAACAATATATTTTACAAATTGAACAAAGTGTAAAGGATTTGGAATACAATTATAACAATTTGAACAGGAAGCAACTGGAAGCGGCGAAAGTGCACCAGCGCCAACAGGAACTGGAAGTGCACCAGCGCCAACAGGAACTGGAACTGCACCAGCGCCAACAGGAACAGGAAGTGCACCAGCGCCGACAGGAACTGGAAGTGCACCAGCGCCAACAGGAACTGGAACTGCACCAGCGCCAACAGGAACAGGAAGTGCACCAGCGCCAACAGGAACTGCACCAGCGCCAACAGGAACTGCACCAGCGCCAACAGGAACTGGAAGTGCACCAGCGCCGACAGGAACTGGAAGTGCACCAGCGCCAACAGGAACTGGAACTGCACCAGCGCCAACAGGAACAGGAAGTGCACCAGCGCCAACAGGAACCGCACCAGTGGTAACTGGAACTGGAAGTGCACCAGCGCCAACAGGAACCGCACCAGTGGTAACTGGAACTGCACCAGCGCCAACAGAATCTGGTAGCGGTAATGACGATGACGATGATACAGGGGAGCCAATAGGAACAGGTAATTTTAAATGAATTTTTCCTGCTATATGTACAATTTCGGTGCTAGAAATTTTTAAAAACTCGAACTGTAAAAACTAAAACGTATAGTACGAACTAGAAATACGTCAACCATAGCTTAGAATACCAAATCGAAAATACAGAGAATTTTACCATCACCAATTTCACCCTAATTTCAACTCCCACATATTGTTGAAAAAAAAAGATCTTGTTCGAATGTTCCAGGATGTTTTCCTCTAATTTTAGTTGAATATATAAGTCATTTTTGCGGGTGAAGAAATTTTGAATAAACAAAGCGCTTTCTATTATTGATTACAGGTAGATCTGAACATGCTTTTTCGGATGGTATGTGAATTAGAATTTTACCACATGTATAGTATTTCAATAATGTTTTATTTTTTCTTTTTCAATTCTTGTCATTCGATTAGACGAGACTGCAGAATTTTCGAATGGTGAAGGTAAAACCTTTTCAATAGTTTCAGTAAAAAGCGCAATTTTTCACGGAATTTTAAGATTTAGGGGAATGGGTTCCCGGAGAAAACGGAGCGGGTAAATTTTTGATACAATATTATGTGTGTACATAAAGCATATCTTTATGTTTAAAAGATGAAGGTGTCCCGGACGGTATTGCTATGTTTAGTGCCGGTTGGAATACAGGTCCAGCTAGCGGCAGTGATGATGGTAAAATTGTATATTTTTATATTTATATATTGTGCGATCATTCAAATTGCTGAGAAAATTCAAATAAGTACGAAAATATTCTCACAAAAAAATTCATTATAATAAAATGAAATATTTAGTTATCTCACAGAAATTTCTCCTTAGAGGTATAGAAATTACCACCATGTTATTGCAGATTTAGTTGAACAAGGTATATAAGAGCGGAATCTACTGTCTATAAATAATTACAAAAACCCCTGATTAATCCTGCACGGACAAAAATAATTTTTGATGCAGTCATCATATTATAATTAGGGCAAACATATTTTGTTTCAGATAAATATACCAATATAATTATATATGTGGGTCAAAAGTAAATTAAAATATTTGGCCCTTACAAAGAAAAAAAAACTTACAAGTAAAACTAAATAAAAGTTTGTAAAAAAGACAACATTTTGGAACAAATACAAATTTTTTTAAAAATCGGTATTTTTTTAAATTCCAGGTGATGGAACAGTTCCCACCGGTGAGTGCTTAAAGATTTATTAAAGAACAAAAATAAAAGGTTTACTAATGTCTCATATCTTTTCAGTATCTTCTACTGGCAATTCTGGTATGTTAAAACGTTTCCGTTTGTTTGTTTTAGGCTTTGAACATAGAAGCTAAGGAACCAGTATATTAGCATTTTCTATGTTGGGATTAGCAAAAATCGTTCAAAATGGCGGCAGAAAATTTGTACGAAAAGATCAGTTGTGATCAACACAAAACTTTCCTCTGCAATATATAAACTCACTTACAACAAAATTTCCAGTCGCTAGCTCAACGGGTTGTCGAGTTATTTAAGATACGTAAAACGGACATACCGACAAACAGACAGACAGACCGACAGATAGACCGATAGGCAGACAGACCGAGAAACTGAGGCATGGGCATCAGAAAATTTCTATCTGCTCCTTCTCGAGACAAAGCGCCATCATAAATCGTTCCACAGTAAACCGCAGGTTTTACTTTTGAAGCGTCGAAATGTCAAATCTTACGCACGCGTTGACACGTCATTGTGTTTTCGCTATTATAAAAATCCGTTTCTTGCCAAAAATGAGGCTAAGCTCTTGACCGGGCACGATCGAATCATTTCTTTTTCTCTTCCCCATTTTTTGTGATTTTCTCGGAAACAGTATGTCGTATCGAAAAATTTATAAACGCAAAATGTGTTTAGAATATAATTTTACATAACTCTTCCATACACCAAAATCCAGTCGGATCACTTGTTTCCCTGTCCCCTAAATATATGGAAAATTTCCATATCAATTTGCCCACTCCAAATTGTAAGCTTCTTAGGGGGGGTTTTTTTTGATTTCCCAGATAACATTAAAAAAATAATTTCAACTAAAAAATCAATTTTAGAAAAATTATAAAATTTCGTAAAAAAAATCAAGAGAACAAAAATAAAACAGTTTTAATCGATTTTCCAATCACCCGACCGATTGGGCTGAAATTTAAGCTTTTCTTTAGTGCAAAAAGATATTGAGAGGCACAAGGAAAAATTTCTGTGGCCACAACTAATTATCACTTAAGTTAATTTTCGTCTGAGGCCATTTTTTTTGCTGTCTCAATTTATATTGGGAATTCGGTTGGAGTAGATTTAAACGGTTATTTCGTGTGGCCACAGATTTATCACAAATCCAGACCAGAAACTTTTACCATACCCCCGTCAAAACCTAGACAACACATAAATAATTGAGCAAATTAAATTTTTTTTACTAATACATAATTGTTTAATTTCAAATTTTTTTTAAGGTTCAGAAGACGGAGGAGCTAAAAATGAAATAGCGCTATTTGGTAATTATTTAAAAAAAAAAGTTTTTTTTCAGGACTTCCGATTGTCCGATTCTGGTATGACTAAACCGGACAGATTTTTAGGAAACTATTGTTGATGATTTGATTTTCAAATCTATTCGCTTTTTTACTCTCCTTAAAATACCAGCTAATAACTCCCAAAATATTATAAAATATTAGGTCTGTTCTATTTATAAAAACTACTTTAAAAATTTTCATTCATAGATTTTTTGTGAGCATATTTTGATTATTTTTATTATACGTACGTGACGCTGCTCGAATTAATTCGGATGCTCGGATCAATTCGAGTACGCTTCTTAACGGGTTTCAACTCAGTTAAAAAAATTATTAACTATTTTACTTCGCATTAGAAAACAAAAAAAGTATTTTTTTTAACTTTCTCGCAAGGATTGAATGATCCAAATCAAGGAATACTGCGAAATACTAATTTCGATAACAAAAATATTTTTTAATGCGAATTTATTTTTTAGGTGTGATACCCGATAGCGGTGGTGCAGGTAATTATAACAAATACCCTCATAAGCATTTGATCATTTGATTTTTTTTAAATTTAAACTCCAAAAAAAAGGACTTTTGTTTAATTTATAGAAATTGCAATTTGTGCACAGCACTATCTCATAAAATATCCCACTGCTCAAGTAAACTCAAGTGTTCACACTTCTGTGCGTCCGCTCGAATTAATTTGAGTATACTTATTAACAGAAAAGAATTCAATTCGAAATTTTATAAACAGTCCATAAAATACGTCACGCTCATTGTTGGATCCTCCTCACCACATTTTTTCTGAATTTTTTGTATGTCATACTTCTCTGTCCCATTAAAATTTTGTTATGGATAGCCATTACTTCTGATAAGGAAATAATGAAATAACTTTAATTACTTGTCAATTTTCTTTCTAGAGCAACCAGCTATGAGTGCAGGAATGTTGCGAGGTACTGATTTCGATCAAATTTTAGTTCATTTTTTAAACTTATTTATATTTTTAGGTTTCCCCATAGCCAGAAGTGGCGGCATAGGTACTGGACGTAAGTAGTTATTACGAACACAATTATAAACATAAAAAAGCTACTATTTCCATGGGCCATTCGTCAAATACTCTATATGAGGCAGACCATTTTTTTTAATTAAAAGAAATCCTTTTTGAGGGGGAACAAGTGATCTGTATCACTTCTAGACAAAATCATATTCTGAACATTGCTTTTATAAATTTTTCGATACAACTCACCGTTTTCGAGAAAACAGCTAAAAAATTAAAAAAAAGATTTTAAAACAAGCTTTTTTTAAAAAAAAATGCATTGCCCCCAACAAACAGACAAACAGATACGAAGGAAAACTAAATAAAAGCTTTTAAAAAATATTTCAATTGGTAGGGAGAGATGGGAGTGATCCGATTTTGCCCATTTGAACTTTACGTCACTTTTTACGAGAAACTTATCAATGTAAAATTTCAAGTCTCTAGCTTCAAGAGTTATGTTGTTCACGGACCAACAGACAGGCGGAAATAAAAATCTTTTGTCATCACACCAAACACCTAGTGTAGTTATAATTTTCTTAGTATCATTTAAACGAACTAATCTACTATTTTTTTTTTGTTCTCATCTATTCTTAATCCCACATCAAAAATTTCTTACAAATTTTCTTTTTGTTTCAGGCACCGCTCAAAGTAAGTTTCGAAGTAAACCAGAATTTATGTACATACAGCAAAAATAGAAACAAATAACTACAATTTTTGATATTTATTCACAATTTTAGTAGAACCTCGGTCTGGACCACCAAATGGTAATTAGTTTATTAACTTTTACAACTAAAAAATCACATAATGACACACAATTGTTTTAAACTGACAAAAAATTCCGTGATGTTATCCTTTATTTATGAATTAGCTTACATAGCCATCATTGCCGGGTTAATTTTTTTTTCTTTTGCACTCATTAAAAAAGCCCAGACTTAAAGATCTTTTGAGGAAAAAATGTTATCCTTTCAGAATCTTTAGTCTCGAATTTTGAAATTCCAACTCCATATTTGTGATCAGCGAATATTTGTGATCAGTGAACAAAATCCATTTTTTGTCAACTTGGGTCGTAAAACACGAATTTTTGTCCAAATTCTCACTAAGCTGAACAAATCATTTTACGAAGATTTATTATTTAAACCATAGAAAATTTGGAAAATTTGGAATTTTCTATAACTTGGAATTTTAATATATTTTAAGGTATAGTAGTTAATTCTCCGCCTATCCCGCCTTCAATTCCACACTCAAATAAAAATGATACCATGGTAACACCAAGTTCGCCTTTAAACGATTTTGGATTAGGAAATGTCGATTTGTCGAAAATGAGTTCCAAGCAAGTGGTGACCATGTTAACAAAAGGAATTTGCAATGCAGCTTCCAAGAACTCAAATTCATTGGCATGTGATCCAATTGTTATCAGTTCCGGTGGTAAAAATGGTACTTAAACTCGGAGTTTTCTTGAGAAAATCTTTATATCCTATCACTTTTTGTAAAATTTTAGAAAATACCGTAAGGAAATCTTCATCTAACACCCAACGACGAACTACGCGAAAATCCAAGAAAAGGCGACCAAATTCATCCAGACGCCGTCAGCAAACAAAGAAACCCAACCAAAAACGAGATTCCCGCAAAAAACCAACCAAACGAATTCAAAACAGCTCCAAACGTAGATCAACTGCAAGCCCGAGGCGCAATCATCAGAATCGACAATCGCAAACGTCAAGGAAACCTTCAGGACGGCAACCGACCAGAAAACAACCGAAATTCCAGAGCGAAAAATCCAAAGCCTTGGACGAAGCATTGAAGAATCTTCAAGCAATTGCTGCATGAAATAAAACAATTTTGAATTGAAAAAAATAAACGTTTTAAAAATAAAATTTATCGAGCTATTATCAACCAAGCATTATTTCCTTATATAAATATATTCAATATTTCAGATGTCATTCTTACCGTGATGTCAACCGTGACGTTACCGGTTAACATATATTTCGTAACGACAAATGTCAACCGCTAATGTCACAGTTTGCAATAGAGGTGTCACAGTTTGCAATAGAGGTGTCACAGTTGGTTATAGGAGAGGAGGCTATTTCGATTGTATGGGGGAGGGGAAGGAAATTTGCCCATTCAAGAACTTGACCTAGCCATTTACGAGAAACGTAACTTTACAAAATTTGGGGTCTCTAGCTTTCGAGAGTTATGGTGTTCATGGACAGACGGATGAACATGCGGAAATCAAAATCTTTTGTTTCGAACACCCTGGTGTAATTCATTTTTGTGTACGACGATTGGTTCGATGCGTTACAAACGGTATACTAAATCTAATAAACTACATACTATATGGTTTTCATATAGAGTATAAAAAAGGTGTTGAAAGCGTGAGGGAAAAAATTACAAAAAAATCCAAATGAGGAAAAAAAAATACTGAAAATCGGTTCTGAGGCATCTAAAATTGAAATTTTATAAGAACTTTCTTCTCTCTGCTACACGGAGAGAAAAAATAGGACAGATTCCTACTATTTTTACACTAGTTGATAGCTATCCTAATGTCAACTGAGCATTACCCGGCCCTTACACGCGTCTGTAGAGCTGACACAGTCGCTGACACAGTCTCGTGTAAATGCACTGACTGCCAGTTCGCTAAATATCTTTTAATTCGTTGTCAGTAATTTGACATTTGAAGTCTGTGCTACTGACAGACTTTACAGTCGCGTGTAAAGGCCGGGTTAGTACTACTCGTTACAGTAAGGCGAGTTGAATTTAGGGGAACACAACGCTTTTCGCTTTCTAGATAGGTCCTTGTCCACTAAGCCACGCTGCCTTTTAACATTTAATTTAGTTCCTCCATCAATCTGCGGGTTTCCCCTAAAAAATCTGCAAAAATCCCCACCAAAAACCTTGAAGTTTTGCTATGAATCAACTTAATAAAATTAATCCCGCACAAAAAATGTTAAGATCAACAAAAACCGGCTTAATTTGAGAATTTTTTTACTCGGTCAAAAATATTGCTAACAAACTTAATTAAAAAGTAATTTTTATTTTCATGTTTTTATATTGCATAAAACTTTTTTTTTATTTGCCGGAAAAAAATTACAGGCAAATAAAACAATAACAGAGAAATCAATTAGTTTGTCATTACGGAAATCACGAGGCTTAGTTAAGTTTGTAGCACACTAACATCACAAGTAACAAACACGGAAATGAGGATTAAATCGATTGCACTTCAATATCTATTCTTGTTAATAATTTCAAGTGGAGTAAGCATTCTTTAAAATAATTTAGAAAGGAAAATATATTTTTTTTTAAATTCAGGTAACCCAAAATGTCGAGACATCCAAAGATAGTGGCGCTACGAATTCAGCAGCCTCAGGGAGTTCACCCATAAGTGGGTCTGCTACAGATTCCAATGCCAGCTACCCCACAATGGGAACATCGACAAATGAAATGAGTTCGGGGTCCGAAGTTCCAAATACGACTATGAACCTAAATTCGGAAAATATTACTGGAAGTGCGTCAGCATCTACCGAATCAATTCCTTCATCGGCGACCAATCAACACCCAAATGGCGAAAGTTCTACCGCAAATTCAGATACGACTGTGCAAAACCCATCCCAAGATCTTACGAATCCCACAGGAGCTTCAGAGACACCAGGAACTACAAGTAATCCAGAAATTTCCACATCGTCACCGAACTCTGTTGGTACGGAATTCAATGGCGTCGCAGAAAGTACTACAACAGCAGATCTTCCAGGTCCAGTAACAACGGCAAGTTCCGCAGTAACACAAACTGATTTACCAAATGTTACGGGTGATGCAAATGTTACCTTAGCTCCGGAAACAACTACAGTAACAAATTCCGATTTATCGACAAATCAGAACCAGGCAAGTACACAAGTTACCGGAACTTCGATTGTTACTGAAAATCCTGGTGTTACGGAAACCTTATCAAATACGACTGTAACATCGGGTATTCCAAGTTCAGGTGCAGAAAGTCCGATCGTTACTGAAAACCCGGCTATTACCGAACCCTTATCAGATACGACTGTAACACCGAATGTTCCCAGTTCAGGATCTGAAAGTCCGGGAACAACTGTTTCAGATGCTGCATCAAATCAAGATACATCTACAACTGTCCTCACAATTTCACCAACTGACAAAACCTCAGAACCATCAAATTCTAACGTAACTACGACTATTCAAGATAAAACAGTCACACCCAATTCTATCGAAACAGATGAAATCAATTCAACAACGATGAGTAATCAAAATGTCACCTCGACCAATATTCCTGTTACAGAAACCACAGAACTACACAGCGAACCTAGCTCTGATCCATCTACGAGTACAACTGAAAATAAAATAAATTCTAGTGATGCGAATTTAAATATTTCGGATCCAACAACTGCAAGTCCAAATAGCATTGACACTTCAACAGTTCCGAACAATGAGAGCAAAACTGAGAAAACGACTATAGAAGATTCTACTACGGACCGTAACACTCAGGAAACCGAAACCACTATCGTCCCTAATTTGGAAGTTACAACAGTAACAGGAACCCCAGATCCTACTACCGCAACATCAATCGAAACTAATATTCCCAATTTGGAAACTTCAACAATTCCAACGATGACTACAACAACCTCGAATTCTGGAACATCAATGGTTCCGGAATCAACAACTCCCGCAACAACTATAACGACAGGAGAAAAATCATCTACCAGTGAAATGTCAACTGAACCGACTTCTGTTACTTCTACGGTTAGTGATTTATCACTCGTAACAACTTCAAACGCTCTCACATCAGCAACAACAGAATCAATAACCCCTACTGTAACAACTTCAAACGCTGAGACATCAGCAATAACAGAATCAATAATCCCTGCAACAATCACTGGGCAAACTACTGAAACTTCTACTGTAAGTGATGTTCCACTCGTAACAACTTCGAACGCTGGAACATCAGCAATAACAGAATCAATAACGCCTGCAACAATCACTAGGCAAACGTCTGTAACTCCTAGTGTAAGCGGCACTCCATCAACAGCTACGATAACTTTAAATGACCGAACATCAAAAGTTACAGAACCAATAACGCCTGCAACGGTACAAAAAACAACCAAGAATGACGAAACTTCTGTTACACCTGCTAGTAGCATCACACCAGCAGTAACTGCAATCACGACTACTAGTAACCCAAATTCGGGAACTTCAGGACCAACATCAGGACCTTCGGTAACTTCTGGAACGTCGGCAACTTCAGAACCCTCAGAAACTTCAGGACCCTCAGAAACTTCGAAACCAACACAAAGTGGTAGCAGCACGGGAACAGGAACTGAAACAAATACAGGCTCTAACCCATCAGGCAGCTACCCAACCTCTGAAAGTTATTCAGGTTACGATGACTATACTGGGACAGAAACAACAGTGCCACCACGTCAAACCACTACTCGAGTGGTTTCTTCTAGTACGGGTAAATTGAACAAAGTTTTATGAAGGCGATGTGTTCATAAAATATGCTATGTTAATTTTAGGCTTTTCGGAATCCTTTCTCTTCCTACTCGTCATACTCGTCGAGTTTTTGTATGGAGTTATTATTCTTTTCTCCCATTTAAAGTTTCTTCAGAAACATTTTTCCAAAAAAAAAAATTTAAATGGCTCAATTTTTAATTTTCTTTTCAGTTTCCAGAACAACGAGGAGAACAACTACTAAGAGAATAACAAGGACTACTAAAAGAACGTCAACTACCCAGAGAAGAACGACCCCCAAAAGAACGACCCCCAAAAGAACGACCCCCAAAAGAACGACCCCCAAAATGATAACGACTACGGTTAGAAGCAAAACATCCAGAAGACCGTCAACAACGCGACCAATCACTTCAACCACGCCAGGATCATTTATGGATCTTGATTTTTCGAAACTAAACGCACAGCAGCTTTTATCCTTGTTATTAACGAATTTCTGCACGTCTTCGAACTCTTCTGTGTGTTCACCAATTGTGCTTTTTAGAGATAATGACGAAAGTACGTGAAGATTTTTTCTTAAACTAAATTTTAAACTAATATTCACTTTCCATAAGATTTGGTGACAATTCTTCCAAAGTCAACAAGAAAACCCCTTCGGACAACAAAACGGCGACGTACGACAAAACGGCGACGAACGACAAGACGGCGACGAACGACAAAACGGCGACGTACGACAAAACGCCGACGTCTAACGAATGACATTCCAACTACAACTAAAAATCGGAAAAATTCTACAAGACGAACTCTACCGACAAAAGGACGAATTCAGTCGGAACATCTTAAAAAACCGACAACTACTCAAGAGTCTTTACGGGGTAAAACAGTTGGGTCCGAAGTGGCAACGAAAATTTTCACTACAACTAAGAGTAAAATTAAACAAGGAAGTAATTTTCTAAACAGGACCACAAAACTACCAGAAAATGTAACAAAACTATCAGACGGTGTGACTAAACCACCAAAACGTATTACTAAATCACCATTACGAAAAACTACTTCAATGAAAGATGCGTTATACAAAGCAATCGAAAGTCTACATTCTCTAGCTTGGTAAATAATGGTGCCCTAATAAAACTAACTCTGGATGGAAAATTATGAAGCAATTTGTTTTTTATTTCCGTAAAGTGACCGGCTAAGCCCGCCAAATTAATACAATATTGTTATTATATGGCCGACATCTGATAAAAATTAAAAGAAATATATTTAAAAAAAACAGGACTTTTTTCATTGGACATAATAAAAATTGTAATTTTTGTTTGCCTATCTGTATGTTTGTTCCGGCATCACGCTAAAACTGCTCCGCCGATTTCGACTAAATTTTGTATACGCGTAAAGTTACTTGCAGAATAAAGGATAGAATACTTTATAATGACGTCCACCTTCTCTTTCGGTAACCCTCTCCTGGGTTTCTGTGGTTAATGTAGAATCTAGCATCAGCCTTTAAAAAAATACTCCTTCGCGTGGTATTACACACGGTAACTTTCGGGCTTACTTAAGCCGATTTTTGGGAGAAACGACTGAGGAGGGAAAAGTTGCCACTCGAAATCATGGCTTATCGACAATCTGTATACATGCAAAGCGTGTGAACCGGTTTGAGAAAAGTAGTAGCCAGAAATCATTTTCGTTCTGACCGTCAGCAGGTAAAGATCTTGGAAAGTATATGAGCAGCAGCAATTTCAATGGTTTGAGTCCACACACACCCATGTAAACTTGTGTAGCATATGCAAACTGGATCGGCTTATTTAAGCCACAAATGTAAGCACATTGGCTTATTAAGCCCAAAAGTTGCCGGCTTAAATAAGCCCGAAAGTTGCCGTGTGTAATACCACGCTTCCTCTGCCCGACCACCCCCTCCCCAGCTATTTCCTAGATGTCTGAAGGGATTGTAATCGGGTTTTCACTATAAGATAGATCGTGCCTTAAACAACTCCCCTAAACACTTAATTCTAATCACCATGTCCCGTGCGGCACCCTTCACTACTATCTTCTAAACCGCTGAAGCAATTTTTATCTGATTTTTGCCAACAGATAAGTATTTTCAGCGCGTGGTCGCAGACCGGAGGTCAAGCAGATCATAGGAGGGGTCTGCAAGTATAGCACAAATGGCTTTTATCCTTTTGTTTAGAAATTAATTCAGTATATCATCACTTTTAACTGAAATTACGGAAGTGCGACGATGATTTTCAATTTTCTTAACTCTGAGGAATTCAGTGGAGACAAAAAATCAGCAAAATTCTTATGCTACATTTACACGAATGACAAATTTGTCATTTTTTTCTTGTCATTATGTTAATTCCCGTGTAAATGGCATAATTTTTGTAATTTTTTCTGTCAGAAAATGTCAATCTCTCATAAAAGAATGAACTTGTCCATTCTTTTATGCCAGATTGTCATTCGTACAAACGCAATATTAGTTATGACAAAAGTTGAATACTAAAGTTGTCATAACTAATATTGCGTTTGCACGAATGACAATCTGGCATAAAAGAATGGACAAGTTCATTCTTTTATGAGAGATTGACATTTTCTGACAGAAAAAATTACAAAAATTATGCCATTTACACGGGAATTAACATAATGACAAGAAAAAAATGACAAATTTGTCATTCGTGTCAATGTAGCATTATATTTTAAATTTTATATTTATTCTAACCCAACACCAGTACATATTTTTTTAAAAACTGTAAACAACTTTAAATGTTTACATTGAAATCTGAATAATTGTTGAGAAAAACTTGTTACTAAGATTTTATGTTCTTTTTTAAAGTTTTCAGGCGGTCCTTGGCCTGTTTTGTGACATTTTTGTTACCAAGTGCTTCGCCAAAGCCATACAATGCGACATTTTGTCCACCATCAGGAGAACGTTTAAATTTTCCAGCGGCCGAAAGTTTTCCCGGTAGTTTCGTTGTCCATGAAGAATTTTTTGCCCTAGGATCAACAGAAGAGAATGATTTTGTCCTATTCCAACATGTTTCTCTAGCGCCAAGTGATGTTCTCTATAATTTTTTTTTAATTTTTCAAAAATTTATTTAACAACTACTAATTAAGTTAAAATGAATTTAAACCAACCGCAAATACTGCAATAAACACCAACATTATGCTGAGAATTGGTAAAACTTTCATGTTGATTGATTTTAAAACACTGCACAAAATTTCTGAAGACTTCAATTAATGTTTATTGCTTTATATACAATAAAAATCATAATAAAAAATTCTCTACAAATTTGCATTGTTGGGCACGATTAATTGTTGTAATGAAAGCCTATAATTTAATTTAATCGAGCTGCAATTATCAAAAGTTTCATGTGACAAAACAATAATTGCATTTCCTCTTAAGCATTTATGATTTTATGATAAAAGGTAAATTATAGGATTGCTAGCGTGTCCTCACAGTCATCATAAATGAACTGCTTTAACTATAGTTAAATGTACAAAAATTCTGGGCACCAATCATGTATTGCGACGCGTCTCTGTCTTTCGACTTCGACGCAGCTTTTAACCCTTGATTACGCCATATCAGCAGCTTCAAATTTCCTGGAATGACAGTCAGAATCACGTTTCGTTTCATAGTGACGATCCGCGAAATTTCAAGCTGCAGATATGGTGAAGTCAAGAGTTAAAAGCTGCGCCGAAGTCGAAAGACAGAGACGCGTCGCAATACATGATTGGTGCCCTGATTTTGATATCACTGGTATTTAAAAAAAATAAATGGTGAGAAATTTTCGAGCAACGAATTAAAATTGTTGGATTTTAAAAAATTGAATTGGAAACCTTCCTTTTTTAGTGCAAAAATAAGCGGAAATATCTCCAGCTTTATTGCTTTTATTTACACGCAAAATTCTATATCGATAAATTTTCCAGAAAAATTTGTTTAGGTCTCGATTAGACATAAATTGCGATTTTTTTTTCATAGCCTGCTAAAATTAGCGCCCAACACAGAGGGACATTAATAGGACTGATTCCCATAAAAATTGTGTTGTAATATACGAGACAGTGAGAGTTTTTGTAATGACGCCCAAAAAAATGGGACGGCTTGCCAAAAAATAGGAAATTATTGTCTCATTTTTTGTCCCACTGGTTAACTTTTTGCAGAAATCTTTCTTTTTAAAGCTCTCCGTGAAGAAATACTGTCTTTACGAGACATTTCAATGGAAAAAATCTCAATCTATGCATAATCGAGAGGATATTTGAGGCGTTAAAAGCTAGAGTGGACCAAGCCATATAATCGAGATTTTGAAGCTTTTCCACTTTTGTACTATTATTGACTGTAAATTTTTGGAAAAAAAAATTCTGTGGACTTTATTACTCAATGTTGAAATGTTCTTTTGTGCATCCAAACATTTTTATCTAGAAACTCACTCGCAATAGTGATTCAAACACAAAAAAATTCACGATTTCGACATGTGAGTTGGTCAACTCTAGCTTTTAACGCCTCATTTTAGGTTGCTATTTGCTCGGCGATTTTCTGCTAGGTACTAGCTTGCATATCCGCTGTTGGCGGGTTAAATTTTTTTTGCACAAGTTTTTTTACACGAAAAAAAACTCCAAAAACAGTTTAAAAACTTTTGATGATCGTTACCAAAAAATTTCAGATTTCTAATACCGCTAAGGGTTTGGGCTGGTCGATGCTGACTCAGTCGGTCGTTTACAAATGTATTTCAACGTTTCTGATCTCTTCATTTGAGACGATCCATTTTTATAGAAATTGTACGACTTTCACGCCGAAATTTCACGAAAAAACGAATATTTTCTATAAAAAAAAGCACCTCAACTTAATGAAACAACATAAAAATGTTTGAAAATTTTCATTTTTATTATTACAGTTTAATTCTAATCTCTTAGCTTCAAAACAGCGATCCGAACTATGAACACATAGCTTTTATTAAACGTGTAAATTTCAATCTCGGATTATAAAAAAAATGGAGACCAACTATTGTAAAAATCCCCAAAAAAAAGACGCCGCAGGCGGAATTTTTTTTAAAAAGAATACGACGCAAGGTAAAATTCTTGAAGAGAAATGCGCCGCGAGGAAAATAGCTCCTTATTGAGGCTTAAATTCATACAATGTTACAAATTGTGATTAAGGGTTTTTAAAAAATTGCTGGCTTAAAAAATGTCTAAGGGGCTGTTCATAAAATCCGTCATGCTAATTTTCGACATTTCGAATCCCCCTTCCCCACTTTTTCGAGATTGTTTGTATTTTCGTACGGTCGCCGTCACACTACCGCGTTTCGCTATTAAATAATCTATGCCTTATTAGTTACTTTTCAAATTTTGGGGTCACGTTGCAACCGCCCTAAAAATCTGTTCCGGGTACCTCTCGGGGGGCGACCGAACAGTAGGTAAACAGTGCCATTAGGACTAATGAATTTTGAAACGATTTTCACTTTTGTTCGGGCTCATTGGATTTGTACAAAAAACAGGCATTGCATCTCCATCCTCTCCATTCACATAAACAGGGATTGCATCCCCTTCCTCTCCATTCGCTACCCTCTTGCCTGATATCTCATTTCCGACAGAAGGATTTGAGATAGAAATTTAACATTCTTATTCTTAAGGCATTTCGACGTAAATTAGGATAATATTTTAGGGAAAATGCAGAAAAAATGGGACTGAAAATCACAAAATTTAAAAACAAAAGAAAAAAAAAAACAATTTCTTCAAGAACAAATACATAACAATTTAATGAATTTCGATTCAAAAACAAGTCATTAGCTTTTAAAATGTGGTTCCCCGCACGGCAAAAAAAAAAAATATCGAAAAAAGAAAGAAAATCAAAACCTTTTTTTACTTACCTATATTAGATAACCGTTATTATTTAACAAAAGAAATAAACTGAATTTCATCCATTATAAAAATATTATTCAAGTATGTTTTTTTTTCATCAACAATAGAATTAATATTATTAACGAATAAGTTTTATTTAATTTGAAAATAATTTGGCTATAGGGATTTTTCCGGGAAAAAGCATAATTACGTTACGGTTAATTAATATTTTGGCAAGCGACCATATAATATAACAAATCAACGATTATTTGAAATGGGTTTTTGGGAAAATATCCATCATTTCATAATGGCAGCTCGAATGATAAAATTAATAGCGGTGGCCAGCATTTTTATTAGTGCTGTGGTAATATAATATATAAAAACGTTAAAACTTAATTTCTATCCATGGCATTGATTGACATTGATTTTGAAAAACCTGAAAACTTTTAATTTTCGAAGGTGCCACAAACGTACCCAACATATCCAACTGGCGCTGGGACTGGTCCAACTGGAGGAAGTAATCCACCAGTAGCCAGTGGAAGCGGAACTGGTGGCGCAGGAACTGGAGGCACTAATCCAGGATCTGGAGGCACGAATCCAGGTTCTGGAGGCAGTAATCCAGGTTCTGGAGGCAGTAATCCAGATGATGGCGGTGAACCAACCGGGAGCGGAGGAGGAAGTAATCCAGAGAACACGCCAGCACCAACCGGGAGCGGAGGCGGAAGTAATCCAGAGGACACGCCAGCACCAACCGGGAGCGGAGGCGGAAGTAATCCAGAGGACACGCCAGCACCAACCGGGACCGGGGGATCTTCGCCTGATTATCCTGATTATGGCGGAAATACTGGAACCTCTGTACCCCCCGTCGATACGGTCCCATCAAATCCAACACCGACAGGCACTGGAGGCGGTGAAACCGGAACTGTAGTCGTAATGCCACAGAGTACCGTTATCTCAGGTGGTACTAATCCCAGCAATCCAACTCCTACGAGCAATTCGCCTGCACCAACAGAGCCTACAAATCCCACAAATCCCTCAAATCCTACATCGGAACCACCCACAGGTAATTAAAATGATCAAAATTTCGATGAAATATCAAATATGTTGTGCTGAAAAAGTGTATGTTGTGTGTTGTGATCATCTAACCGACTGAGAATATAGAAAAGGGGTAGAATTTGAAAAATTCTTAAAAACTGGTATTAGAACGGTCCATAAAATATGTAACACATTTATGGGAGAGGGTGATTTGTGGTAGTGGGACGGTGGTATTACATTTGATATAAAAAATCGAGAAAGAATGTAAAAAAGGAAGGGGTCGAAACATATAACATCTCCGCGACGTGTTTTAAGGACACACTCAAAGAAAACACAAACAATTTCAAAGAAAAAACCGAAAAGAGTTTAAGAAAAAAAACGATACAGTGGAACCTCAGCTTTTGAACATTTCCGTTCATGAAAAACTTTGGAGCCCAGAAAATGCCTCGTTTTGTAAACAAAACTTCAGTTATTGGACAGGCGTTTCGGTTCATGAACACTGCGGTTTGTGAATGCTTTCACGAACTGATTAAGTTGAAGAACCAAAATTGCAACGTATTTTCTTATTTCTTAACGATAAGAAATTTTAAATCACTGCAAGTGGCAAAGTGGAAACGAATCCAAAAACAAATTGATGGGATATTTTTAAGGAAAAAGTAGTTTTTAACAGAAAAACGGAAAGACTGGCTGGGGAGATACATTTTTCAAGGGCCTGTTATCTTTAAAATATAGAAATAGGAAATTTCCATCGCTAAAAATTAATTTTCTAATTAAAATTCACGCAAAAAACACGTTTTTTATTTTAAAAAATTAATAAAACTCACAATAAGGAGAATCAACATCGACAACAGGACCTAATCTAGGATTAGACTCTATGGATCTATCCAAAATGACCGCCAAAGAACTCTTGACGATGTTAACGAACGGATTTTGCAGAGAAGTCTCCAAAAACTCAACCGTTAGTATTTGCACCCCGATTATTATCTTGGCCGACGATTCAAATGGTAAGAACTGCGCCAGCATTTCGAAATTTCAAAAAATCAGTTCTAATATCACATTTAATTTAGCAGGAGGCGTTGTCAGAAAAACGACGACTCGCCGACCCCCAGGACGTCGAACGACTCGCCGCAGAAGACGAACAACACGCAATCCACAAGGGCGCAGGACCACACAAAGACCCATTAGACCAACTACTCAGGGACCGAGGAGGACAAGACGACCGGTAACTTCTCGCCGGCCGCGGAGAAGGACCACAACATCCGGCGGTGGTGGGCAAAGGAGATCGACAAGGCGTCCGCGAACGAGTCGACAACCAGGACAACGAAGGACGACACAAAAAGTGCGTAGGAAAGACAGCAAATCGAAGAAAATTGAGGAGGGCCTCAAGAATCTTCAGAACGTGGCTAATAACTAAGAATGGAATGTTGGATCTGTTCTGATTTCATGTGGAAACTACTTATAATTACTCCCAAGTACTACAAACTAGACTTACACCCAAAAAAAATCGTAAAATTTTTTATTATGCCGAAAATTGAATTTTTTTTTTCGACAATATCATAAAAATTTGTCGCATGAATAAAATTTTTTATTATTTAGATAAAAAATTTTATTCATTTTGGACCTGATAAAATAAGTTCTACCAATTTTTCTTTTTGGTTTGCGCGCACTGTTAAAAAATGCAGTAGTGCTAAGTAGTAATAAAACCATACAAATTTTAAGACTTGAACATTTAAGTTGAACATACTTGGGAGTAATTCTGTAGTCACAAGCAATAACCGCTTAAGTTGAATCCAATTGAATTTCAATAATGGACTCTTTTTAAACCGGCAAAAAGAATATTTTAGCTTCACGTGCAAATCGACGTAAGCGATTATTGCTTGTGACCACAGAATTACTCCCAAGTTTACAACATCGAAATTTAACAACGTGTGATAATTATTACTAGTTTTCACATGAGATAATTATAACGAATTTCGTGATCAAAATATATCTAATCTGTAAATAAATGTGCATTAAAAAAATTAAGTGATCTTCAACAAAAGTTTTGTTCTATGTTGAGAAAATGTTTCTTCTTATTCCACTCCTTTCGAAAGTTATGGGGCTCATGGACAGACAGACAAACTGACAAACAGACGGACAGACAGACGGACAGACAAACGGACACACAAACGGACAGACAAACGGACAGACAGACGGACAGACAGACGGACAGACAAACGGACAGACAAACGGACAGGCAGACGGACGGACAGATAGACGGACCGACAAACGGACAGACAGACGGACAGACAGACGGACAGACAAACGGACAGACAGACGGACAGACAAACGGACAGACAAACGGACAGACAAACGGACAGACAAACGGACAGGCAGACGGACAGACAAACGGACAGACAGACGGACAGACAGACGGACAGACAGACGGACAGACAAACGAACAGACAAACGGACAGACAGACGGACAGACAAACGGACAGACAGACGGACAGACAAACGGACAGACCGACGGACAGACAAACGGACAGACAAACGGACAGACAGACGGACAAACATGCGAAAATCAAAACTCCCTAAAATCCTGGTGTAATCCATTTTTCTGTTGGATGATTGGTTCGATGCGTTACAAACGGTATACTTAATCTAATATACTCCTATATAAAGTATAAAAAGGGTTTTTGAAAAATTGGTAAACAATTTTTCGATTTTTTTTTGCAAAAATGTAACACGAGAGATCATTGCCACTCCGAAAAACACTCAATCGAAGAACTATTGTATGTTAATGGCCTTTTTCAATCGGTCTAGTCTCTTCACAAAATAAACAATTGTCCATAAGCCAGTACTACCTTTTCGCATCGTGGTTATTTACCTCCGTTCAATTACCATTTCACCGAAAATTCGTGACATCTTCCGCAAACCGAAAAACATTCAACAAAATTGAACATTTCCCACATAATTACCTCGCGTAATTACTTTAAAATCATCAAAATTTTATAACTTGACAATAAATCATGAAATTCGTATAAAAAAGCGACAATTTTCCAATTTTCTAAACAAGTATTGCTTTTAAACGTGCAATAATTTACAATCTATGTTACGTACAGATTGTACAATTGAAATTTCGTTGATATTTTCGCTAGTCTATTGAATTATTATAGTTTTAAGTTTGAAAAATCTTAAGGTAGATCATCGCAAACCAGAAATTATGACGTTATCAACGTTCGTCTGCTTCAATGGAACGATCGACACCTCAGCCAAGCGGCAGGTGGTGTCAATTGAACTTTAAATAATAGCACGGGATGGGAAAAGGTTACATAACTTATTTGGCTTTTCCATATACACAATTTGTGTGATTAATTCGTCTTCTACTGGAGATTATTAAGAGATTTGCAATGCTGAGAGATTTCTTAAAGAAACGGAGATTGATGTTGGATTTTTCCTTTATTTTCCGTAATTTTTTGGATAGGTTAATTCGTAGCATGTCTTCCTACAGGATCCAAGATTAGAAATGTTTTGTTTACAACATGATTTATAAACAACTCTTGCCAGTGGCCCAAAATAAATCCAATTCGATGCTTTGATCTCCGTACCAGAAAGAATACAATTTGCTGGTGTCATTGACAGCGCAGGTGATTGTACCCAATTTTCGATGATGAAATGAGGCCAAAGAAGCTCTTCACGATGGAGTTTTTGGACTTCCTTGGGAATCAAGTGTTGTTTCTTGTAGTCTCCACATTCAGATATCAAAAATGTCAACAAGACTCCAGTAGATTTACTCGAGAAAATCAACAAAGATTCATTCGCAAATCACAAATTGATTGATTCAACCGAGTCGAGGGTGGAGCAGCGAACCGAACGTGCCACAATAACAGAAAGAACGGGCAATTTGGCGTGGATTTCGTTTGTTGGCTGGAATTTTCAGCAGTCCGAGTGAATTCTGGACGATAAAAGGTGATAAAACACGAGAAACGCTGTCCGCCCTACTTTGGGCTTTCGTGTGCATCGCAAATTTGATACTTTTTTTTCTTAAATGTGTGGTTTTATATACTTACGGACATTTCGATGGACAGATCTTGATTATCCAGCAGAATAACTCGACAGTCGATCTTGTTTTTGTTCGGCGTGATCCGTTGCGATTTTATTTGGCTGCTGGCATCGGAGGATGCATTTCGGACTTTCCGGCGACTCAGAAACCGCAACATTTCGCACAGCACAGAAAAAAATGGAAACAGAAAACAATTAAAGAAAAAATCGGTCACTGATTTTGTCAGACACAAGTAATGGTAAATCAACAATCACTCGTGGAATAAACTTAAAATTTGTGTGTTTAGTTCGACTCTACAACTCAATGCATAAATGCAACACATAACCGACTCCATCAACTGAAACTTTTTGCGTAAAAACGAAACATATTTTGAAGCGAAATTAAATAAAATTAGGAAAAACGAACAGCAAAAATCTACACCAAACTGACTGAGGCCGATAATTTTGACGTACATGAATGAAGTACTTGGTTGGGTACACTTTCATTCAAAACCTATATGGAAAAACCGCTTAAGTATATTTCGAGGTGAAGCAAAACTATTCTCTCTGCACTTCAAATACAGGTCATATTGGTTTACTACAGAAATCGACTTAAGCGATTCTTCCTTGTGACAATTTTTTTTGAAATTTAGTGAGTTACACCATTATTTTTTTGCCCATTCAAATTTAACGTCAAATTGTACCCTTTCAAAAATGGGCGGGTTTAGAAACTGAAAATAAATTGATTTGTATTGAATTTAATGATATTTTTAATAAAAAGCAATGCATTTTTGCAGAGATTTAAATATTTTCGTATTAAAAAAATGAACGCACCAAAAAGTACCGGAATATAAATGGTTTTTTTTTAGAAAAATCACCCTATTTTTGAAACATATATGAAAACCCGTTATTACCGGTATCGAAATATTTCAGATTTTGTAAAAAAAATGATGAAAAATTGATATAAACTAATATTATATTCGTCGGGTCTATAGTAAATTGCGAACACACGTAGATTTTGTATAAGAAAGTCATGTGCTGATCATAACAAATATTTTTTTATGATTATACTAAAAATTTATCGCAGTGTAGACCAAAATGAAAGCAACAATAGTTGACGAGACAAAAATTGTGTGGACAATCTTAGCCGAAACAAATGTTTTGAACCCAAAAGTGCTTCACAGATTGATCTGAAATTTTCTAATAAAAAGCATTTCAAATTTCAAAATTTTAATGTAGTTTTAAGTGGTGACATGGATTATACTCGTAGCAAGGCAATTTGGCGTGGATTCATTAAAACTACAAAAATAAAACACTAAAGAAACATTTTAAAATAATGTTTATTTAATCAAAATATTTTATTATCTTTTATCAATAATTTCCTAAACGTTCTAACGGACAATTAGCCGGATTGCTTCATTTCAGTTTCATAAATTTGTATTTCATATAATTTCATCATTACAAGTAGTTTTTTTTTTGACAAACTGAAATAACTTTTCAAATTGTGCCTTTAGAATTTAGAACAAATCATATTTTTTTTTAGCATTGATACCCGATTATCTATAGAGCATTATCAATTGATAATAATTTCCTCTCAATAAACTAAATTCATACGAAGACTGATAGAGTTTGATTAGAATTGAAAAAAGGAGACATGATTATAGGCCTTAAACTTAAATTTAATAGTATTTTTTTTGTTTTGCAAAACATTGCACGCAATAGCTGTTTTTGGGGAGCACAGGATCACACTTCTAACAGGAATTCAATAATAGCAGGTTAAAAAATCTTAGAAAAAGCATCTAATTTAATAGAATTGCAGTCAAATAAACTGTAATTTCAACATTATCTACGTCTAATTCTAAATAACCTCAAGGTTTTTGTTAGTTACACTTATTTCACTGTTAGCTTCAGAATTTTCATTCAATCTTACATCACTGTTAGTTGAGTGACACCAAACCGAAATCCCAATTTTCACAAAATTTTTATTCTACCGGCAAAAGAAAAATCTCACACCATAAAAACAAATTATTTCAAGAGCTTAATACAAATTTCTGCTCTTGGCGGCAAGTTTCACAACTCTAATAAAA
The DNA here is from genome assembly GCA_964034945.1 of Chrysopilus asiliformis. Taxonomy (NCBI): domain Eukaryota; kingdom Metazoa; phylum Arthropoda; class Insecta; order Diptera; family Rhagionidae; genus Chrysopilus; species Chrysopilus asiliformis. Next base: position 3,575,327 of record OZ035961.1, read on the forward strand.
TTTCAAATGACATTTTGTGTAAATTGGGACCCAGGACGCGTTCATTTCAATCAAAAAAAAAATTTCCGAAAGAGATCCAAGCAGAGATCAACATAAACATTTGAAATCAAAAAATATTGGATTAAATATATTACTTTGTAAATTTCAAAACAAAGCCATTTATAATAACTCACAAAATTTGAATAAATTTATAAAAGATGTGTATATGAACATAATATGCTTATTTTCCTAGATATAATAATGATTTTCTCTCTTTTTTGGATTTTAACCAATTTTAAATAAAGTATTTTTTTTTTCTTTTCAATTATATTTAATAATAATAGTATATATTTCAGACTAATTCTTTTGTCTGTGGATTTTATTCATTTCACATTTGAATAAATAAAATATTCGGTAAAAGTTTTTCTTTTTGCACTTAATATAAAAATCATCAATAAAAAAAATTCACAAATGGTATTTATTATAATTAGAGAATTTTCTTTTCATTTGTTTTCATTTATACTTAAGTTTGGTCATCGGTAATCTCAAGAAATTGAGTGCAAATATCGCGACTGCATTCGCCTTTGTTGTTGAAAACGAACTTGTAGTAATTTCCATCGGCGCAAATTGCTAAAAGTAGAAATTGATTTTGTTATAAGAAATGAATGTATGAAAATTTGGAAGAATGTCACAGCAGAGTGACTTCACAACATGTTCAAACATTTCTTACATGACCTTAACTAGCCATTGAGGCATAAGTGCGCCCACCTGGGACATCATTTTACTGAGCCGACGCTTTAGACGATGATTTCGAGACATTCGGAAGTTCGCTGGGTCAAATTCAGACTCAACAAAGGGCAGAACATGAAGATAAGCTTTTGTGGCAAATTTTTTAAGTTAATTTAAGGGTATATTTGGCCTCAAAATTCAAAAATTGAATTCTTTTTGTAATTTCTTCCCATAAAACATTTTCTTAATTAAAATTTCCAAGAAAATGTCGAAAGTACTGCGAATAAAAATGTGAAAGAAGTTTCTTATTCCCACGAAAGAATTCCTTGAAAACTGGCAAAATTGTCTAATGTTTTAAGCCTAAACCCCAATTACGCGTTCGTGCGTGCGGCATGATTTTGTTCTGGTATCTAGTAGTTGTCACCGCGTCTAAAAGTAGAAACTGAGCCTACTCTACGCGGCACGGACGCGACAACGCGTCTGAGCAACGCGCAATTATACATTTACTCATTTAAATGCGTAGTTTTTACCTTCACCGCGTGGGTGCCGCACGCAGGAACGCGTAATTGGGGTTTAGGCTTTAGTTTACTTTCTAAAACCTCGTCACGATTAGAAATAAATTGGAATTTTTATACCCGTATGGTGAAACCAAAGGGTATATTAACTTTGCCTTACCGTTTGTAACGCCAAGATCCCGTCATCGCACAAAAAAATGAATTACACCAGTGTGTTTAGAATGATAAAAAAAATTGAATTTTGCATGTCCGTCCGTCTGTCTGTCCGTCTGTCTGTCCGTCTGTCTGTCCGTCTGTCTGTCCGTCTGTCTGTCCGTCCGTCCGTCTGTCTGTCTGTGGCGCGGATTACAGGCACACGGATTGAGCTAGACTTGAAATTTTGCACAGATCCGTTTTTCGTAAAATGCGAGACTAAGTTCGTTAATGGGCAAAAATGGGCCATTAGGGGGGGTACCCCCCATAGGAATGAAAACGTTTTTCGCGAATATCTCAAAAACTGTGCATCCTATCAAAAAAGTGCAAGAACAAAAGTTATTTAGAATGTGATTCTACATAAAACTCCCATACATCAAAATCCGATTGGAACAAGTTTTAAAAAAATCTTATTGGAAAATTTGAATTCAAATGAAATTTTGATACGCCGTTCAATTAAATCACCATACGGGTTTTCAATAATTGCCAGATTGGCAATTATAGCTTTTGTTATGTTTTCTTATGTCTCTCTTTCTCTCTCGGCACTATCACCGGTTTTGGGTCTTCTACCTGCTGCCATGTCTCTCGCCAGAGGTCCAGGTCACGCGCCGATGTGCTCCAGTTTTGCCACTTGTAGACATATTTTTTCCAAGCCCAAAACATGCAAAGAAAAGTCTGACAAATGCTGTTTCCACGGGACATTTCAATGGCAGGCCATGAAAAGATTTCAGTGTATGTCTAATCGCGGCAAGGTTCTATACGTAGTTTATACTTAATTATTTAAATATTTCGTATGGTTATAGTGTTAATGTTCCCAAAACCGTAGGTCAAGACCACCACTTTTTTAAATAAAACAGTAAAAAAAATTCTCTACTCCATACCCGGTTTTCTATCGACAGTTCAACGCACCAGAGTTAAACATCACAATGCGTAAGCAAAGTAAACAAACGAGATTTAAGATAAGTTCTATAACAACGAAACCTCTAAGATTCTCCCTAGTTTGTTTATGCGTGAATAGATTAAAAAAAAATTGTTTACTTAAAACACAAAGAATACGCATTGTGATAAAGTATTGCTAAATTTGGGTTTTTCTTTTTGTTACTAAAAAAAGATTTGTCCAGAATTAGGCGATAATTACGAGAAAGATGCAAACAACAAAAAAATAAACTCCCCAACTTACCAATCACAGTATTACTGTCTGCGCCGAAAGCGCAAATGCATGGTGGCCCTTGCGGTACAGAGAACTTGCAGAAGCTCCATTGGCTCGAGAAATACTTTGGAATAATGGCTAATGACGATGACTCCTTGGATTTCTGTTCCTCAATGTTGAATACGTGAATTGTTCCATGGTCAGAGGAAACCACAAGACTTGTCGATTGATGATTAAAATTAATGCAATAGATGGTTGCCTAAAATAGGAATGAAGAAGTGTTAGGGGTTTGTCTTTTTAGTGGGATTACTGAGAATTACCTGATTTGTACCTCTCCTGAGCTCCGCAACCTTCTTACCATTGGAAGTGTCGAATACTCGGATTAGAGTACCCTTTTCGCTAGCAGTAGCCAATCGGGTTCCCTGTAAATTCAGTGCAATGCAGGTAACTGCGGCTTCATGAGCGGCTATTTCCAAGGGAGCACGTTCTGTATTCGCCAGATCAACAATCTAAGGAATGTCCAGAGTTATTGAAGAGAACGTTTGAAGGATTTTGCGATATTATTACCTGAACATGTCCCATTCGGCGGCCGGGAAATGCCAACAGACTCTTATTACTATGCGGACAGAGCACACAAAGTCCATTCGCATTCGGGCTACTCTCGAAGACATGCAACTGCTGCGGCTGCTGTGTGAACGTAAATACTTTGATGATGCCCTCTAGAATCACAACAATTCGATCCCTGCGTAGGCGAACACCCTTGACCGGCTGATTGAAGTCTAAAGAGATAGCCGGCGACTTCTTCAGATCATCCCACACGACTACTTTATTTGGGGGATATAAAGGGCGGATACCGCCGCCAACCAATGCCAAATAATTACATCTGAATAGCATCTCCACATGGCCGAGACCCCCTTCCGCGAAATATTGCCGCTCTTTCTCCTTCAGCGGATCACTGTTATAGACTCTGAATCCCGTGTCAGTTGCGCAGGCAAAGCATCCTATAAAAAAAAATCACGCCACAAACTCATTAATCCACTATCAATACTGAAGCCTGGCGAATCTAACATTGAAACTGGTTTTCAAAAATGCATTTCAATGTTAGAAATTATCACTTAATTAGGGAAAGTGTATCAAACAAAGAAGATTTAACGATTTTCATACCTTGATCTTGATTAAATCCACCGTAGAGCAAACCGTTTCCATATAAATTTGTGTCCACCAAATTCATTTTGTTGATTTGATCGCTATTCTCGCATAACAAATTAGTTGTGTATTTAGTTGGTAGACGAATCAATTGGCGATAAGGAATTTTAATAACAAATTTGGCCTTTTAACCCCCTTCAGTAATTTATTTTGGTGTATAAAATTATTTTTTGACAGTTCGAAGAACTTCACTCAACATTTGTAGGTTATTTAAATTCAAATTCCCAACATTTAGTAGGCTTTGGGGAGACCAATCGAAAATTTTTTTAAGTACGAAATTCTGCTGAAACTTAAAAAAAACGCACTTAAAATTAACAGTGATCAAATTACGGTCAAAAGGAATGTTGCAAAGTTAAAATAGTGCAACAAATCACCAATTTTTTAAAATGTTTTTCCATATTTTAAAATGTTTTGTTCAAGTTTTTAATATGTTTTTCACACCAGAATTTCTATAAAATCTTCAAAACCCCTCTCGAGTCGATTTTCGATAGAAAAAAAACTATCAAAAGTGTGAAAATAACGTAAAATTAAAATCATATTGTTTTGGTTAGGTACTCTACATGATTTTTAGAAAACATTTGATACACAAAAAATTCCAATTCCTCGAATTGCTCCGAAATAAACACCCCGTTATTTGAGGTTATGTGGTGCTTATGTTTAATTTCCAAAAAAGTTGATCTTTGCTGAAAACTATTAAAACAAATGTAAGTAAACTTTCTGATAATCAAAAACTGGATTTAATTCCAATTCCTTCAAGAATTGCCGTGAAAATTGCTGAACATGTCTCACCCCGTGGAAGCCAAGACTTCACCGCGGAAGTATCCATTTGTCAACATGAAAATTTCCGATAATTCATTTCTGTTAGAGATGAAGGGGCGGAGCGCGTGTACAAAATGCGCCAAATCCCGGAAGTTCTTCTGCTACAATTGCTACGTTCCGGTTCGGGAACTAGAACTTCGTCTACCCAGAGTAAAACTTCCAATAAAAATTGATATAATCAAACACAAAAACGAAATCGACGGCAAAAGTACCGCAGCTCACGCCCCAATCCTCGCTCCCGACGATGTGGCAATCTATGCTTACCCCGAAATCCCCGATTACTCGAAAGAGGAGGGCGTAGTGCTGATTTTCCCAGGAACAAAAAGTATTACTGTGAACCAACTGTTTAACAACCGTCTTCACGCGGTCCCCAGCGACAAGCAAGAGTTCCCACGGGGCTACAATATGGGAACACTCCTGAAGGTTAGACTGAAAGAGACGCTGGCAGAGAACGGAGTAGAAACACCGCTAGATATTCAAGGAACGTCCAGGATTCCAATACGGAAAGCTGTCTTCATTGATAGCACCTGGAACCAGTGTCGAGGGATATACAAGGACGATCGAGTGAATAGTATCAAAACGGTAGTTCTGCAAAATAGAATATCGCAGTTTTGGAGACACCAGCGTGGCAGTCCGCGTTGGTATTTGGCCACAATCGAAGCTATTCACCAACTGCTGTTGGAAGTTCATGTGGGAGCGTACGGATTCAACAGAGCGTACAACGGAACGGAGAATCTGGAAGTGTCAGAGGGTTTCCTGCAATCAGCGCGGTACGTGGAACATCCAACCGATGATATTGCTTTGGAAGCCCCATACAACGGACAGTACGATAACTTATTATTCTTTTTTTCGCACATGTACGATTTAATCCACATTTATTACGATCACAATGAATTGAAATCATACAGACGGCCAATTTAAATAGATTATCGTTTGCAAACAGTTGTTTTACTTTATTTCTTTTTCTTCTTTGAATCGTCCCCACCGCCAGCACTAACTTCCACTCGCGGCTTCTGCCAGTTCAACGCCTTCCGCCTGTAGATTGGCCACGGCGGCACAGTGAGCTGGAATCGAAAATTATGAGAAACTGCGCTTGTTTGGAAAGTGTTTTTCATTACCAAAGCGGCAAGCAGGAATCCTGCGCCCAGAATGTAAACCGTTTGCGAAAATTGCTGGATGATTGCGCCCCAAATCAGGCCCACAATGCCGAACAAGGTTATGATAAACCGGGAGAGCCTTTCCGCCTTCGACTGGCCATCAAAATCCTACAAATATAGAGAGGAATTAGTATTTTAACAGCTATATTCAATCTATGCCAAATAAATCACCATATGTGTTTGAATATTAAACATTTTCCCCGTGAAATCGTTTCTTCAGTGCGGACAAGATTTACACGTCAACAAATTGATGAAGAAATGTCAAACCGCAGCCATCCCATTCGTCAAAAAACTCCATTCCTCGCTTATATTCGGCGGTGAGAAATTTTTACGATCGAAAAACCGTTCAAAATTTGTTTGAAATTTCTTTTAAAGTCTGTCGAGTTACTTTTTTTTTAATTATTTTTAATTTCTAATGTGAGGAATTTTAATTTATTAGAAAAATCATGACTAAAGCAGTGACTTTAACAAAGTATACTAGAAAATTGTATAAAAAAAACTTTGACCATAAGTTTCGACTAAATTTATTTCGAAATTTACAAAAGTCAAAGTTTTTTTTTTAAATTTCCAAACAGTAAAAAAGAAGTGTTAAAACGAAGTGTAAAAATTATGGAATTTGTTAAAAAAAAACACTTTTTGTACAATTTAATGACTTTTGTTTCTGGAAGAGCACATGTTTATTTTTCTATTTTTATAGAAGGCAATAAAGTTCGTTAAAATTAAATTAACCATTAATTAAGGAAACATTTTTAATAAAAATTGCTTAATTTTAGCCAGAAAAATTGTAATTGAAGTTTACTGACCTTCGTTTCGATTCGTAACTTTTAGCATAAATTATTGACTGAAATCAACACAAACTACAATCATATTTTAACAAAATTTATGCAAAACAAATTAATATCTCAATTACAACAACAAAAAACATGAAAATGATATTAGTTCCCGTCGACTCGTGTGTTTTTTTAAAATAACTTCCATCAGCCATTCAGAATTTAAATCCTGGCAGAATAATGAAATTCAAGAACATTCATAGCCAATGCTTTTCAATTATTAGATAAGAAGAGACAATTTAAAAATAATATCATTGTTTTAGTTGAAAATGGGTGTTTTCCATTGGTATTGGAAACATATCCGAATCTGAATTCTTATAGTAACAAATTGCGCGGTGGAAGGCAATGCGCCAATCTCTCAGTTCGAATATATGAAGAATGTATAGAAAAATTTGTCCGATTTCAAGATCAAAACAAAACATTCACTTTTCTTTTAGCAAAATCATTTAGTCGGAGATGATCCAAAAGTGAACAAGTCGAGTATTAAAATTGTTGAAGAGAAAGAACACGATTCGCACTTGTTTTTTGTTATACAAATAAATACAAGCACTTTAATGCGCCGGGTCTTGTAATCTTTTTATAGTTCAGACGATATTTCTTTGTGGCTTGCATTTTAACGATTTGGCTTTGAAGAAGGGCCAATTTCTTAGTCACATCTCGCAAATAATAACGGCAACATCTAATTATTATTTCGTACAATGTGTTTCGCCTTCATTATTTAAAAAATCTTACATTTTAGTGCATTTTTTGATATTGGGTAAAAACTTTATTCTGTATAAAAGTGCGTATTTTTCCAATAGAAAAAGAAAAAATAATAAACAGTTGGAGTGTCTTAAAACTATTTTTAAAGCAATTCTTGAAAACCGCACATCTGCAGATTTCGTTTACCTATTTTTGGCATAAGAATAAAATTTTCATGTCGTTTAGTTCGATTCAAATCTTTTCCAACAAACATAAATATTTTCTAATTGTTTCAGTTCTTACTTTTCGATTCAGTGCAAAAAATTTTTTGTGCTACAGAAAAAAAGGTTCTTAAAATTAGTATGTACTAATTTTTATTACAATTTAACAAAAAAAAAATCACATGTCCTTCGAAAAACGTTGCATAATTTTTCAATTAAAATAAGAGGTATTCAAAAGTGCCGTGAAAACTAATTGCTTTTTTTTTTTTTAAAAAAAACTTCTTTATTATATTTGAAAATATCTAAAGTTGCGAAGTTTTTTGTGAATTTAATAAAAAAAAACAATTTCTCAAAATTAATTTGAAAATTGTTTAAAAATGAAGAGAAAACTCAACGTTATTTTGTTAATTTGAAACTAGAATACTTTTTGAAAAGAAAGTTTTAAAAAACAGCTGTTTTGAAAATAAGTAGCGGGCCACAAATTTCGTGACGGAAATTTTGCGCCAGCGTATCTCGGCTTCAAAAGGTCATGACGTGCAATTATTATCTGAAACAAATTTTGTCTCAAAGCGTGAATAAATTATGTGTAGTAAGAATTTTGGCACGCCTTTTTCTGTGTCAGCATTGATACATATTGCAAGACTTTACTTGTGTTTGAACAAAATTAGAAAATTAATTTTATATTTGTTGGTTTAGCACATGAACTAAGTTGATTTTACTGAAAGTTTGCAAATGTTTCTAGTTTTGTTTTTAGCGAATTTTGGTTTAATTGATTTTTTTTAAGAAAGCGCAGATGTTTTTTTGGAACAGTTCTGTTTAGAGAAAAAAAAACTTGCTGTCCATATGTTTTGTGGCATAAAATTCTGATCATTCCTAATATATTTGACTGTCTGGAGCCAAACTGAAATTTTAGACAATGTTCGAAAACACATGAACCATAAATTCAAATCAATCGGTCGAGCGGTCATCATACTAATCATACTAATATATAAAAATGAGTTGGTGTCTGTCTGTCTGTCTGTCTGTTCCTCTTTCACGCAAAAACGGCTGAACCGATTGACTTGAAATTTGACATGAGTGTCTGTGGTAGTTCTGGTTCCAATATAGGCATACGGAAAAGTAGCGCGAGGGCTGGAGGGAGTATGGGGAGGGGGTAAAGTGATTTCGAAACTACTGAACCGATTGGCCTGGAGTTTCGCTCCAACATAGACGATAAAAAAAAAGAAAAATTGAAAAAACTTGACCCGGCAACGACGGGTATGCAAGCTAGTAGAGTTATACATAGTTTCTGAAAACAAGCAGGATGCAAACCAAAAAATTTTTTCAGTGTGACTCAGTTTTAGTTCGGGTTTCTGATTTTTGATTTCTGAAGTTTTAAAAACTCGGTTCTGGTTTTCAAAGTTTAAAAATTTGGTTCTGGTTTCTTGGATTTCAGAAATTTTCGTTTGGTTTTGCTTTTGGTTCCCCAAAATTTCAATGATTCAGTGGTTTTTGGTTCGGTTTCTAAGACTTTCCTTTTCATTTTCCTCGAAAAAGGCTTCAGATATACTCTTAGCACGAGTTATAGAAAAAATTATGCTCAGACACCGTTTTTTATAAACAATTATTAGTTGTAAAAAAAATAGGAAATTTAAAAAAAAATCGCTGGATAAATAAAAAGTTATAAATCGTTTCAGAAGATAATTAAGAATTTAAATGACTTTTTTGAATGTAAAAGAAATTTGTTAGTGGAAGAAATATCAAGTTAACTAAAAAGTGAAGTGATCTAAAAACAATTACAAAGTTTAGTAAAAAGCATTTCTTAAAGGAAGGTATTGTCAACTAGTGTTGCTTTCAGTCAACTAGTGTTGCTTTTTTTTGTAACTGTAGAATATTAATTTTCATTATAAAAATAAAAATTTAAATTAATTTACATTCAGCGGAGTGGAGAACAAGTCGAGTCTACTAACGTCTAACGATTTTGAAAAGATTTTTATAAACTAATTACTACATGTCGTCTAACAAAGTTGTTTTGGTAATTAAGCAAGTTTAGATGAAATTACTTATAACCATTTGCACAAAATAATTCTAAAAACTTCAGTTGTATAGGCAACTTACTTAGGGACCGTTTATATCTGACACTTTTTTCCCGCGTATAGCCCTCTTGTATCTTGAGTTTTTGCAATTAATTATCTTTTTTTTTGTTTTCTTTTTTGATCTTCGAATTGGAACGGGTGCAAGAAATATTTCGGAACCCGGTTCTTATCAACAGCTATACTTCTGAGAACATTTGCTAAGTGAAATTATACAGCTATAGATGAAGAAGTGTCATGGAATAAGTGTTGAGAGAGAAATTTCAACACAAATCACAAATATAAACGATCCCTCAAGCTCAAAAAGTTCTGTGACTTAAATTGTTTAAGGAGAACATAAGTTGCTATGACTTGTTAGTGCAAATGGCTCTATGATAAATATTTCAAATTCTTTTGCCGACTTCACACTTTTGGCGAATCACGACGATCGCGAGAGTGTAGTTAGTGCGTTCGTCTTGATATGTGGTGATTTCCCTGAGTTTGGCTACACTCGGTTTGGGGCCGCATCGGAAAATGTTGGCAAGAATGTGGATGGTAGACTCGTGTTTGCTAAGATTTTCCGCATCACTTGCCAAATATTGATTCGATCTCATTTGTCAAGAGTGTGAAGCCAGAATTAGACGTGTGACTAAATTTTTATGTACTATTTATTAACAATAATACTTTAAAAGATTTTTTTTCTAATTTAAATAGATTTTTTAGATAATTTCAAATAATATTCTGTTGTTTTTAGCACTGGAACTTCCTAAGACGTCACATTTTTTAGTTTGAAATCATAGATGGCGCTATTTTGCGACCTTTAGGGCTTCGAGTTCAATTTTTTTTACCGATTTTTTTGCCGATCATATTTCCGAGACAAAAGTTTAATTTCCGGAAGGCCGGGATAAAATACGAAATGTACGGAAGTTCTAGTGTTAGAATGTAAATTTAAAAAATTGTCAATCGGCAAAATGAAATGAGTTTCAGTGCAAAATAGAATAAAAATAGACTTTCGTAACTAAATAAGTTTTAGATTCGTAAAGTAGAGGAAAAGCCATTGACTAACTGTTTTTACACATTACTTATTATTAATTTTCAAATAACAAAATTTCACATCTAGAGTACAATTTAAATGCACAATAAGTTGTTAACACTTTTGCAATTTCATCTCGTGAAGTGGAAAACTTGTTAGTGTCTAACACACTTAACCCGTTAGAATTTTAGCCGTTATTATTGAATTTTTCACACTATAGGGATTCGATTGGCAAAATGGATACGTGGAATGTACTTTCAGTACAAACAGCCTCTTCGGCGATTGGCCGCGATGAATTGAACTCAAGTGTTAGGAAGAAAGCGGCAATGGTAATATTTAAACACTATGCATAATTTACACATATTTGCTGTTATTACAATAGTTTGTAATCGTGTTGTTATTATTGATTTTTGCAGGGATTTATTACACCAATAGGTTTTAACTTAGTATACACAAAAGTAGAATTTAGTGTAAATCACAACTACTAAAAATTTTTATTGGGAAAAATGTTTCCAGTTTTTTTTTTGCTCCCGCAACTTTTGTTGAAATACCGTTTCAAAGAAAAATAAAACGACAGCTTGCATATTATTTAAATGTTTTTTTATTTATTTGTTGTTTACAATAAACAAATATTATAGATTTAGGAACGTGTGCAAAATTTCACAGCCCAACAAGTTTTTATTTTAAGCCCCGCAATATTTTTTTTTAAAAAAAGCTGCTCAAACAACTTCAAGATAATCTCAACTTCGATCAAAAGTTTTCAAGCAAAATGCATTTTCTTTGGGAATCACAAAAAAATTCATTTTAAACGCTAAAATAACGAATTATTTTCACACTTTCACAGCTTTGGTTGTGATTGTATTTCATCGCTATATAAAGGATTTTTTGCACTAAATTATTTTGAAATATTTTCGATGATTCTACCAAACTGACACTTTAAAATATTTTCACCGATTCTGCGGCAAAACTGATTTCCCATTTGATGCTTCGACATTTTCTAAACTATCACGACAAGAAATTGAGATCTGTTAATTTTCTTTTCAGTCTTCTTAAATCGATCAAGCTCTTAACTTTTGATTTTCTTTTAGAAAATTTTAGTTCCCCTTTTCAACCTAAAAATAAAACCGAATCTCCCGTTTAAAAAAAAATCGGCTACCGTCCGTTTAGTTCCTCTATCCAACTTTCGGCGGCTGGTAATTTTTGGAAAAATCTCTCAAGCGAGCGAGTGAAATTTTTTTTTTTCAATAATTCAGCTCAGTTTTCCGGATATTTTATGCAAGAAAAATAATGTGCAGTTAAAGTGTGATGTGGAAGTTTCCCATGTAGAATAGTTTTCCAAGAAAAAAAAGTGCTGTTGATTTTTGGTGAATTCGCTTGAAATATTTTTAAACTTTTCATCCAATAATGGATATTTCGACGGATATTTGGGGTCAATTGGCAGTGGAGGCGTCACAAGTTTATCTCACTGACGGAACTACACCGAAGCGGAGCCCCTTCGCTGACACGGTAAAACCGAATCTATAGTAGAAGAAAAACCTATAGTCGGATTCAAAGAAAATTCCAACATTTTCCTCTTTTAAATTAATTTGTGATGCTGAATTGTTTTTGATAAAAGAGAATTACATCGAAATGTAATCTCTTAAAATTTTGACAAATCAACAATAGACGGTGTTTGATCATACATTGAAAATTCTTCAAATTCTTATCGTTTCAATTTTAATGTAATTAAGAATTGTGTATCATCTTTAAGATTCACAACTCATTTTTGCATAGTTTGGACCATTTATCTTGGTCCAAATCTATTAAAGTGCAAAGAATTTTGCATACTCTGACGTCAATATTAATTTTCACAATTTTTTTTCGTTTCGGTTTATTTTTGTTATTTGGGACGCATTCAACGCGAACTTTTTGTGTCTGTCCAGTGGTAGCTAATTTTAAATTCTTTAAATAAAACAAACAAATATCATATCAACATCATGTGGGGAAATACTCATATATTAAGTTATGAAGTGTTATTAAAATTTGGCATTGATTTTGGAGTCAACTGTTTTACGCTATGCAAATCTTTGCGTTTAAAGATCGGTTACGAAACCTGGTATAAAATATTTGTTAATAAAAAACACACGAAATCAAGAATTCATTAAAATACAATTAACGGTATTTCCACAAAAGTTGATAAAATAAAGGTATAGTCTAAAGTACCTACCTAAAAATTTTGAAGTAAGACTTTAAACGGGTCAAAAAGTTGAAGGTCCTTGTAGATCTAAAAGCAGTACTCAATACTAAAAACTCTTTTTTTATTACATATTTCAAACTTAAACATTATTTCCCAATAGACAATAGAGAAATTGCCGGACAAAGTCCTGCTGAACATATTTTCGTATTTATCACACTTGGAAATATGTCGAATGGCTCGAGTTTGTCGACGCTGGCGTCAAGTGGCTTACGATACACGGCTTTGGCGCAACGTTTCCTTACGTCCTGAAGTTTCCGGTTTGCATGTCGGGTCCTTGGAATCGCTTTTAGCTCTGATCTCTGTCCGCTTTGGACCTTCGTTGCGTTACATCGAACTGCCAATTGAGCTAATCACTCACACCGTCCTCCATGAATTGGCCGCCAAATGCCCGAATTTGACACACATGTTGCTGGATTTCTCTACTGGTAAAATTTAATTTTTTCCTTTAATCCGTTTAAAATTATTTTCACTCGACTTTCCTCAACAGCCATGCAGCTCCATGACTTCAGTGAAATGCAGGCGTTTCCAACGAAATTGCGCTACATGTGCATTTGCCTGTCCGAAGTAATCTTCATGGAGGGATTCATGCGAAAAATCTACAATTTTATCAATGGTTTGGAGGTCCTACATTTAATCGGCACCTATGAAAAATGCGAAGAGGAAGAGGAGGAAATCTATGAAGTAATTAACGTTCACAGATTAAAGTCAGCGACACCGAATTTACGCGTGATCAACTTGTTTGGAATTAATTTCATTGATGATTCTCACATTGATGCATTTAGTTCGAATTGTATTCAGGTAAAACATTTCTTTTGATCCTTCTGCGCTCTTGCTTGGTCGATTTTTGCTAAAACAATCTTTAAAGAGAAAAAATTGCATAAAATTTTTTACTATTTTAATGCATGGTACTATAATCTCGCCGTGGCGGTGGTTATTGAGTTTAAAATATCCAATTTCGCACTATTTTAATACCCTGAAAATTTTCAGTTAGAATGCCTTGCTGTGAACTTTTGCAATAAAGTTACTGGATCGACTTTAAAGACGTTGCTGCAAAGATCCAAACGACTTAATTGCCTCTTAATGAACGGCACTAGCTTAAAATCGGAGTTCGTTATGCAGGCTGAGTGGGATAAATGCGCCCTGCAGGAATTGGACATAACCGCCACAGATTTATCAACTGAATGCCTTATCGATCTGCTGACCAGAATTTCAACGTTGAAGTTTTTGAGCGCAGGACAGATCAATGGATTCAATGATTCCGTTTTGAAAGCCTGGATGGAATCGGGAAATCCAAGGTATATTTGTTTTTAGAAAATGTTTATCAATCAATAAAACAAATATTTGCTTCCACTTCAGAACTCTAATATCTCTGGATTTGGATTCTTCGGATAATTTAACAGATGAGGCGCTGCATAAGTTTTTATCCCGTTTCGGTGGTCAATTAAGCGCCTGCGTCCTTTCTGGAATGCCTCACATTACCGATCAGTTGTGGATGGGGGCTTTGCCGATTTTAACAAACGCAAAGTAAGGAAGTTTTCAGTTTCTGTTCTATTCTTATTCGTTTTTGTGGATTTTAGAATTTTGGTGATGGGCACCGCTGAAAAGCTCGGTGTAAATATCCACGTTGATCAACTGATGGACGCGATCGCCTCGAATTGTGGTTTACTTGAGAGATTGGAACTAAGGTTTTGTTTTAATATTTTTTTAAACATAATTTTTGATAGAATGAAGCTTTTATAAAACGAAACTTCAAAAGTCTGAGCACCAATCATGTATTCCGACGCGTCTCTGTCTTTCGACTTCGACGCAGCTTTTAACTCTTGACTTCGCCATATCAGCAGCTTCAAATTTCCTGGAGTGATATTCAGAATCACGTTTCGATTCATAGTGACGATTCCGCGAAATTTCAAGCTGCAGATATGGCGAAATCAAGAGTTAAAAGCTGCGCCGAAGTCGAAAGACAGAGACACGTCGGAATACATGATTGGTGCCCTGGCTTTTTTCACTGTATTTAATATTTTTCTTCATATTTTTTTTAGATGGGATCCGGATAATTTGCGTTTCTCTGACAAAAGTCAAAAGGCCATCGATTTGCTTCGAGTAAAATGTCTGAAACTACGGTGCATGGTTCTAAGGTAAAATATTTTATCTACTAAATAAGGCATAGATTTTTTCTATACTAAGAAAACCTCCCAGAAAAAACTAGCCCAAATTAGCAATTCCAAATTGTATAAAAAAAAACTTTTGAGAGTACCAAAATGACTGTGGGCCGGTGTAAGTAATTCACATTTTTACTTTCTTCTACGGAGTTATAATAAAGTATTGTATTCATGAAAAATTACGACCTCTTAATTTTGCCTAAAAAACATTTCCCGATCACTCCTGAGTCGATTGGAGTCATATTAAAAAAATGTCTTTCTGTCTGTCAGTATATCTGTCAGTCTGTCTGTCAGCCTGTGTACAAGATTTCTCAAAAACTAATAGAGCTAGCGCCATGAAATTTTATAGGCATGTTGGGTCCTGAAATGGGACGATCCTATCAACTTTTGGTGGAAATCCGTTAACCGGAAGTATCCAAAATGGCGGTTTTTCAAAAATTACAATTTCGTTTTTCTTGATTTACTCCCAAACTACGCGTTTTTTAGTGGCCTTAAGTATGACAAAACTTGGAGAAAATAAAATTTCCCACACTTTTATCTTTAGCTATAACTCGATATCTCAACCTGTTATCGAGATAAACCGTTATTTCCGGTTTTTTGCGATTATCTCGAAAATTAACGGGTTTTTGCTAACTGAATGTATGAAGTGAATTAATGAGAATGGCATTCTGCACAATTTTGTTTCTTACCGTTATCCGTTATCTTTTACCGTTATTGAGATATTTAGATTAAAATATAAAAAAATATATTTTTGCAAATTACTTGCAAACTAACGGTTTTTCGACAAATTAATTTAAGGAAGAATTGGCGATGTTAAAATTTTCTACCTTTTTGCCATTTACCGTAAATTGATATCTTTTACCGTTCGTTCTCAAGTTATCTCAAATTTTGTACGTTTTTGATATTTTTGAATAAACCAAGAATTTATTGGGAGGTCGTCTTAGGTTGACAACGCGACAGGGCTCTAGCGTAAATTGCGCAGGGTCGTAGATTTTGTAAAAGAAAGTTTTGTGTTGACCACAACTGATATTTTACCTTTCTAGTGATGGTCGCTATTACGAAACTGTAAAAGCAAACTTTGAGCGTGCTGATCGAACAACAGTCGTCCGAACAACCACCTGCTGTCGAGTATCAGCGTATCACTTATTGAGAAATTACAATGATCTCATATTTAATTAATTTTTTTGTTATTCAAAGATATTAGGAAGATATGTAAATAATATAAGATTGTGTTAAATTATTATGGAATGTTATTATCAATCACCAAATAAAATTGTTAAAAATACAAACCTTTTTTGATAGAAACATTGGCAACGGAATCAACAGGTTTAGGTGCTTTGGAGTTGTCCAAAAAATACGTCACGCTGCATTTAGTGTTCTTGAATCCCCTTGCGCTGTACTAGTTTTATTTTTGCGCGATTTTCTGTATAATTTACGGTAGACCACCCTCCTCTCCCCTAAAAAGTGTGACGTATTTTACAGACATTTTCTTTGCACCTGGTAACAGGAAAACTTATGGGTAGGAAAACCCATTTCAGTTTAAGGACGGCGATTGGGAATTAAAAGCGTAAGTAAATCATTTCACCTAGCAAAAACATTTGTTAAAAAATTATGTTCAATGTATTTATAAAAATTAGTGAATAAGTTAAATGCTTGGCAAAAATTTACAACATAAAATTAACAAAAAGCAATGATTAAAAAAAAATGCTTGTTAATGTAAATTTGGTGTATAATTGTAAGAAATGCAAAATGAATGAAATTCGAAATTAATAATATATGCACAAATTTAAAAACATGATAACAACGTAAAAAAAATATATTTTGATTGATTGATTTTTTCCCCTTAATCGTAACTGGCTCGATAATGAGTAAAAGACGGCAAAACAATTGAAAACTAAATTTTTTTTAAAATAATTATTATGTAAATATATAGGATTCTTATATAAAAAGGAATTTAACTAAATTTTTCTTTAACAGCATTCCTCGTTCAGATCGTTTGTTTGTTTTTTCTTTCTTTCTTGCGTTTCTGTGATTTTTTTTATAAGTACTTCACTATTGATTTTGTTGTTGTTTCTTTGAAAATTTTTGTGTTGTGTTTGTTTTTATTGTTGTATTGCGATCGGGTGGTGATGGACGAAAATTTTTGCTAAAGGTGTTCTAAGATGCGATTGGCCCACGCTGCACATTTGAATTATCTTCCTGTAATTTTGGTTTAAATACAATTAGTTTTATTACGGAGAGCATTTTTCGTGTATGTAACGTATCTGCCACTATGCCTTTCTAGTGGCAAATACGTACCAAACACCAGAATTGCTAATAGATGTGCAACTCACATCGACTGGCTGATGGTGATTTGGTTCTTGGTTGCCATTCTCCGTGCCCGGGTTGGGTTTTTCATTTGACTTCACATCTGAGTACATCATAATCTCATGACAAAGTGGACAGCGATCCTGTACGTAGAGCCACTTTCGTAGGCAGACGCCATGAAAGAAGTGGTTACATCGTGTTATCTTGGCTGATGCCATCTCCTAAAATCGAACAATTAATCGAATTTAAAATTGTAAACGAAAGAATTTTATCAAACCTGATAACAGATTGCACAAACATCATCGAATGCGAGGAGTTGTGCTGGCGTCGCCTCTGGGAGCGATGAGATTTTGTGAACGGCCGTCCGCCGCTTCATAAACACCGACCATCCTGCCCTAGCCTCGCACCATATGTTGAAGTAGGCATGAATGCACATCATCAGCGCCCTGATCGCACCACCTGCAGCATTTCGTGCTATGAAGTTGTTTCATTCACAAACCAATCAAGCAACCAAACATGCACGCACATAGGGATAGATTTTTTTAAATATAAAAAAAAAGAAAAAGAAAAAAGAGAGCCATTGTAAACTGAAGCAAAGTGAAGCGATTCGAATGTGATTCTGTGGTTTTCTTTGATCTGATGGTTAAGACGAAGACGATGATGACTTTTTTTTGTTGCGATGATTGGCATGATTTGCGTAATTTCGGAAAAACCATTAATGAAGGTTGAGATGATCGCTTAGTAAGCGAGGTTTGTTGAATGACGATCGATTTTTTTAAATGCCAGAATGATTTTGTTCTTTATTGAGCAGTTTTTAAATATAAACCAATGACGGTAATTTGCAGCTTTTCGAACTACCCTTCCCACCTCGGTTCGAATTTTCGCTTTTTTTTGGCGCAAGTTCCACGGTCAAAATGTGTCGCGTTGCGCAAACTGGCAACGCATGAGGGTACTTTTTGTTTTTTTCAAAACTTACGGATTTATTAATTATTTATACCACCTGAAAGCAATTGTCATTGGCGAACCGTTTCAAAGTAACACCTATTTTAGTCGCAAAGCAAACGAAACGTGAAATTAATTTTTTTTTCTCGTCATTTCTAATTTCTGCTGACGGCTACAAAATTAAAAGTCTATTTCTTCTACGGGAAAAGAGGAAGGAATTTACGCTACAGAGAGAAAACTACCAAAACATAGGAATTATTGAAAATTAGTTTTACTGAAGCAAAGGGGCTGTCCATAATTTAGCCTTTTCGAACCTCGGCTTTTCCTTTATTTTATCTCCACTCCCCATTTGAGACACTTTTCCCATTTTTTTTTTGTGTGGACTCTAGACTGCCATCACATTATGGCAGATTTCTCTCACTCCTAAAGTGTGTCGTATTTTTTGGACAGCCCCAGACTACAAAATGTTAACTCAATTAACCCGGCCCTTACACGCGTCTGTAGAGCTGACACAGACTCGTGTAAATACACTGACTGCCAGTTCGCTTAAAGTATTTTAATTCGTTGTCAGTAATTTGACATTTAAAGTCTGTGCTACTGACAGACTTTACAGTCGCATGTAAAGGCCGGGTTAGTAAGGAAAACAAAAATGAAAAAATAGAATTGTGAGATCATTTGTTTCATTCCTAGTGCAACAAAAAGAAGAACTTTCAATCTCACCTGATTCGAATATTAAAATCCATGCACCGTTGAAGAACAGGAAAATTCCGAAACAGAATTCAACGGAATTGCCGAAAGCTCGGATGTAATAAACGTAATCGTCTAATTTCTCCCAGAATGTCTGCCTTTTAGCATCCAAAAGGAACAGCGTATACGTTGCTAAACTCACTAGGACCTGAAATTTTCAAATCAAAAAACAAAGTCACTTTCAAATTATGGTGTATGACAGAAAACGACGCTAAAAGAACCGACCTTGACTATAACTTCGACAGAAAAGGCAGTTACAGCGAGTAACCACGTAGAAGGCGAATGTCTCGACCATAAAATGGCCAACAATATCATTGGCGCGAATAGGAGAAACGCACAAACGATCAAAGCGCGTGCATGTCTTTTTCTGGATGGATTCCGAGCGGCGCTCAATGACATCAAAATCGGCGAAACGATGTTGTGTAAGAAGTGCAAAAGTGCAGTCACAAGCAAGCAGAGGTTTCTGCATAAACGGATGAAGCGTTTCTCTGGACTGAGCGATGTTAGACCAGTTTGCAGGGCTAAAATGTAGAAAAGTATTGCCGAAACAGTGCCAATGGACTTGTCTTCGTCATAGTCCTCAGACAGTAGGAAAAACTGAAACAATTTCCCAATATAATGGCAAATGATGGAAATTATGCTGGTCATTCCGAGAACGGCGGTTACTGTTTCACAGCCGGATACCAAAAGTTCTTGAACAGTTGTTAAAAACGTTAGCGATACATCACTCGATGCGATTAGCATGACCAATTGGTCGCAGAGCCTGAAATTAATTGTTAAGCAAGGAATCACATTTCTTTTAAATTGATCTAAACGTCACCTTATTGTC
Source organism: Chrysopilus asiliformis (assembly GCA_964034945.1). Taxonomy (NCBI): domain Eukaryota; kingdom Metazoa; phylum Arthropoda; class Insecta; order Diptera; family Rhagionidae; genus Chrysopilus; species Chrysopilus asiliformis. The sequence goes on from OZ035961.1 coordinate 3,595,110, forward strand.
CAGAACGCTCGCAGTACACATGGAACATTCAATCGTTGCCATTCGTTCTCAACCAGCGCTGATAGGCCATAATTGGTGGCGAAATTCTTCGCATACACGTAGCCATTAAAGATGGTCATAGCGACATCGACGGCACTGCTCCAGAGCGCGAATTTCGTTAAAATTAAAGGCAGAATGGCCGCAAAGGCCGGCGTATGCGAAATCATGACACGTGGCAAGGGCAACATAGCCAACAGAAGCGGCATCAGAAAACTGAACGGCAGTGCCTTCTGAACTATTGTGTATCTGGAAATTACAATCAAGATTAACGATTTTAGGAGTAAAAAAAAAATTAAATCCTTACCTCGGCCCCAAGTGAATATAAGCGAATAGCATACCCATGAACCATTGACCGATCAAGTGTGGGAATATTGAAATCGCCACACCTCCTGGATCCAGTAGCCGCGACATATTTAATGAGAGGATGTCTTCTAGTAGACATGGACCATTTTCGATCAATGCTAGCGCCGATACATTACTCCAATATGATAAAAATATAAGTCCTACAGATATTATAAACATATAAACTATCACCAAATGCCTTGTCCATAACATAAACACACATGCTGCACTTAAGCAACCTAAAATTGGAAAAATAAATAAATCATTAATAAATTTAAATGTTCGTTGGTCGGTGTTTTTTTCCTGTATTATTGATTCGGTTATAATTACGGGTTAAAGTGTGATAAAGTGATATTCAGTAATTTTATTCATTAATGTCAGAAGATATACTTGTGTATTCATAGAAATGTGGAATCTTTGTTGCTGTGGGAATTCTTACTAAAAATTGGCATTTGAAGTTTCTTTTATATCCTATTGGAATTTCTCGGCTTATAAGGTCTGCAAAAACAACAAAATTATATTATTTTTGCGGATGTTTTCACATCCAAATTTCTCCCCAACAGGTCGGACATGTCTGCCCTGAAAACCCATCAGGAGCCTGTTTCTGGTATGGAAAGCTGGCTCACCGTCATCAGAGCCTGCTTTGCCAGCTTTATATTTTCAGTCAGGATTAAAAGTTGAAATCCAAATTATGGTACGTTTGTTGTGGCAAAATTCGAAAATCGGTAGAAAGTTTTGCGAGAAAATGTACTTCTCACAAAAAATTTTTAAGACGATAAAATATCAGATGTAAACAGCGCTTTATTAGCAAAAAAGTGTTATCCCACATAAGTTGAAATGGTCTGAAAATTGAGCTACAAATGATAAAATGTTAAAAAATGGGAATTTTTGATTCATAGCGGCTGAATTATAGTGGCCGACAGCAACTGCCCAAAAAAATACGTCATACATTTAAGGGGAGGAGGGGGTCGCCTTAATGAGATGTCCATATCAAGACTCTGATTGGTGATTCAATTTGTGATTTAAGGAGGATCTTGTCGTTTCAAGTGACAAGTCTATAAGAATCAGGGTTGTAAATCTGTATACATAAAAATGGATGTTTGTTGGTCTGTCTGTTTGAGATTACAAAACTCAGAAACTGCTACACCGATTTTTACGCAGTTTTTTTTGCAAAATGATCTGTGTTGCCAGGAGCAGGTTTTTAGCAATGTTAGATTTCCAAAATTCGATACAGAAGGTCCTGTAAGGATTACGCAAATATCCTTTTCCCGTTTTCCCCGGAAAAATCGGCATTTGGGGGTTTTCGGGGTCGCTGATCACGAATCCGGTTGGAATTTTTCAAAAATCTAAATGGAAGGTCCTGTAAGGATAACGCAAATGTCCTTTTTCTCGCAAAAACTAGCTTTGGGAGGTTTTCAGGGTTGCTTATTACGAATTTGGTGTTGGAATTTCAAAATTCGAAACGGAAGGTCCTGTAAGGATACCGTTTTTTTCCTAAAAGTTTTTAAGTTATGGTTTTCTTGGCATTCTAAAATTTATACAAAAAACTTTAAGCTGGCAACGTAGCGTCTGCTAGTACTGTACAAAAAAGGAGAAGAATGGCGCGTTTCACGAATTTTTGATTGCGATTTCTTCCAGAAAATGTCGTGTTCTCGCGTTGGCCGACTCTTTTTACTTGAAATTCGGTCGCTAACTCGATTTCGCAGTCGTCAAACCCGCCATAAACGTGACAAGGAAAGGAAAAGGGCTGGTGGGAAGCCGAAATTCTAGCGTTACGTATTTTAGCCTATCAGATATAAAAAAACATCAAGGTTTGTGGTGACCCTGATATCAACTCTGGGGTTAAAATTTTAGGGAGCTTATCGGAATATCCTGTAGGATAATGAGCATATCCTGAATTTCCTGTATTGCGTGATTTTTTTCAAGACTCTGAACTACTACTCCGAAAGAAAATGAATTCAAATGCCGTGTCATCGCGATTTCTTCCAGAAAATATTCATAACAATCAACAGCTGCAAGCAATTTGTTTACAGCAAATTTCCACAAATCAAGTGGCGCGCTTATCGTCCGCAATTCTCTCGACTTCCCAGTAAGCGACTTCATCAGCTGCCCAATGTCTGATAACAAAAAAAAAAACTAAACGAATTGAAATGATGCAACAATAATTAATAAATCACCTCATGTACTACTCCTCTATGTCGCTATCAGTGGGCGAGAAAAATATTGAGCCTGCCCTAAGCGGTAGCTCCTCTAAATTTTGAATTTACTCGATAGAACTCAGTCCGATTGCACTGGAAGTAGTGGTTGGACTTGGATTGGATTCAAGTTCCAATTGCCACACGCTAATTCGACGTAATAACAGCAGAATCATTTTCTGTCCCCTTTGCCCCATTGCACACAAGACCGCGAACAGCAACGACGTCGAAAAAGGTGAGAGATCTTTGTCCATTTCTTTGCCGTTTATTTTTTTAGCAGTGGTTTTTGTTTTTCAAGTTTGATTGGGCAATTTCGACAGAGGTTAATCATGATGTCCAAAGAGTGGATGATTGCAAACGAAAATAAATCAACAACAGATCAATACAAGCGTTTTTTGGGGATCCTTGGGGATTTGCACTCTACCAAGAGTGATTTTTTCCCGCAAAGTAGAGCAAAATTGCTTTGGTTCGGTTGGTAGCCGAATGGGGACTCAGAGAGAAGTCGGTTTTATGATAAAATTAGGCCAAAGTCTAAGCGGGCTGCATTTTTCGAACAAATTGGTCATTTCGCAACAGCACACAACAGCGAATTGAACAGAAACAAAAAAACTAGTGGTTAGTGGCCAAAGAACGATGAAACGTTACAAACAACAAAATTAAAAGCCAATTTTTTTTGTGAAACGCGTCGACCTGTTGTGATTGAAAAGTGGCAAACGGAAAAATTAGCAGCTAGCGGGAGGTGGTTCGGGAGCGGACTGAGGAAGACTATCAATATCACAATCGCCACCACCACCACCTGTTCCGCTACCTTTGGACGTTTTCTCTTCTTCGCAGAGTCCAATGAGATTATTTAATAAGAATTTATCACTTCTGTAACCAAAGTTATGTCCAGGCAGAGCAAAGTGTAGACAATTAGCCTGGAGATGTTGCGGAAGTAGGGCGGAAGCTTTGTGCTGCTTGAAAGTCATGGACACACCGTTGACAAGTCCCGTTAGACGTGAATACCAGAAATACTGAGGCTGGAGTTCGCCTGCACTTACCGAGTAAACAAACTAGAATTTTGACTGCGCTTAAGGACAGATACTGGTAAAAGTCCTCCCTCTCAGCAAATGGCGCTGTCCCCGCGGCACCCGCATCTGTTATGTTGCTTATGTTTTTTATGATAGACTCTAGATTTGCGACATTCGCGTCCTCCAACATTGATGGCGAAGTTGTGGAGTCCGAATAACTGCTGCTCGGAAAACCCATACTGATTTTCAGGACTTCGTCAATCACGAATAGGGGCGGGACGCGCATCACCACATCCACTAAGCCGAGAACTCTAGTTCGAACAGACATTTTGAACACACGAAACCAATTTCTGCACTTCAAACTTGAATTAATTTATTAAAAATATTAGAAAATTGACACCTAAAATTTTTCCTACACGAAGTCTACGCGAAAAGTCCACTCGAAGTTGGTTCGAAATCCACTCAAAGTGCACACAAAGCATTTTCTCCACAGCGAGAGTCAGGTGGATTTTCTGCAGAAAGTCTCCATAGGAAAATACCCCATAACCTAATTTTGTGGGCGGTTCAGATATTCAAATATCTGAAATCCTTAGAAATATGTATATCGAAACAAAAGCCCTATTTGAAGGGAAATATCGATTTACTAGACTTATTCAAACTAATTTTATTCTAATTAATACCCTAGAAGGTTTGGCAAGCTGATATTAAATTTATTGCCAATTTTAATTAACGAATACGCAAATATTCTTTTTGAAATTTTGTATTCATTGGCGTCTCTTATGAAATATTCTTGAAACACGCGACGACCCAAGATTGGATATTAAAATTTCGTTCAATTATTTTGTAAAAAAAACATGTCCGTTAATATACTTACCGTCCAGTTAATAATAAAACAATCAATAACTTTTATTGCACTAAATTTTTATTAAAATTCTTTTAAATACCTCAGAAAACAATTTCGTATATGTCTTAAACCTAATAAAATGAAAATATAATTAGTTTTAAAGCATTTTAGGAAATCTTATAAAGATGAAACAATTTTTTTCGCATTTTTTTCATTTTTTTTCTATAATGATTTTGTTTACTTTTTTAATTAATTTTTTAAGCGATTTCAACAAGAAATTTACAATAGTTGTAATTTAATTTAACAGTAGAAGTAATTGAATAATTTATTAATTTTAAATTTTATTCGCTTATTTATTCTTAAATACACTCAAATTATCCAATCAAAAAATGTTTTTTTTATTTTTAATCCAGACCTTGATATTTCGTTTCACAATTATTTAACAAAATCATTTTCAATTAGAAAATTCATGCTTAAAAGTAGAAATTATTAATTACAGAATTATTTCTTAATATTCTTGAAATATTTTGTTTACTACTTAATAAATATTTAATTGTTTTTTGCCAAAATTGGTTTTATTCAATATTTTTTTCGGCTTCATAATTTTTAATCTCATTGTTTATTTCAATTAATTGTTTCAGATATAAAAACATCAACAACACTAATGAGATTAAGATTTAATGACTTTCCATTATTTTTTTCTCTGTATTTTTTTTTTATAAGAATGTTACTCGCCTACTATTAGTATTGCTTTATTATTAATTGGTCTCGGTGATCATTTTATTTTATAAAATTTATTGTCAGGGGAATCAAAGTTAAATTATTATTTACTATTAAAAGTTTTGAGGATAGAACACAATTCTAGATATGCTGGTGAAATATTTTGTAGGGAATTTCTGTCATCTAAATAGAGATTCATATTTTTTTTCGAACGAAATATTTGTTGGGGTCCTTTGTTTTTTTATTTTATAATTAAAAACTTGTCACGTAATATTTTATATTTTTTTTATTTTTTGTGTTGTTAAACTGGGGTTAAAATGAAATTGCTTTTCTTGGTTTTATATTCTTATTGTTGTTTTATTACTAATAGCTGGCTTACGATTCCCCTGTAAAGCATTATATAATATTATTTTTTATTATTTTAATCTAATTATTTCTGTTTATCTACTATTTTTTTTTGATTATTTAGTGCATTAAATGTAGCAAATGGCAATTGTTATTTTTTGTCGCAAGTGAAAAAAAGCCTTGGTTTTTGTCTTATTTAAAAATAAATATTTTAGGCGCAAAATGCGAGATTTCATAAAAATTGGCTTTGTTTTGTAATTTTAAGAGGGTATTTGGCCAGTATTACAACATAGTCAAAGAGCGCAAAATGCAAAATCGATCAACAAATAATTTGAAAATGATTGGTTTTTAAAATTCAAGCGTTGTTGCCCGCTTGATCTGTTAAGGTTTTCAGTCCTAACCTCTAAAATTCTAATTCCGTCCTGATTAACTCAAATTGTGCTAGTGCTAGAAATTTTTAAATTTTCTTTCTACGACTAATAAATTTAAAGGACCTTTAAATTTAAAGAAACCGGTCTTCAGCCCCCAAAAGCGTTGAGCCGATTTTGATGAAACTTTATCGTTAAGTTTAAAGTATCATACTATTTTTGTAAGTTCCCCTTCCAACTGAACCCCTCCCCTGATAACTTTTAAACCACTAAAAAGATTTTGATCTTGTGTGTTTCATTAGAAAGGACATCTCTCAAGAAAATATCTTCGTAAGTTCACGAACCATGGTTCCAATGTAAATCCAAAATTTAAACGTTTTTTTTAAATATCCATCTGCTAAATATCACAAATTAAAAGAAACTTCATTGATCCCGACACTTCTAATGTGACAACAAACAAACGTAACAATAATTGCTGGAATTTGAAACAGACAAATTTGATAATTGGTTAAATGAAACTTTATGACTTAATAAATAATAAGATGATTCGATAATTGCATAGTGAGACATTAAGGAAGTTGTTTGCATAGTCTTTTCATATACATAGAATGTTTCTAACACATATGGATTGTCGATATGAAATTCCCATGGGCTCTTGTCAGATATCTTGTAAGTCTCGTGCTGATGACGACGTCTCACATATGAATAATTTAGATCCGCATGGCGTGAAGGTTTTTATTAGACAATTCATTTGTGTATTCAAGCGCCTAGTTCAATAAGCGATTAAGCAATAGTGTCCTGTATAATTAATAGGAGTATACGACCCGATCTGACCCAACTCTACAAATGATAACGGACGCCGAAAATATCCTTGTTTGTCCATAAACTCAACATACTTTTGAGTAATGGTCGACTCGAGTCTCGTATCGTCTCTGGATCCTTATTTCCAGGGTACATTTATAATAATATCCGACGAAGCTGTTAGTTAGGTAAATATACCGGAAATTATACAAATGGAAGCGAAATGGAACTAAATGGAAATACACCATCATCCATGGGGATAGAGTTTTCTCCTTGAAATGCACACACCGTTGACCTTTTCTGATTACCAACAATAAAATGTTTATATTTTTGTATATATTTTTGTTAGTTTATTCAGAAATTCAGAAATTCAGAAACTGGAAACGGGAGCGAAAACATTTTATCTAAACGAGTGTGAGGGAATATTGGAAAACGGAAATAGTTCTTATTTTCATGCGTAAATAGTCAACTTTGCATTACAAGTTCTCATAAATGTATATATATATGTAAAATATATATTCTGAATTGTAATTACGAAGCGTAAACTTAGGAAGAATTCATAAAAAATACACTAAAATATCGGATGTCAACATCACGTGACTTTCCTCTGTAAAAAAAAAGGTTTTTTTTTTCAAATATCCCAAGAACCGTTAGAGATTCGTGACAACCGCTAAAGCAAAAAGATGCAGGAAATCTTATTTACTTTAAATTTAGATATGTGCGGTTTTTCACAAAATGTATTGGAGGTACACGGGTACATATTGTAAAAGTCACCCTTCCAAAAGTTGATAAAAAACTATGATTTTGGTAAAACTCATCCACTTTTCGAATTATTTAAGATATATCGGACATATAGACAGACCGGTAGACAGATTGACAGACAGATCGACAGACCGACAGACCGATAGACCGAGAGACTGACGAACCGATAGACCGACAGATAGATCGACAGACAAACTGACAGACAGTCCGACAGACCGACAGACCGACGCGACGGACCGATAGACCGAGAGACCGACAGATAGATTGACAGAGAAACCGAAAGACAAACCGAAAGACAGACTGACAGACAGACCGACAGACAGACCGACATACAGAACGACAGGACGACAGATCGAAAGACAGACAGACCGACAAACTGATAGACCGACAGACAGAATCAGAGACATCCTCATAATTTTGCCTGAAACGGATTTCGTACTAATCAGAAATTTTCTATCTACCTCCGTTCTCGAGTTACCGTCATGAATTAAATGCTTTCCTTCTATAACTACGCAGAGGAAAATAAAAATGGCGTTTTAAGTTCTAATCATAAAAAAAACACTTTTTAATCAAGTTTTCTATTAAGATTTCGATTTTCATCGACCAGAGGTAAAAAAAATTTGCATGCATTTCTCCAGTTCATACGAGCATAAATAACTATTGTTATTTTATACCAAATGGAATTCCTGAAACGACAAATTTACCTTGTATTTCATTTCTACAAGAAAAGCACATATCGCTGCAAAGTGACAAAAGCAACGAAAATTAGTTTTTGCTCATGTATGCACTTTTACTGTATTTTGTAATTTAAAACACACTTCAGTTTTATGATCCCTACCTGGTATATACAAGTATCATGTCATCCCCATTTTAGAAAATACACGTAGCGCAAGGACATTCGCCCATCCATCCATCCATAGATTCCTTACATTGTGAATACATTTTGCACATGACATTTACCTGCTTTTCGCATCGTTTCGTATTATAAGAAAAGAGAGCTTTGCAATTTCTTATATCGAATTACAGTATATTGCTAGAAATCCCACAACAAAGTACCTATAGGTAAAAAAAAACATATCCACGAGTAAATCTAAGAATCGGGTATGCTTTGAAAACTGAAAACTGCTTTTCTTCATTTTTAACTCTGATATCCATCCCAGCATGTAAATCTGTAGTGGAAAATGTCATCATAAATTTCCATCTAACTCCTTGTGAAATTTTTATTGCAATTTAAGTCGTTCATAAAGTTCGAAACGTAATGCATAAAAATATATCATTACGAGTTGAGTTTTATGGCAAACCAAAAAAGGAGAAACTTTTTTATGGGGTAATTTTCTATGTAATTGGGTTGATATTGTCTAAAATTGACAATTTGTTATCATAAAGTGCGATTTTTGTATACGGGGAGAAATAATAGGACAGATTTCTACAAAAAATAGGAATATACGAGACAGTGAATTTTTTTGGTAATGACTCCTAGTTTGGGTAAAACTACTTTAGACGACCAAGAAGATAGGAATCTTGTTTTCTTTTTTTCGGCCTTTTGAACCCCCCTTCTCTTCGTTGCGCTTTTTTGAGATTTTTTATCCTGAAACCGCCGTCAAACTACCGAATATCCCCCTGAAAGTGTGACGCATAGTTCTAGCTCTTACACTGCATCTGCAAACTCGATGCACTGTGTCAGAACATTAACTTTTGTTTGAAACTAAAAACATCTAATGCAGTGGTTCTTAACCTTGTTGGAGGTACTGACCCCCACCAGTTTCAAATGCGCGTTCACCGAACCCTTCTTAATTGGAAAAATAAAACATGATTTTTTCAAATACAAAACATACACGGTAAAAACTGGAGTTTAATTTTAAGACTTTTTTTCCTACATATAGGTCAACACCTTTTTGAGCCTAAAAATCAAACTTTAAAAGTTTGAAATTATTCTCCTTTTAAATAGTATTATCCGGTCTAAATTTAAGGTATTAAAATTTAAATTTTAGTCTAAAAAAATCTAAAAATTAGTTCCAAATTTCTAAAAATTCTCAAATTAAAACCTTACGGTTTAAGTTTAAGATGTCTGAGTCTTAAATTAAGACTGGAATGGTTAAAAAATAGTCATAAACTTCTAAAATTCGTGAATTATCCGGGTAAATAAGACTATCCGGTCTAAATTTAAGACTTAAAAGTTTTAATTTCAAACTGAAATTACTAAAAAGTAGTTACAATTTTCTAAAACTGACTCAAATTTAGACTTCGAAGTTTAAATTTCAAACCTTTTTTTTATGTTTATGCCAGGAGCTTAGGCAAATTGCCTCTAATGCCGAAGTGTTTAGGTCCATGAGCACAAAAGTTCCAAATCCAAATTCAAGCCGAATTATTTTTGCCCTGAGTGGGATTTGAACACTGCTCTTTGGATCACAAGGCAAGCACTTAGCTAACTGAGCCATCCACGCCCGCGAATTAAATTCTTAATTTTAGATTAATATGTATAGAAAATATACTCAGACTTCTAAAATAAACCAATTCCAGACTTTACTTTCTAAATTTTAGAATAATGAGTTTTAATTATAGGCTGAAATGATTAAAAAGTAGTCACAATTTTCTAAAACTGAATAAATTGTAGACTTTGAAGTTTTGTTTTTAGACCGAAAAGTCGAATTCGAGCATCGCGACTTTTCTAAAAATTGACCGACCGACTGATGAATTTGAAAAAGAAAAATAAACTGAAAAGACTAAATATTAGACAAAAAGTTTAATTCAATTTTATCCGAATTGAAGTAAAACTTACAAGGTTTAGTTCTCAAACTTATAGGTCTAATATTTCGATTAAAAGTCTAGAAATAAGGCGGAGAGGTTTAAAACAAATTTTTAAGAAAGAAAAAGTTTACTTTTTAAACTATAGTCTTAAAAATAAACCGAAACTCACTAAATATTAAACTTTTCGACTAAAATATACTCTAAACTTTCAAAAAGTTTTAAAAATAGAGAAAATAGTTTAAAATTCCACTAAACTTTCAAAAGTTTAAAAAATAGAAGGAAAAAGTCTTAAAATTAGACTCCAGTTTTTACCGTGTAGGTATATATTTATACATAGCTGCACAAAATGAACAAAACCATTAAAGAACAAACCATTAAAGAACAAAACCATTAAGAACAAAGAACAAAACCATTATAACATGATTTTCACATAAAAACAAAAAGTGTGTGTTTTGGCCTACGCTGAACCCGGGAGACTGACTCACCGAACCCCTGGGGTTCGATCGAACCCAGGTTAAGAACCACTGATCTAATAATCTAATGTAACTTTTAACCGGATTGTTGAACATTTTGATTTTTTCAGTTTTTATTTTTTAAAAGCCAGCGTGTTTTTACAAAGGCAGTAAAATGTAATAAATTGCAAAATTTCGCACAATTGAATTAATTTAATTTTACTTGCACACCTTAGTTCAATAATTTTTATTTAAAGGCAAAAATGTTTTCTAATGTTATCCGCTATATTTAATCAAAAAATTTATTAATTCTCTAATGGTGGCAAAGTATTTTGCTTTAAAACGCAATAAATTTTTTTTTACGTTTTTTAACTTCTCAAAACGTATTCTTATTTTTACATTGTTATAATTTTATTATTCTAGAGAATGATCTAATAGAAATTTATACCATTGCTAATACTTAATGTATATATAAATAAGAATTGATCACTCTAATCACCAAGAAATAAATTATTTACTTTATATTTGTGCATATGGATTTTATATTTTTAAAAGTTTCTTATAACTGCCATTTTTTTTATTTACTCGACTATTTTTAACAAAAATCAATTAAAATAAATGAGACTGTCAAATATTTTCACTCATATGATAAATTTAATTAATTTTTTGATTTAAAAAAAAAAATATTAAGAATTATTATTGTTACTCAAGAAAAAAAAAATCATAGGAGTGCATCCCATCAAACACAAGTACTTCAGACATCACACGTCTTGTTATGGCAAATTTTTATAGCAAATTTGCGTTTACGCCCATAATATTATTTTCACACTTTTTTCGCCTTTTTAAAAATATCATAGCAAACAAATTATTATTGAAAATTGTTTACCTATATCCCTAAAAAATAATACAATTTCTATTAACTATGAAGAAAATTATACGATTTTTATAGTTAATTTAAATATTATTATTGTTAAATATGTGTTAATTTTTTCATACGTTTTTATTATTTTTTTCCATTTTTCTATAATATTTTATGTTACAGTCCTTAAAATTTAGTACCACAGTCGAAGAGAATTTCTTTTTTTTTTGTTTGTTTTTTAATCCACTTTATTAATTAATTATTTAATGAAATTAACATTGTTTTGTTAGGTTTTATAATTATTATGTATTTATATATATATGTATTATTGTTTTCATTATTTAATTAATTTAATTTTTGCTTTGAATTAAGATTTAGTTAAAACTTGTTATTTTTGAATTATGTTTATTTGAATTTATTTTGCTTTCTGAATTATTGTTTTAGGGTTTTCAATTGTTTTTATTCTAGAATTGCTGAAAGGTCATAGATCAGAGTGCGAATCTAAAATTGTTCCTATCGTTTCTGATGAATTATTCAAATGGCACTGAGTTTTCGACATCCATTCAAAATCACTTATGGTGGCCTGTAAGGAAGAAAAGTTTTTTTTTTAGATATTTTATTAAAATATAATAAAATCAAATCTGTAAATTTTCAGATCGTCAGATTGCACCCCAAGCTTAAACGTAGGTTTACAAATAAGAACACTTTCACTTTTATTGGCAAAGTGAGTGAAATGGGGGGAGGGGGATGGGGCAAAGCCGAAAAGAAATCAGCCAAGAAAATTTTCAATGAATGTATTTTTGCATTTTTTTAAATGTTATCTACGCTACTTCCTATGATTTAATTTCAATATATTTTTATACCCGTATGGTGAAACCAAAGGGTATATTAACTTTGCCTTACCGTTTGTAACGCCAAGATCCCGTCATCACACATAAAAATGAATTACACCAGTGTGTTTAGAATGATAAAAATAATTAATTTCTGCATGTCCGTCTGTCTGTCCGTCTGTCTGTCCGTCTGTTCGTCTGTCCGTCTGTCCGTCTGTCCGTCTGTCCGTCCGTCTGTGGCGCGGATTGCGGGCGCACGGATTGAGCTAGAGACTTGAAATTTTGCGTGGATCCGTTTTTCGTAAAATGCGAGGCTAAGTTCGTTAACGGGCAAGAATGGACCATTAGGGGGGGTACCCCCCATACAAACGAAAACGTTTTTTGTGAATATCTCAAAATAGGTGCATCTTCCAAGAAAAAGTCCAAGAACAAAAGTCGTTTAGGATATGATTCTACATAAAACTCCCATACATCAAAATCCGATTGGAATGAATTTAAAAAAATCTTATTGGAAAGTTTGACTTCATAGTGGAATTTTTGATAAAACTGTTCGCCATTCACTTAAATCACCATACGGGTTTTCAATAATTGCCAAATTGGCAATTATAGCTTTTGTTATGTTTTATTTATTGTTTGTTGAAAATATTATTTACCTGATGCATAGAATAAACAGCTACAACAACTAATACATGCATTATATTATGCGAATTAAGGTATAGATCAACACTTCCAGGAAACCATTTTTCTGGTATATGCATTGCACCGATAGCACCTCCAAATACTGAAACTGCGTCCTGTAAAGAGAGACATGTAAATTAAAGAAAGTTTTAATACATTTTTAGTTTAAAATTAAATGCATGTCAGAAATATTATATGGTGCTTTTTTTTGTATTTTAATTCAATTAATTACTAATGTTCGTTTGCATCAACGCAACTTAGGAACTTAAGCCCAACTTAAATTATTTAGTTCTCAGAATTTTTAAGATTTAAGTAGGCCAAGTACATCTTATTTTTCTAAGGCGCAAACGTATTATACTTAAAAAATTAAGTTGTGGTTAGCCTACTTAAACCGTAGAAATTCTTTGACTTAATTTTTTTAAATTGTACATAAGTTGCTTAGTTTTGTTGGTGCAAACGGCACTAAGAATAGTTGGCGCAAACAGGCCTTAGTCTACAAAACATAGTTTAAGTTTGTATATTTCTTTGTTACTCTTTTACACAAAAACGACTGAGCCGATTGGTTTAAAATTTGGTACGAATATACGTTAGACAGTCGGTTATGACATAGGCCTGTTGTAATATGTCAGGGATACACTTTCCAGTCTATGATAGGCAGAACATTTCTAACTAAATTTAACTTTTTTAGGGGCTATTTTTGGCTGTCTATATTATTCGTTTGGAGTTTAGTACAACCATTAGACTACCCCAAACCCCCTCCCCCTACCCTCCAACAAAATGTGTGGCGTATTTTATCTGATGACCCTAAGGAATTGTCGGCGTAATTCCCGCTGCGTCATTTGGAATTTTTTAAGGATAATAATAAAATATGTAATGCGTTTAGCTTAAAGGCTTTCCTCTATTACCATGACTTCCGTAACTGCAAAAAAATGCAGAAAACTAGAGCAAGATAGACTTATGTAGATCTAAAAAGGAATGACTGAATACAAGTTAAATGCTATCCCTTCCAGTTTTACAATTTTATAGCAATCATATCAAACCTTATGCTATGAATATAATGTTCAAATTGGCATGGTAACAAAGCTTTTGACTATGCATGCGAAGGAGAAAAATGACATCACGCTATAATAACAGTTTGAATGTGTCCGTGCTTACTATTCACTTACAGGGACAATGTGTGATTGTAGTAGAAATCGCCATAAAATCGCCATAAAAAAACAGGGGAAATTATTCTTGCAGTTGCCGACAAATTTTTGCAGTTGATTCTTATCTCCCTTTCTCGCCAAGGTATCGTCACATAAATGTGTCTCTGTTTTTTTTAAGTTGGGAAAAATCATGGTAATGGAGGGCGGCCTTAACGTAATTCCAGCAATTGTAAAATTCAAATACAAACTCATTCAAGAAAATGAAATTTTGTATTCGTTTACTTAATAAATACTTAAGTGTTGTTTTAATTAACAGAGCTTTTAATAAAATATCAAAACGTGTTCAACATCAAAAACGAATGTCCAACTTTGCAAAGAGATTTTTGTTATCCATTTACTAAATATGTTTACCAACATTGGAAATCTTATTGTATTCGCCAAGAAAAGTGAATTCTTTCAAGCGCATTATAAAACTTTGTAACACAGCATAAAAGAAATGTTTTTAAAAGAGTTTGATGTACGAATGTCTGTCTTTTTTGTTATACTGTGGTCTTGCATCGTTGCACAGGAGCTGAAAATGTCAGAACCCATTAAAAATTGCCCATTTCATTAAAAGTTTATAAGCCAGAGGGAATGAAAACAGCAGGATTTCAATAGTTCTGCTACAATTTTGTTTGCAACATCGTAAAAACGTCGTAATTAATTAAGGTTTCTGCAGTCGATGTCGGTTTTCCTTTCCATTTAATTAAATTAGCTTTTCCGCGGCTGTATTAAAGCAATGTAAATTAATTTGTGCATTAAATCAAAATAGAACATGAAAAAGGGGTAATGATTTATGCAATTTTGTTTCAAATATTTCTATGTTGCAGGAAAGCTTTTCCTGGGATTTCGGTGTACAATAAACATCACAACAAAGTGGAAAATTTTAGCGAAAAATTAAGTGAGTTGACGTGTTTTCAAAAGCAAACCATTGCGATATTTGTAACTCGGAAACCACTCGACCGATTAAGAAAATTAGCTTCTGTCTTTTGAAAGAAAAAGAAGTCCTTTGAAATAAGTCCAGAAAAAAAATAAAAAAAATTTTTTAAAAAAAGCTTTTATTAAAAAAAATGCACTAAAAAGAAAAAAATAATTTTCTGGACGCTGTGTATCACAAATATAAAAGCTTTTAAAAAGCGAGATAAATGTTTATTTTATTGTTTTATGCTTTATCTCGCTTTTTAAAAGCTTTTATATTTGTGATACACAGCGTCCAGAAAATTATTTTTTTCTTTTTAGTGCATTTTTTTTAATAAAAGCTTTTTTTAAAAAATTTTTTTTATTTTTTTTATTTTGTTCTTTTTAGTCTTCGAATATATAGTTTTACATTTGAGATGTCCTTACAGGCTTTTTAACTTGAGAATCGTATTCAGCGAACCCCAAAACCCGCAGAATATATTTTTTCCCGGAACAATTGAGAAAAAGGATAATCACGTTATCCTTACAGGACATTCCGTTATCCTTACTGACTTTTTAATGACAGATTCGGATTCAGCGACCCCAAAAACCCCAGAATAGATTTTTTTCCGGAAAATTTGGAGAAAAGGATAATCACGTTATCCTTACAGGACCTTCCGTTATCCTTACAGACTTTTTAATGACAGATTCGGATTCAGCGACCCCAAAAACCCCCAGGATAGAGTTTTTTCCGGAAAATTTGGAGAAAAGGATAATCACGTTATCCTTACAGGACCTTCCGTTATCCTTACAGACTTTTTGATGACAGATTCGGATTCAGCGACCCCAAAAACCCCAGAATAGATTTTTTTCCGGAAAATTTGGAGAAAAGGATAATCACGTTATCCTTACAGGACCTTCCGTTATCCTTACAGACTTTTTAATGACAGATTCGGATTCAGCGACCCCAAAAACCCCCAGAATAGATTTTTTTTCCGGAAAATTTGGAGAAAAGGATAATCACGTTATCCTTACAGGACCTTCCGTTATCCTTACAGACTTTTTAATGACAGATTCGGATTCAGCGACTCCAAAAACCCCCAGGATAGATTTTTTTCCGGAAAATTTGGAGAAAAGGATAATCACGTTATCCTTACAGGACCTTCCGTTATCCTTACAGACTTTTTAATGACAGATTCGGATTCAGCGACCCCAAAAACCCCCAGAATAGATTTTTTTCCGGAAAATTTGGAGAAAAGGATAATCACGTTATCCTTACAGGACCTTCCGTTATCCTTACAGACTTTTTAATGACAGATTCGGATTCAGCGACTCCAAAAACCCCCAGGATAGATTTTTTTCCGGAAAATTTGGAGAAAAGGATAATCACGTTATCCTTACAGGACCTTCCGTTATCCTTACAGACTTTTTAATGACAGATTCGGATTCAGCGACCCCAAAAACCCCCAGAATAGATTTTTTTTCCGGAAAATTTGGAGAAAAGGATAATCACGTTATCCTTACAGGACCTTCCGTTATCCTTACAGACTTTTTAATGACAGATTCGGATTCAGCGACTCCAAAAACCCCCAGGATAGATTTTTTTCCGGAAAATTTGGAGAAAAGGATAATCACGTTATCCTTACAGGACCTTCCGTTATCCTTACAGACTTTTTAATGACAGATTCGGATTCAGCGACCCCAAAAACCCCCAGAATAGATTTTTTTCCGGAAAATTTGGAGAAAAGGATAATCACGTTATCCTTACAGGACCTTCCGTTATCCTTATAAGGACGAAGTAGTGAAAATATTGTATTGTCATCGGACTTATATAAGTGTGCAAAATTTCAAGTCAATCGGACAAGTGGAAGTGGGTCAAAATTGGGTTGCAAGATTTGATCTGACAGACAGACAAACAGACAAACAAACAGACAAACAAACAGACAAGATAGCGAGCTAAATAAAAGCTTTTAAAAAAAGAGTAAACATTTGTCACAAATCATGTCGGCTCAAAATATATTATGCCAGTACAGAACGCCACACAAAAAAAAATCGTGAAAATAAGGCGGAGGGCGGCATGACGTATTTTCAATGTAGTTTAAGATTTTTAGCAGTTTTCGCGAAACTTAGTACAAGAAAATTAGTTATTTTTATTAGAAAAAACACATTTTAGATTTTGAATTTATTTTCTTTAAATTTCACTCAAAACTTTAAGCATCTAATGTCTGTAAAATAAGTATTTGATTCCCATCTTGCCATTTACGATGCACTTTACAAGTAATTTGACATAAGTACCCAGAAATTTTCTCTTTCACTACCCTAATCGGATCTCAATGGCTGCACTTCAAGTGCATTTCAAGTGCGCTTTGAACATTTATTTGCCCTTTATCCAATCGAATCTCAATTTATTGGAATTGTCTTTATAATGTCGATTACTTCAACGGTGAAAGCTTATCATTAAAAAAATGGTATCATTTAATTAGAAATAATCATCGGGTTGTTGTTAAATGATACAATTATGTTGGAAACAGATTGATGTCCACTTGCTACCGCCCAGGGTAGACATTTAAATACGTCCTCCTCCCCTCGCTTGCCCGCAAAATCCTTTATAAGACTATTAAAGTCTATAGCCTTCGTCAAATCTTCTTCTATTAATAATACTGTCATTTTGTTTAACCTTAAATAACTCATATTTGAGTGTAAATTTTTTCTTGGTCGAAAAACTTCTCCCGCTTAATGCTTTCTAATTATACCGGTCGATGACATATTTATTGTAATAAATATGCACCTCAGACGAAATTTTTTTAAGCATAATGCGGTGTAATGTCTTGATAGTCCTTTGCGAAAAATAGCTTGATTTAGCACGCTTTTTCGTGGTTTCTAATTAACTGGCACTGAAATTATGAAAAACGAAAAGAGAAAGATGCGCCGCAGGCTAAATTTTTGAGATACAGTCGAACTTGGACAAATGGGATCTCAAGGGACTGTCTCATGGATCACACTTATTGAGGTTTCTCATTTACCCTGAATTCCCACTTCTGTTTAGAAACGCTCGGATCAAACAATCCATCGCGGTTAAAAAAGTTTCCCAGTCACCTAAGTCCCACTTATCCAGGTTCGACTGAATTATGGTTTCAACAAGGACGCTTTTTTAAAACTATGACGACGGGAACTTCAATCAACACACTTTCGTCTTTTTAAATTTTTCAGTACGGGTCACCGTTTTCGAGAAAATCGCAAAAAACTGATTCATTTGTATAGAGAAGGGGGAAGGAATGGTTCAATTTTATCCGTTCAAGAACTTAGCCTTGCTATTTACGAAAAACGCATTTGAAAAAATTTCAAATCTCTAGCTCAGTCCATTCGAAAGTTAGGGTGTTCACGGCCAGACGGACGAACGGATGCGGAAATCAAAATCTTTTGTCATTCCAAATATCCTGATGTAGTTAATTTTTTTTTAGAAAATCAAACAACATTTATTATGCTTTATAATAAAATATCTATTGGCTGCAATTTTCCTAGAAATGTGTTTTGCAAATAGAAAAACATATTTTCTTTGCGGATAATAAATTCTCACAAATTGCCTTCATTTAATTAACTAATGAGCAATTAATTACGATATATGATCAAGGATTAAGCATTTATCGCATTAAAAATTAAACAGCAAATAACTTTATTGGCTTTTAATTATTGTAAATAGTTTCCAGCGATATTGGCTTTTAAACGTGTAACAGCCACAGCGATAAAATAAAGTCGCAAAGTATCTTTGAAAAATGTTGAGAAATCTTTCTGTTATGAAAGGATATTGAATATTTTGTGGATATCAATCCCATTCTATTGATTCAAGTGCCTTCATTCATTTCTAATGAATCCAGTGGGTGTTTGCACCCTAGAAGTTCATTAATAAAATATAAACATTTTTCATTTCAATGGATTTTTATGCTATGGACTTCAATATTGTGGTTGAATGGAGATAAACATGCAATAAAAACGACTAAAATCAATTATATTGAGAATTATTTATAAATGCGGCGATCTAGCATAAGAATTCATCCCTTCTGCACTTAATAGCCATCAATATCTATTTCTGTTTTTCCCAATTACAGAATGATATAAATTGCGTGCCCGAGTAAAATAATAAAATGTTGTTGTTGTTATTTTAACTATGGAAGTTGTGAGATAATAAATTGATTATTGGCTACATTGCTAATGGATTATCAGGGATTGAGGAAGTAACTTTTTTTTTAAATTTTACGAGATTTTATCATTATTCCGTAATTAAGAATGGAATTTAAATGTGAAAATCACTTCATATATTCTAAGTTTTTGATAATTTTCCAAATAGTTTTTTTGCTATTATAAAGCGATTTTCCATTGGTAATCAAAGTTTCAATCTAATAGAAAAATTCAAGCAGTGAATGGTTAAGATTAAATCCTGTAATAATAATACGAGGAAATATGTATCTGCACTCAGAAAAATGGAGGCTAACTCGACGACCTACATACGGCCTCGGGCAAGCGCGGGAAAGTAAAACTGAGTTGACCTGTGGTCGGAGAAATTCTGAAATTAAGCCACCAGCAGGTGAAGTAGGGCATTGGGAGCTGCACGAGTTGACCTTAGATAGCTTAACTCTGACCGCTAGCTGGCTTACAGACACCTCTGTAAGGTCAGAGTTAACCTGACAAAAAGTTGACTTGGACATTTTTCTGAGTGGGGACATTTTTTCTCGAAAACGGCTCTACAGATTTATATGAAAGTACTTATAGGTTTCTAGAAAAAATGAGATTTTTGAAAAAAGAAATTTTTGGCAAAATTCGTACGGGAGACTGTAGCAAAATAATACATAGTCTATAACCTGACCAGAGGTTTAAGCAACATATAGGGAAAAACCGCATCAAAATCGGTCCAGTAGTTTTCGAGCCAAGTCCGGACATACAGACAGAGAGACAGACGTTGCCTTTTATATACTTGTACACTCAGAAAAATGGAGGCTAACTCGACGACCTACATACGGCGTAATTGACCTCGGGCAGGCGCGCGTTCGCCTGCATGTGGGCAAGTAAAACTGAGTTGACCTGTGGTTGGAGAAATTCTGAAATTAAGCCACCAGCAGGTGAAGTAGGCCAGGGAGCTGCACGAGTTGACCTTAGATAGGTTAACTCTGACCGCTAGCTGGCTTACAGACACCTCTGTAAGGTCAGAGTTAACCTGACAAAAAGTTGACCTGGACATTTTTCTGAGTGTATATAGAGATTATTGATAAAACCGATAAACTACCGAACAAAATTCAGTCGTTGTCGTCACTGTGCTAGCCTGTCCACAATCTATTCGGGGTTTATAAATACTTTTCTAGAAGAGCTATCCCGACTAGACGATTTTGTCCCGTATATAAAGGGAGGAATATAAATTATTGAATATAATTGAGCTAGAGGCAGTAATTTCTGAGAAAATTTTTGGGTTTCGAGGTCAATTTTTTTAGTGATTAAAAAATTCAACAATAAATTGCTTAATTCCGCCAGAAAAGTTTATTTTCAGGAACGCCGAGCCTTCCATTTGGGTTAAAAAAAAAAAACAATGACGTCTACCGATGTCGTTTTATTCTGTTTAGGTCTTAAAGAGTTAAAAAAAATGTACAGCACTTTCTATAAATGTGATACAATGCAAAAACACCATTAAACAATACCAATTTTTATATTGAAAATAAAAAAAACACACTTTTTTGGAGGGAATTTATGACTCTCAGATCGATAAATATTGATATTCAATCGTATGTCTTACCTGTAGAAAAACATGTGTAAGGGCTGATGGATCGCCGCCACCCCATCGAAGGGTTCGTAACAGCGTCAAGATGACTCTCATCGTGAAGGGGAGAAGAAAGCAGAGTCGTCGCTGCCAAGGCGAAAGTGCCGTCATTGCCTGCAGGGTGAAATTGAATAAGAAAAATCTCTTCTGGTTAAAGGAATTCCTCTTGGATTTTGTGTAAAAGCACCGAAACCAAAAATATTGGCTCTGGTTTCGTTTAACAAAGATATCACTTTTCATTCAACACTCATACCAAAAAATATACAAAAGGAGAAAAAAAAAATGAAAGGACTACATGCACGTTAAAAAGGATGCGAACATAATCGTATCTCTACATACAAAAACATGATATGTGATTTAATAGATAAAATAAATAAAAAAGTTTCTTATATTGTACTTAAAAAGGGTTTCGTGTGAAAGCAAAGGGGCAAAAATATCACTCATGATAGCAAAGTGGATATGACCTCAATTCTTTATGTTATCGTGTTTCACCGCTAATTGGATATGGCTTCCTGTTCCGTTTATTCAGCATCCTTTTTAAAATGTTTTTCCAATATTACAATGTTTTGAGATACTTTTCTTCATATAGGAGTGCTTAGAACAATGTCGCTGCTGCCATAATGGTTTTCACGTGTTTCAAAAATTTAAATTGCCACTTTTGCAACATTTTACATGTTTACCATTGCGCGCATGCATTTAGGATACATTCGGGATTAATGTAAAACAAATAATGTTTCTACGTTGTTATGGTGAACCATACTAGCATTTTTGGTATGTGGGACTTGTCTGCCACTATAAAAGTCACACTTTTAGTGGCAAATACGTAACATACACCAAAAATGCTTGTAGGGAAAAGCTTGGGCTTTGATTAGAAAATCGTGTAAATCAAGATAAATCTTTCTACTCAAAGAAGATCATCCGAAATTTCAGATCAACCGGTCGAGTAGTTTACTAGCTAGTATTTTTCAAAATGGCATGTAGTCAAGTTTTTTTTTAAACCGGAAAAACTTTAACTTGATAACACCTCGACTGATTGATTTAAATTTTTGGCACAAGCATTCTATGGAAGAAAATTTTGTTACAAAAATCATGTATTTTCCTCGCCAGGCTTGAAACTATTCACCTTACACTCGACATTCTCATTTCGACGTTATTTTCCAAATTAAGCAAAAAGGGCAAAATTATTGATTATTTTTAGTAATTTACCTTATAGAGTCCCCAGAGACACAGCACACAGTAGGCTAAAATTATGAACCATTTCCATTTCGCACTTAAACAGAAAACCGTCGCCGTTACCATCGGCAAAGCACCTGAAAGTTAATGAAACACATAAAACATAATTAATTCAATAATTTTACCTTTAGGTAGGAACATATGAAAAATGTAATAGCGATAGGGTATTATTTTTGTATACAAAGGGCTCACATATTATTGAATTATTGGTAAAAGATTATAAAATGAAATAACGCTAATAAATTCGAAATTAATTGTTTAATTGGGTTGTAATATTTCTAATGAAAAAATACTTTTAATTAAAAATATTTTTTTTCAAAATGTAATTGGAAAGACATTAAATATTTTTTTTGCTATTGGAATGAAATTTAAAAAAAAATCTGCTGCAAAACAAAAATTTTGAAAAATTGCTGCTTTAAAATATTGATTTTAACCAGAGATGCGAACCGATTTTTTGAACCGGACCCAAAGCTACTGAACCATTGAAATTTGAGTGAACCAAAACCAAACCGAACCACTCTGAAAAAAAAAATGTTTGAATCGAACCAAGAGCAAATCATTTTAAAAAAAATATGGCCGCACCGAACCAAAACCATACCAGATTTAAAACCAAATACTGTAAAGAAACCAAAAACCAGGGCACCAATCATGTATTCCGACGTGTCTCTGTCTTTCGACTTCGACGCAGCTTTTAACTCTTGACTTCGCCATATCTGCAGCTTGAAATTTCGCGGAGTGGCAGTCAGAATCACGTTTCGATTCATAGTGACGATTCCGCGAAATTTCAAGCTGCAGATATGGCGAAGTCAAGAGTTAAAAGCTGCGTCGAAGTCGAAAGACAGAGACGCGTCGGAATACATGATTGGTGCCCAGATATCTAGTTCCGGGCGGTTCAAATTTGAATTTTTAGGACCGAAAAATTCTTATTATTTTCTATTTTAAACTAGATTTGTCATATGGAATGTTTTTCGACCAAAAAAGGATTTTAAATGCCCTCTACCAGTCTTGTGTGAAAACCTAAACCATTAAACCTTTAAAAATTCAGTGATCCAGAACTAAAGCCAATTTTTTGAAAATTAAGAAACCAAAACCAGAACCATTTTTTTTAGAAACAAAAACCAGAACCAATTTTTTAGAGTTTTAGAAACCAAAACCAAAAACCAGAAATCCAATTCAGCCTTGCACCAAGACCGAACCACACTAAAAAAACTTTTGGTTTGCATATTTGATTTTAAACACAAATCCTGGTACAGTGGAGTCCGCTTAAGAGCACTATGGGTTAAAAGAACATCCCACTTAAAAGCACAATTTCTTGTGCCAACCTTTAGGTGCCTCGGAATCAAAAACACCGCTTAAAAGAACAACTCGTTTAAGAGCACCAATTCTGCAGACATTTTCAGTGTTTTTTTAAACGGACTCCACTGTAGTTATAAAGTTCATAAATAACTCTAATAAATCTCTCTACGGGGGGTTGATCACAATTTGGTGTTGGAACTTCAAAATTCTAAACAGAAAGTCCTGAAAGTATTATATTTTTTCTCTCAAAAGTTTTTAAGTTATTCATGTTTTTTTTTGGTCTTTCGAAGACTTATGCAAGAAAGAAGAAACTTTAATCCTGCCACCTTGCGTACGCAAGTATAATTTCGGTTTTGGTTTCATGAAATATTTCTCCTCCTACAATTTGCTATTTTCAAACTGTTCTAAAATAGTTATGGCTCATTGTTTCATATATTCGCAAATACTCGACATTACTATTTGAAATATTCGCATAAATACCAGTTACTACCCACGGCGAAATCAGAAAAGTTTGTCTATGATGTCTATACTGGTATCAAAAAGGAATCCTTCCGTCAACGTTATTTAACCTTTAAAATCTATTAATAGATTTCAAATTAGATATTAATACAAACTCCCGACAATAATTGAGATCTATTCGAAGAATTTGCAAAATTCTCCTACAATATTACCTGGAAATGGTTTTTACATTGTCAACTTTTGGCGTTACAAATGTGGCGACGACGGGTTGCAATTACAAATTTGTGGGAATAAAAATTTCCAGGAAGTTTTTCCGTGCTATTTTCCTGTAATGCTATTCTATGTTAAACGTTTTTTACATTGCAATACACTCGAGGCATTTCTCATATATTTTGTCATGGAAATGCTGGCGGTACAAATTGTTGGTTGACTGCCTGAGATAAAAATACTTTTAATGAGTTGCGCTTTTCTATTCGCTGCATTCTATAAAAATATTCCAACGATTTAAAAATGCCAAAGGTTGGAGTTGGAGTTGGAGAGCCCCCAGCGTTTCCGACTTTAGCATAAAAAAATCGCATTTCAATTTAAAGTAGGTATGCTTTCGGTTAGAAGATTATGACGTTAATATCAATAATGTCTTTATTGCGGTTTGTAATGATATTCATGGTATTCGTAATCATAATAATCGATTAAATGACAATAAATCCATTATCGGTTGTGATAACAATGATAACTAAGCAATTATGGTCAGCACGCAATATTGTCGTTTAGGTAAATTTCATATTTTCTCATATTTCGTTGTAAACATTATGCCACTAAATAATAGTGTTTGGTGCATTAAAAAAATAAAATGTACAAACGGTGGTCGAATCGAAAAAAATGGGGTGCTAGTATGAAATATAGGAAAACACCGAGTAAAATTATTTATGAATGCCATTTAAGAAAAAAATGTGGCTCAAGGTCAGTTCTTATGTTTAACATTAATGATTTTCATAAATAAAAAATTGATTACACCTGACCTAGAAATAATTTTTTTTATAGCTTTGTTTAGTACAGAAACCAAAACACTTTAATTCAGCGTTTTCCAAACTGGGAGGCGCGCCTCCCTAGGGAGGTGTGGACTAGTCTAGGAGGAGGCGTGGACTAGTATAGGAGGAGGCGCGAATATTAGCCAGTATTGACAACAAAATGTGCACGTGCAGCTAATAGAATACGTAACATATAGATACATATTAACTACTATGCTGCTGATGCTACCCTATGGAAGAGAGTCGCCATATGATCAAATATTTTTAAGGGAGCCGTGGTAAAATAAAGTTTGGAAACCACTGCTTTAATTAATTGAAAATTGGGTCTCAAAATTGAGAAAGGAGGATGTTATTAAGCAGCTGCCCATTAAATACGTCACACCTTTAGCAGGGCGGCGAGGAGGGTTTGTAATAGTGTGACGACGATACTAAACTCTATACAGAAAATCGTGAAAGAGATTTACAAGGGAGTGGGGGGGGGGGGCAGTGCGGGCGGGCGAAGGGTTGAAATTTATGGACAGAAACATCCAATTCCATTGAAATATAAACTTTTCGTGAAATTTGAATTCGTTTGTAATCGTTTTCGAGAAAAGTAAGTTATCAGTAGTGCCAGACCGAAATTTCGGTTTCTTGTTTCGGACACAAATTAGAGTTTTGGTTTTGGTTTCGGCCTCAAAACTAGTTTTATCGGCTTTTTAATCAAGTCTCTACAGAAATTAGAGAACCAATTTTTCTTACAACTGAAAACATGTTTGTAAACCAAGCGTCTCTTATGGACTCTCCGAAAAAACATTGTGACCGATATTAATGATCAATCAAACGACAAACGATTTCATAACATAAAAACTTAAAAGAAACACTCTTAATTACATTATAACCAAGTAGTTAAGTTCAACAGATAAAAAATTATGTCTTGATTAGGGATACGATTAATTATGAAAATCTGTAGCCTCCAAGTGGTGGGTAAATTTGGGTGTTCTTGAACAGGATGGTAGGTAACTTTCTTACGGCCTAGCTCATCGGATGGTCGTGGTATCTTTCCTGCAATTGAACCCCTTGGTCGCTACATAAAATTTGTACCTACCAGGTTCTTCATATTAAAAGAGGGGGATAGGGATAGGAAAGGCTGAAATGGGGAAAATGGTTGTCAATCATTAGGCTTACTAATCTATACCAGACGATAGATTAGCAACGAAGTCATCTCTTAGGTTACCATGTCCGACACTCTCGCACTCACCATACTCACGAAAATTAAAGATTGAACTTCATCTTATAAACTTTTATTGAAATGCGTTGCATCTTATTAGATACTCGATAGTTATGTGAAACAACAATTGTAATAATATAAAGACTAGGTTTAATCGATGAATCTTAAAGATATCAAATAATAACAACATGCAAAAATATTTTACCATAAATTATGAAAAAAATAATACATAAAAACTATCACCACTTAGGCCACGCATAGATAAAACAATAATTTTGTTTTAACACGTTTAAAATTTTAAATTAAATTGTTGTGTACACAGGGGGCCCCATTTGTCTACAACTGCTCAATCGCGTAACTCTTTTTGAGCACGTGTAAATGAAGTTTTCCAAGGTGGCTGCCGTTCACAAAAATGTAGACAATATTTTAATTACACTCTAATAGCCTGATTTTAAAATAAGTTTTATGCGATTCTTTTAAATACGATATCTTAAAATTTTAACTTTAGTCTTAAGAATTTTAGCAACCAAATTGAATATTTTAAACATATAGATAATATAAGTAAATTAGACGTAATTTTAACCTTAATATAAAATCGCGAAAATGTTGAATTACAACTGAATTCGTAGATGAATCCGCCGAATTCTAAGGGGGTTAATGAATCTCGGGCCGGATATGCTGCCGATTATTTTTGGCACGTGGCTAATCGAGATTACTAAATTTAACATCGGATTTTGCGAAAATTTAAAGATAACCTTACTTGTTCGTTGTGCAAAATGAGGTTTAAATCTGTGGTCCCTGAGGAAATCCTGGATTTCACTGGAAAATTCTGCTACTCTCGATCTACCAAAACGAGGTTCCGGATTTTCCTTCCGTTGAAACTCCTCAGCTGTATGATCTGGAGAGGGCCATGCGTTTTTCCAAAATGAAAATCCTGGTAATTTCAGGAACAAAATCGGGACACACTGGGCTCAAAATAGAAGATTCCCTCGTCTAGAGCCACGAGATTACCGTCTCGGGCACGGGGATATCCTGCTGGAAATTCAGCAACCCCCTTTTTTTTAAGAAGGTAAAAATTTCGTGGATCCTTAAATTTTCGAAAAAAATTTAATATAACTACTCAACCGAGGTTATTATAAATACCTTTAACTCGTATCACTTATTTATTCACTTAGAAAAATTTTAATTATAAAATTTAAGGAAAATGTGAAAATGTGATTTATTCTAAGCAACTATATTAAGACAAATGACTCAGCCATGTCGAAATGGTCATATCCGGGTACGTTTTAGCGGAAATTCCTCCATTTTTAACATGGAGGAAAATCCGGCGGAAATAGATTAAAATTAGTTTGACAGTCAAAGAAAATCTTTAAATGTCAAAGTTCTAATTTTTTGACGAAGTGTGTTACAACAGGTGGTTTTACGTATGGGTGAGTATAAATACAAAAGTCAGAACCATTTATACCAAGATAATTAATAAATTTGCAGAATCCTCCTTTTGCAGACACCAGGCTGGAATAGGAGTAAATGTGGTCGAAGATCATCTAATACCATCAAGACGATATGGAAGTCTACGTTTGATAAACAGATAAGTATAATTCGGTATTTTTTTATAAGTATTTTGTGATCTAGCCACTGTTATTCTTTGTACTTTATTGGAATGACGCGATCAGTTATAATGGCCGTGGGAATATTTACTTTAATTTCTGCAGCAAGTGCATTAAACGGTCGTGAATTTTTTTTTGTTTTTAACTATATGGAAAAGTGCAATATTTATGTTATTTATTAATAATATTAGTTAACGTGGAGTTTTAGAAGCATGAAATGTTAATTGTGGAATGATGTTTTGTGTTTTACATATAAATTTACTTTGTGACGTCTTGGCTATTGTTTTTGTTTGAATTTTACTATTATTTTAGATTTTTAATTCTCGGTTGAATTTTTAGGTGTAATTGATCGGAAAAATATGAAAAATAATACATCGGCAATGGAATGTGGAAAAACGTGGAGAATTGAGTCTAGCTGGATTATTTCTGACAGGAAGAATTTTCTCATCGAATCTGTCAATTCGTCAGACCGTACTGAGGGAAGTAATTATTAATTAAGTTCATAAAGGGCATATTTCTGTTGAAAATTTAACTTTTCTTTTCTAGGTGGCTGCGACAGCACCGGAGATTTCGAGATTTCCCCGACAATAAAGAAAGATTCGGAAAAACAGCCACGACCATAGTGTAGTTCGAATTTTTCGAAACCAACAGTTGAACGTGGTGCCGAACCCACTATAATGTCAAGCCGGGCTCATCTAAAATCGGATAATATATTTTAAGGTATAAACATGACTATGTAAAGGTGTTATTTATTTCTATTTTAGGTTTTATGTAAAGGACAAATGGCAATAAAATCTCTTTTTAGTTCAGACTAGACGAACTTCATATTAAAGCTTCAAATCCTTTCCGTGGAAAACTCCGATTTTCTTTCCTTGCAAATCTTCCAGTTCATACATATTATTCCCTATTGTTTTACAGATGCGAGCTTTCAAAAACTTAGGGCATAATTTCGCGTTTATTTGTTTCGATTTGTCACTTAAGACGAAGTTGCGGCGAAAAACTTCTTGACCCAGAGAAAACGATCGGTTTCGAGAACGAAGATTGTAAGATTTTGAATTTTTTAGATAAGCTTGGTGTAAATTATCCTTTATTTTGCTCCTTAATAGCTCTAACTTATCGGCTTGATTGAGCAATTCAACTTCGGTGTCTTGTAGTAATTTTAGTCGTTTTGCTAACGGATAATTACTTCCATGAGTGATCATGTTGCAGCCAAACAAAGCATAAAAAGGAGTCGTACCAATTGCAGAATGTCTTGCGGTTCTAATAGCACATTCGATTTCTCCCAGGTGTATATCCCAAGATTTTTGTTCGTTTTTGATAGTTGCTCTGATCGCACTAAGGACAGTTTGATTAACCCGTTCAGAAGCGTTGGATTGAGGACTGTAGTTAGCAGTTTTAATATGTTTCACCCCGTATTTGTTTAGTAAAGTTTGAAATTCCTTTGAGCAAAACTGTTTGCCATTATCCGAATGGACAAACTGCGGAACTCCAAACTTGTTGAAAATCTCAACTTCTAGAAAACGGATTACGTTTTGAGAATTGGCTTGTCTCATAGCTTTTAGAAAGACGAATTTCGTTAGGTGGTCAAGCACAATGAAAATGAAAGAATTTCCCTGTTTCGTACGAGGATACGGACCTAAAAAGTCTATATAAACTTTTTGGAACGGTCTATCTATAATCGTTTCGGATCCCATACTTGGACGTAGAATAGTGTTAGGTGGTTTTATTTCCTTACATTTTGAACAATTTGCCACGTAGTCGCGAATTTGGGTAACCATGTTAGGCCAGAAATAATGTTGACGAATTCGCGCTAATGTTTTCCCAAATCCGCCATGTGAAGCTTGTGGAGGTTCATGGGCTTGGGTAATTAAGGAGTACGTCAATCCCGAAGGAATCCATAACTTCCATGCGAATTCTTCCATTTGTACGTCGCCGTTGTAAGGTATTGTACGTTTATATATGTAATCATCGACTATTTTAAGGTCAGGTAATCTTTCTTGGTTGTTTTTGATGGTTTCAATCAACTCTTCGTATTCTTTCGCCTTAAAGTCACTCGATTCGAGATCTACCGTGAGCATTGGACTTTCGAGAGAAATACCGTCCATATGACATCGAGATAACGTATCGGCCACTACATTTTGGGAACCCTTTCGGTGCTCAATTTTGAAACTGTACCCTTGGAGTTTCAAACTCCATCTGGCTAAACGGCCTCCAAGATCGCGCAAACTCATTAGCCATTTTAAGCTTGCGTGATCTGTGATCACTGTAAATGGCAAGCCTTCGATATAGGGTCTAAACTTGTGGATAGCCATCACCGCGGCTAAGCATTCTTTTTCCGTCACGCTGTAGTTTTGTTCAGCTTTACTCAGTTTTTTGGAAATGTACGCTATAACTCTTTCGCTATTGGTATTGTCTAGTTGGTACAGTACAGCACCGATACCAGTGGATGAGGCATCGCATTGCACGAAGAACTCTTTAGCAAAATTCGGGTGAGTTAACACAGGTGACGAACAAAGGGCGGTTTTCAAAGCTTCGAACGATATTTTAGCTTCTGGGGTGAAAACAAAGGATTTCGGACGTTTCAATGTGTCTGTAAGGGGTGAAGCGATTGTTGCAAAATTTTTAATGAATTTTCGATACCAGCCACATAATCCTAAAAAGCGTCGGACTTGGCGGACAGTTCGAGGTATCGGAAAATCATTAATTGCTGAAACTTTTGCAGGGTCGGTTTTTAGCTCTCCTCCCCCTACAATATAGCCTAAATACCGAAGTTCTTTTACGCAGAATCTTGACTTTTTCGTATTGATCGTGAGATTTGCCTTTCTAAGACATTCTGCCACTTCCTCAAGAAGTTTTAAATGTGTCTCAAAGTCTGGAGCTACTACTAAAAGGTCGTCTAGATAAACGAAGACTCGTTCTCGCAATCTGGAAGGGATTACCTTGTCCATTAACCTGCATAGCCTCTGCGGGCTGTTACATAGGCCAAAACACATAACTGTGAACTGGTATAATGGCCTACCAGGGACTGTGAAAGCTGTTTTAGGCCGACTCTGCCTCTCCAGCGGTATCTGCCAGAAGGCGTCCTTCAAGTCAATACTACTAATGTATTTTGTATCTTGAAGTCGGCTTAGCAGCCCCTCTATATGAGGAGGAGGATACGCGTCTTTTACCGTAAGGTTGTTGACCTTGCGTGAATCAAGGCATAATCGGTTTTTTCCAGGTTTCCTTACTAGGACAACCGGGCTACTCCAAGGACTGTTAGATTCTTCGATTACCCCGAGACGCAGCATCCGATCCACCTCCTCATATAGAGGGGTTTGGACCGCTGGAGAGACAGGGTAATACTTCTGTTTTACAGGAGCAGAGTCTCCCGTGTCAATGACATGTTCCTCTAAACTAGTACGGCCTAGACCAAACTTCGTTGAGCATAGAAATTTTGCTTGCACTGCCTCAAGCTGGGATCTTTGAAAAGGGTTTAAATTATGCAGTGTAGTATCAATAATTTCTGAATCTTCGCTCATTGCGGAAATTACTTGAGGTGCAATAGCAAAACGTCGCCAAAAATCTACACCCAAATATAAATTTTGCTCAAGGCCAGGGATTAAATAAAGTTCCATTTGATGACTTTCATTTTTGTACGTTACTTCGAATCTTATTTTGCCAACTATTTCTTGACTTCGACCGTCTGCAGTGCGCACTCTGGAAGAATATTTAGTGACAGGTAGATTTAGTTGATTAGCTAGTTCCAGGCATCCTTTTCCCAGGCAAGATATACTGGCTCCACTGTCTAACAGGCCAGTTAGCTCAACATTAGCTAATTTTATTTTAGCATAAGGTCTGAAATCATTATGGGAATCAAAGATAGCACTGGCAATCAACTTCCGGGCAGTTTTGCGTGCAGCAAATCTCTGTCTGGTTTTAAGAATTTTACTCGATACAAGTGAAGGACTATTGAAGATTCTGTTACGTATTTTATTATACTCAATTAAACGGATATGATACGGTTTGGATGGAAGTAAACTGGGGTATTTTGGTTCAGAAATATTGGCTTCGGATTCTAAAATTTTGAAATGATTTTTATTATTAACTATTTCCGGTAAAGACGATTTATCGGAACGAGACATTATTCTTTTGGGTCCCGGGTTCGACATCACGTTCTGTCGAGAGTTTTCCGGTTTACACTTTTTGCAAAATTTAGAGTAAGTATTTTCCGCACCACAGCGGTAACAAAATATATTACGTGGTTCAGTACAATCTATATAAATATGACCTTTTTCCTTGCAGTTCCAGCAGATTACCTCATTTCTCGCGGAATTGATCGGACGATTGGACACAGCTTCTACCGCAAGATTATCATATTCGCAATTTAAATCTGGGCTATTGAAATCTAACTCGTTTATGTTATATTTAGAGGAATTCGGTTTTGTGGCCATTAATGGGCGAGATCGGGCCGGATCCAAATGAGGGAAAGCGTTTTCAGTCGTCCTGCACGCTTCACGCAACTGGTCCAGTGTATATATTGTCATTGGATATATGTAACGATTTAACCAAGGCTTGAGATTTTTCTTGATTATGCTGATTAATTGTACGTCCGCTAGCGGAACACGCATCTGATTTCGGATACGAATGACGGATGTATAAAACTCTTCGAAAGACTCATGGTTTTGTTGCCTTTTCTCTAAGAGTTTACTAATTATTTCAAGATCACTCTCAGTGGACTTAAATTGTCTTAAGAGAGCATCCCTTAATTCAGGCCAGTTGGGACGAGGCTGACGTCGCAAAAATTGCCAGAGCCACTCACGAGCTAAACCCGTCATAAAAAAATGGAAATTTTTAATTACATCGGCCCAAGACGTATTGTAACTGTTTTTCAAAAACTCAACCTGGAAGATGAAGTCTTCGACAGATTGTGACTCTCCATTGAATTTAAGGCCCCATTTCTCTATTCTACTCTGGTAGCCTTGTGAGGAATATGGAGTTCGTTGACTGTTAGATGCAGGTAAAAATTGGGTGGCATAATTCGAAGGTTCTGGAAACTGATAATTCTGGGGTTGAGAAAATTGTGAATTTTGCGGTGGAGGAAACTGATAATTTTGCGAGGGCGGAAATCGATAATCTTCTGAAGATGGATATTGATATTGTGCGTTTAAATTTGGAATAGACCGTTGGGTGGGCAAAAAATTCTGATTTTGATTTGCATTTGTAGAATATGGTGGGAAATTCAAATTAGAACTTGCATTTAAATGAGAAGGTTGACGAAGGGGTGGGGATACATAATTCGGATTTGAATGGGCTACAGTTTGGGTGGAATTTGTCGGTAATGGTCTAAGATTTTCGTTGGGAATGATTGGTACTGGTTCAGTCTGTCTACTCAAAGGTAGTCTGTCGGCTAAAGCTTGTTCGACACAAGTTCGAACTTCGTCCTGAATAGTGGTAGTAATGGAATTCATGATCGTAGTTTGCGTCAGACCAACAGAAGCTCTTAAAGTTTCTTCCAGAAATTTTTTTAGCTCTGACATATCTAAGGTTTTTACAGTGTTTGGGTCTAGTCTAGGTGCAGTTGCTCTATTAGCAAAATTGCTACTATGTCGAGTAGAAGTATACAAACTAGAATCGATCTGAAGTCCTGTAGTTCTTGTCGTATCCAGGTTATAGACAGAGTTTCTTCCAGGTAATTGCAAAATAGGAATGTTGCTATCTCTGAAAGTTTGTGAAGAAGAAGTTGCAATAGTGGGTGTTGTCGTAACTAAATCTCTACTTGTGGCTTGAGCTTCCAAGGACATAGCTCCTTGAGCAGAATCATCAAGGCGATAATCAGATTGAGTCACATGAGTAGAGTCCGAGCGGGTAACAGAAGGTGAAGGGTGTGCCGACGTTTGGTCAGTTACAATAGACCCTGTGGTTTTAGGTGGACTATGACGTACCGGTGTCATGGTAGAAGGAATGTTAAATTTACTGTGTAACCTTGCCTGGCTTCGAGTAAATCGTGGACTAAAATCTTTGGATGGCTTATTTTTGACCATTAACTTTAAATATCCAAAATGCTAGAGCTACTAAAGTCTAGGATCTTTTCTTATAGATTTTGTTTTTCAATTTCATACTATGAAGGTGAGGGCGATGAATGAGGGACAACAGATGAAACTGGTGTTATATAATCAACAGCCTAAATGATTGACAAAAAATTTGACTTTAAATGTATACAAGGGAAAAACTTGGGGAAAACTTTGGAAAAAAAACGTTAGATTAAGGATTATAATGACTGTTTCTAAAGAAAAACTTCCTAAATAATTAGCTGGTGTTACAAATAGTTTCTGTTTCTTGCTGATTGTTTTCTTTGTTTTTTGTTAGAAAAAAAATATAATGAACTATCGATTTGGCAGCGCGAAATATTCTGCTCTGAAGCTATATATTTCGGGTCACAAATCATAGTCACCAATTCACGATTAATGTTTTGTTTCAAAACAGTATAGAAAAAAATTACTTAGATTTCCATTAACGAAAGTTGCAAGCGCAACGCGACGTGAAAATTTAATCAAATCGGGACGAATTGCATCTTATTTGCAACGGAAATATGACTGCAAGATTTTGAGCTGAGCTTTTCCATCACATCAAATATTTGAGTGGCAACGCGAAGACATCCTGTTCTACAACTACATGCTCCGGGACTCACACAGATATTGATGGATTTAAAAAACTCAACTATCGTGAGAAAAAAAAAGTTTCGGAAAATTTGAATGAAATATTGTAGTTTGTCCGTTAAGGACAAAGTGCAACGTTGGGCGCCATTATGTAGCCTCCAAGTGGTGGGTAAATTTGGGTGTTCTTGAACAGGATGGTAGGTAACTTTCTTACGGCCTAGCTCATCGGATGGTCGTGGTATCTTTCCTGCAATTGAACCCCTTGGTCGCTACATAAAATTTGTACCTACCAGGTTCTTCATATTAAAAGAGGGGGATAGGGATAGGAAAGGCTGAAATGGGGAAAATGGTTGTCAATCATTAGGCTTACTAATCTATACCAGACGATAGATTAGCAACGAAGTCATCTCTTAGGTTACCATGTCCGACACTCTCGCACTCACCATACTCACGAAAATTAAAGATTGAACTTCATCTTATAAACTTTTATTGAAATGCGTTGCATCTTATTAGATACTCGATAGTTATGTGAAACAACAATTGTAATAATATAAAGACTAGGTTTAATCGATGAATCTTAAAGATATCAAATAATAACAACATGCAAAAATATTTTACCATAAATTATGAAAAAAATAATACATAAAAACTATCACCACTTAGGCCACGCATAGATAAAACAATAATTTTGTTTTAACACGTTTAAAATTTTAAATTAAATTGTTGTGTACACAGGGGGCCCCATTTGTCTACAACTGCTCAATCGCGTAACTCTTTTTGAGCACGTGTAAATGAAGTTTTCCAAGGTGGCTGCCGTTCACAAAAATGTAGACAATATTTTAATTACACTCTAATAGCCTGATTTTAAAATAAGTTTTATGCGATTCTTTTAAATACGATATCTTAAAATTTTAACTTTAGTCTTAAGAATTTTAGCAACCAAATTGAATATTTTAAACATATAGATAATATAAGTAAATTAGACGTAATTTTAACCTTAATATAAAATCGCGAAAATGTTGAATTACAACTGAATTCGTAGATGAATCCGCCGAATTCTAAGGGGGTTAATGAATCTCGGGCCGGATATGCTGCCGATTATTTTTGGCACGTGGCTAATCGAGATTACTAAATTTAACATCGGATTTTGCGAAAATTTAAAGATAACCTTACTTGTTCGTTGTGCAAAATGAGGTTTAAATCTGTGGTCCCTGAGGAAATCCTGGATTTCACTGGAAAATTCTGCTACTCTCGATCTACCAAAACGAGGTTCCGGATTTTCCTTCCGTTGAAACTCCTCAGCTGTATGATCTGGAGAGGGCCATGCGTTTTTCCAAAATGAAAATCCTGGTAATTTCAGGAACAAAATCGGGACACACTGGGCTCAAAATAGAAGATTCCCTCTTCTAGAGCCACGAGATTACCGTCTCGGGCACGGGGATATCCTGCTGGAAATTCAGCAACCCCCTTTTTTTTAAGAAGGTAAAAATTTCGTGGATCCTTAAATTTTCGAAAAAAATTTAATATAACTACTCAACCGAGGTTATTATAAATACCTTTAACTCGTATCACTTATTTATTCACTTAGAAAAATTTTAATTATAAAATTTAAGGAAAATGTGAAAATGTGATTTATTCTAAGCAACTATATTAAGACAAATGACTCAGCCATGTCGAAATGGTCATATCCGGGTACGTTTTAGCGGAAATTCCTCCATTTTTAACATGGAGGAAAATCCGGCGGAAATAGATTAAAATTAGTTTGACAGTCAAAGAAAATCTTTAAATGTCAAAGTTCTAATTTTTTGACGAAGTGTGTTACAACAGGTGGTTTTACGTATGGGTGAGTATAAATACAAAAGTCAGAACCATTTATACCAAGATAATTAATAAATTTGCAGAATCCTCCTTTTGCAGACACCAGGCTGGAATAGGAGTAAATGTGGTCGAAGATCATCTAATACCATCAAGACGATATGGAAGTCTACGTTTGATAAACAGATAAGTATAATTCGGTATTTTTTTATAAGTATTTTGTGATCTAGCCACTGTTATTCTTTGTACTTTATTGGAATGACGCGATCAGTTATAATGGCCGTGGGAATATTTACTTTAATTTCTGCAGCAAGTGCATTAAACGGTCGTGAATTTTTTTTTGTTTTTAACTATATGGAAAAGTGCAATATTTATGTTATTTATTAATAATATTAGTTAACGTGGAGTTTTAGAAGCATGAAATGTTAATTGTGGAATGATGTTTTGTGTTTTACATATAAATTTACTTTGTGACGTCTTGGCTATTGTTTTTGTTTGAATTTTACTATTATTTTAGATTTTTAATTCTCGGTTGAATTTTTAGGTGTAATTGATCGGAAAAATATGAAAAATAATACATCGGCAATGGAATGTGGAAAAACGTGGAGAATTGAGTCTAGCTGGATTATTTCTGACAGGAAGAATTTTCTCATCGAATCTGTCAATTCGTCAGACCGTACTGAGGGAAGTAATTATTAATTAAGTTCATAAAGGGCATATTTCTGTTGAAAATTTAACTTTTCTTTTCTAGGTGGCTGCGACAAATCGTTGAACCGGAAATAGAAACATAAGTCCTTTTTTGCCATTAATTTGTCAAGTGAAGCAATGAAAATCACAACATTCTCCAACTACTTGTTATCAAGTATACATTTGTGAGAACTCCTAGATTGAAATCTTTGGAGTAACTTCACTTGATTAGAGACTTTCGTTGTTTTCCACGGTCATTGGGAACACACCGAAAAAAGTTACTCTGCCAGACCGTGTACAAGACATTGATTTATATCCTCAAATTAATACCTTGATAGCCAGAAAAGCACGAGCCGACGGGCCTCCAATCGAATGGAAGCAATGTTTGGTGGATGATAAATTAACCGAATGTAGTTTTTCGCTTTGGATTGAAGAAAAAAAAACCCTCATGTACATTTTTTGAGTTAATTCTGGATGCGAGGCAGCGAAAAACTTGTGTTTCCCCGGAAAATCCTGTGGCAAAGTGGCCGAAGAAATCAAAAAGTTTTCTCTGTTGTGATTCAAAAGGATTCCAAAGTGGCCGTATGTGTGTGTGTGTTCGCTTTGAGTTTTTTTTCTGCTGGAAAATGCGATTGACGTAGAGTAGCTGATATCCCTGAAATGTCTCACTGGAAAGTTAAGTTAAACGATTTCCTCCCTTTAACATTTGCTTCATTTCTATTAGCTAAAGTGGCTCCAACATTAAACCTGCTATTTTCTGGCGAATTAAAGTATATTTCAGCTACATAGAAATTCATTGATCAAGTATTACATACACATGACCTCCATCCGTTTACCGCGAAAGAACGAAGGATATTTTGGGGGCAAAAGGAACTGTGGAGTATGTTTCACGGTCGACTGTCGGAAAACTGATTGCCTGACAGGGGCAGGAGCGTAATCGACCGGAAATATACACACAGTGGAATTCTGAAACGATTTAGTATTGAGATGTCCTTGTGGTCCATACAGATTATGTCGAAATTTTCGTCTTGACATTACTTCAAGTCTACCACACAGCTGGGGGTTGAAGGTTACATTTAGCTATACCATATGACAGTAGAAATTTTGTCATTGTTTTTGTTTTTTGCTGGTTGTATCCCTAAATATCCTTAGTGTGTCCTTACTTGGCTGATGTCAGCTCGACATTCGTATACGTTCATTTGTTCGCGACGCGTTGGTGTTCTCTTTATGTCCTAAAATCACAGAGATATTCACATGAAAGATAAAAGCTCAGTCGGAGTGATAAATTTCTAACACTAAATTTGGCTAATTAGATTTGAAGCAAAAAGCTTTTTAGCTCGTCGAACATAAACAATGGCATTAATTCAGCTATCAGATAAGTTGACTTGAATTGGTGAGCATTTAAAAAAAATGATTTCCATGTTTGCCATTTTATGGTATTAGATTACGTTTTATTCATGTAATGGCAGATATTTGTTTATTTCTAATCTTTACCTGTTTCTCATTTACTATCGACCTTTGTTTTATGGGGGAAATTTTGCGAAAATGCTGTTAACGTTGATAATGTTTTTATAGCCCAAAATGAAAATCATTAGAAAGAGTATATTTTTAAAAGCTTTTATTTAGCTTGCTTTCGTATCGGTTTAATCGTTTGTTTGTCTGTGAGGGTCAAGTATTGTAATCTAATTTTGCACACATACATTTTTTCATACATTTTTTCATGTATAAGCATAATGTAAATATCCTTTTTATCAGTTTTTTTTCGGTGAAAATTGTCTGTAAAGGCTTTTAGAGGTCGCTGATCACGAATTTGATGTTGGAATTTCAAAGTTCGGACTCGAAGGTCCTAATGTGAATGTTAGCACTTTGGTTATGAAATGAAACACGCGTAGTTGGCTAACATCTACAATATGCTTTATTAATACTTTACAATTTGATTAAATGGGAACGACGTTACAGAGTGCGAGCCAAGTTACAACTGGCGAGTTAATAAGACTCTCATGACTTGGTTGATCGTTGGCTTCAACGGTAGTGTTGCCAACAGTGAATATTCCCTTTTCACTTACTTCTTGGGAAAATTTGCATAAGAAGGTTATTGAGGTTGCTGATCACGAATCTAATGTCGAAATTTTGCAACTTTGCTTTATAAGTACATTGGATTTTGTCTTATTGTCAAGATATATAGGTTGTTTGTAGCGAAACTTTGAAATTTTAATTGAAAAAAACACTTTTTAAATTAACATTTCAAAGTGTCTCCACTGGTTATTGGAAAAACTATCTCACACATTCATAGCAAAGTTTAATCGATTTCTAAATTGAAAAATACGGAAACGACTAAAAAAAAGAATTTTAAATTAAAATAAATTAGTCGAATTCCAAGAGATACAATTTATAGGATTCTGGAATCGTGTACAACTTGATAGATTTATATAGAGTCAACAAAATGAAGTCAGATACCGAAATAATTCGAATTTTCGTTTGCCTTAAGGCTCTCGCAATTTCTTAATAAAGCGCAATCCCTTCGAGGCAAGAAACCATTTATTTGAGAAAAATATACGAGCAATTTCTGTCGCTTATACCATCAAGAGGATCATCAATAAGTTTCAGTTGGCGGTAGAACAATTCCCTACACCAAGGGACATTGATATACAGTTGGGAGTCTTAAAGCTAAAAGGACCTCCTCACGAAGCTGATACACACACATATACACACACAATTACACGTATGAAATGCTTTACTAGACTTGAGTAAAAAGTCTCAGGTGAATCAATTTACGGTATACGAGAAAAAGCAATCAACGGACCTGATGAATCGGCCCTTTGATATATGAAGAGGTATTCAAACTGAATGATGTAGCGAACAATTTTCCATATACACGTTTCATTTTCTGTCCTAATTTTCCTTCTATACGTTTTACATTTTCTTCATTATTCAGTGGTTTCTGAAACATCCATCATTGAGTTTTTATCCTTATGGTAATTCAATCAGTGCTCCAAATCACAAAGGAATATCCTTCAATATGTATGTCAAGTGGAAAGGAAAAAATCATATTATACATTTTTATTTAACACGTAGGTAATTTAATAATCTTAATTTGATTTAGAATAGAAACATTTTTTTACTATTTTCAAACCGGAAACGCTTTTTCCATGATTTAATTTTTTTCCTTTTTTTCCCGGGTATTTTTAATTAATAGAACTTTTTCTTCAAAAAACATTATCCACTCATGTCAGTAAAAAGTGGAAGCGTAGCTAAGTGTGCAGAATGTGCAAATGCTCCGGGCAGAAAATAAACAGAAAATAAATGTTTCATGACTTTTTTTTTTGAAAATATCAGTCACAATAAATATCATGAACTTTTCATTTCAAATTCCAAAACCAGTTTTCAATATTTAGTGCAATTTGACATAAGGCGCATTATGCTATAAATGACAGAAAGCCAAAGAAGTTATTAGTTCCAAAGGTAGAAATAAAGTACTTTAGAGCCTGTTCACATTGGTTAAAATAGTCCGCCTAATTATGACAGAAACTACCCTATCGGCAGTCCCACTTCCTCACCTTGCCTTAATGTGGCCAGTCTCTGTCATAATTAGGCGAACTATTTCAACCAATGTGAACAGGCTCTTAAAGAAGATCCAATCCAAACGCAATAGGTGTGGTGAAAACTAGCAAAGACGATTGAAATGAGAAAAAAGCATTGAGGGGGCGATTTGGGTGCAACTTTCGATGTTGCACAGTGGTTCATGCTTTTTCATATTTGTGTAACAGATTTTTACTTTGGGAAAATTTGGTTGTGTGTGTTTCTACGGTGGGCGCTACACTGTGCAAATAAGGTTCACTTTCTTCCTATCCTCGAATATTCCGTATACAAGCAGTAACTACCACTACTCAGTAGATGGGTTGCAACGAAAAACCTTTCAAATGTTGCAATTCATTTTTTATAACTGTGTTGGCAGGAGTTAGGAAAACTTGTTACGAAACCACAATTGAGGTCTTCTTTGGGATATAGAACACTTTTTCGTAATTTTGGGAAGAAAAGCAATTTTTTTAATCTTTTTTAAAGCAATTTTAATATAGAATTATATTATTTACAAAAGAAGCACCTGTTTTCATTAAAAACTCATCCGTCGAAAACAAACAAAAAATATGATGGATCACAAAATTACTCTATGGTGTAATATTTTTTTCTATCAGTAATTCCATTTGATCATAATGCAGAAAATATCTGATTCAATTTTATTAATACCACGTGAAAATTTATTATATTAGATAAGATATGACGAAATTATTAACACATCAGAACCTGCAGAAAGTGAATGAAAAAAATTCACTAATCTAAGTTAAGGTGACTTTCATATCCCAGGATATCATCAGTTATCATCGATCAAGTGGAACCATGACGTTTAATAAATTAAATAATTATTTTGGGCTTGGATAATTTCAGCCATTTGTTAAATTTACCATGGCGACTTAGTCAAGTATTTCACGTGTTCGTTACATGAAAATTAAAGAAAAACAAAGAACAAAAAACTTAAATCATCACAAAACTGGGAAAAAGTAGTGTTTTTGGCTTCTTCTAAATCATTCAATAAAGTTATTAATCAAATGGTTCTGAAATGAGGGCGTTTCAACGACATTTTATAAAATCCGTTACGCTATGTTTTGCCTATCCCGCTCCCCCCTACCCCCTCCCCTTAATTGAACTATTCGAGACCTGTATGGAATTTAATAACTGCGTGGTTCAGGTTTTGATTCCTTTAATTTCAAATTTTTTTTAATAAAAGCTTTTCTTTTAATTTTTTCCCCGAAGTTCTGACAACTAATGGCATCATGAACCCACCATTTTTTTCGAAGTTGGAAAACGAATTTATAACTACTTCTTCAAGGCCTTTGATCTAAGATCCCACACGATGGGTGACTTGGCATAACTAATTTATATTTACAACATGGCACCTGACAGCTACCATCTTGTTTTTGATGTATGTACATTGTATTTGTCAATGTGTACACTATACATGGTATTGTCGCGTATGTGTGTCAAATTTCAAGTAAATCGAATATGTGGAATTGTGTCAAAATTCGGTTACTATATTTGACCCTGACAAACAAACAATCGAATAGACAAAAAACAAGCTAAATAGAAGCTTTTTAAAAAAAATGTGCACGAAACTTTGGAGCTTTCGACTGTACCTGCATGTTGTACAGTAGAACATCGGTTCATAAACCGAAGCAAATTTACCCATAAGTCCGGTATTACACTTGGCTTATTTAAGCCGACAACTTTTGGGCTTAATAAGCCAATGTGCTTACATTTGTGGCTTAAATAAGTCAATCCTGTTTGCATATGGTACACAAGTTTACACGTGTGTGTGTGAACTCAAACCATTGAAATTGCTGCTGTTCATACACTTCCCAAGATCTTTACCTGCTGACGGTCAGAACGAAAATGATTTCTGCCTACTACTTTTCCCAAACCGGTTCACACGCTTTGCATTTATGCAGATTGTCGATAAGCCATGATTTCGAGTGACAACTTTTCCCTCCGCAGTCGTTTCTCCCGAAAATCGGCTTAAGTAAGCCCGAAAGTTGCCGTGTGTAACACCGCGCTAAGATTCCAATTAAAATGCATTATAATCTGTTCTTGCCACAAACCTGTTGAATACCAGAAATACTGGTCATAAACCGAAGTATTGTTTATGAACTGAGCTATTTTTTAAATGAAAAATTTAATAAAATGAAATGATAAATAAACAAGAGAAGTAATAAAATATTTAAAAAAAAACGATGTAAAAAATCTGGTGAAAACATAAAATTCAGACGCAGCAATTTCATTAATTAAAATTTGATGTCACTAAAATGGATGAAAACTTTTAAATCGAAATTTTGTGTAACTATACAACTACAGATATGTATGTAAATACGACTGCAATGAAAATGGTTTACATATTTTTGAAAATTGTGGAAAAGTTTATTATTTTTTTTTCTTTCAGATCCCTGTGCAGATATTCCGTACGTGTTCAATGCTATGATATTCCACACACATCCATTATGCAAATTAACGTTTGAAAAATGACAAAAAGCTTTAAAAAATTCATTTTTAGGGTTACCGTATTAGCTTTAGAGCTATATTTTTATTTCGCTGAACAGTTTGTAACAGAGATTACAGGATATGGTTAGTAAATTTGAATACCGAAAATAATTTTTAAAAAATTTCAGAGCATAGTTATGTGCTGCTGGAATTTTTTTTTTTGAAAAGCGAATTATTTTTGTCATTCACAGGAGACAGTAAAAATCGTATTGGAGACGCCAAATTTTCAGAAAGGTACCATGACATAAAAAACTTACCCTTTATTATGTTCGAAAACCCCCTTCTCTGCTAAATCCTAAATGCCTTAGATCGGATTGCCATGACTCGAATCTCTCAACTATACACAAATATCCTGCCCATTTAATAGTAGTATTAAGAAGTTTCCGAGACGGTTCTAATTTTTCGCCCTCGTGCTTTAATTTTGCACCCAAGAACCCTTTTCGTGTAAATACATTCCCACTAACACCAGATATGTTATTATAGTGACCGAAATTTTTACATATTATGAAATTTATGAGGAAATCTCATCATCAGTTGACCAGATGACCATTTGTTTGACATTTTTCCAACCAAGTGATGATTTTTCCACCAACAAAATGAGGAAAATCGGGTAAATTTTTCTCGTAAAAAAAATTGTGGGTCCAAAAGTAAAAACAAAATCGTACTACGATACACTCCTGGATGGTCGATTTTGCTTACTTCTGCAGAATGTGAAAGGTTTTCCCATATCCTACCCCCCACCACTTTCACCGTTCCCAATCGTTCAAACATATGGTGTTATTTTGTTTATTTGGGTACAAAAGTATTTCCTAGCTAAGTGCTCGTTTGAAACGGGCTGAAAAAAGGTTTGTTATATATATATATTTTTTCGGTTCAACGTTTACTCAGCTAATCATATATTTTCATGTCAGTTTTCCACATGAAAAAGCGTATCCGAGCTACGCAAGTGTATCCGAGCTACGTGGGAAAACGGACAACGTACTCAGACTAACCCTTATAAGGTGGAATTCTGACTGAATACTTAATGAGATTTGCGTTCACCTCCATGAATGATTGAGAAGCTGTGAAGTTTTCTTTTTTTATGTATTTTTTAAAGTCCATTTGTTTACCAGAAGAAAAAGGAAAATCTGCATAACTACTTGGAGAGTACGCATGTTTTCTGTAAAAAAATATTATACAAGAGTAAAAAACGTTAGAAATTTGACGGGCGATTTTTACAATTTTGCCCTTAGGTTAAATTCTTCAATGATATAAAATTCATTGAAAATTCCATCATTTCCCACAACAATCAGGATAAGAAGCGACAATTACAATCCGTGATAAGTTCATCACCAAAGTATAGCGACCATTGCGGTGATTATTCTTGAACATTTCCATCCTTAAGTTCCAAGACAGATGCTGGACAAACAGACAAAGCGATACAGACAAACCAAGGAGAATTAAATCTCTGCACTCATTTAATATCTTATCATTTCTATTATCCTTTTTAACGAAACTAATCTGTGTTGACGTTCCGTTGTTCCTGAATGAACACAAAACTCCGGTGCTCATGACGGGTGGTGGTTTTACCGCCTATAGTCGAAGGATTAAGGAAACGACAGCATATTCCAGACATTTTCAAATCAGAGGATTAGTCGAGGATACATAAATTGTGTAATTGCCAACATTTCCACCGTTTTTACGACAATTACAATCGACAAAGATGCGGCTGCGGGTATTTCCGGTGTTATAAAAGTTTCACTTTTGCATGCCAGCCGGAAATTATTTCATTTTGCGCCCAGCTGAACGTTATGGCAAGGATAACAATGAGAAGCTGGCCGTATTTAAAATGGTGAAATGGCTAATTTTGAGATTTGTGTCTGCCCGAAATGTTATTCACTCTTTTTGTCATCCAATTGGATTCATTGTCATGGAAGTGAAAAGAGAATTTTCAATTTCTTGAAAGCGTAATAAATTTTATGTCAAAAGGATTTGAAAAA
The DNA here is from genome assembly GCA_964034945.1 of Chrysopilus asiliformis. Taxonomy (NCBI): domain Eukaryota; kingdom Metazoa; phylum Arthropoda; class Insecta; order Diptera; family Rhagionidae; genus Chrysopilus; species Chrysopilus asiliformis. The sequence goes on from OZ035961.1 coordinate 3,640,023, forward strand.
AAAATCCTTTTTTTTTCTGGAGTTTAAAATGCCTTTTTGTTAAATGAAATGCAATAAATTCTAAAATAGATTGGAAAATTGGCTATTTGTGTACAGAAATTTTTAAAAATAAAATTGTAGGGCGGGTAGTTTTTAAAATTTTGGAATTTTTCAGACATTTTTATACCATTGATGTGATGCGAAGAAAACACAATTTCAATTTTTTTGTTTATCTGTTTGTAGGTTTGTTTCGGTAACACACGGCACAACCGATTTCCATAAAATTTTGTATGTAGCTAGAGTTACTTGCACAATAAATAATAGGATACTGGCCTCCTCTGCTTAGATACCCCTTTTCTGATAACTTTCAAACCGTTTGACTGATTGTGATACGTTTTTCTTTGCTTTGGATCAAAGATCTTATAGACATGCATTCGCCATTAAAAAACATTTCCTTCTCTTCCGGTCAACCTCTTCCCCTATATTTTGGATTTATCTGAATTTTTTCATGTATTTTTAAATTCACACTTTTTTGCAGTGATTTCGATCGCCAGCGGAATGACGGAAACTGGATCGAAATCGAATCAAAATTTATAGGAAGAGGGGGATGGAAGTGAGCCAGAAAGAGTGAATTCTTTTTCAACGTTTGACCAGAATGGCGGCTTTTTGAAAATCGCAATTTCGTTATTTGCTATTTACTTCGAAACTAAGCGTTTGTCATTAGTATTATGTATGGCCCGAGTTGAAGGTAGTCAAATTTCCTACACAACTAGGTATCTCAAACCGGTATCGAGATATACCGTTATTTCAGAAAAGTCAGTTTTTTGCAACCCATAAAATCTTTCTGGAAAATTGAAACCATACAAAAGTAGTTTTTTTTTTCAAAAGTGTTAGGTAACGGTAGGCACATATAAATTTTATAGTCATCTTTTAATGTAATGTAAGTACATAAAGAAAATAATTCCCAAAAATGTCATTCAACAGAATCCCAAGAGCTTTTCTCACAAAATCCCAAATTTCACAATTCACCGAATTTAATTAGTTTTTATTATTTAAATAAAGGTACACACACTACCAAAATCCGGGATTCACTATCAAAGTATTTAAAATTTATGTGTGGAAATTAGTGCTCATATCAAAATTATAATTAATTTATAATATAGGAAACGTGCGGGATTTTCATAAAAGGCTTTACCCAAAAACCACTTTAAATAGAAATTTTACGACATTAATACCTTAAAATCTCTTTTCACTACTTGTGTACACATTTTGCTTATCAATTCTATGGTAAATTATTATTATTCAGAAATTATGTATGCCACATATTCCTTTTATATCGTCATACATTTCCATCCCGGTATCGCGAAATTAATACTTTTCTTGTGGTAAATAACTTTTCGTAGTTTCCTCAAAGTATTTTCGAAATATGAAGATTTTAATGAAAAAGTTTTCCTTTTATACGCATTTATTATTAAAAGGCGTTAAGTAAAAGTTTTTGCTAGACTATAGATAGACAAGTGACATGTGAATATGACGTGAAAATTATTTAAGTGTTTTCTATTAAAATAAGAAATCTATTCAAAATTTATAAGGGGGGGTTGCATGTAAGAATTTTTCACACAGTCCCGACATAAGGGAACAGTGCTTCGGTAGTGTGACGGGAGAACTAAACTCCATCAGAAATCGAGCGAAAGAATGACGAGGAAGAGCAGTGGGGTGAGGGGAGGTGGTTTGAAAGGCGGAAAATTAGGGTAACGTATTGTATGGGGATGTCCATATCGAAAATTTGACAAAATTTACAAACATAAAAAACATACTTAGAACACTATTTACGGTAACTTTTACATACATGTATATCCAATTAGAGCCACTATTTAAGGATATTGAATTGTAAAAAGCAAAGTTTTTCCTTTCATTAAAATTGGGTTAAATATTTTTACCCAATTTAACTTTTTTCTTTTGACAACATCTAAAATGGTTGTGAAAAAATAGGAAACTTTTCAATAGCTAATAAAAACAGAACGCAATAAATGAAGGAATTCGTCTGTTTATCTAATTTTAACGTATTTCAACGGATATCCACTCAACCGAAAATTATCCTTGGTAATCTAACCCAAAATGAAAAGAAAGCTTCTCATCAGTTTGCCTGGACTTTGGAAAATCAAGTCCTGTCCCCAATTTTACCACTCACCCCTGTCTCTCTGCGGGTCGAAAGTTTTCTCCTACGTCGACTTTTCTCATTCATCCATTCGATTTTCCACAAATGAATGAAAAACGGTAGAGAAGGACTTTGCTTTGCGCTTCGTAGATTTTCTATAATACGGAATTTCCACTGTTTATATTGCTTGTTAGTCCTGGTAGGCAGCCATAAGTTATTTTAGCCTTATTTCGGCAAATATTGACTCTTGCTTGGATAGATTCTTTTACTCTGTGGCCCATCAAGGACTTTGAAGTCATCTATTGCCTGAATTGAGATTTCGTCCTGTTCGAAGGCGGTGGCGTGGCGGCGCGTCAGCCCAGTCTCAATGTCAAAGGACAGAGGCGACCTTTGGTCTCATCCGTGAAATTTTTTCGGTTAACTCATTGGGAAAATTTTCCGTTTTCCCCCAGTTTTTCAGTGTTTTGTTGCCATCAGAAATAAGTATAATATGGATGTAGGATTTCGATCCATTACCGAATCCTGTACAACAAATATTCACATACTACTACGAAATTGTTGATAGATCGATAGCATCTGTAGGGATTTTGGTCATTTTTTAGAGTCATGCGACAGTTTCACTTTTAAAACTTTTGGGGCTACTTGAAATGTTCGTTAAGCTCATGAACGGAATAAGATGAAATCAACTTCATAAATTCAAAATGATAAAGGAAGATGGGATTTTTTTTGCGCAAAGCTTTCAAAATAACAAATCGCTTTCGTAAAAATATATCCATAAGGGGAGATTAGAAATAAAAATAGAAGATTTAGACCTTTCCTGTTTTTTTTTAAATTTGGGTAAGATTAGGGTGACCATATTTTTTGTGTGAATCCGGTGTTAGCGGGAGAGGGGCGACAAAGTGTAAGGAAGTTTTTAATGCTTCGATATTGATCGTGAATGTTCTGAAAGCCCGATCAAAGCGAAGAGGGTTTATTTCAATTTTTATTATAGTCTTTATATGAGAATCATAAAAAAGTATATTAGACTTTAGTACCTATACCGTTTGTAACGCATCGAACCAATCGTCGAACATAAAAATGAAATGAAATGAAATGAAATGAAATGGTGTTAGGCATGACAAAAGATTTTGATTTCCGTATGTCCGTCCATCCGTTTGTCTGTCTGTCCGTGAACACTATAACTTTCGAAAGATTCAGCTAAAGACTTGAAATTTTTTAAAGTTGCGTTTCTCATAAATAGCAAAACTAAGTTCTTGAACGGGCAAAGTCGGACCATTCACTCCTCCTCCCCCATATGTACAAACGAAACAGTTTTTTGCATTTTTCTCGAAAACGGTGAGTTGTATCGAAAAATTTATAAAGGTAAAAAGTATTTAGAATAGGATTTTACATAGCTCATTCATACATCAAAATCCTAACGGAGTACTCCTATCCCCCTCGCCTACACAAATGGATTTTTTTATTAAAATTTTTTTTGACATCCATTTCAGTTATCCTAGTTTGTCTCCCTAACGCACAGTGAAATGTTTCCTAAAAACTTATGTTCCTAACAAAAATTAACTATTTTTAAGCCTCTCAGACTTCCGTTTCGTTAATTTCGCGGTGAACTATTAAACTTTTCCTTTTGCTGGAAGAATTTATGAATTTCTTGATATTTTCTTTGTCGAACTCGTTGTCCAAACTGGTAATAAAGACTGCAAAAAGCCGAAAATAATTTTCATTTCGTTTCGATTACGGTTTCGGTTTTTCATGTTTTTGGTTAAATGCGATTCGCTTGCGCTTACGGTTTTACTCAAATTTGAGGTTTTCACTCGGTTTTCACTCCCACTCCCAGTTCTGTTCGAGGCTCTGATTCAAAATACAACCAAAATTGCTCCACAGACAAAATTTTTGAAAACAAACATACCAATATTGAAAATTATTTAAAAAAAATAAAAAAAATTTTTAAGAAAAATCCGTTAGAGGCTGTAATATCTAAGAAAATTGGGCCGCAGGCGAAAATTTACGCGTTTCGAGGTCAATTTTTTTAGTAATTAAGAAATTACAATATTAGATTGCATTATTGCTGTCGCAGCCATTCCGGGACGTATAGTCACCCTAGGAAGATATATACAGTTAAACCGGTTATAAATAATTGGAAAATATTATCTCCGTATTTTAGTTTGTATGAAAAAAAATCAATTTTTTTTATTTGAAAGAAATCGAAGAAAAATCCTGTTGAAAAATCCCAGACTTTTCGAAAGTCCACTCAAGCTCATTCTCGCGTTGATAATTAAGAAGCTCAAGTCTTCAAACTTTCTTTTTTTTCGTCCTTCCATGGGTCTGGTAATCAAAAGGACGATTCTTCTGATGGTAACAAAGGTTAGTGCGTAGGAAATAAACTCCTGTTGGAATTAATGCGAATTCGTTGTCGTCGTCGTTTTCGTCAGTTGCCGTCGTCGCACCGTTTACCACCCCGCAAACGTTGTAATTAGGAAAATAAATTAGTAACAAAGATCCTCGATTTTAAAGGTGCGGGGTTGGTATTGATTTTCATAACAAAGGTCCCCATCGAAAAGGACTGTTTAAAAAAAAAATGTGAAACAACTAAAACTAATTTGAATGCAGTAGGCAGATGTGCTTAAAAATTAATAGGGTCAGGATGTGAGGATGCTTGTACCATTAAAGTGAACCATAAAAGCAATTAAATTTTCAAAAGTTCCGCTTAATACCTTACAACCAACTCACACCGAGATTTTCATTTTCTTTCTGCGGCTTAGCTAAAAAGGTATTTTCGTTGATCCTGGAAAATTCAGCTACACAGGTATGAAGTTTATATACTTAAATGTCACAGAATCCTCTTACGATTGAGCCGATCATCTTTGCCGCTTCCTGTCTACCCGATTAGATGATGTAAGTACATTCATCTATCCGTTTTAAGGAACCCAAATCCAGGTGGCTAGGAGAAAATTTTAGCAAAAAGCTTTTACTAGTAACCAACCATCCCTTTTCGATTTTGGAGAAGGTGCCTTGTTTCACCACTTTAACTTCTCTTTTCGTTTCGCTTTTCCTTCAGATTCTCCTCCTGATTCACTAACTCACTTTGGGGTGAATATCATCTTCCGCCACCAACCACTCAATCATGGAAACGCTAAATATATCCGCTGAAAATGTAACTCAAATTGTTTGCTGAAGGGTTGGCCAGGATTTTTACTTCTTTTTTATCTTGATTTCCGTTTTTGAAAATTTTACAATAGTCTCTAATGGAAACACATCCTAATACAGGACGGAAATCCTCGTACAACATCTTGTGTAACAACGAAACAACGAGGAAATGAAAAATGTCGAGTCGTCCTTCTGTCTGGCGGCTAGGATGATGGATTCCATTGCAAATGAATTTGAATATTACTATGGGGGATTTGAATTTAAAGAAAATCAATGTCCGATTTTTCGAAAAGTTATATATTTATCCTAAATGTCCATCTACTTTACGCTTCAATTGACTAACAAAATATTTAATGATCAATCATTCATTGGCTTTGGCTTTCATTAGAAGATGAATGGTAATAAATTGAGTGAACTTTTGGCATTTCAGCTTTTTAAATGAGTGGACTAATGATTTCTAGAAAATTGAATTTGAAAAACACGAAAATTAATTTATTTATGGGTTTTATTGATTTCTATACACAACGCTAATGACAGACACAAGGCTATTTGTGAACATGTAATTTATTGGAATTTTTTTTCAATTTGAAATGTTTGGTGACATATGAAAGTTCTGTAACTTGAAATTTACATCTCGGCATTTGCAACTTACAAATTTGAATTTGACATTTTATAACTTAAATTAGGTGTCAAATTCAATGTATATTTAATGGTCCTATTCACAAAATGCAACCTTTCTTTAATGTAAATTTTCGCATTTTAATTCTATCCACAAAATTTTACATTTGAATCGAGTTGGAATTCAATTTTTTTTAAACCGATGCGCTTAATTACTTCATTAAATTAAGTAAATTTACTTCTAAAAATGTTTAAAATTCTAGTTTTGCGTTGTATCGGGTCTTTCAACAAGGACATAACAATTTTGTATTTAAATAAAACACAGAATAATTGTGATATCGGGCTGAAATGTATTCCAGGTGTAGTGGACATGTTACATTTAAGGATGAAATTCGATGTCGTTCATATGGCCACCGCGAGCATGTTTACTGATTGATTCTTTGGAGCAAATTTTCCACCACTCTTCCACACATATCGGCCGGAACGTTGGCAATTTCGCGTTCGATATTGTTCCTGAGCTCCTCTAACGTTGTTGGGTTGTTGGCATAAACCAACGACTTGACATAATCCCATAAAAAGAAATCCAACGGCGTTAAATCGCATAAGCGAGGTGGCCATTCGACCGGACCATTTCTCGAGATTATACGATTGCGACCACCGACTTAGAATTTCGGTAGTAAGTTTTAATGATTTCCGAACGTTGCTCCTTCGTGAACTTCACCATGATAAAAATGTAAACCTTGACTGACGTTTTAGCATTGCCAGATCATAAAAAAGGTTTTAGGGTGCGTTTTTATTAAAATACAAAATTGTTATGTTCTTGTTGAAAGAGCCTTTATACTACAATTTTGATTAAAATTAAACAAATGTTGAATTTTATACCAAAAATGTTTAATTTTCAACAAAAAATGTTTGATTTTCAACAAAATAGTTGAATTGATCATCACGCTTTAGATTCGCATCAATACATTGCCATGGTGGCCGCAGCGTCCACTTTGCGCCCTGCTGACGTTAACCACAGAAAACAATGATCAAAGAGTTCCGCAGCAACGGGAAGCTGTCACCGTTACAATTTACGGTCGAATCCACTACATGGAAATTAGCTTCAGTCTGCAAGCGACCATAGACATCACAGGAATGTCTGAAACGTCTTGTGTTTTAAGGTAAATTAAATTATTTATCTAAATGACAATACCGTAGTAAAAAAAACTTACATAAAAATAATGTCGAACCGCGAAAGCCTCAAAAAATGTTTATTGTTATTTTTCCAAACCAGATGGAGAGTAATTATACTAAGGTTTTACAAAATATGGCTTTATTCTGAGATAAAAAAGAATCGTAGTTTAATTTTTTTTGAAGATAAAAAAAAAGCATTTATAGATCATTATATCTTCATAATCGACTTTTAATATAAATCGATAAAAAATTGGTCTGAAAATGTTGAGTCAATAGTAGCAGAATCATCAGTTCGTGAAAATCATGTCAGTTGTTACAGTAGTTTTCACATTTTTCATAATTTTTGTTGTGTTGATAATTGACGGGGCACCGCCCCCCGGGCGAAGAAATTCCAACAAACGACCGCATATTTTAATTGAAAGTTTTGTAACACAGACCGATTTAACTGCACTCAGATCTAATTCGACTGTCCTTAATAATAAAACCTTTAATATCGATTATGATTTACTGCGAGATATCAAAAATATCACCTATAATTTCCAAGTGCAGGCGTTCTACACAAAAATGACGTTGCGAATTTTCAATGTGACTGGGGATTTTTGTAGTCTTTTCAATGCCATCAAAATGCATCCGTTTTTAAAACAATACGTCCAAGCCGGTTTCAAGAATTCGAACATCCCGAGAAAGTGTCCACTCCCCAAGGGTTACTACCGCATGAGAGATTTTGAGGTGCCCGAGCAGATGCTACCAGCATATTTTCCAGATGCAACATTTTATGCTCGCACCACACTCTACTGGACCAATTTGCTTGGCGAGTACACGATTTTGTTGCAGGACGATACCAAGGGTTATGTTAGAACGGTGTAAAACTCATACGAAAATTGTGTGAAAATGTCGTTTTATTTATGTCTCAATTTCAATATAATCAAATTCTGAAAAAAAAACGATTTCATTTTTGTTCCAGAATTAATTTTGAGTTTTAGAAATTATTAACACTTTGAAATGAAAATTTTTTTGGTTGCCCTCTATTTATAAAATGGGTTCTCCATTCACATTTAGCAAAATGAAACCCATTAAAAGAAGATAAATAAAATAAATTAGAAAAAAGATGTGGAAAAATTGATATTGAAACAAAGGGAACAGAAATGGCAGATGTCTGATGCGAATGGGAGAATTGTTCAGGCTTGTGGAGGGTAATTGAAAAGTTTTCATGAAGGAAATTGGGAAATTTTTATGTATATAAGAGTAAGGAATTTCATAGGTCCTAAGCTTTGGATTTTTACCGAATCGATTTAAATGATTCTTTTAAATGAAGATTTGCACAAAAATCTAAAAAGTAGAAAATTATTTTCAGGGGGTTTTTGAGGTTGTTAATCTCGAATCCATCACGAAAAATTCGCTAGAGGCAGAAACTGCGCTGGAGGCGAACATTTTCTTAACCCTTTTTCAGGTAAATTTTTAATTTTTAATTAATTTTTGTTTCGAGGTAAATTTTTCAGTGCTGAAAAAATTATAACACTAGTTTGCACAACTCAGGGACCAAAGTTTAGTTTCCGGGACGCGCCGGGACAATATGCCCAAATAAAGGATGACCATTCATGCCTTTATCAGGACTAATTTTCCTGTAAAAATATCAAGAAAAAAATTTGTCAAAAAATCACTTAGCTGCAATAAACTAATGGAGTTTTATGATTACTGGTTGATAAAACCAACAATAAAATGTGTTGATATGAACAGCACATGACTTTCCTGTACAATATTTAAAGTTTCGGAAAAAATATGTAAAATATTATTTTTTTTACAAATATCGCAATAACCGTTATAGATACGTAAAAACCGGTAAATGTACATTTGGTTAAATGTATTTCTTTCAAAAGTGCACCTACAGTTTTACCTGGATTGCGAACCACGGATGATTTGCAACATTTGTAAGGTTTTTGCGTTGCAACCCACCAACAACCGAGGTCGTGATAGCAATTTTGACATCCTCATCTTTTTTTCGCATTGATCAGAATGTTTCAATCTGCCCCCGTTTTAGCCCGATTACTGCCAGGACACACAGAGGAAAGTAAAAACACAATTTTTATATAATTTTATAAAATTTCCATGGAAAACCACCAATTATTGGTTCCAAGGAGCACAAAAACCATAACGTAACCAAATTAAAGACGTGACAACCACTTTACGACCTTTTATGTTTCATGGGATATCTATCAAATTTCATAATATCTATCAAATTTCATAATATCTATCAAATTTAATATTCAGAAGTAATTCCAACAACTTTCCGACTCAGCCACAAAATTCTGAAATTGGGGCGATATTTTGGTAACATCAGTGGCCATTAAGAGTTTTGTGTTGTGAAACCAACCACTGGTCCTTTTTAGCACCAAGTATATTTTTACAAAGCCCCCGGAGAGCCGTCTTAATATCCTTCTAACCACTCAATTTATCAACATGGACAAACAACATAAGAGTAAGGTCTATGGTTTTTTTTTCATTCTTTATTCAACTCCATTTTCGATTTTTTCTTCTCTCAAATTTTTTTTCTCGAAAATGTTTTGCTTTGTCGATTTCTGTCTCTCATAATCCCTTTTCTCTTGGGCAATAAAAACTGGAAGAAAGTATTTAATTACAAAACAAAGGTTTCAGCATCGGCTTCGGCTCCGTAGGAATAACCCGGAATGTTTTTGCTATACCCTGGATCTTGTATCCATCAACCAGCATCCACGAATATTCAGTCCAGTCGGTGTCGTCCAGCATTGGTTAACTTTGGTTTTCATATCTCCCAAAAGGAAAACAAAAAAACAAATAATCTACCCTTGCCATGACCAAAAACACAGTGTATATGGTAGCGAAATCCTTTAGAAAATTCTTAAAATAATTGAAATGCCCATAGGTTGGAAAATCCTAAAAAATAAACCTGAGGTGGAAATAAAATATCTTTTCATAGAATTCTTATTAAAGTTTCAAATTCGGTTTAATCGCTTTAAAATTTATAGGGGGAAGGGGAGCGGCAGATTGTTATAATTCACTTCCTGTCCCCAAGACACAGAAGAAAGACCCATCCACAAAAAATATGTGCGGGTATTTTTAGAAATTTTCAGTGGTTTTTCAGTGGGAGTGTGTTTAAATTCTACTCTATCTCCATTTAATGTCTAGACTCAAGTCTAGATTTTATTTAATTAGAAATAAATTCTATTAAATTCTTAAACTAATTGCTGAAGCACTTGGAATTCATTTATTTGATCGAGGTATCAGAATTCAGATGCTATTTTACAACCATAACGAGGTTATATTCATTATTTTCCAAAGGGGGTTGGAATCATTTAACAGGACCACAAAATTTAGTAAAATTTTATACCAAGTGGCGTTTGGTGGCTAAGATACTGATTATGATGGCTATATATATTAGACATTGTTAAAATGTATATATTTATAAACTGTCAGATATTTATTTATCCTTGTTATGATATAATGTAAATCAAATGAGAAATCAGATAGTGAGATATTAATTAAAATTTCGTTGTTAGCAGATGATGATGAAATGCTTCTGTTCTTGACTTTAATCTAAAAAATTGGGGGAATTTCGAACTTGTTATTATAGCATTTTATAGATGTGTAATTAATGATATTTCAATTCATGTGAAAGTTATATCTTTTGTATGGGTTTGAAAGTTTTCTTTTGGAAGGGTGAAATTTTGATGTTGGTCTGAAGTTTTAGTGGCGTTCTCTTTTAATAAGTATATACCTTTCTCTTACCAACGGAAAATCACGATTTACCATTTTTAGTTCAATTTTAAGACCAAATCAACTTCAGGTGTGATAGGGATTTTATACAGGATTTACTGTACATTGATTTGATTACAGCAAATTAAATTTTTTCGTTAAAATTCGTCATTATTAATGATTTATCAATTATCATTAAATTAATTCCAAATCGCGCCTTTTCCCATTAATTGCTATCGCTGTCGCTGTTGCTACCGGTCCATTGCAACCGGTCCAGCCTCGGCCAATGAGATCAAATGTCCCTATCGTCGAAAGCTTTGATTTCATTGGTCGGGGAAGCTCAATCGTAATCGTAATCGTAATCGTAATCGTAATCGTAATCGTAATCGTAATCGTAATCGTAATCGTAATCGTAATCGTAATCGTAATCGCAATCGTAATCGCAATCGCAGTCGTAATCGCAATCGTAATCGTAATCGTAATCGTAATCGTAATCGTAATCGTAATCGTAATCGTAATCGTAATCGTAATCGTAATCGTAATCGTAATCGTAATCGTAATCGTAATCGTAATCGTAATCGTAATCGTAATCGTAATCGTAATCGTAATCGTAATCGTAATCGTAATCGTAATCGTAATCGTAATCGTAATCGTAATCGTAATCGTAATCGTAATCGTAATCGTAATCGTAATCGTAATCGTAATCGCAATCGCAATCGTAATCGTAATCGTAATCGTAATCGTAATCGTAATCGTAATCGTAATCGTAATCGTAATCGTAATCGTAATCGTAATCGTAATCGTAATCGTAATCGTAATCGTAATCGTAATCGTAATCGTAATCGTAATCGTAATCGTAATCGTAATCGTAATCGTAATCGTAATCGTAATCGTAATCGTAATCGTAATCGTAATCGTAATCGTAATCGTAATCGTAATCGTAATCGTAATCGTAATCGTAATCGTAATCGTAATCGTAATCGTAATCGTAATCGTAATCGTAATCGTAATCGTAATCGTAATCGTAATCGTAATCGTAATCGTAATCGTAATCGCAATCGTAATCGCAATCGTAATCGTAATCGTAATCGCAATCGCAATCGCAATCGCAATCGTAATCGCAATCGTAATCGAAATCGTTAGTCTGAATTGGGCTTTACACTAGAATTTTAAATACCGGGTAGGACAAGACCGTTATCATAACGCTGTTAAAATGGTAAAAATGAGAGAAAAGGCAAATTCTGCTTGTGCAGTCGCAGGTTTTATCTTAGGAGATCCTTAACGGTTAGTAAACGAATGACACCTTGGAACTAAAAAAAATCCGAACCGCGCAAGTTATCAAAAACTGTTACATATCGGCTACGCAATGGTCGCACGAATTGGGTTGTATAATATATGGAGTTACAAATTAGTCAACCACAATACTCTAAAGATTCTCACGCGCAGTTGTCTAGTCGAATCGCAACTCTTGTTAATGAGGTTGTATTGGTTGACAGTAAATCAGTAGACGCCTGCTGTCTCCAGCTACTGTCTTAACGTAAATTTTTAAAGCACATTAGCGAATTTATACAATATGTGTATAAAGAATAGAAGATTTGCCGGTTCGCTCGACCAACATTGAATTTTATGCGTTCGCCAAGAATGTAAAAGTTGGATTAACAGCATAACCAAAAGTTCAGACTCTTTTCCAATGATTTTCCTCAACGAGATATCATTACCTCAATTACCATAATTCCAATGAATGGCCAGTAACCTCGCTCGTCCATCACAAATTTATTGGATTACATAATTTTCACGTTACCGTTTTTGGCGAAAAACGAATCTATCATCGGAAACATAGCCAATTTATGATAAGCTTTAAATAAGATTATAAGTAGGTTTTTTCACAGTTACCTAATGTAATATTATTGGCTTTCTATGCATCACAATTTCAAAACTTTTTTTTTACCTTAGAACAAAAAAAAAATCTATGGATATTTCCTGTTTGACAAGGGATGTGTTGACTTACCGAAACTTTGACTGATCCATATTCCCAACATGTCGATTTTCAGCAAACGATAGTAGATATTTTCACCTTTTTCTAAATTCATAAAAAGATGGTAAACGAAGCTGCCACACCACGGCGCCACAGCTCCAAAGAGATGGCAGAATGACAGGAAACGGAATTCCTTTTCCCATGGCATTAAGGCCGGCACTGTTGCGAGAATATATACGATTGGAATACCTGGAATATTTTGAAAAAAAAAATGTTGAAAAAACGTCAAATTTGTTACAGATGAAAAGTTTTGATATTTTCTAGGTCGCATTTAGATCGATTTTTTCCAGAATTAAAACAGTTTTAAATTTCGTAAAAATAACTTAAGAATTTCTTTGATGCGGTTTTCATAATTCTTTTTTTCGACCTCATCCCCCAGCACCTATGTTCTACGCTACTGGATATTATATACTGGATTGTTAATGAAATTGGAAATTTTCAGTCCAAAAGTTTATCACAAGAAAAAGAAACACTGGTATTTTCTTAATCAAAAACTTTTCTCCACTCATATTAAATGCTTTTTAAAATAACTTTTGATTTTCCATACCTACATAACTTTAAAGCACTGTATCCCATAAAACGGTATCCCACACAACAAAATTTTACGTTAACTTTAAACATCCGGAATCCATAAAACTCGATAATTTGTTTGACAAAAGGATAAATGAAATTATTGAAATCCGGATGTTTCCCAATAGAGGATATTTACAAAAGAGATTTACTTAATAATTCAATAAATATTCACATTTACCAGTGAATAGTGAATATTAGATGGAATGAAGGGATGATAAACGTTGTATTATTACGATAAATAATTGCTTTTGGATGCGCTTGGAAGAATTTTATTTGAAAGGTGCCTGAAGTTAATATTCAAGATATAAATAGATTTTATATATGAGTTTAATGCTTTTATTTCAGATTACGCTCTTATTAATGCTTCAGGTGTTTCAAAGAAAAACACATCGAGGCCTGTGAGTTGTATGATAAAAGCTGTTGCTTGTTGCTGTTGCTTCAATATTCTTAACTAATTGACATTTTAATTGGTTCACATGTGAGAAACATACAATATTTTGAAGATATGAATTCAAGTTGTAGCGATTTTCTGGGATAAGGCAAGAAAATCATGGAAATACTTTAGAAAAGTATCTTATGTGGACAGCACATGACTTTCTTGTACAAAATCTACGTTTTCGCATAATTTACGCTAACTATAACCTGTCGAAAAAAATATCAGCAGCGGTATTGTGATAAAAGTGAGAAAAGTGAGAAAAGTGAGAAAAGTGAGAAAAGTGAGAAAAGTTTTTGCGTGAGAAAACCGCCGCAGCCTACAGTACATGCGAGTTGTATTTCACTCGCGTGACAGTTAACGTGTAAAGATATCAAGTTCTAAGAAAAGACAAAAAATGTAGGAAATTTTACTGTCTTCAACTTTTGTCATGCATAAAACTAATCAAAAATGCGTGGTTTCGGAGTAGGTAAATCACAAAAAATGAAATTGCGAATTTTAAAAAGCCGCCATTTTGATTACGTCCGTTTATCGAATTTTCACCAAAAGTTGATAGGATCGTTCCATTCCAGGGCCAAATACGCCTGTAAAATTTCATGGCTCTTGCTCCATCAGTTTTTGAAAAATCTTGTACACAGACTGACAGACTATCAGACATAAATACATTTTTTGTAATAATGCTTCAGTCGACTCTGAAGTGTTCGTGAAATGGTTTTTAGTCAAAATTAAGAGGTCAAAATTTTTCATGAATAAGTAAAAAGTATAAAATATCTCATATCTTACTTTAATCTTAATTTTATGCGTCCTCAGACGGTTTTTCTTGGGCAAATCAGAGAAATTCTCTTAAAAACCTCTTTCCAAGCAAATCCACGATTGTTCTTTCGTCCTTTTTAGAGCGAGTTAAAGCAGGAAATTCTATTGACGGCACTACAATGCGAATATTGTTTCATCATTTCGCTTAATGAATTAGTGTCCAACTTTATTCCATTACTAGGGGCTGCGCCCCGAACCGCTTCGCGGTTCATCCCCCTTCCGCAGGTCGGCCTTCGGCCTCCCTGCCCCCGTCGGCCTACGGCCTCCACAACTACTCGGCCTTCGGCCTCGCCCCTCGCGCTTGAATTGTTGGAATTTGATGTATGGAGATGTTACGTAAAATTATTTAAATATATTTCAGCTCTCGCCTTCCTCTTTACTCGGCCTTCGGCCTCGACTCAAATGCAGATAATTAACCCAAAAAAGGGAAATTTTTTTAGAGACATTTTTCTTTGTGACCCAACGGTGTATTACAAAATCGTACTGTTTACTTACAATATATTCAATAACGGTAAAAGGTGGTTATCCACACGGGGAAAGACAATATGGTGGGAAATGTCATTCTTTTTAATTCATGTCATACATTGAAGCACCAAATCCCTTTAGAATTGCAGAAGATAGCAGGTGAGGGCTATACATAACGATGGTATCTTTGCATTCCTTTTTTTAATGAGTTTTTGGAGTAGCAGGTTACCCAATATAATAACGTTGTAGGAGGTAAAGTCATAAAGAAACAAACATACAACATTTTTTATTAGAGTGAAATTTTGCAATAAGAATTTCAAAAGGTGTTCCAATTGAATTTTCATGTATTGAGTATTTATGTAGAATTGGATTCTAAACACTGTTTGTTCTTGGAGTTTTGCAATAAAGTGAACCGTTTTCGAGAAATTTGCAAATAACTTTTTGGATTGTATGGGAGAGGGGGGAAGCTTAAGGGGTAGGTGCACCAAACTTCACAGAAACACCCTCTGTGCTAATCTAAAGTTTTCCTGAAAATTTGGTCAAAATCGGTTCAGCGGCTTAGAAGTCTATAAGCCACATACATACATACATACATACATCCATTTTTATATATATAGATTTATCAAAAGTTTTAAGCTCACTGCTCTAATTCATTACGATTTGATATTTTCTTTTCTCTTTTCCCATTATTTATAGTCTAACTAAAATAAAAGTAAGATCAAGAGAAAAGTTTTATACCTATTTTTACGGAGTAATAAATGTTGGGTAGATGGCCTTCATTACAGACGGATGCTAATTTTCCTTCATTATTTTCGAAAAATTGAAACTCATTCATTTCCGTTAAGTTGGTTCCGTGCCATTATTTATCCGTACTTCCTTTAAATTTGCCTTTTCAAGAAATTCCAACACTTCCAGTGATTTGCAAAAAAAAAAATCCCTTCTAATGGCGAAATGATGCAAAAATGTTCAAACTGTAATGGGAAAGCGTTTTTTTGCACACCGTTTACGGAAATTTGTATTCAAAATAATTCAAAATGATCATGTAATTAAGGTTTCTATATATACACACACGAGGAAAGAAAAGCATATAAGTTTGTTTAGCAATTTTTGTGGACAGCTTTGTTTCCAATGAAGGGAGATTTTACTCTTACGGCCAATTTATTCACTAGGAGTTAAATCGCCTTAACTCCCTTAACTCACCTTTTACATGGAAAATAACACTAGCTAACTCCCTTAACTCACTAACTCGGCTTAACTCCTAGTGAATAAATTAGGGTTTAGAGAATTATTTCGTGAGTACGAATACTTTAAATCCCTATTGATTGTTTAAAATTCGTATTCGTAAAGGTGATATAAAAACTTTCTAGGGGGTGGATGTTAGATGTTTTCAATGAAAAAATGCCTCGCTGAGAGCAAAATTTGTCAGTGGAAACGAGGCTTTATAGTAAAAACAACAAAAAAAAGTTGTGGTGGATCTTAAAAAATTCAATGGCGGGATTAACGCAATTTTTAGCATGGAAAGGGCTGGTAATGCCAGATGTGAGTGTTCAAATTTACCGTATCTAAAAGAATTCCTGGCCAAAATGTGAAGATCTCCTTTGGTGTTTCCCACAACACATTTACACAAAGATAGTACAAAAACCACTAAACCCAAAAACTACTGAATCATTGAAGTTTAACCTTTCTCAGCTGCTATGACAAATATGTCCCAGCAAACAATGAAAAATTGTGAAAGCCGTCTCGAAAGGGTTAAGTGAACTGAAACCAGAATCAAATTTTAGAAACCAAAACCGAAACAAAATTTGGAATTTTAGTGAATCAAAACCTAAACCAAATTATGAAGTTTTTGTGAACCAAAAACAAAAACCAAATTTTGGTGAACAAAAACCGAAGCCAAATTTTTAAATTTTTGGAAACAAAACAGAAACCAAATTATGAAATTGCGGAATCAAAGCCGAAACCAAAAACAAAAATCGAAAGCAAATTTTGAAATTTTCGGAATCAAAATCGAAGTCAAATTTTGAAATTTTCGGAATCAAAATCGAAGTCAAATTTTAAAATGTTAGTGATCAAAACCGAAACCAAGTGTCAGAAAGAACCATGCAAGAAATAGCGTTTTTTGTGCCTCTGGGTTAGCTTTTGAACCCGTGTAGTTTTTACTTTGGTTAAGGACTTTTTGGAAGGGGTACAGTCTCTAGTTTTATCCATATATGGCGTCAAGAGCCACCGGATTGCAGGGGGATGGTGAGGGCTTAACCCTCTAACCGGAATATTTGACCAAAAATTTCACCAAAATATGACTTTCAACTTGCGATTGACTTTCAACTTGCGACTCAACTTGAAGACAACGTACAGGGCTAAATTTTTTCCAGCATGTAAAGCGGTAACTTACAAAAGTCAGTGTAACACGTTCCGGCGATTAAAATTGTTACCCGTTATAAACAAGCGAATTCCCTGAAGCCCGCCTTTTGTCGGACATTCCAGCTAGAGGGTTAACGAACTTTCTCCATGATTGAGTGAAAAATCACGAAAGTTAGTTTGGGGGGGGGGGGGGGGTGGCAAAATCGTGCATCGTTCTTTAAATTAGTCGTGAACCAAAACTTAACCAAAAAAAAAAAAAATCTAAAAATTTGTTGTCATAACTCTAAGTGAAAAATTAAAAATGTTTTAGGCTGTTCAAAATCTTTATAAACGGTTTCGGATGGAAATTATTATATATTTCCCACATATTTTCTCTTAGTAGAACGTGACTGTTGGTTTCCCTCCTAGAAAATAAATTCCCATTTTCAAAAAATACGAGGATAAAAAAACTATTCGTTTTAACACCCCCAATTTTCATGTAAATATTAGATTTACAAGATATTTTATATATTATCTAACGAAGCAAATTATTTTGCGATACCCTCAAGTATTATAAACATGACCTTTTTGAATGCTCCTCAAGGCAGACCTTGAATCCGTATTACTGTATTCTCATTTTAAAATCGATTTTAGCAACCAACATTGCTGAGGAATTATTGCATACCTGAAATGTAATCCGATCAATTACTAAATACTTGAAAACAAGGTAAAATGTAATTGCTTTTTTTCGATTCTATAACATTTGCTTCTTGTGAACCTACGTTTTTTTTCTATTTATTTACTCACCAACGAATTGGAAAATTGCCAACGTCGCAATTTTGTTGTGGAATATTCTTTTTTTTTGTAATTCAATTGTAAATAATTTTTTAACCTATAAAAATTTCTAAACAGTTTAGTTTGGTGGTTATGGGCGATAAAGACTGTATGATATTTCAGTGTAATTTAAATTTTTTTGTACAAATCTTTCAAAACTTCTTAATAAACTTCTTTCAAAACTTCTTAATATTACTTCTTAATAAACCAACACCAAATACACCTGAAATATTCGATAATTAAGAAATAACTAAATTTCTAATGCCTTAGAAAGTACTTCTGAAATGCAATTGTCCCAAAATGTCCACTACTTAGTCGAGCAAACAAAATCATTTGAACAAAAGCAACAAATGACCCCTAATGAAGGTTTCTAAAAAGGAATTCTGTTTATATTCAAGGAAACGGAAACTTTCTTTAGGCAAGGCCACAATAAAAGAA
The DNA here is from genome assembly GCA_964034945.1 of Chrysopilus asiliformis. Classification (NCBI taxonomy): domain Eukaryota; kingdom Metazoa; phylum Arthropoda; class Insecta; order Diptera; family Rhagionidae; genus Chrysopilus; species Chrysopilus asiliformis. The sequence goes on from OZ035961.1 coordinate 3,658,758, forward strand.
CGATAAAATTAATAAAACGACGTCGACGTCCACCTGAAAATTCAACAAAGGTCATAGCAGACCGGATATGTGCATGTATTTTGTTCCAACACTTTTTTTTAGAAACTTGGAACTTGATGTCCTTTACGGAATTGAGTTTCTTCTTTGGCCTAGTTTAATAATGGGATAAATATTGGACAGTAGCCAAATGACATTTAAACGAAAATGATACGAACCAAAGCACATATGTGAATGCACGTGGAAAATCAACAAATACAGTCGATCCTAGATAAGTGGGATCTCACGAGACTGTCCCACGGATCCCACTTATAGAGGTTTGTCACCTACCCTAAGTTCCCACTTCAGTTTAGAAACGCTCGGAATATTCAGGTCCTACTTATCTCGGTCCGACTGTATTCCGATAGCTTAGAATTGATTTATGGTGGAGTAAATTAAAATTTTATTTGTGTTTTAGCTCGTTTTTTTTATTAAATGTGGACACTAAAGTTAGATCCCAATGAAATTTTAAAACCTATATTTGAAACTGCAGTGCAATTTCTAAAAAAAAGGACATTCTTTTCTCTGCCTCATCAAACCTAAGCTCCACTGCATTGCACGTTGCCCGTGAGTATCTTTCTAACAACCTTGAACAGTTTTTACGGTTGTTAGAGCAAAACTTGTCTCGTATAAGAGGATAAACATTAATCATAATCCTTATTGAGCTGGAATATTATCAACAAAGTGAATTTTATATCTTGATTTATGTCAATTGCCAGAAGTGACTTGGGAGCGAATGCAAATCTTCATTTTCTTTCAACATAAAAATGTTAGCATGACTTGCAAATTAAAATTACTTTTTATGGAAATCGAAGGTAGAACTTGGCGACAACTAGGCGAGACAGTGTAAGGTCCTTTTGAGATACACTTTTTTTCAATTTTGTTTTGTGAATTTACAATTCAATTCATATTTTTACAAGTAGTTTTCTTTTGAAAAATAAGTTGAATGTGAAAAACTCATTGAAAGTATATTTATAATTTAAAAAAAATATCAGTTGTGATCAACACAAATAATATTTTTTCAAATATTTGGAAAACCGTTAAAAATACGTAAAAATCCTTAAAGTAAAAAAAAACAGAAAATTTTATTTCCTTTGAGTTTGGTTATATGAATTTTTTCATAAAAGTGTATAGTTTTCGAGAAATTTTCAAAAAAACCCGTTTTTTACGTTCCATCAGTAATCGAAAGGCAAATTGTAAAAATACCAATAAAGAAAAATGCGCCGCAGGTCAAATTTTTAGAGATACTAGCATTAATGTAGAAAACTGTTGAAAAAATGCACCACAATTCAAAATTAATTTACAGCAACTTTAGCCTAATTAAAGAACCTTTTTTTTCATATTTAGTCATCGTTTTTCTAGCATTTGATAAATTGTAACACAAAATTGAAAAATCCAGGGCAAAAGTTTTGTTTTCGGGACGTCGAGACAACGAGGCTAAATCCGCGACTATCTCGACCATTCCGGGTCGTATGGTCATCCTATCCATGCCCGAAATTTACACAAAAAAATTGTAGCAAATCACAAATTTTAAAATTTTTGACAGAAAAAACTTTTGAGGGTTTTTTAGATACTCGTAAAAAAGATCTCCAAATCGTTGGTCGCCAGAAAAATTCTTAGGCCCCGAATTTTGTTATATTTGATTCGTCAAAATTTTCGCCTGCGGCGTATTTGGTTTTTGGCGTTTTAATTAAAATTTTATTCGCCAAAAAAATTCACCTGCAGTAGCGAACAATTTTTCGGCTTGGTTGTTTCAAGCCATGATTTTATTTCAAATGATCAGTAATTTAGGTCTCGATTAGACATAAATTCGGCTGGTTTCATGCTCTGCCATTAAAATAACACTTGCAGACAGATCTTTCCTGAACATTTTAGCTATGTGTTTTCACTGAAATGATTTTTTTTCTCAAATTTTTCCGTTGGTGGAAATATTTATTAATTTACCACACTTTATGCGACTCTTGTTATTAATTTCGCTAAGAGCATACGCATTTGCATTTTGACATTTTTGTTAACATTTTTATTTTACGATTGCCACATTGGGCGACACAATTTTGAAGTGGTGAACATGCAGTAAAACATTGTCAATTATGTGTAACGATTTACAATTTCAATAAATGCGAAAAAGAATCGCTCTAGTTCGACACGTTTCTCTTGTCTATACCAACGAAGAAAGTCAAGATGAAGATGGCTATTGGGACCGTCTTTTGCTGTAACCATAATCGTATTTACGGACGCATGAACGACATGTCAAACGTAATTCCTTCGAGGCTATCCGACAAATGTCAAACGGATCCTTTTCTACCTATTGGAACGTACACACAGACACCACTGTTTTCGTCCTATTAGGTAGTTTTCCGCCCTCGGGATACGTGCGAGAAAGGAGTTGCGTCTATCCTATCAAGTGGGACTCACCACTCCCGACCACTAGGCTACTCCTCAGGTTTTACGTTTTCTTTTACTTTATTTGGTCAGTGGATCAGGACAGACATAGCATAGTCGTGCTATTATAGTCGTACACTTACAGACATTTAGACACATTATATTCTTGAGACGTTTTACGCAAGGTGCCTACGTTAGGAAAACATTTTGCCTATGGGAAAAATTTTATTACTATTATAGGCTCAGGTGCTATTGCGGACAAGAAGCATTTCCACAGATATCGCATCTATGATCATATCAAGGAGTTTTTCTTATAGTTTATAGACGCAGAGCTAATATTTTCCTAATGGGGCTCCCCTCAATTGTAATGGATGCCCCATTTCGGTTGTTATCCCTCTAATGTGCAAATGAGATTAATGAACGTGTCCTATAAGGGTTACTAATGATATACTCGTAGTTTACCCCAACGGTTGAAAAAATTGGGGTAGCACAGCATGATGATATTGCCCTTACCTATGGAATTTCGCCATATGCGATTGTGAGAAGGTGTACGAGTATACCCCGACATTATCGTAATAAAATTTTCATTTCACTCAGCATTTATATAGAGATGACTTGGAAAAATATGAAAAACAAAACGTATAAAATGTCAAGAGAATAACTTTTGGGAAAATTTAATATTTCGTTTGTTTCAATTTTCTTGTATTTCTTTTTCTTGAGACAAAACCATTCCCTGAATTCGGTATACCGAAAATAAATAGGGGAAAGGCGAAAAAAAATCGCCATGCCGCCAAAGGATGTGGATTTGTGTGTTCCACGTTGGATTTCAATGGTAGTAAAATTGATTTTTTTTACTGATATGAAAACAACATAAAATGTTAGAGAATGATGTGGATTTTTCGATTCTAAATTTCACTTGAGGAGTTTTCTTTTATCAGGGATGTTATGCGTGGAATTTGAATTTTTAATAAAGAATAATTGCGAAAGTAATATGCAAATAATAATAATAAAAAAGTTTCAGTGAGAAATTTCGGCATTTCATTTAAAATTTACTTCTATAAGATTTTAATTTGAAGAGTCGTTGAAATTTTTAACACATTGTTTACAGGGATGTGTAAAATGTTACAATTGCTAGGGGAGCAATCGTACAATACTCAGTGTTTCCCAACCTTTTTCGCTAATGTGCCTTCTACCGCAGTGTTTCCCAACCTTTTCCGCTGGAAAAGGTTAAGGTATCCCTTAGTGAACTAATTTTTTTTTCGTGTACCACATTTTATCATTGTATACAAACTATTGGCGAAAACTGTATCATAAAAATATACTTATTAAGAATTTTAAGATTATGTTCGAAAATCACAATAATAAATTTGTAAGAGATCAAACGGAATGATTTGCGCCACAGGCAAAAAATTTTCTGATACGAAGCGATAATTATAATAAAAAGCTCAAATCATACTAATATCTGTACCCCAGAAGTAAAGTGTCGTAACTGACATTTTGCAAATTTTACAGGAGAGCCATTTAGTTCGGAATTGCAAACTTTTTATTGTGTATGATTTTCGGTAATTATTTGAAACTTTTGTAGTTTATTTTATTTTAGGACATTGTTTAAACAAAATATTAGTTGATATAATATATACGTCCCCACAATGTAGTACAACAATAACCCCAAAATCGCGGTTTTGGCAGTTACGGCAGTTTACCTCTGGGGTACAGATATATAAAAATGAGTTGGTGTCTGTCTGTCTGGCTGTTCCTCTTTCACGCAAAAACGGCTAAACCGATTGACTTGAAATTTGGCATGAGTGTCTGTGGTAGTTCTGGTTCCAACATAGGCATACGGAAAAGTAGCGCGAGGGGTGGGGGGAGTAAGGGGAGGGGGTAAAGTGATTTCGAAACTTAGTTTTTGCGCTATGTTACTCTTTCGCGGGGAAACTACTGAACCGATTGGCATGAAATTTGGCAAAGATGTTCGTCGGGGGTCCAGCCCCAACATAGACCCATTAAAAAGTAGCCCGAGAGGTGGGGGGAGTAAGGGGAGGGGGTAAAGTCATCTCGAAACTTAGTTTTCCATCTATGTTACTCTTTCGCGGGGAAACTACTGAACCGATTGGCCTGAAAATTGGTATGGATATTCGCTGTAGACCTATTTCCAACATAGGCATATTAGAAAGTGACTCGAATGGTGGGAGGAGTAAGGGGAGAAGGTAAAGTGAGTCCCAAGCTTAGTTTTTTCCTGTTTTACTCTTTCGCGGGAAAACTACAGAGCCGATTGGCGTGAAATTCGGCAAAGATGTTCCTCTAATTACTAGGGTATTAAAATAGCGGTGGGGGAGTAAGAGGAGGGGGTGAAGTAAATCTGAATCCGAATGCTGGAAGTCATTGTCTTTCTGTTAAGTTTTGATTGCACAACATTAATAATATTTTCCGACTTACACAACATTAAATCATTGGAAAATTTTTAACTGAAATAAGATCCCTCTTTTAAATTTCCCGTTCTTCCAATCACATGTGGAGAAAAGTATTTTTTTTTTGTAAATTAAATTGAAATGTTCTTTCGGTTTTATTGTCGCAAATCGAATTAGGATTTTATCGTATCTGATGATATAAATTATGTATGTTAAAAAATTATACGCCAGCACCTCTTTGGAATGAAATGCTAATGAATTAACCACTATGGCACGTGTAGGCACATTTGATAGATCATTAAAACTAGATAAATGTATGTTGATGGCTGTACGTGAATGTCGTCCCTAGTACACCTCTGAAAATTACCACTCCATTCCATAGAATTCTATTATATTCTATAAAGGAAACAAAATATCTATAGATATAGTAGTAGTGGTATATATTACCACTTCGAATGTATCTACAGTACATAAATATAGACGAAGAGGATACAAAACCATTCGGGATTCGGTTGTGATGCGTGAATTTGGAAAGAAAAGCTTCGTCTAAAAGGAGCTACAAGTAAGAAACATGTGCAAAATGGGCAACTCTGCCTGATAATGATGATGATCTATAGGACTAAAACGAGCACCCAGGTGAATGTGAACACAAGGCCAACAGAAATAAGTTTTCGGGTAAACAAAACATTCACCTTTTTAAGGTGGTTATAATTCACTTCGTCTTACAGGTAATATAAATGGCTAACTATTTGCCAAAAACATATGAAACACCTTTGCCCCGCTTGAATCTTCTTCGTCACACCATAGAGATGAGTCGCCACAGGTTCTATTTCTTCCATCGTATCGTGCCAATATTTGCCACCCTATTCCTCCTCCCATGGGTCTCTTGAAAATTCAAAAATTATATTTTACTGGCATAGGGTAAAGGGTGATTCATCGTCTTGAGATTAGACTCTGAGATGATAAATTTTTTCATCGATTTTTATAGAAACTTTTATTAGACTGACAAAAATTTTGTTGCAGATTTTTTTGTGCGGGATTTAATATTGCTACTGAAGACCCCTATGTTACTGAGGACCTATACTACTGAAGATTCCTTCCCCTCTCGTGAAAAAATTCCGGTTGTTTCACGCAGAATTTTTTTAAAAGTTTTTAATAACAATTACTTGTTATTTTTGTTCTTGAACTGCATTTTAACACAAGAACTTTTTTCTACCGAAACACACACCGTCACCCTATTTCGTTCGGTGTCGTAATGGTTCGTTTTCAATTTGTCATGAAGTTTAAGAACCCCTTCAACATATACCGTTTGATAAATCACCAGAAATGGGTACGAAATAACGAATAGGGAATACCATCAGGACGATACGCTCGGTTTATGTTTCCCATATTCATCAGCGAAGAAAACGCAAAGCCATTTTAAAATTTGTTCCTGGTCCTGCTGCGCCCAAAAGTGCCCTTCAGCCGTTCTCCTTCTCATCTTGAAAACATACTCGTTATTTGCAATTGCTGGCGTCTTCAAGCGGCTTGTACCTAGTTAGGTGAAAATATATATGCGGTTGGAGACTTGAGCCGGATCTTAAAAGGATTCACGATGGAAGAGAGGTACGCTTTTCATGATTTTTGCCTTCATGAGGTCTCTATCAATAAAATGTATTTGGGGATGTGTGAGTATGTCGTTTTCATGGATTTGTGTGTGTGCGTTATATGGATAGATATTGAGACCATTTTCACTTCCACTTGAGGGATATAATTGGGGTAAAATTCCTGTAGTATAGAAGCCAATGAATCAATTCCCTGAGGATGTGATTTTCTTCAACTGAAAAATTTGAATTTGTTTTTTATTAATTTTTTTTGTTTGTTCAAATGTGAATCAAGCAGGAGAATTTTTGTTGAAGGTATAAACGAATGAAGTTGATTCGATATCAACATAAAAACAGGTAAGGTTTAAGAGAATTTTTTTTTAGTGTTGCGAAAAAAACTGTAACCATTTTTAGTACTTTAGACATCTAACAGTGCAATAAAACCGTTTTTAGTGAATGACTTGATATGATTTAAACTTAAAAAGGTATAACAATAAGTACGTTTTTTAATTTGCGTCACCATTTTTCAAATTTCGCGTGGCCATTTTTAAATTTAGTTTGTTTGTCCGATTGTACAATATTTTCACTATTTCATCCTTTTAAAGACAAGGGAAGGTCCTGTAAGGATAACCTTGAATCATTTTCCTTGAATTTTTTGGGGCCCATTTCATGCAAGGATTTTTTGGGTCACTGAATCCTATTCTGGAGTCAAAAAGTTCGTAAGGATATCTTAAAGTCAAGGATATATATTAAAATACTAAAAAGTATAAAATAAAATAAAAATAAAAGAGTTTTTATTAAAAAATGTACTAAAAAGAAAAGCGCCTATTTCACACACAGGGCAAGTTTTGTCATGGTGCTTGCATGTCAATCAAAAACAATAGATTTTGACGAAAAAAAAGAAACTCGTTGCTCTACTATTTCTGAAATTAATAGGTTTATAATGATCGTAAAACTAAAATGAGCCTCATTTTTTAAAACGAACATCCCAGTTGAAAAATTAATGACCAACAAATAGTCTCCCTCTAATATCTACTTTACATAGATTCAAAGTTTAAGCGTGAGGCCGAAGGCTGATAAGGATGCCGCCCTATCCTCGTCGACATTTTTTTTCGTGCTTTTAAAGAGTTTTTGCATAATGGGCTGTCCCTAAAATACGTCACGCTAAGTTTAGGGTCTCCGGAATCCTTTCTTCTGTGATTCCTTTGCTCATTATCGCGATTTTTTAATGAAGTTTGATACCGCCACCGCCGTCCGAAGACCTACACATCCCTTGAAATTTCCATTCAAGTAAAACAGCTCATATAAAAGCAGATTTATTTTATTTTGTTGTTTTTTGCCTCTCTATAAAAGCTCTAATTTAATTTTGAACATGTAGCTTTGTGCTTCAAATAGAATAAATCCTGAATTCAGTATCGATAGATGTGATACGAATTTTAAACATTTTTAAAATCACACAAGAGTCAACCTTCAACTATACGATAGGGAGAGTATCATATATAGTATCTTAACACAATTCTGATTTATATATACATATTAGACGATGACAGTAAATGCAATTCAGTTTGAAAGAAACCACTTGACTGAAGATGAAACTGAAGATATTGTCACAAGTGTTGCTCAAGTATGCTCTTTTCTATCTATAGATATTTTTATACAAACAAAATATGTATGCACTTTTTGTACAATTTTTTTTTATTGATTTCTATCTAGCTTTAAATTTTTTGTTTTTGAAAATCAAACCATTTTGGAGAACAAATATTTATTATACACTTTCGGATTGTGCAAGAATTTAACAACCCCTATTTGATAATTTTTTCGTTCGTGACATTAATTTAAACCGTTTTTTTTAAATTAAATTTATGGCTGACCTGGATTGTTTTACATAAGATAAACTGTTATTGTCAATACCAAACCGTACTCACCGTGAGTTAAAATGTTAATCGTTTCGTTGTGCCAGTAAAAGAGGCTGAACATGCACCCCCGAACGGTTTGCAGTGGACGGTATCCCGTCAGGACGTAGGGGTTGAATTGTAAATGCTGCGGCATATCCTTCCACTGGAGAAGCTCGGGAACCGGATCCGGTGGCGGCTGCTGGGACGACAATGATTCCGGCAACGTTGACGATACCAGGGCCGGTGGCGGGGGCGAGTGTGGTGTTGAATTTGGGGCCATTGATGTCGTTGTTGTTATTGTTGTTGCTGGCGCTACTGCTTCGGCTACTGATAATTTAGGCGACGGCGGTAAAAGCGGCGACCGAACTCCGTGTTGGGGTGTTGGGGGTGGCGATTTCCCAGGTGGCAACGAATTCGCAATGGGGATGATGCCGTCTGCACCTGACAATGCTCGAATGTCTACTATTGGAGTGTTGGGGGTTGACTTTGGTGGAAACTCATCGGCGGACATGAAAAATTCCTCAGCATGGCCGTTCGTTTCGGTTCGAGAGTCAATTTGCTGGACCAGAATTTTGTGTCGGTCCTGGCGTCCGCCCTTCTCACCGTTGCATTCGCATCGCTCTTGCATTTTCGCTCATTTAAATATCAAAATCAAACAAAGTCTCGATTACAAATCAACATGGGCCGCCAGCGTCTACTTGAATGTTTATAATTTGGGAACTTTATCTGGAATTAAAATAAAATTTATTGTCATAATTTGTTGAATTTGTGTCCACTGAAATGGAAATTGTGTTTTTAATATTAATTGTTCATGGGTAAATGTTTATTTTCTTGATTTCCATGACCAAATAAATATTGAAAGTATTAGATTTTTTTTCTGAGCCAGTTCCGCTGAAAAAGTAAGAAGGAGAGGGGAGAGGAAAGGGGGCGAAGAAGACTGGATGCGAAATTTTTAGTTTCTGACTGCAAATTACAGAACAGTGTTTCGGAAAATTTCAAAAAGTGACTTCAATTTTTTCCGGGGAAAACCTAAAAGAGCGAAAAAAATGATTGTATTACACCCATTTGTTCCATTAATATGAAGCCCTAATAATATTTACGGAGCTCCTATTTGTACATCTGCTCGTCTAATTGCAGGAATTTGGCCGCCCTCCCAGCCCCACTACTTGACCACTGCCTCTAGCTGGCACCACCATTTCAAATTTAATGGTCAGAGCGATGTTTGTAGGTTAAGTTTTGGCAATCCATATTACTTTGGATGTGAAAACATCCACAAAAATAATATAACATATTTTTTAATGACCATTAAGCCGAGAAATTCTAATAGAATAAAATATTTTTTAATGAAATATTTTTTTAGAATAATCTCAAATCAAATAAAATTTTCTAATCGGTTATTTCAGTTCTTTCCCATTAAAAGGAAATTCTCTATCGATTACAGACGAAATTAACTAGCTTTGAAAGTTTATAATGAAAACCCAGTAACAGTAACTCGATTACAACAAAAATGGGAAACATTAAAACGATTATAAATTAATCGGGTTATGAAAATTAAACGGAAATTGTTTAAATTGCACCACGTACACATCTCACACAGACCACTGTCTATGTATGCAAGTAAATGGCATCATTATTTAAGCTATATAGTATTTCGATTTTGCAATGAAATTATTACATTTTCCAACTGGTCTGAACGTGATAAATTCCATCAGGAAAATAGAAATCACCGTCAGATCCACAACGGAGGTCTCTTGATTAGTTTTGTCAAAGTTGCTCTATATTGAAAATTGCAAGAGTTTTCACCCGAACTCATACTATTCGGGTTTGTGTATAGTCCTTCAAAAGTCCACCTTATGGCCTTGCATTTTGCCTGAATGGCTCTCAGATACCTATTGGATTTCAGCAAAAATCTACCACCTTTAAAAAAAAGAGGTCGTCCGCTATGAAAAACGTTAAATGTGAACGTGTGCTGGTCAAACGCCGGGTGGGTGACTTTCTTCAATCGAAAATATTAAACCCAGATCCACCCCTTGCGCATCACCACCATCGGTTGCATTCATAATAATCGAAGGGATGATTGGTCTCCAGGGGATGATGATCAGATCGGCCTTTGCTATTCAATATTCCTGACCAAGTGGCCTTATGACTATTGTGTAGTTGTAGAATTTGATGAGACCGTAATTTTAGCCGACCGGGGGGTGGTTAACATACTACCACCCCCTGGGAAGCCGGACGTAGTTGCATCAGGGATGCAAGTTACCCATAAATAGAGACAAATGGCGGAATGAATTCTAATAGCGGTGATGGTGTGTGCATGCAAATGAAACCATCATCATCGGTTCTCTCATCTAGATTATCCCAGCAGTCCACAGCTGATATGTATAGGTATTTCAAGTTTGATGGTATCATTTTTGCTACATCCTTGTGCTCGTTTCGTTTTTCCTCAATGTTGCCATTGTAGAACCTGGCGAACTGAATAAACTTCGACTCTGGCCGTGGATAGAGTGGAATTATGCTAATTTCGAGGATTCAGTTGAGACATCCTGCGATCGGGATGGGTTTTTCAGTCTCTAAAATGTGGGGTAATTTCAACCGCATCCCTTTTCCAACTCCAGGCGATGATGATTACGAGTGTGTCTGACGCTTTGCTTCTTTTCTGCCTCTTCTAGACGTGCGGGACTGCCTAAATGTTAGAATGGTTTCGTTTCGATTTAATATCCAGTTTTGGATTTGGGGTGTTGTGATGGAAATCGCCCTCCTTCTACTCGTAGACTCGTTGCTAGCAAAGCATAAACATGTTTTATGTTTTATTCATAAAAAGCATTAGATACAAGGAGTGACGGTATGTAAGTATGGTGTTTCTCCTGTATTTCATGTATTTTGTGTTGTGAGTGCCACACGTCGCACAGTGTGTGTTATTTATTTATTCGTAGTGTTATTTTTTTTTGTATTTTGTATTTTATAGAAAAGCTAAGGATAACAACGACAGGAACACTGGCAGGATTTCATGCCATCAGACACAATTTGTTTGGTTGCCTTATGTAGGGTTTCCATTCACCAATGTGAACTTATAGTACTGGGAAAGTCAGGAAAATGCTAGATTTTTTAAAAAACAATTTTTTTTGTTTGCAAAACAAAGCTTTTATCAATAAAATGTATAAGAAAAAAATGTTTTTCGGCGCTGTGTATCAGAAATAAAAGCGAAATAAATTCCAAAAAAAAAAGTTTGTTTTTTAATTTTCTTAAATTTTATTTTATTTTATATGTACTTTTTAGTCGTCTAATACATATCCTTGCATCTGAGACAACCTAACCAGATTCAACCTAACCGCAGAACCGGATTCAGCGACCTCAAAAAATCCCAGACGAGAGTTTTTTCCTGACAATTCCAACTCGAAATCGAATATGTTCTCCAACACTTCCCCGTATTCGTTCGACCAACGTATAATGAAAATTTACCGAAATTTGCAAAAGAACGAAAAGTAAATAAGATACGTTAAAGTATAAACATTGAATGGAGAATACGTGTGAGGTTCTACGAGGGTACTATTGAGATCGCTTTTAATTGTAATTGTAAATATAACAATTTTTTGTTATTTAGACAAATTAGACATTATTAATTTTGACAATGGTTTTATTGACTTAACAAAAAATTATTTCAAAGCTTTTTGTAAAAACAACTCGTTTTTTATTGAATAAAGATTTCCCTCCAAAAATATTTGTTCCAATTGACAATTTGTCTGTGATTTTAACAAAAATATGGTAAATAAAACAGTAACTTTATCCATATGACCAATTTTCCTCTGAGTCTATCTACCGTTAAATTGAACAATTTTTCCGTTGCTTAGAACGTGTTATTTTTAAAAGAAAACAATCAATTTTTCAATAGCAAATCATATGGTTTTACAAGAAAAGAGCTATTTTATCGCAAAATAAAATTAATCTAATATCATATTTGTTGCTCACGCAGAAAAAAAGATTTTTTTAAAGAATTTTCCTTGAATTTTTCACAATTTCTTCCTACATATTCACTCATGCATGGCTTCATAACATGTCTGCCTCCTGCTCATCCCTGGGAAATTTTTCCATTACGGCTCAGGGCAGTGGAAAAGCTCATTGGATACCAGGCAAGGTTATTTTAGCTCAGGAAATTATATTTTTATTGATTCGTTTTCGAATGTTGTATTTTGAGTATATTATGGGCCAAAATGAAGGTTTTTTTCCCCAGACTTTCTCACCGGCATCACAAAATCCACCCCCAACTGTTCACCATACATTCGGCTATGACTAAAATTCTTTATGTATAAGGGCTGGTCGGGATTAAGCATATGTGATGGATAGTAATGCTAAAAATATGTTCATCATAAGCGCGTTATATCGAAATAAATGAATGCGTGCATTCCTTTCTTCATTCAAAATGGATTTTTCTTGCACGTGTCGGTACACATGTGATAAATGTTCGCTTTATATACTTAGAATTTCTTACGTCTCTCTAGCTTTCTCTGCAAATATTATACAATCCAAAAAAAAAAGAAAATAATAATAACAGCAGCGCTTTGTAGAAGGTAGATTATAGTGCGAACTTAAAAGAATCCCAGCAGCCACGTAATAGTATATTTGAGCAAGAAAAAAAGAAGACACCTGCAATAATAATCCGGAAGAAAATGGGATCATAATGGGATCGTGGCACTGAAAATAGAATTCATTTCGTAATTACCTACATGGAATATCCTAAGGCCGTTTAAGAGCATATAAGAACGTGCGCAAGGGTCATTTTATTTTACCATAGAAATAACTGAAATCGTCACAAATTGCGAAGTTCTTTGCATTTTATTCGACAATTCTATTTTAACGAAAAGCCAACAAATCTGCTTAAAAGAATTATTTCACTCACGTTCAAATCACCCGAGCTAAGCAAATTCTTTACAAGCACGATTACGTCTGCTATTTGCAATTTCCTTAAATGTCTTGTTTAGCGGTTTTGGTTTGAGCCATTTTTATTATCTCTGGTGAATATCCTTCAATTTGCATAGTAAATGGTGCCCAATGTGAAATTTGCAATCTCTAGGCCGATCTAATCCTATCTAATAATTTCAAGGCGATTTTCTACTTCCATGTAACCAAAATGGATGTTTCGTCCTTGTTGTACAGGCGATTTAAAGGATCTATTCTTCTTCAAACGTGAGTAGATAAGGGACTGAGGCGAATAAAGTTTCTTTTTTATGGAAAATATTGGATTTCTGAACTGAAAACGGTCTGAAGGTCATTGAAATTATTTTTTTTCAATCCCAAAGTTCTGCATCTTAAGCTAAGAAGGGACATTTTTACCTTATTTGAAAATCTTAGATTTCCCAAAAACACGTGCAACAAGCTATCTATAGAATACGTCACGCTAATTGTCAGCCTTTCACTTTTTTTGAACCCGGGCACCAATCATGTATTCCGACGCTTCTCTGTCTTTCGACTTCGACACAGCTTTTAACTCTTGACTTCGCCATATCTGCAGCTTGAAATTTCGCGGAATCGTCACTATGAATCGAAACGTGATTCTGACTGTCAGTCCAGGAAATTTGAAGCTGCTGATATGGCGAAGTCAAGAGTTAAAAGCTGGGTCGAAGTCGAAAGACAGAGACGCGTCGGAATACATGATTGCTGCCCCGCTTTGTAACGCCCTTTCGTAATATTTTCATTAGATTTTATACTTCCGTTGAATTATCGTAACCCCCTCTCCTCGTTGTAGCGTTCATGCATTTATGAAGACCTCTTTTTAAAAATTCAACGAAAAGGGGGTCTCCGGGAGGATAGGGGCCCACAGATGTTCCCTATGAAAATGAACACATATCTTTAATAATAAACACCGTGTGACTAAAACAACAAGACTAAAACAACAACGACGATATTTTGTGAAAATTATTGGCACTTCGAAATTAAATTCCGCCTAGAATAAAATACCTGACAAAGTTGAACGACCGGTCAGAAAAGGCAATTGCCCTCAATTTAACACAGTTCCAAAATATTAATAACTTTTACTTTCTTAGAACAACAACATTAAAGTCGAGAACATTTTCCGAGAACATGTTCTGCTTATATAATTTATGTTTCTGAAACGCGTAATCACGCGAGTTTCTGAATAATTGTAACATCAAAAAGTGTCTCGAAACAATCATTTAAGAGGTGTGTGAAATAAAGCTTAAATTCCAGCCAACATGAAAAATTCCATCCCTGATATAAAATATTTATATTCATGCGACCTTGAAAGAAAACTCTTTTAACGATTTACCCGGTAAACGCTATGAATTAATGATCAAATGTTGGAAATTGTTTATACAGCAATATCACATACCCTGCAATCAAAAACACGCAATATTTATGCAATTCAGTACCGCATAATTATGAGTTTAATCGTAGGAAAAGGGAAAAAAATCTTTTCACCAGAAGAGGTTTTTATATACTGAAGATTTAAGAATATATTTTAAGTGAAAGGAAAGTTGTGAGTGGTTAAAATATAAACTTTGATAGGAAGAAAAATTGTGGAAAATGAAATTTCGAAAGAAATACGAAAATACGAGTATACCTAATTGTTGATTTTTTTAAAATACGGATGACCATATTTATCAATCTGGGTCAATCCGGGACAATGATGGATACGGAACACAAAAGAAACAACAAATTTTAGATAGGAAAAAAAAACAACTTGATTTGGATGAAAAAGTAATTACGAAATGTGCGGCGCAGGCGATATGTTTTAAAAAGATTTAAACCTTAATTTTTCGCGTGCTTTACACTTCATAAATAATTGCAACGGGTATTGTAAAAATACTAATAAAGGAAAATACGCCGCATTACAAATCCTTTGAGATACATGTGCCATGTGTGGAAAATCGTTGAAAAAATGAGCCGCAGGTGAAATAAAATGTTATTTACAGTAAACGACAGCCTAAGGCCCGTCGAACACTTGAGCTAAGTTAGCTCAGCTATGTGCCTGTTTAGACGTGGACGTTTAGCGGTTCATATTATCCTCAATTTGAAACGTGACGAAACACGCCACGTTAAGGTCTAAACAGGCACATAGCTGAGCTAACTTAGCTCAACTGTACGGTGGGTCTAAGTAGAGTATTTGTTTTGGATATTCAGTAATTGTTTCCTGATAACTCTTAAAGAAATCGAGCTAGAGACTTTTTCACATTTTTTCAACATTTTTTCACAGATAAGTTTCTCGTAAAATGCAAGGCTATGTTTTTGAACTGTGAAAATCAGACCATTTTTAAACTAAGTCCTTGTTCTTCTCCCCCATACAAATGAAACTGTTTTTTGTACTTTTCTCGAAAGCGGTTAGTCACATCGAAAAATTTATAAAGGAAAAATGTGTGTAGAATATGCTTCTACACAACTCTTCCATACACCAAAATTCAATCAGAGTATTCCTTCTCCCCTACCCCATACGACCCAAATAGTTTCGTGCCATTTCCTCGAAAACGGTGCATCGTATTGAAATTTTTTTTAGAGACAAAATGTGTTTAGAATATGATTTTCTATAACTCTTCTTCACACCAAAATTCAATAGAAACATTTCTTTTACGCTCCCCCAAAGAAATGAAACATTTTTTGTAATTTCCTCAAAAACGGTAGGTCGTATCAAATTCTTTTTATACCCGTATGGTGAAACCAAAGGGTATATTAGATTTGCCTTACCGTTTGAAACGCCAAGATCCCGTCATCACACACAAAAATGAATTACACCAGTGTGTTTAGAATGATAAAAAAAGTTGAATTTAGCATGTCCGTCCGTCCGTCCGTCTGTGGCGCGGATTGCGGGCGCACGGATTGAGCTAGAGACTTCCATTTTTGCGCAGATTGGTTTTTCGTAAAATGCAAGGGTAAGTTCGTGAATGGGCACAAAGGGGGAGGGGGTGGGGGGGGGGTACCCCCCATACGAACAAAAACGATTTTTGCGAATATCTCAAGCATCTTATCAAAAAAGTGCAAGAATAAAAGTTATTTAGGATATGATTCTACATAAAACTCCCATACATCAAAATCCAATTGGAATAAATTTTAAAAAATGTTATTGGAAAGTTTGACTTCAAAGTGGAATTTTGGTACAACTGTTCGAATTTTGATACGAATATCACCATACAGAATATCAGTGATTGCCAGATTGGCAATTATAGCTTTTGTTATGTTTTAAAATATGAAACAGCCACCATTAGTACGAAAAGAACAATTTCGTGACAAATCAGGGGTTTTCCTTATCAGGCAATGAATTTTTCACCCAATCCTCATGAATTTCCTGCAATAGTTATTTAAAAATATTCAATCTAATTAATTTACGTGGAATTCTTCTAGATGAAATCAATCACAAAATCCTATATCGATATTTTGCCAATTTCGAAAAATATTTCTTCATTTGACGAGTGTTTTATTGAAGTTTTATTGATTTTACGGCTTTTTTGTAACAATAACGAATTCCTTTTATTGATTTCTATCAGATTTCAAGGGTTTTTTTTCTTCTCATGATTCGAACATGGGCATGTTTCACACTTATCAAACATTTTATTGAGTTCAAAGAGAGAATAATTTTTTTTTGGCATTTAGTTCGTGACGACCCATTTCAATAGAGAAATTTATGTTTTTTCGGTCGATAATTTTTTTTTGTTGGTGCCTCTTTCCCGCCATTTATTTGCGTTTTCTGTACGATTTCGATTTTCTCCGTTTATTTTATTTTATTTTTTTGTGCAGAAATCCTTTGCTCTGTAAGATATCTCAGGAGAAATCAAGGATAAATGCGTATACAAAGTTTTATGGGAAGAAGTGAATGGCAGATAGATAAATATATGAATTTCACTTTATAGATGAGGCTCAACTTTTGATCTATGTATAAATGGCTATCATAGGGATGACAAGGACTGAAATCTGTTTGCTGGTTGAATAGGAGGCTTAAAATCATGTATGATGGGCTCTGAAAGTGTACGCTGTAAAAGAAAAGATCCTTTTCCAGTTCCAGCCGATGATGATGGCAATCTCTCAATAGGAGACTGAACTGAACGAATGAACATAAGGAGCATCTATTAATCATCTTTTATTCAGACAGTCATCCATTGTTGCTTTAGATGAATTTTGTGTAAAATAGGAACGTAAATCCACCCAGAAATGAATGTCGTCATGAATCAAGACGGTTTTTGTTGTTTCCTCTTAATATCCTACTAACTTTTTTTTACTGCCCGGCTCGAGAGGAAAATATTTGTTCTTCCTGTTTCGCAAAATCAAAAAAAAAAAAACAAACAAACTTATTTTCCCTTCTACAGTCACCACCACAGGACTGTAGAATAGAGTAACGAAAATAATTTCACCAAATTGAAAATGAAATTAGTCCTTCGAGAAATTTAACTTGGAAAATGACAAAAATAACGACAACCAGTTAGAAAGTGTCTTTGGATATTTTCGTATAGAGTTTTAATACGATCTAATATGCTGCAAAATTAATTGGCATAGATCTATGGGAGATGTTAATAAAGAAACGAATTCACAATTTGTAGCATAAGTACTCGTTGAGACCAATCAATTGATGATTATGTCCTAATTGAAAGTACCAGGAAGACCGAGCCATGCTCGGCGACCTCTAAATCCTACTTTTGCTGATTTTTGGGGAAAAACTAAATTCACATTATCTTTACAGAGCTTTTCCAGAGTTTTTTAATTCCCGATCTAGAAAGCTAGAACTAAAACTAACGCGCGATAACAAAATTTCATAGAAATCGGTTGAGTGGTTATTGAGTAATCGCTGTCACCGATTTTTGAAACGTTGTTTTGAGACACCAGGTGAGGGTATCGAGGGGAGGGAAGTCAGGTTTGTTTTAAAAAAATCGAAAGCCCCTAGCCCCCTTAGTAATACTGTAAAGTTTCATTAAGATCGGACCACCCAATTCGAAGATACCAGGCGAGGGGTATCGAGGGGGAATTTTCTTAGAGGTGAGACCTATCTAGATCGATTCCTTGTCCCTGAAAATCCCTAACCCCCAAGTTTCATGAAAATCGTTAGGCGGGTTTTCGAAATCGTTTGTGCAGACAGACAGACAGACATTCCTCGTATTATATTATAGGATAATCTAGCAGTTATGAAATTATTTATTAGGAAAAACAGTCATGAGTTTTTTTTAGCCTTTTTTATTGCTTTTGTATAACCATAATGAACCATGTATAAGCCGGACTCGCACGGGACTAGGAAATTTGTCCGGCAACAGGTTTCCATCCTATCAAGTGTCCGGCTTAGACAGGTTTTACTGTACTAGAAATACACGAAACACGAAAAAATCTAGAAATGACATTCTTAACACCTTTTGACGGGAAAACATTTTCCAGAGTGCAAAATTCTGTCGGTTTTTGTGAATTTTACATTCAGATTTGCTGAATTTTTCATTATGGGGCTGATATCCGCCTAACAACCATCGTTTTTTCAACGAAATTCAAATTAATAATA
Source organism: Chrysopilus asiliformis (assembly GCA_964034945.1). NCBI lineage: Eukaryota > Metazoa > Arthropoda > Insecta > Diptera > Rhagionidae > Chrysopilus > Chrysopilus asiliformis. The sequence goes on from OZ035961.1 coordinate 3,677,539, forward strand.
AAAACCTTCTGAATTCCATGAATTTTCTGCTAAATTATATGCTCATCAGCCTTTTCCAAATTATTAATGAATTCTAAATGCATGAAACACCATTAACCTACTTTCCAAAATCAAAACTTACCGCGCCAACAGATTGTTTATTTTGAAATTAAATTAGGGTTACTTAATCCTTATCAAGACAATGGCTTTAATTAAAATTTTCAACACCATATAACTTCCGTGCGATTATTGAGATCCATCCTGCTACCGTAGGAAAATTCCCGGACAACGAAATTTTGCAAACTCCTTCCGTTGGCGGGAAATGGAGACGACAGGACTTCATTCAATATCAGTAATAAAAAAGGATTCAAATGCCGAAATGGGCCCGACATAATCAAAAGCCTAAAGTAATCGCTGAACGGCAAAAAATCCGATCCCATGTCCTTCGTCCTTCGCCGTTGATCTCGTCCTGAGGGCCTAAGGTGCAACATAAATAATTTTCTAGGGACAATCGTAGCTCTTTGCACTAAATAAAACATATTTGGGAACTGCAATAAAATCAGGCTATAGTGCGGATGTGTATTTACACAGACGGCACCGGGGAGAGGGGGATTGCATCCCTTACTCACACTCTGATAGTCTATCAACTCTACATCGTCCATTCCATTTGTCGACAGTAGAGACTCTTGGCCGCCGGGAATCATTTTGCTTATGTATTCGTGTGTTTTCCTTGCATGCTAGGAGTCTGCTGGCAAAATACATAAACGTCTGCCGATTCAGGATAAAATTAGGTCCCTCCGGCCTAAAGCTTCACAGTGGAGAAAATTTCCTTCCGGAAGTACCGCACATGCGCAACAGGAAACCCAACTTTTTGCAAGGATGTCATTTTTTCTGTTTGTATGAAAAGAGGGATTCGAGGCACGCTAAAAAACGTTCTCATGGGCAAATAAAAAAAAAACTATTTCAACGTTTGTTGATGTTTGTGAGTGTAAAAATGTGCGCGTGTTTCGAATATTCGGAACGTTTTTAAGCACAGGATATTCGGGCCAAAGTTGCCATTGGACTAAATTAATTTCTCTTGGCCGTGGTAAACGTGCTAATAATTGATTTCTGACAGTTACCCTAGTGATTTATTGATTTTCTTATTAGATTTTTGGCGTCCAACATGTGCCTCAAAGGATGTCCGCCAAATAATCGGGATTTGAAAATCAAAGATGTTTTTTTTTGTGTGGTTTAGCAAAATTCTTTTTTGCTATACAAGGTGTGTTATAAAAAATTAAATGCTCTTTTTTATAATTTGAATATTAAAATAAATATTTAGGTTCTAGCAGATGATTTTTAACATATTTTCAAAAAAAAAAATTTTCTGCTAGAAGGAAAACATAGGAAAAACCACAATTGCCAGAGAACAATCGTCAAATACGAGGACAGACAAAATTGTTTTTTTTTTTAAATCATATTTGTTTGGGGAAGGGAAGAAGTAATGGTCCGACTGGATTTTGATGTAAGGAAGAATTATGTAAAATTATATTTTAGACACATTTTTCCTTTATACATTTTTTGATGCGACCTTCTGTTTTTGAGGAAATTGCAAATAAATGTTTCATTTGTGTTTAACCATTGAACCATTTCTGATTCGTGGTTTTCTTGACCTTCTAGCAATGAATAATCCTATTGGAATTTCTTGGCTTATAGGTCTGCAAAAACAAAAAATAATAAAACAAAAATATTATATTATTTTTGTGGATGTTTTCACATCCAATTTCCCCCCAATAGGTCAGGCATGTTTGCCCTGAAAACCCATCAGGAGTCTGTTTCTGGTATGGAAGCTAGCTCACCGTCATCAGAGCCTGCTTTACCAGCTTCCACGCAGGCTTCCAGGATTACACAGGCTTCCAGGATATGCGGAGGAAAGTTTTTGTAAGAAAACTGCGTTGCAGGCAAAAGATTTTTTAGGGGTTTATTATCAAATACTCCGTCGAATTGCATGTTTTGTCCTTTTGGCGTCTAGATTTTACTATATTTCACATCCGTTTTAGTGGTGATTTCAGCGCATTTGAAATAATCGATCCTGCGACCTTCTTAGCCTTGGCTTCTTTTGTAGACAAGGTTTTGAGGTCGGGAATACTAATACGCTATTACATAATGTCCCAAATACTTTGTTAAACATTTCGTTTTTCGGTCTCAATTAGATAAAAATTTCGATTTTTTTTGTCGATTTGAGTTATCATAATCAATAAGCTGCCTTTTCTGTTTTTTTGCTGAAAATCTCAAAGTACTGCGATCTTATCCTGCACTGCAATCCTCTTTACTTTCCTCTTTTATGGAAGAAAAGTATTGTATCTATAACCGAAACCGACTCGAGAACGGGGCAGATATATATTTTCTGATCAGTACGAAATCCGTTTCAGGAAAAATTATGAGGATGGCCATGCATCTGTCTGTAGGTCTGTCCGTTTTAAATAACTCGATAACGCGTTGACCTAGCGACTTAAAATTTTTATGAATAAGTTTTACAAAAATTGTAGTTTTCTATCAACTTTTGGAAAAGTAACGGGTACCTGCCATACAATATTTTTTTAAAAAAATGTTTGATAAATGTTTTTTTACAAGGTTTTCTTTCGGGAATATTTTTCGAAACCTAAATAAATTGTTCGATACTGTGCACCGTTTTACCACCATAAATTGTTCAATACGACTCACCGTTTTCCAAAAAATTGTGAATGGTTCGATTTTGCCCATTCAACAACTTAGCCTTGTCATTTACGAGAAACGCAACTATACAAGATTTCAAGTCTCTAGCTCAATCCTTTCAAAAATTATGATGTTGATGGACGGACAAACAGACAGACAGACAGACAGACGAACAGACAGACGGACGGACATACGGAAATCAAAATATTTTGTCATCCCAAACTCCCTGGTGTATTCAATTCTTGTGTCCGTCGATTGGTTCGATGCGTTACAAACGGTATACTAAATCTAATATACTACTATATAATACAATATATCTTATAGAGTATAAAAAATGTTTAGTAGTTTTTTTAAAATATTAATGAGGGGATTTTTTTTGACGAAAATTGTTATTTTTTAAAGTGCCAGGCATAAAACCATGGGACCGTGGAACTATTCTGAAAAAAAATTGATCTTTCGGTTACAAAAAAACCTTTTCCTAAAACAAAAAAAAAAACTCATTTAAATCTGGCAGCTCTGGGAAATTGCTAAATTTTCATCTGCAATTGCGGATGACATCGCATATAAGAAAATATTAGCGTATCATTCTATTTTCCCATTGAAATTGTAACCAATACTATGCAAAACTAGCTCCATTCGTAAAATGTTCATATAACGAGTAAGTATAGTTTCAGATTGGGTTGCCAAAAAGGATTTTCCTCGAAAGGATTTCCCACTCGCGATATAAGAAAGAAAAGGCGCGTTTCGTACAAATGTTAGTCATCACAAGCACGTGCAGAATAAAGTTTTCGCTTTAAGAAAAAAACGCAAAGAAAACAAATACAAATGCGGCAAATGTGACACAAATAAAATTTTTATTATATTTCAGGACTTTCTATCACTACTGTGGGGACAGAAAATTTTGGGGTTGTGAAAATCCATTCAATTTACTATTAAACAAAACTTACAACAACAATACCGAAGTGGAAAACGGGGGATCGACTCGGGACTCTGGATTGTTCTTGATTATAGTTTTGAAGCCGTACAGGTACAGATTTCTCCCCTTCGAAGGAGCTTTTCTTGATAGTGTGATGTTCTTCCTTCTTGCAATGCGCAAATCACCCCAACATACAATCAACTCCGCTAGAGTTTCGTTTTTTTATGCTGGATTTTCTTTTTTTATTTGTTTTATTCTTTTTTTTTGGGTAAGTTTAATCTTTAATACTTTATCCTGACATTCTTAATCGCACTAAACAAACACTATAGAAATTCAATACAAACACTGACCTAATAAGACAATTTCCGTAAAAAAAAATGTGATTTCGAAGCCACCAACACCACAGAAAGACCACCGAAACTCACACACGGAGGATCCGAGAAGTGGAAAACCTTTTTTTCGCAAGATAAACTACTTTCGAAAATTTTGCATTTCTCTGAAAATCACAAACTTCCCAAAGGATTCTCCGGTTTTCCCGCAATCGAAGAAACTTTTTCAATGCAACATTCGTACTTAATGGACTTGCAATTAATAAAAGTTGTGAAAATTTGCGTTTTTCAGATTTTCTTGGGCGATTTTCTCAAAGATTGTTTGATTGATGTTGAAAAGGTGAGGGCGACATCACGCTTTCAAGTGAGCACCGAGGAATACGTTTCCGATGGGTTCGACCGACGGGGTTCAACTGACGACGCGACGGTGAAAACCTAACGGAGAAAACCTCGAAACTGAATGTGCTCTGGCAGCTAAAGTTGGAAAAGCTTCAAGTTTTATGGGGGTGCTGCGACACACCACCCTTTTTTTATGTATATCCACGGATGGAGTCAGTCTCACGGTATCGCACCCCCATTTTTTTCACTCAAGCCATGTGCCGGCAGAGCTTTACGTTCATAGCGCGAAGGGATGACATTTGCGGATACTGAAATATGGGGTGAAAAGGCAATGGGGGTGGGTGGGTCAATCCAGACATCCCCACGATCACATTTTCACCCTCATTTCAATTCTAATGTCAAAATATGTTGGTTGTGGAGATTGGTTGCTCTGACGAACGGCGAGGTCGGACGGATGATGCGTTTTCGCTTCGGTTTTACTTTTGCTCTCGCAGACAGCGAAGATCCCTTCGGGTCCAGGCAGGCCAGGTAATCGTCAACCATCAGGTGCTAATTATTTTAAGATGAGTTCGTAGCATAATAGAATCGAGTTGGATTTTGTTTCGGATGGGGCAGGGGGAGAGTTCAAATCATTTATCATTAAATCGATGTTAGGCAAAAGTCAAAGATTATATCTTTGTTTGGTGATTTACGTAATCGGGTTATGCTTTTAGTTAATAAAATATATTTTGGGCAAGTAGTTTGAATTTACGAATAAATAGGGAGTAATTTTAAATCGTTGTGAAGATTATTGACGATGTTTTTGTATGCAAAATGATTTGGAAAGTTTCTGAAAACTTTCTATGCTAAAAATGGTTTTTTAAAGCCATTTTTTAATGCGGCAAATGTTTAATACTAAGACGACCATTTGGTTTGGAAAGTTTTAGCTGCAAAATCCAATGACTTTCCGCATGTCCGTCCGTCTGTAATTCTGTCCATGGACACCATACTTTCCAAAGGATTGAGCTAAATACTTAAAAAAATTTATAGTTACGTTTCTCGTTAAGGGCTAGGCTAGGTTCTTGAATGGGCGAAATTCGACCATTCCTTCTCCCCTCCCCATACAAACGAAACAGTTTTTTCCAATTATCCCGAAAACAGAAGGTCATATTGAAAAGTTTATTGTCCATACATCAAAATCCACATGGCCCACTCTTTACAAGTGGAATATTTTTTCCTCGAAAAATGTGCATCATATCGAAAAATTTATAAAGATTTAATGTATTTAGAATGTGATTTTACATCACTTTTCTATACATCAAAATCAAATGGACAAATTTTTTGTCTGTCATCATATAGAGTATTTGACGGGGGGAATTGGAAATTTTGTCCTTCTCAAACACTAGCGCCGCCACATCGCCGAAATCGAACTATCGTTCACTGGGTACAGAGCGCCGCCACCGACCAGAACGGGAACCAGAAGTATTCGCTCGCTACTAAAATAAATTTAATAAAAACAACGAATTGGGCATTAACAACCCGAGCAATAAAACACTTAACATGTCACCAAACATAAAAATAAGGCCCGTGGCGGGGTCGAAAACGTTCAGCCGTGCCAGTAGAGGTCTAAACGACCAAAAAAACCCTTGAAACCAAATATAAGACTTGAGTAGTAAAAAATAGGGCAGGTAGGAGTAGGGACCACCAGATAGCTGGAGGAAGACAAAAAAACTAACGATTTTTAGAAGATAGAATAATGACAAATTATTAGAAACTTATAATAGTGAAGCAATCGAGGGAGAAAGAAAACGTCGCATATTTGCTGCTTCAAATGCTATTTGTGCTCGGAAATACTTTTCCTATATTTTTGGTCTCATAAATTTTGTATATTTTCATGCATGTATATTCATCTAGATTAGATAGAAAATTTAAATTAATTAATTTCCCTTTTAAACTTTGCAGAAAATGGAGCACCCTCTTGAGAAAGATGAACAAATCAAATTGATCCAATACATGAAAGAGAAGGGTCCAGTAACAAAACGTTGGTTTGACGAATTGGAAGACGTATTCCCTGGAGGTAGGTTAAAACAATTTTTATATTGTTAAGTGGCCCCTAGACGTGCAATATTTGAATATTGTGCAATATATTGACCGTCTAGGGGTTACATTGAAAGGTTGTGCAATATATTGAAGGAATCAAGATTGGTTTGATTTTTATTGCCCAATAAAATTTATTGTGCAGTCTGAGGGCGATTCAATATTGGCTCATTATCGTATGAAATATCGGTGAGAGTACACCTAACCATGGCTTATTTTTAAGTCATTCAACAAATGTTCATGGGTGTACTGATTTCTTTTTTTTAAATCACTCCTTCATCCATCTGCGCTTTTTTTCAAACTCTTCTTTTTGAAGTTCACAGCCAGTGCAATGGCTAGGCAACTAACTTCAATGTCATTTAGGGCCGTTTGCACCATCGAAACTTAGCAACTTATGTACAACTTAAATTATTTAAGTCCAAGAATTTCAACGGTTGAAGTAGGCTAACCGTAACTTATTTTTTTAAGAATCGTACGCGCAAACGAGCCTTAGAGACATGTTGACTGTTCACGAATCAAAAGTAAAATGGATTTATTGTGCAATAATATTGTACGTAATAATATTGTATGCATTTATCCGCAATATACTTTAAGCGTATTCTATTGTCAGCCTGTTTACATGACGACCTATTTACTCTCCTTTTATTCGCTCCTTTTTTTCGTTCGTGTTTACACGCAGATTTTCTAACGAACGTGTTTTGGTTTTTTATGAAATCAAACTAAATATTTTTTTAGTTCATCCACAAGCGCTACATAATGGATGAAGAAAACTTAGAACAGCTTTCAATCACAGTTATGAAAGAGCAGAAAAAGCAGGCACCAGGCCTTCATACACCCATTTTCAAGAAATGCTATTTTTGAAAAAAGAAAGGTAATACGATTTAATAAATTTTTTATACAATTTAATGAACATTTGTTACATATTTTTATTTTCAGCCCGGAACAGTTTGCAGAGAAATTTAAAACATTTCCGCTAAGTAAACCTCACCGTCGTCGCACCAAAAACGTCAGGCTTACCTCTACCGAAGAGCTTGCCTCTCCCGCCAAAATCGTCAGGCTTACCTCTACCGAAGAGCCTGCCTCTCCCCCACAACCTAATCGATCGTTTTCCTCACCAAAGCTAATTGTTTTTACGGTAGTACAACAGCCCCCCACCCCGTATGCTGGGCACATACCGGTGTTGCAAATGCTGTTGACGCAAATTGATAACACCATACGAGAAATTGACCCAGTGAATTGGTGGCGTTTTGCAATGACAATGTCAAATCATTGTCAAGATCTTCGGACGGCAATGCTACCGCAAAACAAGAAATAGGTAATATTCTATACACGTACAAAATATTGCTTTTATATTACTTTCTTTTTTTATATTATCCCTAACATTATTATCAATTTGTATTGATACCCCTATTACGTATCTCACCTTTCTTCAAGCGACTTTACGAAAATGCGTCGTTTTGCGATAGCGTACGTTGATTTTTCTTTCAGTTTTTTCCCAGTTCATTTCACATTTAGAAATTTCGTTTTTGTGCATGCTTAAGGCTCCCATCTCATTTTGGCAAAAATACAGGATAAACCTGCGGAAATTAAGGATTTTACAGGATAAATTTTTCAAAATACAGGATACAGTTCCAAGTCATTTATTTGAAAAAAATTTACATAAAAAATGCAATACACTTGTGAATGTAATTATTATTGTATCATTGATTAAATGTAAAATCATTGCTTTTGTCGTCATTGTCAATTTCGAGAGTTTTATTATCAACTCACGTGTTGTATTTGTCTTTAGAAGCTATTTTCCGAAGCATTTCCGGCTGCGACGTCAGGAATTCATAGAATTCCAAGCAAGATAGTTTCATATTGGTTTTGATCGTGAGAATCGCTTTTAATGTTTCAATTTATAAATTGAATATAAAATTTATATTCGGACACACAAAACGAACTGTAATAATATCTTGCACAGTGTTATCAGCTTGTTTCTTGCGAGAGGCTATTTATTCTCTAGTCGCTACGAGTAGAGTGCCTAAGTGTTCATAACATTTGTGCTAGTCTGAGCAAAACAGGAACGATATACGATATTTTCCTCATTAAATCTCGGTTATACAGGCAAATACAGGTTTCTGAAAAAAAAAACAGGATCGAAAAAAAATACAGGATAGAAAAAAAATACAGGATTGCACTCAAAAATACAGGATAAACCTGTAAAATACAGGATAGATGGGAGCCTTATGCATGCTTTATATTTAATTCTTTAAACATTACATCAAAAATTCTTAAAAAATATATTTATAGACGAAATAATTTCAAATAGACATCAATCAAGAACTTTAATTAGAATTTTAGTCTATAAATAAGATCTTGATTCTGATCAGTGGCGGCTCGTGTATATTTGAAATGAGGAGGCAAAGTTTTTTTTAGTTCTATAAAAATTTTTATTATGTAGGAAGACGTATTCCGAATTATGTAGGAAGACCTATTCTTCTGGAGGGGAAAAGTGAAACAGAGATTGGTGTTCGTATTCTATATGTGGCAACAAGTCATAGGAGCCTAAGTCGATTTTGAGATCAAGATAAAAAGATCTGTATTTACTTTAATAGACAGAGCAATTTGGCTTAGCCTAAAAACAGACTTAGGCCCCTATGACTTGTTGCCACAGATATATGGCTATGCTTGTTCTTAGCAAAAGCTGTATGAAAGTATTTGTACGAATCCTCTATGAAGAGAATTTGTAGTTTATGTTTTAGAGAATTCGACATTAGAGAATAGGATTTTCTTTTAAATTATTATTTTCTGAACATACAGATTTTTATACAGTCCATTATGGTATAAAAAATTAAAGGCACACGTTAGAAAAACATTTTTATAAAATGTTATGAGGAGGCAATGCCTCCGTTGCCTCCCCTATAAAGCCGCCACTGTTTGACGGATTTTATGAAGAGTCACAAACGAAACTTATGTACAACTTAAATTACTTAAGACCTAGAATTTCTTCGTTTTAAGTAGGCTAACCGCAACTTGATTTTTTTTTAGAATAGTACGCGCAAACGGGCCTTAGCCACAGAACTATATAACATAGAACAACTGTCACCATACAAAGCTCTGCTGAAAAATGGTCCCAAAAGTATTTCCCTCTTTATCGTACTTGAACGCATCCACTGAACTGTATAAGGTCGCGAAATTCAAATTTGGTTTGCCGCGAAATTCAAATTTCACAAGTTTGAGACTAACTTTAGGCGCCAACACCATTCCGAAAGTCTATTTTACAGCTCACGGTTTAAACGAGAGGACTATATTTATTTTCATACGGTTATCTCGCTCTTACTTGACTCGTTTTGATTCACTGAACTGTATTGAAATGGGACCATTTGAGACAGCAAATCGAGCGGTCTAGTATATCTATGGCCTTATGCTACATTTACACGAATGACAAATTTGTCATTTTTTTCTTGTCATTATGTTAATTCCCGTGTAAATGGCATAATTTTTGTAATTTTTTCTGTCAGAAAATGTCAATCTCTCATAAAAGAATGAACTTGTCCATTCTTTTATGCCAGATTGTCATTCGTGCAAACGCAATATTAGTTATGACAAAAGTTGAATACTAAAGTTGTCATAACTAATATTGCGTTTGCACGAATGACAATCTGGCATAAAAGAATGGACAAGTTCATTCTTTTATGAGAGATTGACATTTTCTGGCAGAAAAAATTACAAAAATTATGCCATTTACACGGGAATTAACATAATGACAAGAAAAAAATGACAAATTTGTCATTCGTGTAAATGTAGCATTAGCCTAATACAAAATGCGTGCTTTTGGAGTCAATTATGACATTCCGCCATTCTTCCGGACCTTTCCGCCCATCAAGACAGGTCTTAAGGCTCAACTATAATTGACATAAGAACGCATATGTAGCTGCATATGTCATTTCCAGAATAAGAAAGTCAGTGTTAATACCCACAATAGACATGTGTCAAGAGTGTTGCCACTTTCAAACCTTCGTTAAACATTCGTTAAGCATGAATAATTCGATACAAATGGAACTGGCATATGTAAATAGTGAACATAACCTAAAATTTTTCCAAAAAGGGACTCAAGCAGGACAACAGATAGTCAAAGACATTTGTGGTCATTCTCGTGTGAATAAAAAATTGATCCGGATCAAGCCTTTTTACTTTTAAGAAGGTGACTACGTAGTATCCGTGCGTTTTTCTGTCGCGATTGATTTCTCGTACATCACATGAACGCTTCTTTCTGCCGTATCCATCCAGTTCATCTTTCAGGTCACTTAATTCTTTTAAGCACTTCACAATTTCAAATATTTCTTTAATTTTTTTCAATTCACTCATTTTTTCCTTCAACTTTGTCAATTACCATCGAGAAGAATTTGACTTTACTTATGTCAGTCTATGCCTATTATGGTTAGCTTTTATGTTGACAGCTATGCATGTCAACATTCTATGCATGTCAACATTCAACATGTCAACATTCGTTGAGAATTTGACATTTACATATGCGTTCTTATGTCAATTATAGTTGAGCCTTTATTCTGCACGACTTAGGCAAAGTGGCGTCCGGCGTCTGAGATTTTGTAGGATCTCACTTAGTCTGTATTATTTGCAAGGTGGAAACTGGCTAAAAGCGATTCCTTTAAAAATGGCTAAATATGTCATAGTGGAACTTAATAGAAACGATTTACTAAACAAAAGGGATCTGTACCACAATTTTAGTATGGATTTCCTACTTTTTAGGGAATTGTTACTAAAAAATTCCACTATACCGTTTCTTATCATTTTTATAGGAATCGGTGCCATCCAGTTTTTGACATATTGTGCATCTTACCAAAAATTAAATACCATTTACCAATTTAAACAAAAGAAAAATGTTTCTCTATATCCCAATTGACCAATGTTGGAATTTTTGTACCGTGTCCAAATGTACCACGCAATTGTACCGTGTCCAAATGTACCACGCAAAGTTTAAGAATATTTGTAGGAACATTTGGAATTATGGACCTTATGGTACAAAAAGGACCATTTTCACAGGAAAAAATCTTGGATTTCCAGTCAAAATTCCATAAATCGTACTTTCGGTACTTGGTACAAGATGATGGGAAATCCAATTGGTTTTCCAACCAATTTGGTCAATTGGGATGTGTATTTATTTTTCGGATAAATAAAGCATAAATTGCACATTAGGAACAAATATTCTAATCTCAGTAGCATCATTCTATGAGTTGTGTTGACAAATTATTCTTAATCTTTTTCATACACCATAAGAAGTGATGAATTCATTGATATTTGCCGTGGCATAACTCATTTTCAGTCAATACTTTCCCTCTATTCGAGTTTTATCCTTACAGGGACGGCGGTAAAGCTTCTATTCTTCTATATTCTATAGAGAAATGCTCTGCGCACTCTGAAAAGGGGAAACTGCCCCCCTTCAAATGTATAGAAGTGAAAAAACTACCCCCTATTAAACATAAGAACGATGTTTTTTTTCCATAAGTTTCATGTTTAAAACGGGGTAATTTCCCCAGTCGCAAAAAATGTCCATAACGACGTAACAATTTTCAAAAAAAAAAAAATTGAAAAAAAAAACAAGAAATCCGGTTAATGACTTGACCGCGGACCAACTTTAATCACACGCTCTTGAAAGCAGGAAAATATACCAACCCAGATTTGCAGCATTGATTAATGGCTGTTGAGAAGCGCTTTTTTCGCAACTTGTGGGAAATTCGCATTAAATTACTGTAAAAGACATGAAAGAGAGTATTTTCCGTGGAAAACGACAGCCTCAAACCATCACTAGTCGATGTACCACCTACCAGAAATATCAATAAAAAAAATTTTCATTACTTTAGACGTTGTTATGGAGCCGGTTGGTGTCACACATCCTTGGGGTTCCTTTAACGACCTCCATTAAAGTGGGAAGTTTTATTGTGACGGGAGCATATCGCTTTATGATCACCACTCACAGAGAAAAAAAAACTTAATTGATGTGCTGGGGTGTGAGGGTTTTTAGGGTAGTTTTCCGCGAGATTGTAGCATATTTTTAAAATCTTTTTCGTCTACAGTCTGTGATAGTCTTTGGCGGCTGTTTTCTTTCTTTTATGCAAAAGGATTTTCAAAAAAAAAATCTTTAATTGAAGTATTCATTTAAATTTCACATTGTTGTTGTGCAACATAACATAAATAGTGTTTAAAGTTTTCCGACAAGTGCAACTTGAACAGAAGATAAAAAAGGGTTTTTTTTAAAAAAAAAAGCTGAAACTTTTATCCGGGAACTTCCGTATCCGCATTAGACAAAAGATTTGGCTTTTGTTTTTAAAGAGAAAGAAAAATTCTCCCATTATTTTATTTGTGAAAACAATTAGAACGGCATTGCGGATGTGAAAAAAATCAAATTTAGAAAACTAAATATTTTACAAAGTTGTAGCACAATATTTTAAAATATCCATTAAGTGTGAAAAAGGCGTAGGTACTTTAAAAAAATATTTTACTTCAATTTAGTATTAATTATGTTGAAGTAACGAGCATTAATTTAATTTGCGTCTTTACGAAATCCCATTATTTACATATCGTTATTGCTTGAATAGAACTTTAAATACTGTTCATTAAACACGTCACGCTATTTTAAGCCTATTTAACACCCCTCCCCCTCCCATGTTATCCTTTTCTGAGTTCTTTTCTATCAGAATCGGCTGCATCGCATATGACGAAAATTTTTTGAGTGGGCACATAGCATGAATTTACATAGATGACATCGTGGCACCTAAGCGAGCCTATGTTGGTAGTGACAGTTCAAAAGATATCCCACAAATTGTACATTTTGTGGAATTTCCTCGTAAGCCAACAGTTTTTTTGGTAGTACGTAGGTTAACATCATGGTGAGGTTTGAATGCCCTAGGGCCCTAGGACGGATTTACAAATATTCAAGGAGTTAACAATAAAGAAGTCTTAAGATGGTCACTTGAGATTTTTCCTGAATTTTTCCTTCCATTTGCAACTTTTTCGCATCCACTCTTTTAGTTTGTTTTCCTGCTTTTCTGAATGCATGTTTCCGATGAGATGCTACTTAGGAGAGTGAGTGGGGGTGAAAAAAGGATGCAGGATAGTAGAATGTTGCCTCAGGTATAGCATAACGATGTTCCAAAACAGAACTTTAAGGAGAATTACGAGCATATGTAGGTCGTTCGTATTTATCTCGCCTGGTTTGGTTTATTTTATTCTTATTTTGTTTCGCGTATGCAATTTAAGTGCTCACTCAATGGGACGTGAAAAATAATGCTAGTTATGCGACGATACATGTATCGTGGATAAATGTATAAGGTTAGCGTCAATTAAGTGCAGTTAATTTTTTTAAAGTTCGGAAAGATATTTAAATCACTAGAAAATAATTAACATTTGTGGAACAATGAATATTGTTGTTCTCTATCTTTTTATTTTATAAATAAAACAAAAACGTGTTTTTAGAGTTTTTTTTCATGTTCTGGGACATTCTAATTTGCTTGTTACCAATAAACTAAAAAACGATTAAAAGAAATTTCATAAAACTTAGCAATTAAGTTAATAATGCGGAAGGTACAAACATAGGATACAAAGAATTTCATTTGGATACTTCTTTCGCCCCTCTTTCATATAAATTGAAAGATTTTTGCGATTTTAGTACCGTTTCGAAAAATATTTCAGACGAAAATTGTTCAGGATTTGATTTTACATATCTTTGTTGTACATCAAAATTCAGTTGGATCTCACTTTGTGCTGTTCCTTGAAAATGGTACATTTTATGGCCAAATTTTTCCGATTCGAATCTGAAGATTGAGTACAAAAGCCAGTAATTACGATTTCACGACTTTCTGTTATAAACATAAAATTTTTACAGCTAGAAAAGTAAATCTTATTAAAATGATTTGAAACGGAAAATTTAGAATTATGAATTCAAACAAGTTCTTGCAAAACAATAGTTATAAACTATTAACAAATTAAAAAGGGATATTTTTTTCAAATGCTTTGTTTGAGAAAATTTTGTTTGTTGGAGTTATTTTTTTAAATTTGCGATAATTGGGTTTTTGAGGGATATAAATTTCCATTTTAAAAGCGTTTAAACAAACAAAAGCTAAGTGATAAAATGATATGTTGAACGAATTGCTAAGATTTATTTAAAATACAACTTTAGAAACTAAAGCATCAAAAATCGATTCTTTCGCACAGAAACTAGCTCCATCTGTTTGTCACTTGCAAGTTGAAATTTCGAGCTAATAACCTGAATACCAGTCGATGAAATTTTTTTTTGGTTTTAGTATTTCATTTTTATTGTGGTTGTTGCTAATTTTCAACCACTGATTTATGAATTTTTAATGACGTTAAAGTTTGGTCTTCTTTATGGAAGATTTATGTTACTCGTTTTTCAAAAACCCTCTAAATTTTGAATCTGCCGCAACGAAAAACAGCTAAAAATTCAAAAGCCGTATGTGCGCCGCGTAAGATCTACTATTCCATGAAATTTTCTGAACATAAGAAACTCAACGAAAAAACTTGGTATGAAATAAAAAAGTTGTTTTTTTAAATTTTTTATTAATCTGTAAATTATTTTAATTCGGCAGCTTTTTCCTGATAATTTAACGCTATGAAACCAACTGTCTGAAGTAACTATAAAAAAATTAATTAAAAAATTAAAAAACTAATTTTTTTCATAAAATTTAAGGAAAAAATTTCGATTTTATTTTTTGTTTGACTGATTTTGTTTCCCACTCAATAATTTCTAAAACATTAATTTTAGAAAAAACGACTGATAATTTCCGTAACGTTAAGTTTTGTCAGTTTATTTTAGCTTTTGGGTTTAATCTTTTAGGACATATTGTCAGTGGGTGATGGTTCCCATTAATACAGAAGCCATTGGAGAGTTTCAAAAACGGTGAACAAACGGAAAACTCGAGGCCAATTATCAACTTGGACGCCGAGTTAAATGGGAATTAGCGCGGAAATGTGACAGAATCCACTCGGCGAATAATTTTCAAACTAGGATAAAGGACTTTTTGATGAATTTCAGGTGAATTGATGGTGAAATCTGTGAACCGAATTTGAGTTTAATCCAATGAGAGCAGTTCAGTGGTGTTGGTGTGAATTGAAAGTTTTTTTTTGTGTTTCTACTCTGATGAATTTAGTAACGTAAAGTTTTGTAGTTTGTTTTCGCTTTTGGACACAATATCAAGAGATTCCCAAGAAATAGATTCCTAAAGAAATTAGATTCCCAAGAAATCGATCCCGAGGCAAAAATGATATTTTTCCCCTTTTTGTTGTGTTTGTAGGTTTCCAGATTTCCAGTCATTTTCTTCACCACCACAGCAACATTAATCGATGTTCATTCGCATACAAGATCCAGCTTTGAGGACTTGGAAACGTGTTACAAACCTTTTAAATAATCTGTGGACGAAGCTTTATCAGCCCTTGCCTGCAATCGAGGTACGTTTAATTCATATTTGTTCGTTTTAATAAATTCCGTGTGAAATTCAAGCGAGCAGAGCCCCAGAAGTCCGACATTTTCCTGATGGCCGACTGACGATTAGCAAATTGGGGTTTTCTTTAATGGCGCCGTTCCGATTTCGATTCGACCAAATCCCGAAATAAAATCACGCCAAATGTCAAAAGTTGTTTACTGTCTGGTCAATGGCTGCGAGTTTTCCGAAAATTCGATTGCAAACGTTTTCCGGATTAAATTCGCAATTGCAGTGGATTTTAGCTGTGGAAAAGTGACATTTTGTGTTTATGGTGCGCAGTTCTTGTGACTAATTTCGATCGTGGCAATTCAATTGCACGGATTTTGCTGCGAGAAAATCAAAAAATCCCCCATTAAGTTGTGAAATAGCCAAGTTTTTCACGGATTTCGAGTGATTTTGCTGTGGATTGCAGCTGGAAAAGTCTTGCAATCGTTTTTCAGCCAAACAAACATGGCGACTATGCTGAGACGACAAGTCAGGGTTTTCCAACGACATTCTTCTCAAGGTCTCATGAGCATCGAAAACTATTCGCTGGTGGGCAATTTGTAATTTCACTAGTGTGGGGAAAAAAATGAAAGTTCAACTCTGGTGATTTTATGTGGAGCAAAGTGTCCGATATCGATTATAGTCTAATCGAATCAAGCTGGCTATTTTTGTCATTATTTTTATAACTACCAGGGAATCTTCTTCCCCTTCATTAAAACCGGAAAATATTGGAAAAAAACCAAATTTGCATTTTCTTTGTTCCGTCCTAACATCTGGAGCTGTTCTTTGCAATTAAAGGGTCTTCCCTAAGCTCCAGGTGTTGTTATAGCAAAAAGACTATCATTTTCTCAAAGTTCCAAGGCAGTCTCACTGATTATATATAAAAAAAACTTTTCCATTCTCCGAAGTATTCAACCATAATAGTCACAAATTTGACACTGGGCCAGAAGTTCCCATTCCAAATGCCACTGCACGAAAATTTGCTAAAAGACTTAAAAACACATTGGCAATAGCGTGATTATAGTATAGATTTTATTCAGTTTATAAATCAGGGTCACCTACAATGCCTTGGTTTAATAAAAGTTATTTAAATATCTTGCCATTTTGGTAATTTATTCGTCGTTCCATAGTTTTTCTTGCGTATCAAAAATAGTCGCAATTTTTAAAATATTAGAAATTAAAAATTTCACTGTTAGACTATTTTCCATCTTCTTAGTTATTCCAGATACTTTGCATATAGAATTTTTTATTAATATTAAACAAATCAATCCACGAGAGGTAAATTCATACAATAATTACTAAAAAAACTGAACTTTTAGTTCAGATGTTCAAATTTTTAAGCGAAGTATAGTGCGAAAATTATAAAAAAATCTTCAAATAAACTCAAATAAGATTTCTTTTCACAAAAAAGGAAAAAAAACTGACAAAAAATAGGAAAAACGATCATTTATGCATCATTTTTACACGCTAAACTGTTGCCAAAACATTAAAAAGCTGTTGCCAATACATTATACATTAAAAGCCTTATTAGAATGTAAAAAAATTCGATTCCTTTCGAATTCGATTTTTTTAGTAATGTTAATTGATGGTGGCAGCTTCGTGTTGTGGACGGAAACAGAGTCGGCTGGCGAAAGTTTACTGAAACCCTAGGGGCCACAGGATAGATTGATTGAATGTTAAATGGCTATATTTTCTTTTACAGTTCATAAAGAAATTTCTTTCGACGTTGTGGGCAAATCTGATGTGATAAAATCTGTAAATGCCATTCGATATAGAATCCCTAAATCATATAAGACCAGTGATTAGATTCAAGACAACGAAAATCATGTCGACTGGTGTTATCCATTAAAAAGTTTTGGTTTTTTTAAATTTATAGTTTTAGCCAGAGCTTGCGGGAAGACCCCTTATTGCCGAAGCACAGCTCAGGATGGTAATTTAATTTTATTGTAGCTTTTGTGTCGCTATAAACTAAAGTAATTTCGCTTTTGGGCCAACACGAGTAATTTTTCGAATGCAATTGCATTCACGTTGGCCACTAAGCGAGGTTATTTCCTAGAAATTGTAGATTTTATACAAAACCCGTAATATTTTCGTAACGATTGAAAATTTCCAATTCGATAAATTGGGGCAATCAAACGAGTCGCCTAAAAACTCGATGTCCGCAATTAATTATCTTAAATTGATTTAATTAAAGTTTATTTTTAGTCCCCCAATGAATGATGTATTAATGATTTCGGCATTTCCTCCAAGAGCTCGCAGTTTCGATTTCATTGTACGGAAATCCATCGTAGAAGTGCCTATAGAGAGGTTTTGATTTATAGTTTTATTTTCCAACATATTAAGATATGACACAATTTTGAGAAAAGTATTTTCTATTGAATTTGTACCAGTGGATACTTAAGAAAAATTTATTCGGATTTCGTGCAGTAGTTTTTAGTTTCTTTTATACCATTTAGGAAACAATAATTTTGAGTAAAACAGTTTTAAACTTCTAATTCACATCTTTGAACTTCGAGGGGATTTTTCAATTCTTAAAAGAATTACATTGGTTTTGAAAGTACCAACATTTTATACGTTTTCCGGTGTAAAATTTATATTTAAACGTCAAATATTCTATATGGGAAATTCATACCGAATTTTGATAGAGATATTTCTATTTGTATGAAGTTAGGGGAGGAGTAGTGCGATTGGACTTTTATTCATAGAAGAGTTATGTAAAATCATACTCTGAAAACATTTTTTCTTTATCAATTTTTCGATACGATGTGCTGTTTTCGAGAGAATCACAAAAAAACTATTTCATTTGTATGGAGAGTGGGAAAGGAATAATCTTATTCCTGAACTAATCTGAACTTCCAGTCTGCCAGTTTGCCAGTCTGTCTGTCAGTCTGCCAGTCTGTCTGTCTGTCAGTCTGCTAGTCTGTCTGTCTGTCTGTCAGTCTGCTAGTTTGTCTGTCAGTCTGCCAGTCTGTCTGTCAGTCTGCCAATCTGTCTGTCTGTCTATCTGTCAGTCAGTCTGTCTGTCTGTCTGTCTGTCTGTCTGTCTGTCTGTCTGTCTGTCTGTCTGTCTGTCTGTCTGTCTGTCTGTCTGTCTGTCTCTCAGTCTGTCTGTCAGTCTGCTATTCAGTCTGACTGTCAGTCTGTAAGTGTTGGTTCTGAATCCTATCAGCTTTTGGGGGAAACCGTTAACTGGCAGTAGGCAAAACGGCGGCTTTTTAAAAATCGAAATTTGGTTTTTTTTTCAATTCAAAAGCTACGCATTTTTCAGTAGTCTGTGAGAAAAGTTGAAGACAATAAAATTTTCTTGCCTCGCACATCGTTGTTAATCTAAGAACTTCGAATAAAAATTTGTACACCTTTGTCTTTTACAAGAACTCGATATCCCAAATCAGGATCAAGTTATATCGGATCCGACATTCTTTGTTAAAATGGGGAAAATGAAGTTTGAATGAAGTTTCGAATTTGTAAAAAGCCTAAAAGTATGCACAAGATTTGATTTAATTCATTATTTACTGTTTGTGAGATTTCAACACGAAAAAATAGTTTTGTATTGAAGAAATTTTACCATTTTCAATTTTAAAAACTGGACTTTTCGCTGCAAAGGAATAATTTTGAATAAAACTTAAATAATTTATACACATCTTCTTTCATATTTTCTAGAGAGAAGTAAAAGTAAAGTAAATATTGCAATGTGATTTGTAGCCCCAAAATATTCAAAGAAAAAATATTAAAATCCCAAAATAATTTATAATTTAACTTAATGATTAAATTTCTCCAACTTCAAATTGCTAAAATTCAAATATTGCAAAGATTTAATCTTAATTTTCTATTTATTATACAAAAATAATTGCGAAATCGTCAATTTCGTGCAAGTAAATTACAGTAAACTCATTAGAAAATGTAATAAATGAATTTTTACTTCCGTTTGCTTTATTCGATATGATAAAACTGTCCGCCCATCGTCATCTTAACTAGACACGTTGTCAAGAAAAAAGAAATAGCAAAATCAACAAGGAAGTTAAAACATACCTAAAATAGTAAAACCGATCTTTCAATTGTGATGCTGCCGTTGATGTGCCATTTATACGTTAAATTAGAGTTTTTTTTTGATGGATATCGACATGTTTAGGTAGTAACCTGAATTCGAAATTTTAATTAATAAACAGTTTCAAGATCCCATTTGAGTGGTTTTTTTTGCCTAATCTTGACAATCGAAATGATACCTCCTAAAAAAGAAGTTCAATTACTTCTGTCTATCTGTCTATTTGAATGTTTTCCCTCTGCCTGATGTTTTTCGATCACTCAACTATGCGACATCATCATCATCATATCGAATGGTAACTCAATCGCACTCTAACTGTTCCGTCAACAAAATAAGAATAAATTTACGTCATCTGAGCTTTGGGTAAGGTCAATCCCATCATTAATTGCATACATCATGTACACATTTCATAAATACCCGTTCAAATCTATCGAAATAATCGAAATTTTTAACGAGGGGGTGTAGAAATTTATTCGCTTAGGCCATCATCCGCATCAGCATTTTGGCTATCGATTTGAATCGTTAAGCTAAAGAAAATCTATGAAAGGTCGCGAGTTGTCAAATTGACAGCTTGATCCTCATAATAGATATTATATTCCCACACAAAACAGTTATCCGAAAAATCACTTAATAACTTGAAGTGAAAAAAATCACGCATTCATAAACATTCAACATTCATTGGCGAATAATAATAATAATAATTGAAGCGATTTGATTATTATTGACATTGTGTGTGAGGGGGGTGAGTGGCCAAAAATCATAGCGGGGCTTGAGCGACTTTTGAGGTGAAACCTTTCAATCAATTAAATTTTGTACAAAAATATTTATTCACCTCCAGCCTACAAGTTTTTTCTTCAGCGTTACTTTTACGTTTGTTATTATTTAAAAGAGTGTCGATATAATTATTTTTCGAATCGTAAATTGAAGCATAATTTGGGATTCTATTTTTGGAATATTTTTGACCTTTTTATTCTGTTAAATTTTGGGCGGAAAGAAATATCTGACCGTTTTGGAGACGATTGAAATGCTGCGGGGTTTTTTTTAAACACGTGAGAACAAAATCTGCCCAAGAAAAGTTACGCCGGTTTTTTTTAAACAAAATTTCATAATTTGATCAAAAATCCTCCAAATGAAAGACAAAAATATTTTCTTTTTGTCAAAATTTGATCAAAATTCAATCAAAACTCCCGATTTTTCGAAAATCTCTCGAAAACTATGCGCTTTTGAAAAAAAGCATGTAATTTCCCACATTTTTTCGCTTTTACGATCTTTACGTATCTCTAACGGTTTTTGAGTAATTTCGAAATATATTTTTTTACATTTTTTCGAAACTTCTCCAGGGGAAGCTTTTGTTGACTGATGTTTTTTTTTACAAATTTCTCACATTTAAACTTTTATTAAAATTTTTAACATTTTTTTTAGATGCCCCGCACACGTAGACGTCATCATTCAAGGTCCCGGTCTAGATCATCCGGGGGCTTCCGTGAAAAACGCAGGCGCATTGAATCTGACGAGAGTACTCGAAAATCAATCTCTAAGTAAGTTTTAGCAAAATAAGTTTATAGATTTTGGAAAACATATCAGAAATAAATCCGAATTGGGTGTTAAAATTGCCATCTGCCAACAAGAAATTAACTTTTAATCCGATAGTAAAAACTTATGATCGTCCTTGGCAAAGTGTTAAACCAACACAGTTTCGATCTAATTCAAAGAAATGCAAATCTGTGTGTTTTTTTTTATTGAAATTCACTGGAAATGAGACATCATTAATTACAAGCCCAACACCATGTAAAACTTTATGTTATTTGAATTCAATGTTGTCAGAAAAACAGTCTCGTTTTATGAATTCTCGCTGCAATGGGAGTTTTTTTTTGTGTAATGCTTTTTTCTTCAGTCTGGATGTAAAAAAACGGAGAAGAATCAGCCTAGAAAATTCAATAAATTTATTTATTGCGTTCCATAGAATCTGAATACAAGTCAAATGATTAAAATTAAGGATAAAACTTCTTTTCACCTTTAGTCGGTTTTATAGTCGGTTGAGTTGTAAAAGCGATTTCTCAGCTTCATAAGGGGGGACGATTTAATCCACTTGTGCAGTCAAGTGCGTATTTTACACAACGTCCAGTCAACGTATACCAAAGGCATAAAGTTTATTGAACGTCTATTCGCCCACGAGGTGTTTTACAAGAGTAAAGAACGCGTTTTTGTTTTTAATGTCGTCGTAGGTCAACTTTTTTTTCAAAAGATTTTCTTTATTTAAAGCAATTCTTGTGAACTGCACTTAGAAGGCTCCAAAAGTGCTATTCACAGTTTGGCTGCACTGTCGCGGTGTTTCTATAAGAAAAATGATGCTGGCATATGAATATTTTGATAACAAAGAAGGTCAGTTCTGGTGTTTCAGAGCCAGTTCAACAAATAAATTGCAGCACTTTAGGTCCAATGGAAAGAAAGGTGAAAAAATATATATATCCGTGGGTGTTACGGGGCTTACAGTAATTTCTCATTTTAGTTGAAGTCTCTTGCGATAAAATCAAAACTAACATTGAGAAATTTATGTTTCCTCTTGCAAGTTTTTATTGTCGTTGTGAATTTCAATTGCTCGACGATTTGTTTTAAGAGTCAGTTTTTTGCTTGGGCACATGTCAACCAAGTATTTCCCAATTGAAATTTAAAGCTGTTAGTTTGCTACTAAAACGAATGGTTATTAGTTTGGTTTTTGATGGGGTTTACGAACTTGCTGTAGCAAGGGTTGGTGGCGTTTTAGGTGAATGTCAAAATTCTACTCCTTTGAAGTTTTTATACCCGTATGGTGAAACCAAAGGGTATATTAGATTTGCCTTACCGTTTGTAACGCCAAGATCCCGTCATCACAAAAAAAAAATTAATTACACCAGTGTTTTTAGAATGATAAAAAAAAAATGAATTTAGCATGTCCGTCTGTCCGTCCATCTGTGGCGCGAATTGCGGGCGCACGGATTGAGCTAGAGACTTGAAATTTTACGTAGATACGAACGAAAACGTTTTTTGTGAATATCTCAAAAACGGTGCATCTTATGAAAAAAGTGCAAGAACAAAAGTTATTTAGGATATGATTCCACATAAAACTCTCATACATCAAAATCCGATTGGAATAAATTTTAAAAAATCTTATTGGAAAGTTTGACTTCAAAATGGAATTTTGGTACAACTGTTCGAATTTTGATACTAATATCACCATACGGGTTTTCAATAATTGCCAGATTGGCAATTATAGTTTTTGTTATGTTTTTTAGGTTAAAATTTCTTTTTTGTGATTTATTGAAATGTTTTTATGTAATTTTCTATCAGGCAAAATTTGCGAGCCTTCCACTCCTTCCCTTTTTCTTTGCTATGGTATATAAAATAAAACAAGAACAGCCAGGGGCCAATTGTCAAATACTCTAGCTGAGGGCAGAAAAATTTTGTATGGAAAAGGGGTGAGGGATTGCTCCGATTGGATTTTGATGTATGAAACGGTTATGTAAAATAATCTAAATACATTTTGACAAACTATATACTAAATTTAATATACTTTTATATAATACACAACTATTCTGACAACATTTAATCAAGAGCATAAAAAGTGAAAACTATGCCGAATTTTTTCTTGGGGCGTGTTGGTTTTTCTGGTTAAAACTCGATAAATTTTGAGAGAAAAAGAAAAAAAAAATACTTCTAACAATTCCACTACACCTAAAATGCCATCCCTACGAAAATATCTGCTGTTCAACATGATTGCACATTCTATTTATTTATCCACTTACCCACTAGAACGTTATAAACTGCTTGAATAAATTGCATAAACGCTCGATACAAAAATAAATGTGTACAAATTTTAATAAACAACTGCATCCAAATCACGTTTTCAGTGGTCGTTTTTTCAAACCGAGAGCAAAAAAAAACGAATTTTAATCAACGCCAAGAAGCACTTTATGTGAAAACTTTAAGCAAAAGCTAAACATTAACCGGAATTTAATCCATATATGCGGAGACAGATGTTAAAATTGAAACATTCGACTATGATGAGATAACAATGCCTGTGTGTCTGGCCTGGCTGAGACAATTTGAAAAACATTAAGAGTATTAATTTTTGATTAATCGAAATTCATGCGCAAACTAAAATTAAATTTTTTCCCCCCCGGTTTGGATTGTATTCGGTAATTAGCAGCAAAATGCTTTTAATATGCCGCAACATAAACGGCGGCGCGGCGACTTTTAGTTTCAGCTTCATTTAGTGCTATAAGTGCACCGCACATAATTCTGCATCATCGGGTCGGAAATAAAATTCATAATTTGAATGAGTGTCGTGAACAACATAAACATAAATGTTGTCGCTGCTCGATCCGGTTATGCTTAATCACCATAGTTTTAGTATAATTTTTGTTTTATTGAACAAAGAGAAATTCTAATCTTTGTTAGTGGAATTAAAATGGAAAATACTCATGTTTTATTATTATTTTTAAACGATTTTTTCTATAAGTCAGAAGCAAGTAATCTGAAGCTTTTGAAATTAACTGAAAATACTGTTAGAAAGTTCAAAGGGAGGATTTTTTTTTATTCTTTGAAAGTTTTTATCAAGAATTTTATAAATTGCGTGTATCAGTGAGATGATTTTTACGACGATAATTTTAGTAATGAATTTTGTGTAAGTTTCAAATTTTATTAATTTTTTCATTTATTTAATTTGGATTTTGTTCAATGGATAAAAAATACATTTTGGAAAGTCCTTAAAATACGTCGGACTGATTTCTGTTTTTTCAAAACCCTTCTCACGGTTTTCGTGGGGTGGGGGGGGGGGGGGGGGGGGTATGTGGTACATAGATTTTATATAGGTCACTTCTTGTTCTGGATTCCATAAATGCCTTTAACTTCACTCACAGAACATATGGCACGAAGTGAAATTCATTGGTAAAATCAACTACAACCCTTAGTTGATTTTGCTTCAACTTTGTTCGTGTTTAATTCAACCAAGGACGCATCGTGGTTTATCAACACGACACAATTTTCAATGTTTCATTCAACTAAGAGTCCTATAATCGCTTATCCATATTTTATAGGAACGCTTCCTATGCGGATTCTTTTCCGTATATTAAATTGCATATTAGAACGAATTTCCTAGCATCTCACAACAATGAGAAATCGTGAATTGGAATCAGGCAACCTTAAAGCGCTCAATTAAATTTAATGAAAAAATAGCCCCGAGAAGAATTAAATTTACTACACGGAAAAGTTCTTAAATCTAAATCTGCATAAAACACGATGCTGTAGAATAAAATACTGTCATAGAGAAAGATGTGACAAAAGCCAGAAAACACATTAAATATGGCAATAATCAAAAGTTGGTATTGTGCACGGCATATCGTTGTCATTTATCGCGAGACAGGTAGACAACGAGTAATAAAGACGAGGCAGGTAGTCGCCAAAGATTTTATTCTTATTATTATTTGTTATTTTGATTTTGACTGGAGTTTTGGTTGTGTTTTATTATTGTGTTTCCAATTTTATACTACGATTCAGTAGTGACGGGATGAGGTTGTTCTTGTGATTCATAACGGAAATTAACGGACAGAACAAAGATTATGACTGGGCCAAAAATACAGTTTGAATGTTTCTTAATTTTCGGATTTATTTCTTTAATCTGAAGTCGTGTAAGACGAAGATTAAGTGATTTCGTCCCTTTTGTTCTGTTGTAAGTTAAATCATAGATTAGAGAGTTACTATAGATGAGAAGAAAACGCATTTTCCCATATACTTACGTAGAGTAAATAGCTGCGCTAGTGGAATATTTTCTGATGACAACGGTATTCCTTTTCACTCCTTCACGTTCAATTGGAATGCACAATTGACTGATACGACACAAACACAAACATATCCGGGGCCAGCGCTTTGTTTACATTCGTCGATGGGAATCATTCGTAGGCGCACAGGTTTTCCATTTTACTATTATTAACGTTTTTATAGCACGCAAAATGTCCGCGAAAAACTATGTGCAATGTATTGTTAGGGAATGCTCGGCGGACAGCAAAAAAAATCCCAAAATAAAGTTTTTCACACCATTTCTCACACAAAAGCAATTCATGTCTCTACGAAGCAAATGAAACAGATGCAAAGTACTCTTCTTCAGGAAAAAATTTCTTCCTCGTTTCTTATCTATAGTAACTCTCTAATCTATGGTTAAATTTATTGCCAAAGCGTCTGACAGACAGTTGAGTTTTGATTTCCCCAAAAGAAAGTTATCACGTGGATGGGAATTTTCCAAATATTACGCAATGTATCGATTTGTAGTAAACTTTCTTCAATACTTGGTATTTTATTTTATCTTTTGTAAATTTTGTAATAAATAAAAACATCAGGAAACTGAAAATTAAATTTTTTAAACCTTCCAAAGTAATTCCAATAAATGTCAAGATCTTTGTCAAAAGGTACGAAAATATATTGTACTTTTTACACTTGAAACGAATTACGAGAAAAACGCTTCACATGAACTCTTTCAATTATTTTAACTGTCGGTCGAGGTCCGAGGCTAGTTAATGTTTAAAGCGTAAAACATATCAACGCAACTGCATGTTCATGTCGAATTGACAACAGACGTGATACGTGAAAAATAAAGAATTAATAAAATAAGCAGTGAAAAAAGACACAAAGATAGAGGGAAATATTTTTGCCACCTACATAAATTTATCGAACTAACCACCAGCCGGGCATAAATTACTTTTTTTTGTACAAAAAGGTCAGCAGACATGGATGGAAACAACAGACAGACATGGTATTAAACTAAGAGCGCTACAAAAAGGCGATCTTAATGAGGCTTAAGAGCTTTGTTCATCAAGAAAAGTTGAAAAAAAGATGATGATTAACAGAAGATTATCGTACAACAAGGACTTCATTAAAGTTTTATTTGAGTATTCAATTATTATGACATATTAAGAATTATTCCGGGAAATTGTACTCAATTTTGCTTTTGTTAAATTGTACTGTTTTGGATGAGAACACAAATTAATATGCGAAAAAATTGACGAATTTCATTTTTTGGCTATAGAGAAAGAGCTGATGTGATGTACGAAGAAAGGAGAAGCGGTGGCGGAGGAGGGGGGGTGTCTGCGTTAGTGTGACGTCGGAAATAAATTCAAAACAAAAATTGCGACAAAAGTATAATGAGAGAGAAAGGGAGAGAAAGGGATGTTTTAAGGATCTCCACATGAAGATATTATTAAAAAAGATTAATCGTTTGTTTAGATGGCATCGCGGCACGTGAGCGGGTCTATGTTGGTTATTTCAAGAAGCACTTTCCAGTTCTGCAATCGTTTTTGTCGACTTCTTTTATTTGCACGATTTTACCGTGACCCGTATGGGAAACAATTCTTGTTTGTTCTATAAAATGTCACATCAGTCGATGAGCAGACCAGTTTACTGAAGCTCTTTAAATGATTTAAAGATTATGAACCCTATTTTAGCGACTGCCAGTGGCCGATGACTAGTCACAACAATTTATAAAAAAGCCTCCAGCATGATAACTGTTGTGACAATAATTCACCTGCATTTGACGAACGTGTGGAGTCCACATAAAAGCTGTAACTGTAAAACCACTCGGACGATTGTGCTGAAATTGTGCCTCAAGTCTTTCGACAAAAAAAAAGATAAACTGTCGAAAATCATGCGTGCGGGACACTTTGCGGGGCGGTTACCAATGCGGGACAGACGAATAAAATGCGGAACTATCCCGCATACCGCGGAACGTCTAGACATCGTGTATTTTACCCTTGTTCAACACTGTAAAATTGACAATCTTCAATGTCAAAATAATAATCTTCTAGTATTTAAAAAAAAACCTTTGCAATTCCAAGTGGGCTCTAATTGCAGCTAATAAATTGTGAATGATTTGAGCGGCATTTAAAATAAATTAGATAAATTGGGAATAATATAAATAAAATTCACCCAACATCCATTAAAAAGCATAATTTAATATCATACGCATTAAGCGTGTACAAAAACCTTGAGTTTTTGTCACAACAAACGACGTCGAATTTATTAAAAATCAATAAAATTCTAAGTAAATTTAAAATTAATCTGTTTTCATAGCTCTTTTAGTGCATGTTTGTTTTGTTTTCCATTAACCTACAGTAGCTGCTGGCTTAGGATATTTATTTTCCATTTGAAATATTATGGTAGATCATTTTTTCGCAATTTTATTTTTTGTTATTATTACATTTAGCATGTGTCAATTATTTATTCGTTTACTACGGCATGTCTAACAAGTGTTTAAACAATTTAAAGTGGAATACCTGCTGTGCTGCTGCCTTCATTAGTGTTGCTGTCTGACTAACGCCAGTCTATAGTAAAACAACAAAAAAAAGTGCTCGATTGCAATTTGATTTCATGTCATTTGAATACTAGTATAGGAGGAAACATAAAAATGATCCTCCTTCGATGTAATATTAAAATAGTAAAATTAAGTCAGTTTGAAATTTGAGTCCCATCAAATCAGTGACTGGACAAAAAACACTAAAATTTTAACGATGCAATTTAATACGTTCGAAGCTTATTACAAGTTCCAATGTATAGAAGATTGGAAAATCAAAGTGGAGCCTCCAAAGTCTCCACGCACTTCCACCTCGTACTTGCCGTCAATTGTGGCGATATAGGCTCCGATGAATTCAATCGTTTTCAATTCGATCGGATTTTGTAGGTACATTGACGGACCTTATATGGCGGTTGTTGTCTGGAAATTGAAACAAGTTTTCGCCTTTAATCGCAATCATTTCATTGTCTGACTAGTCTCTATAAGAAGCTTTAATAAAATACATTAAAATCATTTAATTTTCAATTCAGTTGATTTTGATGGTAATATTTTTTGAACAGCTGGCGTAATGCTTCGATTTTATAGTTGAAATTGTTGGATTTTGGTGGAAGCTTGTCAACAGTTTTCAATATTATGGTTTCCACTTGTTCAATGACGCCATCTCAGATGCAATTACACTGTCTGTGTGTGTGTGTGGGGACGGACATAAGAAAATCCAATAAAACCAATAGGGAAATTTTGGATAATGCGTTAAGAATTGCATTTTTGTTGGTTGCTCAGTTGGTTATGAAACTGGTTTTGGCTTTAAGATGTTGCAATATTTTCCTCAGAATATGGCAATCAGAATGACAAGAATTTTAAAATAAGTGCTGGTATTACAATAAAACTAATTAGGTGGTATTGTTTGGGAAATTTAAATAAAATTTTAGTAGCAATTTGTTTGTTGACGCAATACCGCAATTTTTAAATTCTTCAGAAGAATTGTTGAGGATTTTTGTTAATTCAAGAACCTTTCAGAAGAGAAAAAGAAGAAAAAACAGAGCTTTGTTAATTTTAATGAAATTTCTTAAGAGTGTTAGTATTTCCCAAGAAATTGACTTTAATAATTGAAGACTATATTTTTTTTGTAATTTTTTGTTATACGAAAAACCCATACACAAAATCACAAAAATACTAGGTATTTGAAGGGAAAGGGGATAGTTGTTTGAGAAATCTAAAACTAACGTAACGGATTCTCTAAACAATTTTTTTTAAAATTCGCGCCATGCATAAATCGATTAGCACTACAGGTTTTGGCAGTAAAACGGCTCATGATGCTACAATTGTCGACTTAGATCATATTGGGTAGACCTACCAACTATACTTTATTAGAAAGAATACTCTGGCTTTTCCGATCCGGATCCATTTTGATTTGGTCCTTTTTTGGTCCATTTTTTGGATCGAAAAAAAATTACAAATCAGCCGGAGCTATGATTTTAAGCAACCAAATGCCGTGGCAACTTTTTATGATTTTTTTGGAAATATCCTCTTCTTGTTCAAAAATAAGTAGTAGAACTAAATTTTCAACGTTTGTGTTGTAAGAATAGCTGCGCATGAAAAAAGTGGCTGGAAATAAAACAATCGGTAAAATTGGAAGGAATAATTTGACAGTCGAAAGTGATTTGACATGTTACAAAAAATTCACTTAAAGTTAGAAAATTCTTTTTGCAAGATTTTTTGTTTTGCAGAAAAACGTTTTCAATTGTGTGCGGTCTTTCGCGCTCAAGTAGAACTTAAATTAGTTGTCGCTCGTGCCGTTGACGGTTGACACATGCATTAAAATCTTTAACAAACTCAAGTTATTACTACGGAACGAACCAACAATAAGAAAATATATTGAATTACACCGGAATGTACATCTATTGTACAATTGCGACCAGTGTGTCGTTTTTATTATTAAAAGATTGTTGTATATTTGCCACTGAAATTAATTTTCCATATTTCACTGCAAAAAAAAGGAAGAATTCTTCCACGAAGTCATGATTACCACCAAGTAACTAAAAATGGTTACATACCGGTTACTCGACGTAGGTTGCAAAATATGTGCCACGAATTGGTCACAGTGACGTTACTGTAACCTTAACCTCACCGTTTTTGCCCAGTTTTTTTTGTGACTATCGTTACGAAGTAAAATTCTTCTGTGACGCATGTTGTAAAATAACTGCTGTGCAATCGTTTGTCCAGAAACTATTTTGAGACAAAATAAGACTAGGGGGGGGGGGGGGGGCAATGAAGTGTAACGTGACGTGTACCACTAGTGCTCATCAAAAAACGCTGTAAGTATGAATTCCTTGGTCCACAGTTAACTATTTAAACCTTCCATAGCACTGTTTATAAGTGAATTATAAACAAGCACAATAGAAACAACGAAAGACAACAATAAATTTGCGACTGGTCACAAAGTAACCAATTTGCAACGGGTTTTTGAAACCAGTCATAAGATAACCGATTTGCAACGTTTATTTTTTGCGACCGATTACAAAGTAACCAATTTGCAACTGTTTTCTTGGGACCGCTCAAAAAGTACCCACTTTACAATTGGTTTTTTGGGACCAATCATAAAGTAATCGATTTGTATCGGTTTTCTTGGGGACCGATCACAAATTAACCAATTTGCAATCGATTTTACCGTGACCGGTCACAAAGTAACCGGTTCGTTGCAGTTTTATTGTGAGCGGTCACATTGCAACCTAAGTTGCAAATGGTTGCTTGGATATCGTCATATTTAAATAGTTTAACACATTGACTACCATGGCTATCATTTTTGATAGCCAGTGAAAATTGGCACTATGATTCATGAGCGGCCAAGGCTATCATTTTCGATAGCTGGGTCTACAATCTACATGCATACAATCGTACATTCTACATACGTCTACATGTATTGGCATCTCCCTTACATTTTTGCAAAATTGGTCTGGCAGTCAACGTGTTAATAATTTGCCATTCCCAATTGTTGACTTTTGTCTTATTTTCTTGTTAAAATAATTGGCGATCTCTTCAGTTGCGTCCAGCTACGATGTTCATATAAAACTACGGAAATCATGGATGAATTTTACCTTGTTTCAAAGATTTTGTGTGTTTATTTTTGTATCGGCAGAATTCGCACGAACTTCTCTTCGAAAACTTGAATTTATTAGACACAATTTCGATCCAAGTATACACCCCGACTAGACCAGATACATTTTCAAGTAAAATTATTATTGTCGTCGACTTAAAACATAAAGAAACAAAGCGTACGCGGGGGAAGGAGGGAAAAGATCTTTGACCGTGAACACGATGGTTTAGAAACAGCAACAATAACAAAGGAAATATAATGATTTTTAATTTTTTTCTTGTGCTCGAAAGTTTTTATTCGGCGTGACTAAATTAAATCTAATCTGTTAGTCATGTAAATACATATAGCGAACATAGCAAAAAAACAGTATCTTTGTATCTTTTGTTTTTGCCATCCAAAAATCGAAATCGATATCGGTTTGACGAGGAGAGGAAAATCACTGAGAAAATATATAAATTGCATATAGGTGTTAGCTTTACTAATGAATTTACCTTCCAAATTTGACATGTTACAAAATCATGTTACTGTAACAACGTATCTAAATAGATTTTGAAAGATGGATAACAAGAAAACATAATAATAGTGCAATAATATGCGATGTTTGTCAATCTCTCATTGACATTAACTCAGGAATGATTGATTGCATGGAATCGAAAGACATTTCTTTCTGCTGTTTTTTTTTTAATTTTGTTTTATTATATTTCAGTAATGGAGGCGTTGTTTAGCGATAAAATTAATTTCCGAAGGTAATTCACATCAACCGAAAACATTGCCACAGTGAAATTTTTAACGAGCTTTGCATTAATTGCAGCCATTTAAACCCAGGGCGGTGATACTTGATTAGGATATGCGAGTGATGTGTGTGTGTGTGTGTACCTACTTAAAAATTACCTTAATCCGTTGAAGTTCTTGAACTTGAATCGAACTATATGTAAGCGGTTTGCTTGCCAAGGACGTCATTAATACAATTTTTGTTTCAGTGGATTTTGGGTTTCTATCTTGTTTGTGCAACCATTTTTGTAACTGCCAAAATTTTCAAAAGTGCGCCTCTGCACTTTGAATGCATAACGGCCACAACTGACAAATCGGCCCCAGACCATGGTCTACTTGTAACTTCCTTGGCAGCTCCAAATTCAAAACATTTGATATTCCATTTTAAAGAAATCTTCAAATATCAAGAAAACACTTTTAATGTTTCACGTTTTGAACTTGGAGCGCCGTGTTTTTATTATGACACGAACGGTTGTT
Source organism: Chrysopilus asiliformis (assembly GCA_964034945.1). Taxonomy (NCBI): domain Eukaryota; kingdom Metazoa; phylum Arthropoda; class Insecta; order Diptera; family Rhagionidae; genus Chrysopilus; species Chrysopilus asiliformis. The sequence goes on from OZ035961.1 coordinate 3,710,058, forward strand.
TTTTTTCTGGTGAATTTCTAGTTAAATTTGGGTCACTCATTTGCTGAGGTAACCCCAAAAACACAAAAATATGGCGTTAAAATATTTTTTATTTACGCAAATGGCGATACGATTCATTAGTACGTAATTTCTAATTAGTCTATTTGATAAATTATTGATTTTTAAATGCACAGCAGTCGTTTGTCATATGATCAGTATCTTTTCTCTGCGGGTGGTACAATTCAATGGATTCCATAATAATTTTTTTTTCAACAAAAATGAGGTGTTCAGATAGAAGTTTTTTCGGGGCTATCAAGAGATTAACCCCCCAAGTTTGATGCGTTCTTTTTGTTTATTTTTGATGTGCGATAAGAAGCGAGGCCACGAATTTGATTAAAAGTGTATTTTTGGAATTTTTAAAATTCTAACCTCGATATGGGTCAGTTTGATGTCGTCATTTAGGCTGAATGATTAAATTCCATTTTAAAAAGTTAAAAAGAAATATGTAATTCTAATTTTAGAATTTTCGGCCCCACTATCTTCGTTTTTTTGGTCTCCTAGCAATTCGGAGAAACCTTACAAATGTTGCTAAATCGCAATTCTGATAAAACTTTAAGACGTTCGTGACATTTGCTTTTTCAACTTTTTTTTACATTTGGACACCGTGTACCACACTAGCGATTTGTTTTTTGGCGGTTGTGCGCCATCGGTGGTACACGGTGCGTGTTTTTATATTCATAAAATACTGACAATTTATGTTAAAACTGTGTTTTTATACTTACGACTGTCAGGAATATTCAAAAATCGATTGCACTATGCATGTACCACCAGTGGTACCCGAACGTGTTAAGGATTGACCTTAAAACATGTCACACTGATTTTCGGTTTACTACACTCAGAAAAATGTTCAGGTCAACTTTTTGTCAGGTTAACTCTGACCTTACAGAGGTGCCTGTAAGCCAGCTAGCGGTCAGAGTTAACCTATCTAAGGTCAACTCGTGCAGCTCCCAATGCCCTACTTCACCTGCTGGTGGCTTAATTTCAGAATTTCTCCGACCACAGGTCAACTCAGTTTTACTTGCCCACATACAGGCGAACGCGCGCCTGCCCGAGGCCAATTACGCCGTATGTAGGTCGTCGAGTTAGCCTCCATTTTTCTGAGTGTACCCTCGTTTTTTGTAGAACCGACGAGATACCGCCGAAAATCGATATTTCGTTCTTTTTCCTTGATTTTCATAATTTTCAGATCATTTGATCTTATGTGGGATAATCCCTTTATAGGCCGCTGTTCACGAATTTGATGTTGGAAATTCGAAATGGGAGTTCTTGTAAGAATAACGCGAATACCCTTCTGTCTCTTAATTCTCGGAAAATACGCATAATCTTGGATCGAATGTCAAAATTTCGAAATTTTTACTCGTAGGTCCTGTAAGGATAACGCTTTTTTCCTCAAAATTTGCTAAAAATACAAAATACTTGTGCCCCAACAATGGCCGGGTCCACACTCTTGTAATAAAGGGTCTTTCAATAAGGACATAACAATTTTGTATTTTAATAAAAACGCACCCTAAAACTTTTTTTATGATCTGGCAATGCTAAAACGTCAGTCAAGGTTTACATTTTTATCATGGTGAAGTTCACGAACGAGCAACGTTTGGAAATTATTAAAACTGACTACCGAAATTCTGACTCCGATGAAATTATAATGAAAATGATGAAATGAAATGATGAATGAAATGATGGTCCGGTCGAATGGCCACCTCGCTCATGCGATTTACCGCCGTTGGATTTCTTTTTATGGGGTTATGTTAAGTCGTTGGTTTATGCCAACAAGCCAACAACGTTAGAGGAGCTCAGGAACAATATCGAACGCGAAATTGCCAACGTTCCGGCCGATATGTGTGGAAGAGTGGTGGAAAATTGGCTCCAAAGAATCAATCAGCAAACGTGCTCGCGGTGGCCATATGAACGACATCGAATTTCATACTTAAATGTAACATGTCCACTACACCTGGAATAAATTTCAGCCCGATATCTCAATTATTCTGTGTTTTATTTAAATACAAAATTGTTATGTCCTTGTTGAAAGACCCGATACCAATGAATTTCTGCATGTTTTGCAGTTTTTTCCCCTTTCTAGATTTAAATCTCCCATTTTTCAATGACTTTGAAGATTTGATCAACAAATTGTTGTTATTTTTCGCAATGAACTCTAATGAGCTTAGGTTGTTACCCTGACTTATATCCACATATACGCAAAAATTAAAATTCTTGTAGCTAAAATTTCGCATTCTTAGCTTATTACTCAACGACTTTCTTTACCATTGGAATTGCCACCTGTAAAAGTAAAAAAAAAAAAAATGGGACGCGTAATGAAAGTCTCTTTAAAATTCGTCCAGAGTAGTAGCCTTATTATGATTAATTCCGGAAGTTGGACAATCATTTTCTGTATGATAATTTTTATTTACGATATAGAATGTTAATCTTCTGCTAGGCTAATTTTTGTGAAATTCAATTCAAAAATCCGATGAGCAGTAAATGAAATTTAGCTTAGGGGTGTTTGTTCAATTGGTGGTTCATTGCACTGCGGTGTAGATCTGATTTTTTTTTGTCAAACATGTTTTATGCTGATTGTCATGTTTTTCTGGAATTAATCTTATGTATTCTTCGAGCATGACACTTAAAAAGTTTGTTCAACCTGTCAAATGACAAGCAATACAAACACACTCTATCTCTCTTCGTCACTTGTTACACCTTGAGACCTTGTTCGGAACTCTTTAAAGATACAAGATTTACAGCAGGATTATCTACTGTTACCAGTGTTAATTTGCAAATCATAGAGCGTTTTTTTATCAGTTTTTTCGCACTCGTATGATACGTAATTATTCGTAATTATTTATTTAAAAAAAAAGATCAATGGCGATCAATTGCGATCGCGGCCGATTATTGAGGTTCAAAACGCTAATAATTAAGATGGTCAGTTTTTTTTGTTATATTTCTTTTTCATAATCACCACTGAATACTGTGCAATTTAAGCGTTTTGTCAAATCAAAAAAATCTGCACAAAAAAAAACAAAATAAAATTCTTAGATGATTGGTTAGATTTGATGGAATTGTTGCCAAGGTTAAATCTGTTAGATGATCGACTGCGATTTTTCAGACAAATGAAGAGAAATTGAATAAATTATAGGTTTCAGTTGTATTTGGAAAGATTTGCCGACATCGATCCACATATCAGACAGCGATCTTAATGTCAAATTCAAGAGATCTTTGCGGGGATCCTTAATTCGTACATCAAAAATTTGATGGATTTTCTGTATAGCTGAACTTCTTCGTATAGAGGGTGATATTTCTTCCTGGTACTTATCGACAATTAATCTGCCAAGAAGTGAAAAATAAAAAAAATTAAAAATTCGAATAAAAGATGTGGTACAAAATCCGAAGCAAATTCTATCCATCTATGGGGTTATCCCCCCGTCGGCGTGGCCGGCAGTCATTTCGTGGCAATTTCGCGGTTTTCTTCAGCGCAAAGTGCGCGAAAAGGTCAAAAAACCTACGATTACCGAAGCACTGCTAATCCTCAACTAAAAAGATTAATTTGAATAATTTTTGATTGATCTGCTCTCTGGTGGTTCGTGTTAGCGTTCTGTGCATTTGTTGTACGAAAACGTTTTTTTTTTCATCTACGATACCGAAAAAACCGCACGTTAAAGTACGTTGTCGACACGAATCTAACTGAAGGCGTCTTTGATAGAGACTGGGACGTGGTGGCGGCTTGTCAGCAGCAGCTATGGTTGTGTCAATGGCAACCGCGGCTTCATATACGGAAAAATCAATGCGAAAATTTCATGCATGGCGATTGATTGCGGGCTGCAGCTGACACTTCGAGCCGGGTGCATTTTCGCATTTTCTCTCATTTCGTGGAGAGATTTGCCACCTCCTAATGTAGCTTCATGTCGTTTAGGCTGTTTGTCTGTAAAATAAATTAATCAATTCACCTGAGAACCGAGACCGGCGATGACGACGCGACGGCTTTGAGCTTTTGATATGCCTCGCTTGGTCTTGACATTGAATTGATTTACGATATCGATATGGAAAGAATGTGCAAAAAAAAAACAACTATTACTACGAAATAACATTGAGAATTTGGTTTTGTGATTGGAAAATAAGGCGATGTTTCACAGGAAGTTCAGTCTGGAATTTTTTGTTTGCCTTATATTTGATTGGGATGGAAACATTTGTCTGTTTTTATAATACTTGAACTTGGAAATAAGATCGCTTATGTTATTCTTCTTAGCAAAGCGAGTTTTTTTAAATTTTACAAAAAGCTAATTTCTAGATGAAGATATTGTCCCTAACTATTTTTTTTATGTAGGATAAAAAAAATACACAAAAAACTTAATATCGTGTGCAAAAGTGGCATAATTAGCAGAAAAACCATATCACCATCTTTGATATTTTGCGTACATACACTCAGAAAAATGTCCAGGTCAACTTTTTGCCAGGTTAACTCTGACCGCTAGCTGGCTTACAGAGGTTTCCATTTGTCATGTAACATCCTCAAAATGCCTATCTAAGGTCAACTCGTGCAGCTCCCAATGCCCTACTTCACCTGCTGGTGGCTTTATTTCAGAATTTCTCCGACCACAGGTCAACTCAGTTTTACTTTCCCTCATGCAGGTGAACGCGCACCTGCCCGAGGCCAATTACGCCGTATTTAGGTCGTCGAGTTAGCCTCCATTTTTCTGAGTGTAGAAACAAAGAAAATGTATTGGTATGTGCTGCCAACGACGATGATGATTCTGTCTCGTTTTCTTTTCTATTCGCTATTGTTAATAGCCCCAATTAATTGCATATACATTCAAAACAAATGCTCGATTATTTGTTTTGACTGAATGACATAAAAAAGCGCGCTGTCAGACAGTCAAATTAACTGATTGGGTTTTTGTTTTAAACACTTTTAATTTAAATAATGTTAGATGCATTCAAATCAAATACAACACATTTGTTTTACCAAATATTCATTTAAAATTTATTAGCGTTGTTAGTCAATTCGAAAATATCATTTTTGCAATGATCATAAACCATGTACAGAGAATGTGTTGTAGTTTAGCGTATATAGAATAAGTTTAGTACTTAAAGTGTAGTTGATTTCATGAATAACTTTGGGCACGTTGATGCTGAAATCAAGCAAATTGTTGTCAACAACCCCGTGTGTCTACTAAGCATTGGAATTTTTTTTTGCTATGTTCAACATAGTATAAGTTAAAAATAATAATACACAACTTTAATCTCGGAAGCCATTACTTTATTCAGTCTTGAGCGAAATAAATTAATCTATAGAAGGAAGTTTTAATATTAGTCTATTTGGGTTCACGTTCAATTCACCGCTTTAGAGACAACCACGTGCAAAAGTAGGTCTATGCACTCTATTGAAATGTTGCCCAGTAATTTGTCTGTTAGTTTTTTGGTAAGGGTGTTCTAATGGAATAGGTCACAGATTTATCGGCCAGGGGAGTGTGACGTTGGTATCATATCCCATTCAAAAAATTGTGAAAAAGCCTGATGAGAGACGGAGTGGGGCTTCAAAAAGGTCAAATTTAGCAAAATGAATTTTATGGACAATCCCTTATGAAACACCAGAAATAATTTGTAGTAAAAACACATCACTGGTAGAGTAAAATGATATCAAAATACATATCTTGAGTTTTTATTAAACAAACTTCGTCAATTTTTTAAACATTCAGCAGTCAAAAGCAGCACCTGATGAAGTTCTCAAGTTTCTAAGCTAGATGCAGGCTCCTAGCTGGTTAATCAAAGCTGTTAAAGAAAAACTGAAAGCACTTTTTATAAAAAATTCATTCGTTTTCTTTGAAAAAGATATATGCTTTCGTACTATAAGATTTGTTAAGATTAAACACAATTTCTTGAGACACCCTCTCAAAATTGACAAATCTTAGAAAAACTATTTCATATTTATAAAATGCCAATCGATTACAAAAGAAATTTGCTTTCAGTAAACCTTTTGTTGTGCTTGATCTAGGATTAAGCTCAGAGTTGACTTTAGTCTGAGATAACAATTTATTCAAATCGATCGAAACAATCGAAAGATATTTCAATCTTGTCGAGTTTAGTCTCGATTTCAAAATAAATTCACCAAGAAAATGCAGATAAACTCACAATCTGCATGACAAGTGAAAACGTATTCATATTTTTTTCTTCATCAAAAAAAAATATCCCAACAAAAAAGATATGCTATTAAGAAATTATGATTTACGAACGTTCTCCGTCGATTGCAACGAATTACATAATTTTATGCACGTCACCGTCGAAACATTTGTCCTAAAAGTATGTTGCAAAAATGGAAGAGGTTCCATTCAAAATATTACGGCATCGTTTGCATTTTTTTTATTTGGTTAGAACAAATGGGAATGGAAAGAAAAATATAATCATACCTCTGTGTCAACTATAAATAATTATTAACGGGTATAAAAAGTTCAAATTTAAAGTGAGGTTAATATAATTTTTTTCGATGTAATTAAAAATTCGCTAAATGGAAATGAACAAACCATTTTCACTTCATTGATTACGGATTTGTAGTGTGAAGAATTAGATTCTCGTACATTTTAAAAGTGGGTTAGGTTAGGATTAGCGTTGCCCGGTAATTAAATTAATTTTTATAGTTATACTAATTTGTTTTAATGTTTATATGGATGCAACATGTTGAATCATGCGGGGAATCATTAAACAATGTAAAAAATTTATGGGAATGAATTGTACGCGATTTGATTTTAAAGATTTGGTTTTATGTGAGGGGAAATTCCTATTTAACGATTGTTATTACAAATGCTGGTGAATAATCAAAGGTTTCGTCATGTTGTAATTCTTATTATTCATCAGATATTAAAATTAGTGTTTTTTTTTTAAATTATGATTGATCGTTCGAACAAAACATCTCAAAATTTCCTAAATTTAAATGTAAAAACTAAAAAATACGAACAAAATCTGGAGTAATTCTTGAGAAAATTTGCTGCTAGTCATCTCAATTTTTGGTTTTTCAACAGTTCTGACAATATCTGCTAGTTTTTTTTACTATCTACTGGTGAAATTGTTTTATTTTTGGTCAAATGGTGGCTGGTTTCACAATCATCTACATATATAGGCCTGGGCAGGCTTATGCTGGGTTTTCATACACAAACATTTGGTTTCAGTACTGGTAATGTGAGCGAGACGCTAGATTTCATATGAAATAATCATCAAGTGCGAGAGGAACAACAAATTACAACAACAAAAATTTGCTGGAAATTTTCTGGGGGTGTGTTACTTTGGCCCTATGCACGTAAATCCACATAAATATGCACATAAATATTTTCCAATATTGTCTGATTTGCTGTGATATTAAAATTCCTGCAAAAAATCGCGAAAAAGCACTATGGGGTAGGAGGGTCTCCGAAAAAGGTCTAAAATAAGCGTGATGGATTTTTTTTTGATAGCGCTTTGCCAAAAAAGACGTTTTTTTGGCCAAACTTTTTATTCCGCAAAAAAAGCTCTGTGAAAATTGACAAAAAAGTCTTCTAAACTTTCACCGGATAAACTTTTACAATTCCTACTACGCCACTGGATCTGGATCAGTGACCATCAGGCCCGATTTACCCTAATTGGATTTTATTTAGGAAATATCGTATTTTGAACTCCATTTTTTTTAATTTCTCTTTAACAACAAATTTTTAATGTGAACCAATTTGTTCTGATTTTGTCTTATTTTCCTTGATTTTATTTTATTCGCTTCGGTCGGGATGCAGAATATCATCGGTAACCTGTTCTTATATTGCTATTTCCGGTCATCGTACCGATTTTCGATTATCTGCAAAGTTGTTACCTGTTGGCGATTCTTTTTAGCATTTTTGAGTTCTGATTGAACACAACTCCGATCCGATTTATTTTATTTATTGGTGTTTAAAAATTCTTTTATTAAAGACGTGACTCCAATGAAATTCTTTGAACTAAAACTTGTATTAAAAAAATGCTAAAACCTAAAGAAGGATCTTTGAATATTTTTTTTGAGATCATGAAAATATTTTGAATTCTTAGCTCTTTGAAACTTTATGGTTTGAAAGGCAAGTGAAAAATGTTCGAAAGACAAGTGAAAAACCTTCAAAGCTGCAGACTTTCATCAGGTGCGGTTTAAAAAAAAAGTTGAAAATATTTGAAAATCTGATATGACTTTGAATAACTGGAATAACAGTTTTACTTTAATTAATAAAATTTCATTTGAAAAACTTTAATCTGAAGATAACACTTCAACGTAAAAAGTATTAAAGCTAATTTTGCAAATTGGAGGCGGATATTAAATTCAGCAAAGATACATTTTTTTTCGCCTAACCCATCTATAATATCTCGTGCTTCTTGCAAGAAGTCAAAGAACAAGTTTTTCATATAAGGAAAATCTTTTAATCAGGATTAACTACAAGTTTTAATTACGCCAAGAGTTTTGGTGTTCTTCACTTGCTCTATTCGTGCCTCCACCTCCTACTGGTATATAACCTTAATTAGTGTAAGCTTAATATAGAAGTGAAAATAAAGAAATCTACAAGTGAGTTTATCGCATTTTCTAAAGTCAGCCATTAAGGTTTAAATAGCGGAATGACCCTTGACACACACTGCGTTCATCCGCAGGTAAATGTCTGTAATTTTACGAGGGGGGAAAAAACCAATTCAGAAGTGGGATATCTCAAAGTTTGTCTCGCTAAATAGGTACATACTATCTTTGCGATCTTACCTTGTGTCACATTTTAATGAGCTTCTCGTCTCGTGCAAATTGCAAATAATTTGCAGCTACTGCAGCTGATGATGATGTCTTCACTTACCTGAATTTGCCTGAACTAAAGATTGTCGCGCGATTTCTTACCGTGACTCTTTGCCTTGTCCATGGAATGTTATTCTCTTCTACAGTACTTGCGGCATGTCATGTCAACCTCTAACGGATGATTTACTCGACAACTTTTACTTAATAAAAATATAATGACACAGCAGCACTCACTCAGTCGTTTAGTTACACTTCTTTCACTCAATGTGGAACCGAAGTGAATTTCAAAGGTGCGAAATTAACTTTAAACCTTTCCAGGTAGAGGAGACATTTTTCGATGAAAACAGCCGTGGTTATACGATGATGAAGAAGTTTAGATCAAATGAGATTCGTTTGGGGATAAAAGAAACCCACCTTTCCCTATAAGTAGAAGAGAATCTTTGCTAAGGCGATATTTTTTCTTGAACAAAACTCTTTTTTTTCCAACGTTTTCTTTTTATTTCTGCAAGTATCTTGTCGGATGGTTGTCGTACGTGTTCCTCCCTGAAACCTCTCCCCCCTTAAAATGTATTCCTTCGAGGATTTTGACTTTTTCGATCCCAACGCGGTTGTTTCTTCGACGGTTTCATCGTGATGATGCGTTTTGGAGTTTTGGAGCCGCAGCATCCCCCGGGTTACCATCATCCCAGCATCACATAACGATTTAATGCTGTCCAACATATGATACGTGACTAGTACAAAGGCGGCACATGTTCAGTTCGATCAACACGTTTTTCCTTTTCGATTTTAAAACTTGTTCTTCTTCGGAACTTAACATCCATATACAAATTTAGACAATCATGTGCAACATCTGCCGAATAATAAATTAAAATATCTGATATTAATCAATTTTAACGAAATCAATCGTATTAGAAAATATTTATTGGCATAAAAATAATGGCCGTTTGCATCAACATTTTTAAAAAAAAATTGAGTTGTGCTTAGCCTATTAAAGCCATAGAAATTCTAGGACCTAAAATAATTTAAGTTGCTAAGTTTCGTTGCGGCAAAGGTCCATAAGCAGTTTGAATTTAAATTGAAACGTGAGATTGGCGAAAGGTTGTTGGAGAACAAAAATTGTGTTTGAGATTTAATGGAATTTGGTAGAAAAATTTGAAAGTTGTAACAAAATTTTACACGTCCGTAAAATTAATGCAGCCGCAGATGTTTTAGGGGCCTGTCCATAAAATACGTTACACTTTTAGGGAGGGGGGGTTCTCTGCGGTAGTGTAACTGTGCGATACTGAACTTCATACAAAAAATCGCGAAAAACCCTGACGAAGGGCGGAGGGGTGTTCTAAAGGCGTGACGTGTTCTATGGACAGCCTCTTGGGTGTCATATTTTCTTTGCAACAACAGCAAAAGTGTGTATTGCTCTCATTACATTTTTAAGCAGAACTGAGTCTTTTCGGCTAGAGTTTTTGCAAAAATTTTCTTCTTCGCTGCTGCACCTACACTTCTAAATGGATTGTGATACATGAATGGGATTTTCTTCAAAAATTTCAGTTTTTTTTGCGCTTTTTTGCGAAAATTAAGTGATGGTGGTAACAAACTCTATACAAAAATGGGAAAAAGGCGTAGGGAAGTGGGAGAAAAGCATAAAAATTAGCGTGATTGTATGAATATTACATTTTCCATAGTTTTATTTTTTTTATAGTGCCTTTTTTTAGACGACATCCACATTCCTCAAAGATTTTCTTAGCAGTTTTTCAAGATTTTTTTTTAACATTTAAAATTTATTGACTCTCAACGGTAATTTTAAAATGTACAAAAAGTAAAAAGCAACTTAGAGAAGATTATGCACTATTGAGTGCTTTGTTATTAAATCATTGAAAACTTTTTTTTTCTGATGGAAAGAAAAATAGATAAAATCATAGAACATTGATTAATAATCGCTTGACACGAAGCTACATAATTGCAGTGCACTTTGGTTCGTTTGTCAACAGCAGAAAATCGATCAACGTTAAATTGACTTCACATAATAAATAATCCCCTGGCCACCAACCTATACGACAGAACAAAAAAAAATTGAAAGAAAAAGAAGTTGAAAGACTTGCATCTTAAAGTAAATCCAAACCAATGTCTCAAAAGTGGTTTTTTTCGTTGTGCGCGTCTCTTCAGAGTGTCTCTAGTGGCTGAGATTACTATTGCGGTTTTATATGCTATTTTCAGTTTTTTTATGTTTATTTTTACACAAGACTGGTTAAGGTCTCTGCCGTTTGAGCGAAGCTTTAAGAAAAAAAAGCCTCAATCTTTCCAGCTGAGTGTGTGACACATCGAGGAAAATTATGAGAGCAGCTCCAGTACGTGATCCCACCTGGTTTGGATTCTCTCCAGTCAAGCTTAGAGCTGAAAACCACAAGATTTCGCTGAAAATATGCTACCGCGATTGGAATCACGCGACGCGAGCATAAGACAGGAAAACTGGTTGAAAAGTTAGCAACTTAACAGGCGAGTCGAGCCGGCTAGAAGTTAGTATGCTGAATGCGAGATAATATACTATATTATGCTGCTGCGGTCGTGGCTTACTAAGTGAATATTCCGCTGAAGTGGGGCTCCACTCGAAGCTTCTCAACAATCAGCTGAAGTGAACGAGGCGAAGACATAAAGCAAGGCAAGGGTCTCTGGCACTTTCAGGCCATGCAACAAGTCAGTCTCTACGAATACTTTTGTGTGAATGGAAGCAAAAGTGATCTAAATTTCCCATAGAGAGGAATTTTTGATTATCGTCCGTCTTTTTTTTGTATTCTTCAAAACGTCAAAATTTCTGTTAACGTTATTTTTTATCAGTTTTGATTTGTAATATTTTTCTGTATTTTTGTTTGACGCATAAAATCGTTTTTGTCGGCTTGGGATTTTGTTTTTTACTTTCGTTTTGTTCGTTTGTTAAAGAAATTCGTCGTTTATTCCCGAATTCCTATTTATCAATCAAATGGGAGTGTTAGTTAACGAAATGTGTGTAAATTCTGGAATATTTAAAAAGAAGCAACAGGATTGGTTGTTGGAATCAATGTCGATGCGAAATCAATAAATTATGTTCGAAATTCTTTGTAAAGCTCAAGTAGACTTGACAATTTAGCCATGAACCGAGAAACCCTCGAACAGCAAAAGATAAAAGGCAAAAAAGCCATTGACCAACCCTCAAATCATTGCAAATTCCGTCCTTTTGGACAAAATTTACCGCAAAGTGTAAAGAGACGAGAAAATCCCTCAAATCACTGCAAATTCCCTTAATTTGTACAAAGTTCTCAGCACTTTGAACATGGTAGGATAGAAAGTGGCGAAAGTTTGCACAGTTTTCTGATAACCCACAGCTGTTTCAAAAATTCAATAACTTATCAAATATTGATTGTGAATTTGTTGGCAATAATTTTTTGCTTCGTTCTCATTTTGTTAATTTGTCTTTTATAGATAACAAAACCACAGTAAAAAAGGTATACCTACATAAATAATTATCGATTTTGATAACAGTTCACTTGGCAAAGAGGTGTTTCAAAATTCAACAAATGTACAAATTAGTCGCGTGTTGTCTCTGAAATTTTGAAATATTCACTCAAATATTTTGTGTTTATTTGATCAGATAATTGCTGTGTCCATTTAGTGTTACCTGTTGATACAAAGAGGTTTAATAGACATTTTCAAACATCTAAATGGATCGTATTTTTTGGTCAGTAAGAAGACTTTTTTTAAATTAAGGTATCTAAAATCCTCAGGGGCCGCTTACATTTGCGATTTTTGCCGGAATTTTTCTCAGAACTTATTCCGAGAAACTTGTTTCGGATTCACCTTGTGCGAATTTTTTGTGTCGAAATATAAACGTTCGCACAGCATGAATTTTGTGTCATAGACTAAAAAAAAACGCCAAATAAAGTGTCAGATATAAACGACCCCTTATATATTAAAAGGTATCCATATTTCTTAGAGGCTGTCCGTAAAATACGTCACTCCTTTAGGGGGGGTTCGTGATAGTACGGCGGTACTAAGCGCCAAATAAAAAATCGGCAAAAAGCGTGACGAAATGGGCGGGTGAGGGTTCGAAAGGCCGAAAATTCACGTGACATATTTTATGGACAGCTCCTTAGATTTTAAAATTCCTCGTTTCATTAAAAATATCCTTTAAAAAATACGTGGGGTAGGGTGAGAAGTTTGACAAATTTTTCGTTGTTCCACTGACGACTGTTGTCACAAAATACACGGGAGAAAATTTTAGCTAAATCGGTCGAGAGTTTTTCAAGTTAGAGCTTATAAAAACTCTTACCTGTTGTTAAAGCTTAATTTTTGGTTAATTATCCCTACTTTTTTTAACTTATCTGAATTTCACAATTTTCCTCAAATAAAACTCATTGTGCTCACAATTTTGTGACCTAAATTTCAGACCATAGTGACGTCAGGGTTCAAGAACTAAATTTCGGATCCTAACGTCAATGACCGGTCAAATTAAAAATCCAGGTGACGTCAGATCTTAGGAATTCCATTAGGAATCCTGATGAAATCTTGGACAATGAACTGTCGATTTTTTTTGAAAGGCCACTCAAATTTCAGAACCTCTGACGTCAGTCACTCCAATTTCCGATCCTGATGTAATTTTCATTGGCTTGAGCCAATGACCTTAGACTTTTTCTCTAGCAACGGGACTTCGAAGCTATTAATCATACAAAGCTTTTAAGATCATTGATCTTGTAATTTCAAAATTATGCTTGTGAGTAATGAAAAGATTTAAATACTGGCAATACGATTCTGATTCAGTAGTTCGTCTGATGCACTGATGGGACATAGTTGTCCTTTAAGAATAAAATTGAAATCTTATCTGAAAACAGTTTTTATCTGAATCTGTGATTGAAAAGTGTTTCATTTTGAATTGAAATATTTTGACCTTCCTTTTTTTGTTGTGGAAAATAATTCTGTAATTTAAAAATTAGAATTTTAGGTAGTTTTCAAACCTGAAAAAATTACAAACAAAAAAGTCGGTGTATTTACGTTTCCAATACGAAATTTTCTGATTCGGAATTTTAATTTAGAGCTTTCCACACAAATAATTTCCATAATGAGTTAAACGGTTCCTAAAAGATCTTGATTCCAACGACGCATATTTGAAAAAAAAGTGCAATGAACTGAAATTGTCATAAAATATTAACAAAATTAATATTTTAGTGCTAATCAACGATATTTGGAGGCCCAAGCAAGACATACGAGAATCAATAAAAGGCTTTGGATTAATAAAAATGTGATTTTAATGCTGGCGTAGATATATGGGAAACTATACCTACGATCAAAAAAAAAAAATTGAAAAATTGATGGAAATTCCGATAGGAAGAGAAATTCAAGTGATTTGTGATAGTGCTATACAGTAGTAATTTTTATAATTCTAATTAAAGTGTATTATTAATGATGTGATAATATTATTAAGGAAAATAATAATTAGATAACATTGTATATATCTTTTTTAAAATAAAAGTGAGTGATAGCTTTTTTTCTTCTTGACAAACCGAGAGATAAGAAAAATCTAGAAAAAATGTCTGTTGGCCAGTTAGCCTGTCGACCGTACAGCTCATTTCGGGCTAGAACCAATAACAATTTGTCCGTGTCGACGAATGGGACATCATCGCCACCCGTGACACGATCATCAGCACTAACATCATCGGCACGATCATTCACTAATTCACGTTTGCAACCATTTCGGAACACTAGCAATTTATATTCATCCAACAACAACAACAATAATAATAACAACAACACCAACAATAAGACGTCAATCTCATCGTCAAATCGAGGTGATAACGTCGATCCACAACAGCATAATAAACATCAGCAGAATATAAATTCATCCATAAAGCCACTGACACCGAAATTATGTCGCCGAATTGAACAATATTCGGATGTACATTCGAAGCAATCATCATCATCAACCGTACTCAATAATAATACTAGTAACCAGCAATATCTCAAGAATCGATCGAATTACGCATGTAATCGGGGTTCGACAGGAGTATATGGCAATGGCCTGATCAGTAAGAGTAGCAGTAGTACGAGTATACCGCGCAATGGCAACACTGGCACCATCACAACCAATGGTAACTTCACACGATCGATAAATGGCAGCATGAAATTAAACAATACCAGAAGCTACCACCATCCTCCATGCAAAGTTCACGGAAAATCACCGAATCACAGTAGTAGTGGTGCTTCGGTAGAGTCAATTGTACAGAAATACGGTGTTAATAATAGTTCCTTGTCGCAGTACAACGGCAGCACTGGCTACCATCACTCGTACAGTGGCACAGCACAGACACGAACCAGAGGTGCCTTGAATGGCGGCGGCTCACAGAAGCGCGTCTACAGCTCCGTCAAAGTCTCAAAAGAAAATGTTCCTAGCAATGGTTTCTATCATCATCAGCAGAGCCTGACTCCGTTGGCCAGCAAAAAACTCTTGGCCAATGGCAATGGAAAGCTGACCACGTCCAGTCCCCGGGTGAATGGTCAATTGTACGCGCACCGCCATCCACCCGATTCGCCACTCAAATACTCGCTGAAGAAGAAGTACAAGGACGAGATGTCACTGTCAGAATCGCCGTCATCTGCTTCGTCATCGCCAAACGGCGGTTATCCGGCCAAGCCGAAAGATCTGGGCGGCAAGATCAATGGGACCTCACGAAATGGAAGTTACGCGACGAATGCCAATGGCCACCTGCATCGCAACGGGCTAGGGGGTAGTGGTCGTCGAAGTGGTGGTGGTGGTTCTACCACATCGAGTCAATTATATTCATTCTCTAGTAAATTCCCCAAAGGTCTGCCATTCGAGGACGAATTCTACCGGCGACCTCGCCGCTCCTACTCGCAATCATCAAGCAATTACAGTGTTTATAGCTCGGTGAATACTCGGGAGGACGATGACGTGGACGACGATGGGAATGTCGTAAATGACAATGCTGTTCTCGGTTGTGGTGGTAAAAGGAGGACTAAATACATAAGTAATGGCCATAATCACACCAATGGACACGACAATTGTGTTGATGATGATGATGAATTTACGCGAAAACCATCGAACGAACCACTTTATGTTGACTTCTCGAAAACCATTCATCGAAACGAAAACGGACATCGAAATAGCCATAATAGCTGTAGCAGCATTGCCAGCTTGAATAACAATAATAATCATGGCAAAAATCAGCAGAAGAAGCATCGCATCCTCGAGAATAAATTGAATTACAAGAATTCTGCACAGAAACGTTGCAACGATACTAGTCAATATGATTATTTCTATAAATTTGAGAGTATTAGCAAAGATTATTGTAATAATGAGGTTATCGTTAGGGAACAGCCGATTGTCTATGTTGCTGTGGCGTCGTGGGTTCCAAAATGCAATCAAGTTGATTATAAAAAGGATATTTTGGAACCCACACGATGTGATTATGAGTAAGTTTTACAGATTTTTTTTTAAAAATACTTTACTTTTATCCTCCAAGATTTTTTTTTAATTTTTCGTTATATAAGCACTTGTATCTAATTTTTTCTAAAAATTGAAGCCATTTCAAAATTCTACAGGAATTTTTAAAAAATATCGTTATCTAACAGTGACACTAATCGGTTTCACACCCGATGTTTATTTCTCAAGAAAAAATCAACATTTTCAAAGATGAAAAAACCGAATTTTGATAATATTGATTGATTTTTCCTGTAAACTATTTTTATCGCCAACAACTTCATTCCATTTTATCAATTTTACTAGGAATCTAATCAATTTAAGCCAATGCGGAATTAAACGCTTATCAGTCGAATTTAACTTCAATGTCTATGATTTCGATATGAGGTACAAATTTCATGAAAAGATATTTTCAATCAGTCTGCTACAATGTCATTATTTTTTCCGTTTTCTGCATATAAAACGTCTTATTTGATGGTACGGTAAAATGTTTTTTGCTTGACTCTGAAAACACCGGATTTTAAACAAATTCTCATGTTGCCATTGTCGTGTCATTTTCGACAAGAATCATTATGCGTTTTTACCAACAAAAACGTGTAAAATGACACGACAATTCGAAATACGCGAGAAAAAGTCTATTTTTCTGTGTCCCACTTCTTTTAGAGGACGTGAAGCAGAATTTCAGCACAATTGGTGGATTGTTTTTCAACGTACAGCTTTTAAAAGCTTTCAAAGCCTTGATTTTTCAGAGCTTTTAAAAGCTTGCAAAGCCTTAATGTTTTTCAAGTTACAGCTTTTGAAAGCTACTAAGATCGGCTTTAATTTCTAGAGCTTTTAAAACCCTGACTCTCATTTTTCGTTATTTTTTTGGTTTTCTCTCGCGCTTGCAATGTTTTGATACGTTTCAGGCTGTTGTTAAGGAAAAAATAAACGATCTAATGGAAAAGCCTTAACCAAAAACCAAGTCTATCATTATTTGCTTTAAAAGCTCTAACTCTAAAACTCCTCGATTGATTGAGCTGAAATGTTTGAATCAGAATTCAAGCGACAATATGTCAACCGCTAACGTTACGGTTGACACAAGTGTTACTTGGAAAGTAACCAAAATAACTCCTCAAAAATGGATCAATGGAATTTTATATCAAAATAAAACATTTAAAGAAATTAACGTTGTAAAAGTGTAAAAACTCTAACCATGCTGTGTAAAATCCACAACTAATGTATTTAAGGAAATAATCAAATGCTAAAAATATTACAAAGCCTAAAAAAGATTAGTAAACAAATTACCGTAAATTTATTCAAAAGAAGAAGAAAATCTTGTTCACAAAATCAAGTTTTTCGCATCATTTACGCAATCTTAACTAATAGATATTTATTTACTAATAGAATGCATTCAATTTCTTATTATAAATGATCACTTTTTATCTCAATATATTAGAATAATAAGAGGCCTATTTCATATATGTGATTGCTATCTAAGAAGTCGACTTTATTCGAATGATATTTTAATTCATTTCACATTTCAATGTTAGTTTTATTTAATTTTATAACATTAAGAAAATGCATGCAAATATGATCAACTTCATTAATATGGATTGTAGGTGTAACTGTAATAAATTTAAATTTCTTGTTTTATTTTGAAAAGTAAATATTTTCGCTAAGTTTGCAAAGTCGAGGAATAGAAGAAAAACGAATGCAATCACATTTTTGCATAAAATTGCACATTAGTTGGATGTTTTATGAACATTTTTTTATTATGTTTTTTTTCTCAATAAGTTTGTTTCATGATAAATCTGTAAAAAAATCTTTCGAAACTCTCATTGAAACATCAAGGCTTTAAGTTGAAAAAAAAATCCCGTTTTGACTTTAAAGACATTTTTATTTACAAATTATGCTGTTTTACATGTCAATGAAGCATAACCAGAATTTTATATCCAATTGTGTGCATATTCCGTGGACAAAAGTGCTTGTTGTGAATTTACCCACAAAATGAGAGCAATTATCTGGTAACTGTCATTTAAGTAAATCATTTCACCTTTGCATGCAGTCACTTAATGAAGTACTAATTAAAGCTAAATGCAAAGTTCAATAAATATCTCATTTCACATAATATTCGTCAAATTGGTAGCTTTTTTTCTTCGTGGCTTAAATTTACGTGTAACCTAAATGATTCAGTTGTTTTGAATATTTTGACGTGAAGGAAATTTTCATGGAAAATTTCTAATTTCTAAGGCTTGGTAGTAAAAATCTCAGTTTTTTTTTCAAGTTTGCTTAAATTAGGTGCTGTTTGTCACTGAAAATGACACTATTTAGCCTAAAGAGAATTCATCGGAAGGAAAGGGTTAATATGTAAATACAAAACTATTTTCTGTAATTTTCGGTCTCGATTAGACATAAATTGCGATTTTTTTTCGTGGCCTTCCATTAAAATGACACTTGCAGACATATTTTTTCGAGTACTTTGCACTCAGAAAAATGGAGGCTAAAGGTGATGGCCCAATAGAAGCTTTGCTTGCTTCGCTTGCTTTACTCGCTTTGACAGCTGAATTGAACTCCGTGTTTCCTTATGGGAGCTGGCCCAATACAAAAGCGCTTAAAGCAAAGCGAAGCAAGCAAAGCTTCGATTTGAATAATTCTCAATTAGACGCTTTGCTTTATGCGCTTTGACAGTTCTGACAATCAGTTTTTCGCCTACTTGATGGAATAAAACACAAAATGCATTGTAATTGTTTTATAAGTTAATTTTTATTGTTAAAATGTTTGCACAAACTTTTTTTTCATTCAGAAAATATAAATACAACACAATTGCCAGATGTCAAAGCGCTCATAGCAAAGCGTACATTAGGCCTAGAGACGCTTTACTTGCTTTTATCGCCTCAAACGCTTCATCAAAGCAAAGCAAGCGAAGCAAGCAAAGCTTCTATTGGGCCATCACCTTAACTCGACGACCTACATACGGCGTAATTGGCCTCGGGCAGGCGCGCGTTCGCCTGCATGTGGGCAAGTAAAACTGAGTTGACCTGTGGTCGGAGAAATTCTGAAATTAAGCCACCAGCAGGTGAAGTAGGGCATTGGGAGCTGCACGAGTTGACCTTAGATAGGTTAACTCTGACCGCTAGCTGGCTTACAGACACCTCTGTAAGGTCAGAGTTAACCTGACAAAAAGTTGACCTGGAAATTTTTCTGAGTGTGGTCCAAGATATCAAAAGAAAATCTGACAAATGCTGTCACAATTTATGTCTAATCGAACAGACATTTAAGTAAAATCCGAATGCTTCAAAAATTTTAATCGAAAACCCCCAGTTACTAATAATTATTCAGCGATTTGGTACTTCTAAGAAAGTTTACCTTTTCTCAAAAAATTACAAATCATTTAAGTCTCGACGACAATACGAATCATTCATTCGAAATTCCTATAACCTGTCGTCACAGAACATGCTTTATGCAAATTAAAATCTGCGATTGCAAATTTCCCACGAACACCGCAACATGACCGATGCGATGGTGATAAATGTTTTAAAACGAAAGTGTTTCATATTTTTAGTATAAAGTTTTATCTCACTCACTGTTCTTATTTCGCCTACAATCTGAAATCTTGTATGCGATTTTGCAAAAAAAAAAAATCGTTAAATTCCGTTGGCGGCGGCGGAGCGAAAATTAAGATAAAATTTCATTAATTAAGTTTCAAGGCGAAAAAGTGCTGAAAGTAGTGATGTTTCATAATCATTTCTTACTAATTTGGCCAAAGTTGCAGAGAATTGCAGTGTGTTTCGCTTTGCGTAATCTAGCGAGTGTTTGATAAGCAACGACGGCAACTATCTTCGGACAACAAGTTCATTAAAAATGATTTCCACAAGTATTTTTTTTTACCGTCGATCTAATCAGCAAAGAAATTTTTCTTATCGCGTCAAGGAAACATTTGTAACAAATTACGTGCATTCATCATACATCACTCGTGCAGAGCAACGTAATTTGCGTTGGCTGTGATGTGTGTGCGTGTGTGTTTGTAATGCATGAGCAGAGAACTCTTTCGATAACAACAAATATCCATATTACAGAATTTATGATAAAAGACGCGGTCGAGCCACGAGCCGCCACCCGAAATCGTTAAATGGAACCAAAGAAAAAAAAACCCCGGAAATGAATTCATATTTAAACAAATTTTTTTCGGTTAATAAATGATATCGCCATTAATCAACGAGCATAATTTGTATTTTTGCCTTTATTTTTGTTAGCCATCAATGTTTAATGTTGTATATTATATTCTCGTTGTGCTGTACTACTCGTATAGGGTGCAGTTTCGGTTAATGTTGCTTTATTTTTATTTTTGTAAAAATTATATCATCGTCCTACACGTTCAAAGTGGATTTTCTTGATATTATTCAATCCACACACGACAAATTTACATTCGAACCGGCTGGAAGTTTTGCTTCAAACTTCAAACTTTAAACTCACAGCCGAAAGATAAATAAAAATTAAACGAATTTTCATACCACATTAGATAATCAGTTGAAACATACGAACCGAGTGGGAAGATCAGAGTTTAAATGCCTTATTATATTTCTTTTATTTGAATTTCTTATCAATGATATTCGATTGGTTCTCAGCTGAAATAGTCGAGTTCATTTCAGCTGAGAACCAATATTCCGATATTATGGCTGGGAATAGAATTAATGGTCAATCTAGTTTGATCAATGATGGATCAGTAGTCTCTGTATCACAGATTAAACTCACATAAAACACCACCTAAATGCCGTTTAAAATTGTTAACCGAATCCAATTATAGTCTTAATAAAAGGCCATCTTTTAAACATACTAACGAGATCGTAAATCTTTGTAAAAGTATCATCACCAGCCATTACTGTCCAGAATCCAGACGAAACTTCCATCTTTCACATTATTCCGTGGAATCATCGTCATCTTCGTCATCCGAATCCACCTCACAATCATACTAAAAGCGATTTTTTTTTCTTTCACTTTTCTTATTCCAGAAAGAAATGTTAAACGTTTTACCACCCGACGGTCATTGCCATTTTATTATTTGTAATCGATTCGAAAATATTAAGAAGTATATCTTTGTGGGAATTCTTAAGGTGGTATTCAATGGTAAAGTTTTAAGGCCTGTGTCCACATGGAAGTTTATTTGCAGAAGTCGCTTCTAGAAGAGATTTCTGGTGTCACAACTTCTGGAAGTTCACTTGCAGTTAGTGTTTCCACGGGAAAAACTTCCAGAAGTCTCTGCTAGAAGCGATTTCTGCAAATAAACTTCCATGTGGACACATGCCTTTAAGATTTGAATAAAATTTTCAAAATTATTTTTAGATATTGATTTGTTGAGTACGTTGAGTATCTAAAACTCGCTCCTTGATGTCAATTCTTGTATTTTCTACAATTAGAAGTTGTTGTTTTTACAGCGAATTTCTGTAAAATTGATGAAAAAATACAATCACCAAGTTTGGGTGTAAAATTATGGTTCTGGCAAGGAAAATATATGATTTTTTCCACTTTGTTGGATTTTTTCCGAAGATTTTCCATCTTATTTTCTCAAAAAACCAATTTTTTTAGTGGAATGTAGTTTTCCAAGGCAAAGTAGCGCCCCGGGCAAAGTTTTTTCTTACTTTGTCGCAAACGCCTCCACTATCCTCCAGTAATCTGTCCCGGACTCACAAAAAAAAAAAAAAATGATCACCCTATTTGTAGACGACCTCAAACTTTTGAAACGATCAAATTTTTTTTAATAAAAAAAGAAAAAATATTAGAAAATATAACCTTTAAAAAAATTTCTTCAACAATTCGTCTAAATTTGGTAATCAACGGACAAAAAAATGTTGACGTGCTGTAAAATTTTCATCAAACATCACCGTTGATTGACACCTTAAGTAAATCTCGAAAGATTAATCTCGGAACAGGAATCTGCAAAAGAAGAGAGCAGTAGCAAAACATAAGAATCTAGAAAGGTGAAAGAGTTTAAAGCGAGGATGGATAAGTCGAGTCATCTTGAAATTTAAAACCACCATCGCCCAAAGGAATCGCCGTGAGTTTTTTTTTCAGAATTTTGCGAAATGATTAACAGTAAAATGGCATGATCTTAAGAACAATACACGAAAATCCAAATCAAACAGGGTTGGGTTTTGGTCCGCGGTGGTGGTGGTGGTGGTTTTACGCAAATTAACATTCAGGAATTTTTTTATCTTTTCGGCGACTTTTCAAGCACTTTCGGGATGTGCCAAATTTGGAAGTTTTGGAATTTTCAAACGAACATTCAACCAGAACCACATCCAACCTACCTTTCAGATTTGCTGTCATTTTAAGAAAATCGAACGAAGATCAGAATCTCAATGAGTGTGTGTGTTGTCCTTCACCGTTTTCAAGTGGTTTTCTATTTTTCATCTCTGTTCATTTTGTGACAAAACACGGATGGGACAATGACATTTTCTTTAACGTTACATTTCGTAACGATGCGTAACTAAAGGCCAAATAATAATGAATAAAAATATGTGCCACATCCATGAAGAAGTTCGGTTTCTTCGATACTTCTTTTGGGGCTAAAAAAATCGATGTAACAAGAAATTGGTTCTAAGACATTAATTTCATTCGCTTTTTAAAAGAAATCCAGGTCATTTAACTCATGATCATCGTACACTACTCGTTTGTTAATAAATGCGTCCGATGATGAGTGGAGAGAGAGAGAGAAGCTTTTTATCTCGACAATGAGTTATCGATTGGGGTCGAGTCCCGCCACTAAATGTAGATAGTTAAGTCGTTTAGGGGCAAAATGTGCGCTGACAAGGGGATGGGTTTGTGTTGGGGGCATAGAACAAGCCACATAATAAACAATGCTGAATAAATTTTTTCAAATGAATCACAGTTCAATGTTACCTTAATTGATGTTGTTTTTTACGATGTTTACCTGCCGCCGCTTTTGTTCTCGAAAGTTTTTTTTTCTTTTTTATTTTATTTTATTTCATTAAATTTATTTTTTGATTCTTTGGCCCCAGAAGTTTGTGTGTGTGTGTGTCAAAAAATACGGTTGACATTATTTTTCTGCTCTCAAACAAGAATGTTTTTTGAACGCCAACCATATTTTGTAATGTCCAGCAACTAAATATGAGCTTTAGCTAGCGGAAATGATAATTTTTTTAACGAATTTTTTGGTTCGTTATTTTCTTAATACCAATTCAAGACAATTCTCTTTGCATATGAATAGATGTATACATTTTTGCTGTTTATATTTCACTGTTTTCCTACATTTTCTAATAGTAGCAGCTGTAATTATTTGTTGTCAATGCTATTGTGTAGGCTGTGTGGATTTGATTTTTTAATATCTACTCAATTAAAAACTGTTCACCCTATTATTAGATAAATTTTCATTTTTGGACAATAAACCGCTTTTCTTCGTCATTTTCTAACAGTTTGACTTTGACTTCCATTCAATGTTTCACACACAGAATAAAATAATCCGAAGCCGTCTTCTAATTTCCATAACTATTGGATGTTTCAAATTGCTAGGCAAAGTTTAACAAAAAGAAAAACTGAAAAGATGATAAAATTCACTTTCGAAAATTGCATGCTCTGTGAAATTTTCATGTTTTTCGGTAGTATAAAAACGATACGGAATTTTGTTCCGTTTTTATACCCGTATGGTGAAACCAAAGGGTATATTAACTTTGCCTTACCGTTTGTAACGCCAAGATCCCGTCATCACACAAAAAAATGAATTACACCAGTGTGTTTAGAATGATAAAAATAATTAATTTCTGCATGTCCGTCCGTCTGTCTGTCCGTCTGTCTGTCTGTCTGTCTGTCTGTCTGTCTGTCCGTCTGTCTGTCTGTCTGTGGCGCGGATTGCGGGCGCATGGATTGAGCTAGAGACTTGAAATTTTGCGCAGATTCGTTTTTCGTAAAATGCGAGGCTAAGTTCGTTAATGGGCAAAAATGGACCATTAGGGGGGTACCCCCCATACGAACGAAAACGGTTTTTCTGAATATCTCAAAAACGGTACATCTTATCAAAAAAGTGCAAGAACAAAAGTTATTTAGGATATGATTCTACATAAAACTCCCATACATTAAAATCCGATTGGAATAAATTTTAAAAAAAAAGTTTGACTTCAAAGTGGAATTTTGGTACAACTGTTCGAATTTTGATACGAATATCACCATACGGGTCTCCAATGATTGCCAGATTGGCAATTATAGCTTTTGTTATGTTTGACCCTATCTCTACACACATGAAATTATAGTCTTAGATAAGTTTAATTTATAATTTTTTTTAAAATGTAACAAACTGGAGAATCGTTTCGTAAATTACGTTTCTTGTTTTTATGAAGGAAAATTACAACTTTTGCACGTAATGAATATCATTCATAAACTATTTAAGCTTTTTGGAAATGGGTCCTACTTTTAGGGGGTAGAAGGGGTTTGTGTGGTGGTAATACCAATCTATATAAAAAATCAAGAAAAAGTATGACAAAGCCTTGTCAAAATTAGCCTTGTCAACATTTTCTTTGCCGCCGATAAAGATCCTATCGGCGAATATTTAAGGACAATTTTTTGTGATTTTCCAGAATAACTGCGCTCGCTTGCACGTAAATTTTCCGTCCCCAAATACTGATAAAGCATTCAGTCTGCAAGCCGAAGGTTTTTAAACTAGCCAGCACGACGCTATCATTTCAAGTCTACTCAAATTGCTTTTTGATAGTTACTGCTTGGTGCTAACGACACCATTAGAGATGCCAACCAGGTGTTTTTTTTTTGATGAGGTTCGATATTGATTCAAGAATGAATTTGAGTCATACTCACACTCAAGAAATTGAGAAAATCCCGCCTGAGATAAGCAAATTTAATTCTGCGCAAATAAAAAAATTTAATAGATCATATTTTTAACATTTTTACCATAAAAACCCCCATCTATTGTTCACTTTTCTGTTAACCGCCCACCTGTGTGTTAAAATCTTAACCTTAAGCCTCCTTGAAAGTCCGCTCAGTCGAACGAAACACCTCTTATAAGTTCCGAAATATTTTTACAGCAATTTTTCAACAAGCAGGTTGAACCAGGAAGACCGAAAAATAAAATATTTAGAATAAGAAAAAAGTTATCCCAAGTGATCCATCCATCATTCGCTGTTCAACTTGACTTGAAGCTTATTTCATCGCATTTTTGAAAAATGCGAAACGAGCGTGCTTCAAATTCTCTATACAGAACCAACGACCTTCAATTGAAATCTTGACAATACCAAGTAGACATCGACATTAAGTCCGTTGAGTGTTTTGAATCTGAATCTGTTTTGATGTGAATAACAACAAATGGGCAGGGAAATATGATGTGATTTTCACGTTACGTTCTTATCGAATGAACGACGTTGTGTCCATTAAACCCGTCCGATGGCGGTTAAATCTGCCTTTGGGCAATGGAATTATCTTCCATTTTAGAGCCCAATTTTTGTAGATACTACCAAAAATTGATCTGCAGTGTGTGTTGGAAACGGTAAAATGGTATGGCCAAACATAAGGAATGAAATTCACTTGAAAAATGTTAAGATTTTTCTATTTCTTGGCTGAATATGCAAATTCGTAGCCCAACTTGTCCGCCTTAGCTGATGCTCTTTTGGATGACGGTATCTTCTCTAGGGGCTGGTGCTGGAAGTATTTATAATTGACTGGAGTTGATTTCGGGGGGCGTTAGAACTAATTCTTTGCGATTAACATATGACTTTGGAATATCTAAGAATAAACCTCGCACTTTGATGAACTTCCTCCAAACTTTATATGGAAAACAAACAAATGTTCCTCTGGAAAACATCAACAACGTATAATACTTGGATGTCGTCTCATTAATATTCTTTTGACATCGCATCGCAGCAATTTGTTCTTCTATTTCTATTTACAAGAATTGTGTGAAAAAACAATCACACTATCCGCAAATCTGCAATGAATGTATATACTATTATTACTTGAATTTTTTGTTGTTGCCCTTCTAAATTTATCTAAGATCATTTTCAAATTTTATTTATCGTCGTCATCACATCAGTATCGTTGATGCGAAAATTAAGTGGGAATTGTCATCGTAGTTAATGTTCCTTCAATGTCGTCTGCGACGATGGCTGATAATTTCGCTGATGATGATCTGATGATCAGAGACCGAGACACAGGCGTGTGCCAACTTTTCAATGATGATGTCTTCTTTGCCCAATTCCATTCTATTGAATATCTAAATCCAGCGAACATTTTCATCATTAACGGAAATCATTTCTGGGACAAAATATTCATTTAAGGAGGCTTCAGTGACTTCCATTTTGACGGTCTTTAATTCAGATTCTTGTTGCCAAAAACAAAATCGCATAATTTCGGGTAATTTGATGTGTTTTTTTTTCTTCAAAGGTCAACCGATGGCCCAAATTCCACAAAAGTTTTCTGTGCGCTCAATTAGAGTCTTCTTGAATTTCACCAAGTGTCTAATTGCCTTTAATGAGATGAGTTTGAGCTACAATCGCACTTGGGAGGTCATCATTTAGTGGTTTTTAACAAGAGTTTAAATGTCTATTGCGTACTTGTTTGTGTGTTTTTTTGTGAGTTTCAACTTACGGTGAGAATGAAGTTGAATTGAAAATGATAAGAACTAATCATGCTGATTGTTGTGAAATGGAAATGACCTAAAGTTTCCCAAAAAATGCACTTAGAAACCTTGAGCTGAAATGTACAACTTTTCAAAACAAAAAATTTAGCTGCGTGTCAACCTCGTATTTAAACTACTTATAAGTGCTCTGCAGCAGGGAGGGAAAATTGTTATAAATTTCAATTGAGAATGCCGTGTTCCAGTTGGGGTGTAGTGTTAATATACACACAAAGAAAAAAATAGTAAATTTAACTATTTTGTAATGGGTAGTCGGGACTATTACTAAAAAAGTTAATTTCAATTACGAAAATAGTTAATTTAACCACAGAATAGTAAATTTTACTGAAGACCTTTCAGTTTCCTAATCAGCAGGGATGAAGGGATAAAAAAGTCCACCCCCTTCCTCTGCATTGCGAGGAGCACTGTATCAAATAGGTCACTTCAGAAGTCTCAAAAACACTTATTTCGATTCCATATCTGGTTTATTAAAATTCGATTGGGTTATCAAGAATCCGGAAGAACTATTTTTGGTTTACCTTCTTATCGTCGAATTTCACCGATAAAACTTTTATCAATCACATAAAAAAAACGCTCGATTTTTTATCAATTGTATAAAGAATTTGCGTCTTGAAAATTAAGTACCGCGCATATAATTTTCTTTACTGAATGATTTTTTAAGCAATAAAAGGTTTTGAGATGTTTTTCTATAAGTTGCAAATTAAAGCGAAAACTGGTCCGTCATTATCTTTTTTGCTAGACCTTAGTTTTGTCGATTATACAAGTTTTATGTGGGTAACAGTTGAAAATTTTTATATATGAATTGTCTATCAATTTCTACTCTCAAAGCAACATATTATATATTAGACAACAAAACATAAAACATGAACAGTTGTTGATGGAAAAAAAGAGCAATCAAAACAGTTAAAGATATTCAAATTTGATAACCTAACCTGACCGTCAGGTAATCGCCAACAGGCTAATTAGACAGCAAAGCTAAATCATAATGACGTAAAGATTTATTTAAAAGATGTATCCGTGAACAGGTAAACTCGTGATACATCAGAAATGATTTTTTTTCTCTCTATAAAATTTTCGATTTGCAAAGGGTGCGTCTTAAGACATTGATTGACGAATTCAACTACCTTAAATTTACAATCGATGAATATTCTTTTTTTTTTCGCAGTCTTCAATTTTTTTTGTTAATTCAACTTTTTATACTCTTTGATTCCCTGGGATTCAGATCGGATCAGCAGATATTGAACACTTCATCGAATTGGGTTAATGTTGTCCAATCAAATGCATTAATTATGGTGTTTTTTGCCCTTAGCTTGATTTAATTATGGACATGTTTTTATTTTTATGTCGTAACTAGAAATCTTATGATTGGAACTCGTAATTGGTTGTTTTTATTAAGCAACATTTTGAAATGATTGACAACAATTTTGTGCAGGTGCTCTATTTTTTTATTAAGTAACTCAATTTTAATTACGTTTAAAGAAAAAATAAATAGTGGCTATTTTGCAACTGGTGATGGTCTGGATAAAAATTATTTTTCTGGTATAAAAAGACGTTTTAACTGAAATCGGTTGTCATCCTAAGATCATCACACTCTTGCCGAATGCACACGCAAAGAAAAAACTTAATAAAAGCTATAATTGCCAATCTGGCAATCATTGGAGACCCGTATGGTGATATTCGTATCAAAATTCGAACAGTTGTACCAAAGTTCCACTTTGAAGTCAAACTTTCCAACAAGATTTTTTAAAATTTGTTCTAATCGGATTTTAATGTATGGGAGTTTTATGTAGAATCATATCCTAAATAACTTTTGTTCTTAGACTTTTTTGATAAGATGCACCGTTTTTGAGATATTCGCAAAAATCGTTTTCGTTCGTATGGGGGGTACCCCCCCTAATGGTCAATTTTTGCCCATTAACGAACTTAGCCTCGCATTTTACGAAAAACCAATCTGCGCAAAATTTCAAGTCTCTAGCTCAATCCGTGCGCCCGCAATCCGCGCTACAGACGGACAGACAGACGGACAGACAGACGGACAGACAGACGGACAGACAGACGGACAGACAGACGGACAGACAGACGGACAGACAGACGGACAGACAGACGGACAGACGGACAGACAGACGGACAGACAGACGGACAGACAGACGGACAGACAGACGGACAGACAGACGGACAGACAGACGGACAGACAGACGGACGGACAGACAGACGGACAGACAGACGGACAGACGGACAGACAGACGGACAGACAGACGGACGGACATGCTAAATTCAACTTTTTTCATCATTCTAAACACACTGGTGTAATTCATTTTTTTGTGTGACGACGGGATCTTGGCTTTACAAACGGTAAAGCAAAGTTAATATACCCTTTGGTTTCACCATACGGGTATAAATAGTAAATCTTACTATTTTATAATGGGACTATAACTAAAATATTTAATGTCAATTAGTAAAATAGTCAAAATCGGATATTTTTGTAAGAAATTTTACTGCGTAGTAGTAAAATTTACAATTTTGTGGTTAAATTGACTATATTTGAAATTGACATTTGAATATTTTAGTTATTGTCGCAATGTTTTTCTCTGATTTTTCATAGAATTTAATTTTTTGCAGTATTCTTGTGGATCCTTTTATTATAAAGAGATTTTTGTTCTAGAAACTTACCATAAATGCTTTTTTTTCAAACATCATAAATGTAGGTGGGAATTCTTCGATCCACATTCCCCTAAATATTTAAATTCCCTGCGAAGTTATCAAAAAAAAAAAAAAACGACACATAATAAATTGAAATTTGAAACTCGAGAGCATAGAAAATCAATCTACAAAATGATTGTAATAAATCGCAATCCAAATTCAAATTCAGATCACTTAAGCCGGCAGCAGACACACATAAATTTCGCGCTATAATTTTTCTTTTGGATGTTGATTTCCGCTCCTTTTATCGGTTAATCCCTAAATTTAAGAATCGGTTCGTTTTCCTTTGAGCTTCTTAAATATTTCAAAATCTTGATATGGCTTAGATCGATTTGTCAAAACTTCACATTAAGTCAGAAACATGGCATATAGGAACAGAAAACATTTTTTCACGTCTTGAAAATGTTTACAGAGTTTCCTCCACTTTTACACCACCCCCTTGTTTGACTTTCTTCAAGCGATGTGAACGAATAACAAGTTCAACATTTCAATATACCAAATTTGATATTCTAATCTGTAAGCTAACTGTAACCGTGTTATTGACTTTTTGACTAAAAGCTCTTACGATTCGACTGTGAAAAAAATAAATAAACATCGAGAGGATGAAGATATATTTTGCATAATTAAAAATCACTGTACGATTAAATCAGCATCACCGGCATCGTAGAGTGGTTCAAACTTCTTGGTGTGGGCGTTTTTTCAGTTTGTACAACAACTGGCTTGGGTTGATTCATATAACTGCTGAAGGTACGAGTCTTAAAATGAGCTCATCAAATTCGGATGCAATTGAATTTGAACAATTTTTTGGGAAACGGAAGTTTTTGAGAGCTCTTAAAAATCGAGCATATGTCGAAAGGTTTGCGAATACCAGTCTTGCAATGTTATATGAATTTCTTGTCTCTAAAAAGAGAAGTTGAAAAATCTGGCTCGAAAACCTCTTTTTCTTGATCACCAGAAGAGAGGAAGTAGGGTAGGGGGAGGAAGGTTCGAAAGGCCGAAAATTAGAGCGACGAATTTATGAACAGCCCCAATCTCTTATTGCACAAAATTTTTAAAATTTTAGAAATAAAACTAAAATTAGAAATGAATTTTCAAAATTGTTAGCGATTGCACTTTCAAAATCAACACCTGGCAACGCAAAACGTATTTGCTGAATCCATCAAAAAATATGTGAAAGAAATCATCCAAGATTCACTAGAGAAAGTACAAACTTCTTATCACGAGATGTCAATAATTCCGTGTCGCTTTCTTCAAATTAACGTTCATGACATGCAAATCAACCACCCCCCAGTGGATCGGATATTATTTACCTAACGTTTCTTGTGTAAACAGTTTATACTGACAGATGTGACCGTTTAATGATGTGAACAATTATTATGTGATATTCTCATTCTAACCAAAAAATTTCACCATGTAAATATTTGCGTATAATTATAGAACATTTGACTAAAATCTGGAAGTTGTTGAGGAGATTCCAGCTATTTTTTTTTAAAGTGGGTGGGTGGTATGGCACCAGAGCCGCCACATCGTCAGTTTTTTTTCTTTGCATCACCTCTCTCTGGTTTTGGTTTTCTTATTTATTTTTTTTCTAGTGTGGTTTTCTTGTCAAATTGACAAAAAAGGTAAACAATAATACCAGCAGTCATCGAGTCAATCGCTTAATGGTCACTACACCACTTTTTAGCAACCGTTGCCATAAAAATTTCAGTGACAAGGCAAACGCACATAATTCTCAAGAAAAACACAATTTTTTTGGTTTCGTCTTTCGCTGAATTGAATTGGAAGAAAACGAAAAATGTAAAAAGATTTTGCTTTCAATGCTTTTTCCGAACTTGAGCTTAAAAGCAGTGACTTTTCACTTGGCTGCTAATAACGTTATAAGTTTGCCCATAAATGGGTAAATCGTAACAGGTTGCTGGCATTTCAACGTTTTTCTGTTTTCAATTTCAGATAGAATAAAATCAGCAGCACTAATAGCTGATCTAAGCTGAATGTTTGGTCGATTTGGCATTGAAAACTTCTGCTTTTCAACTTGAAATTAAAATTTTTGTGAGAGTGTGTAGGTTCATATAAAAAAGTTGATCGATCGAAACTTTTGTGTTTTTTTTCCTTCTTCTCACTATAGATTCATATTTGGACGCATTAAGATCACCAGCTGCTTAAATATTGTTTTGTTCAATATTTTTTTCCCTATGCTTTTATCGCGTAGGTTAGCGAGTATAGCACCGAAAATTGTAAAGCAATTAAAAGTGTTTTTTCTTTGAATAGACAAAAAACAGTATCAATGACGAAAAAATTGTTTTTCCGTATTAATCATTTGAATATATATAATTTGTTTTATTATTTTAAATTCATTCAGTTGTTATATTAGGAAACGTTTAATATTTAATAGACTAAAAAACACCTTAATATCGATTTTTATAAATAGATTCAATCGTAAATTTTGATATCTGTTGAATTATTGTTTATCATATCCATTAGTCAATTTTTTGAGATTTCAGCTTTTAAATCGTGTCACAGGTAATCACGATATCTTGGGATCTTATGTAATATTCATTTTTTTAAATAATCAAGGGGAGAGATAAAGAAATTGTTTAGTTTTTTAAAGTTTTTTTTGTTGTAAAAACACATTTTTCTGTTTTAAAAAAAAAATACTCGATTATTGTGAAAACGGTGCGAGATTTCCAAAAGCAGTGCAAGCGAAGGAGGGGTGGTGGGCGGGGGGGGGGGGGGTCTGCGATAGTGTAAGGGTGGTACTAAACTCCATACAAAAAAAAACGCGAAAAAGCGAAACGGAGGGGGGAGGCGTTCGAAAGACTTTAGCGTGACGTAAAAAAATTTACCTGCGGCGGATTTTCCTCAACATACACTCAGAAAAATGTCCAGGTCAACTTTTTGTCAGGTTAACTTTGACCTTACAGAGGTTTCTGTAAGCCAGCTAGCGGTCAGAGTTAACCTATCTAAGGTCAACTCGTGCAGCTCCCAATGCCCTACTTCACCTGCTGGTGGCTTAATTTCAGAATTTCTCCGACCACAGGTCAACTCAGTTTTACTTGCGCACATGCAGGCGAACGCGCGCCTGCCCGAGGCCAATTACGCCGTATGTAGGTCGTCGAGTTAGCCTCCATTTTTCTGAGTGTAGTTTTAGCCTAAAACAATTTCAATATCAATCCTCAGCTATGATTTTCACGGCGCAAGTTGGAGAAGAGGATTCTCTATTATTTTATAACTCTAACGTCCGTTTGCGCCAACTATTCTTAAAAAAAAAAATAGGTTGTGCTTAACCTACTGAAAAATCCGGGACAAAAGTTTAGTTTCCAGGACCCCGGGACAGTATGCCTATATCCGGGACTGCCTCCGCCATTCTGGAACGTATGGAGAGGTATGGTCACCCTAATTAAGGGTCAAGTATAAAATTTATTGACCTTAAAAATCAGAATAGATCTCCAAAAACTCAAAAAAATGAAAAAAAAAATCCTGAGATGGGTTTAGAATCTTATAAACGCGTTTCTTGTGGGGATTTATTTTGAAATGGTTTTTTTTTCGTATAATTGAAAAGAGGTTTTATAAATGTTTAAAAGATTTTCCTTGCCAGATTTTCTTTCCTGTTTTTCACACGGAAACTTTTTCCAATTCCAACGTTGCTTAAAAAAAATATGTTAATCCTTTTTCCATAGTGTTTCCATTTGTTATACCCATACAACACGTCAGATACATCTGAATCTTGCACAACCGTGAAATTTACACAATCGTTTAACAAATTTCAACTTTATTTAAACATGATTTATAAATTATTTATAAAAAAACACGATGAGCAACAATGTTGTCTGTGCAGTGCAAATTTTTTTTTTGTGCTTTTGCATATTTTGTCGCTAAATTTCTTGTGTTGTTACATAAACTGCAAGCATTTATTTAAACATGTTTTTTTTCGTTTCTGTCTCCACGATTCCACGCTAGTGACACAATTTCCATATGACGACGATTCAAGTTCTTTGCAATCCGGAGTCAAAACCACCATAAACCATGGACAACATATGCTCTTGTTGGTGCTGCTACTATGAAATGAAGAAAATCTGTCGATTTCTTTGAACCGAACGAATAAAACCAGTCATAGTGTGTTTTACTTTTTAAATTATGAAAAATCACCTCAGCTAAACTATCGAAAAAAGAACTCAAAGAAGTTGATTTCAACTAAAAACTTGATTACACGACTTTCGATCTTCTTGTCGACTGCCGCCGTGTACTGTGCTGTGACAATACCCTCGCTTTGAGCGTTTCATTTTCATCGGTGTGACACTTTTGTCACAGTCGCACGATTATCTGTCATTTTTTGTGCCGTTTTCCGAAATATAAAGCAATCTGAAAAGCATAAAAACATCACAATTAGATTATTTACCATAAATTATGGCGAAATGCTTACAGAAGTGAGACTTTGTCAGTTTGAATGATTTTGTGATGTTTGCCATACGCCACACCTGCCCATTTTCCACTTCGCCCGGCTATTAAACTTAAAGTGAAAGAAATTCAACTTGACTTTTGCTTTCTTCACTTACACTTTCAAAAATATGTCATCGGCGGGTTTTTCTCAACACAAATGCGAACACAAAAAAGACATTGTTTGAAATTTCTATTATTTTTTTAGTATGTTTTTCACCTGTCTAAAAAAAGTTCATGTCTTCGTACTTTGTTGAAGGTTAAGTTGAACGACAATTTTCTCCCTGATTATTATTGTTGTGTACTCGTAAATACTTGACTGTGATTTGATCTTGACAAGAAAGTTTTTCATTGTTGACCGAAACAATTTATCATAAGCTGATCTGATAATATGCGAAATAAGATGATAAACACAAGAAGACCAACCTTATGTTTACTTGAAAACCTTTTGATATGTAAATTTATGCAATACTCTCGCAAAGGAAAATACCAAATATTTTTATTACTTTTCACTTTATTTGGCATAGAATTCGCCATTTGAAAATGGGATTATTAACTTTTTCTATTTATTTGTTGAGAGTTTTTTTTCTAATGGATCTTTATTGAATTTTGCTTACGAAAGCACTTCGCTGGTGGATAAATAACACCTGCTTTTGATTAAAAGTTCAATGATTTATTGGTTTCGATATTATTTCGACGATTTTGAGGAAAGTTTTTCTGTTTCTTTGTTACTCGTAAAAGACCTTGGCTATTTTTTGGTATGTCAATTAAAATTTTGCACCAATTTTTGGCAGTAAGGTGAAAATTAGTTATGAAAAATTATAAAATTCAAGTTCATTTCCAATTGTCATAGGAATTTTTGTAATTTGCATAAATGGCAATCGTTTCGTATTGTTTGTTTTTATGCCAGGCGCGTACTGCGATGGTAAGCATGTGGATTGGTTCTAAAGTGGTAATTTGAGGTTTCAAAACCTGTAAAAGCCACACACAGAGAAGAAAAATAGTAAATCTAAAAATTTTATAATGAGGAATTTTGACTATTACTAAAATAGTTAACTTCAATTACAAAAATTGTCAATTTTACCTCAAAATAGTAAATTTTACTACAAAGTAGTTTAATTTTTTTTATAAAAGTAGTTGATTTTGATTAATTTTGTAATTGAAATTAACTAATTTAGTAGTAGTCATGATTTCACATTATAAAATAATTAGATTTCTTATATTTTCTCTGTATGCAGTATGACAGCGCAAATTGAAGTAGACTTCGATGTACGGTCGAATATGTTTCAAAAGGTCTCATTGCCACTTCAACACCATTGCACATCTTTTCCGTCGCAGTGCGCGCTTGGTTTAATATGGTTGCTGCGATAAAAATATCTAAAATATATACAAAGGATGGCCCCTGACCATCCTTTGCAGTTCTCCAT
Organism: Chrysopilus asiliformis; assembly: GCA_964034945.1. Classification (NCBI taxonomy): domain Eukaryota; kingdom Metazoa; phylum Arthropoda; class Insecta; order Diptera; family Rhagionidae; genus Chrysopilus; species Chrysopilus asiliformis. Next base: position 3,745,496 of record OZ035961.1, read on the forward strand.
CAAAAAAGACCTCAACCATGAAACTAGCGCAAATCACAAAAGCGCAAAGTGAAAACCGGATATAAATTTCTTTAGCGGTTCAAGAAATTGCTGGGGAAGGGGTAGGAAGGAAGAAAATTTTTGGGTTTGCTCACAGCTTAGCTCGAAAAACCCTTTTGAAAATTTAATCTCAATCGGATCAGTGGTTCTCGAGTTATAAAACCGATGAGGCAAAATGACACACACAACGTTTTCATTATAACAAATTTTTATAGGAGTCTTCAGTTTTTTTTTTCTGGTTAATTTTTTTTCTGGCAGAAAATGACAAAAATTCATGAGAAATTCTATCGGTTTCCAATAATTCTCCCAGATTTTCTTGAGAAAAAACCTTAAAAGTTTCAGCGAAAAATTATCATCTCCACATCAATTGAAAACCTCTGAATCATGGGAAAAATTCACTAATAAAAATCAATTTATGGTAGTATCTTTAATCGTGAAATCATTAAAGTGTGAAGCACCTGAATTTGTGCTGCTTTATTCCTTTATAAACGATCAATTCCAATGCAAATCACAATAGTGTGGAGCGGTTATTAGGGCAAACATCGTGGAAAAGCATAAAAAAATCTGTGAATTAATATGCCTGATTGAGTAGATGACCCTAATTAATTAGATAAAATTTCATATATATTTTTTCTTCTTGTGTTTACTTTTTGATTCTCTTTTTATAAAGTAGTTTTGATGTGGAGATTGCGTTTCGCTTGCACATTTAGTGCGGAATCTTATGGCCTATTAAATCCAGGCAAAGTGAAATTTGCGAGCAAAACAAAAACCAAAAGATATCTTAAAACTAAAAAGAAGCCAGTCAAGCAACTTTGTCGGAACTTTAGCTGATTTACAGTGGGGAAAAAAGAAAGAAATATTCTTTTACATTTTTCTTACGTTGCGTGCGAAATAGTGGCAGCAGTTAATTTCGTCCAGGGATGAGGAAAAATGTTGGAAAAGCACGAAATTTATCGCCCGATAATATCTGACTCTTTTATTTCAAACTCTATAATATCTTGCAAATAAAAATATAGATATAGTAGTTCGAAAAAAAAAATCATTCTATAAAGTTAAGTGAACAATAAAACCACAAAAGCCTGTGTAGACCTTGAGCACTGCTGACTGACTTTCTGTTCTTCTTAAATACACACGAAACCGAGTTCTGCATTTAACTTAACCCGTTGATACCTGCGGTAACGATGAGAAAGAAGCAATAATAATAATAATAATAACGAAAAGAAATCTCATATTACATTTTCTTCCCACATGAGTTTACGTTTTTTTTTTTACAAATCACAGTTTATAAAATGCGTCTGCAACGTATAAAATTAAAATGCACTTAAACTTGACATGACTTATAATTTATCAATAAAAGAATTCAATTACATGCCTGTCACTCTAAGTTGCTTTATGTATAAAAAAAATGTATATTTTTTTATGCTTTGATATTTTGTTTTCGAAAGTTTCAGGGATATTTTTATAAAAAAAATTAATCGGATGAAATCAACAGGTGGAAATGGGAAAATTGTAAGCCGTTTAGTGTTTTGAAATATATTACAGATTAAATTATTTGATCGTTAAATTCAGTAGCACCTACAATCGAATTTTGGAACCTGGATAAGTGGGGTTTTACGTCCCACGGATCCCGCTTGTCGCCTAATGACTGCCGTCATTTTGTTTTTTGATGTATGCGTATATACATATTGTTTTTTCAATGGAGTTACGTATGGGTGCCAAATTTTAAGGCAATAGAATATGTGAAAGTGTTTTAAAATTCTGTTACAAAATTTGAACCTAGTCACAACTGGCCATCCAACCCAAATACTGGGCACCACCAAATTTTCGGGCGTCGTAAATCGCTTGACGCAGACATTACGTAAATCGCACATACAAACAAACAAACGAACAAAAAAACAAGCTATATTTAAGTTTTAAAAAACGGTGAAGAACACTTAACAAATGTTATAAATCACACCCGCAAGATCCTTTCAATAGGCTTAAGAATTTTTATAACAAGCGACCTTCGTCAGGCGCAGCTTACAGTTGATGTCTACATTTTATTATAAGGTTTTATGAATACGCATTCAAATTCTTGCTAAATCCTTAATATACGTCCCGATTTTTGTGCATAAATTACATCACGCTAATTTGACGTTTTGTAACCCCCCTTCCATTCCCAATTAATTTTTATGGCTTCGCGCTATCTTCTTAAAGTCTCAAAAGTATTTGAATCCTGTTTTCCCTATTAGTGAGGTAATCCTTAAAGGAACGGCTATTCATATATTTCTCCTTACTTCTGTAAGTCCCTCACCTGCTATCTCCCGCAATTTTGTTAGGGTTTTGATCCGGTTATCACTGTTCGATAAGTCATACTTTATGGAAATTTTTTGCCCACTAAATTCTACCCCAACATCATGGCAAGCGCTGCGGCGCTATCTTTTGGTCATTGAATGAGTTCTGGCAGTTTTTTTTTTCAAAATAGTGCTTATGAATAAAATCAGATTGTTCTTTTTTGCCCTTTCCCCCTCTCATGTTTGTGGACTTTGCACTCAGTGACTCCAGTTCTGCATGGCAGTTTAACTGGTGTGAAGTTATCACTTTTTGCCCGCGATGCGTTAATTTTGTGAAAGACACCAAATCTCTACGTAAAATATTTTTTTTAAATTTTTAATACACTTTAAAAATTTATTAAAAAATTATTTTTTTTTTGCTAGAATCCATACAACCTCTGAATCATCTTAAAATAAAAAAAAATCTTCTAGACTAAAAAACTATTTTTACGATTTTTTCAAGGCTAATTTCAGTCAGTCTCTAGAGATTTATAGAATTAAAATCCGATTATAATTGATTTTATAACATTTTTAATTACACTTTCGCTCCAATTGCAGAAAAACCCAAGCAAATAAATCGCCATTTTCGATGAACAAAAATATCTTAGATATTAAAACGTTAATACTATTTAGAAAAACAGATATTTAGCTATTTGCACTTGAAAAATCTATTTAACCCCGCATATGGTTTGATTCACCAACGGTTTTCGTAAAATTTTCACGATTGGGTCAAGTACTTCCAGCTAATAACAATCAATTTCCTTAAACAAATAATTTGCCACCTTTGATTTATATGGCGCTGCGGTTAGGAAAAAAAGTCAACGAGGAACAATACGCAAATGTTGATTCATGTTGGGTCTAATGCCAGTGTGTATAGTATATGTAAAAGGTTATAGCAAAGATAGACAACTTCTTTGAATCTCTCTCTCCTACTTGAGTTCATTTTGAAGAGATTTCTTATATAGACGATCGGATTTTCTTGGCTGGCATCAGGTATGGATCCGTCTTTTTATGGTAACAAGTTTCATTCGACAATACAAGATACAAAAAATGTTCGACGCCATGCCAGGGTGTAGTGTATTAGTACTGTTGTTGCGTTCAACTCAACTCAATTCAACAAGACGATCTGCTAAGTTGAATTCAGCTGAGAAAAAGAGCAGACTTTGTATTTTTCCTATATAGGCTGGAATTATTACAGCGATATGAGTTGGTTTTCTACACATATCCATTGAGATTGGGTAATAATCTGTCGTGTATGTCGGGCAAATGCCCACATGTGACCTTCTCGGATTATCGCACTGTTTTGTTTAGCATTTCGCATTCGGACGATGAAAACATTGAGATGCATTTTAACCATTTATCGTTTGTTGGCCTACCATCCAAATATTTTCGATCAAAAAATACGCTCCGCGCTATTGAAAAATTACATCGTCTTGAGACGGCGACCACTTATGAGTAGTTTTTGATGCAATATTTAATTAAATTATTATGAATCAGGCTTGTTGAAAGAACATTGACGGCCACGACTATCGTGTCGTATAGACTTATCTGATTATCAGCTTCTTCCAACAAATATACTTTGTGCATTCACTCAGTATTGATTCGAAATAAATCAAATAAAAAAAGCCACTGCAATAATCAAAACAAATGTTTCACTTTCAAATTGGGCGTCATTTCTGCTTTTGTGCTTGACAGAGTATCAAACTATTCCGATTGAATGCCGTATAACCTTCAGTTTTAACAAATAAGACCTTGTCGATTTTTTTTCAATTTTCGTACAAATTGAATCAAGCCGCCTATACCACAAGAAAAAAAAATTATCGTTGAAAAGGAAGGAACGAGTTAAAATTTTCTTACTTTTTTTTGGTATTTGTTATACCCGCGCTTATCACTGAAATGGTTTTAATTGCTGGCAATGACGCGGAATAGAATGAGAATTTAAATGAAATCGAATTGTGTTATCAATTCTACAGTGTAGAACAGAATTTTATTGACATTCTATAAATTATCATCATCAGTTTGACCTAAGAATGTGAATTTTTTTTCAAAGTTTTGTAGGATTTTGCAATTTTCTATTACAAGTCGACTTGCAAAAAAGTATACAAAAAATATTATTTCTGTGACTGGAAGTTCTTGATCGATAGATCGTCGTCATTGGTTGTCAACTGTGAAAGTTTATATGTTTTTAAATTAAAACATGTGTTGGTCATCGCAGCAATTAAAGCATGCTGTCTGTAATCATTTTAAGTAATTTTTTATACAGTAGAATCCCGATAATTCGTATTTCAAGGGACCAGTAAATTCATACGAATTAGCGGGATATACGAATTATCGGGGTACGAATTATCGGGATTCTACTGTACTCAGAAATGTGACTGCTTTTCACAACAATGTAAGCCATGAAGTCTTTTAAGAGATTTATTAAGGGCAGTACCTGTGCGAATAAACTAATTAAAATAATAAAAATATTAAAAAAAATGTTTTTGAAAAAATAGACCGCACTTGACGAAGGCCAGCAGCGTCTAAATATGATTTTTTAGATTGGTGGCCGTTCATGAAGTATCTCACACAATATTTTGGCTTTTCAGACCCCCCGCCCCCCTCTCGCACGCGTTTTCGTCGATTCTCATAGTGTTTTTATGTCCCTACACGGATTCCAGTACTTGAAAGACAGAGAAAAATCCTACTGCGAAAGAAAAATAACCTGAAGTCAATTAACTTACGGAGAATTTATGTTAACCGTGACATATCTCGTCAACCACTAAATCATGGTTGACATAAATTAGAAACATATTCGTTAGTGAGAATCTACTTGTTTCCAGTAGCTTTCAACTTTTCATTCCAGCAAAGGCACACATGCAGCCTCGACCAAACCATTATTGCATCTAATCGCATATAACAGTTACTACACTCACTCATATTGCTCAACAGTAAGGGCACAAATAGATTGTCGTATACATAAAAGCGAAGAAACTCATTCGTTGCTATTTCAACATAGCCTTTAATTTTAAGTCTTGCCTATAGCAATTATGTGTATTTCAATCAACGAACTTCATTCAATTGTACTCATTGTGATTACATTACTTTACATAAAGTTCCCGAAACGAAGGAAACCATCAATCAATTGAATTATTGTTATTCTATAGATATTAATTAAATATATTTTGATGATTCTATGTATACACATTACCCGGAAGATGGAATTAATAATGAATTCTGTAAAAGGTCAACAATCAAAACCTAGCATTATAACACATTATTAAAGAAAATATCGTGTGATTAAGATAAAATTCTGCCACCATATAAAGAAACTTGATTTTCAAATAAAATAAAATTATTCGAAGGCACGACGACGATCATTGACAGCTGGTATTCTTAAAATATTCATTCGATATAAACCTCGAAACGATTAAAATTAGTGTGGCAATATGTTGGATTAACTAATAGAAGGGAATTTATAATAATACATAAATTATATTAATTTTTATATTGTTTTTGTAGCAGGTAACGCCCCAAAACGAAATACTTTAGAATATGGGAATAATCTATTTTTTTTTGATTAATTAAAGAGTGCTGCGATCGAGTGATCTTTCTTTTTGGTCGTTTGTTGGCTTAAGGGGTGTGTTACAATGTGAGCGAGTAAAATTTAAAGGCGACAGGAAGATGCGCTGTTCATAAAATTCGTGACGTTTTTTATGGGTAAACCCTAATTCGTTACATTTAGCTGAACGGAGAATTGTGGGGGGTGGTTCTGCGAAAGTGTGACGGCGTTACTAAACTCCAGACGCAAAACCACGAAAACGTGCGAAAAGTCCAAAAAAAATCGCGCCATTTTCCGTGAAACTTAAGCCAGCTGCCAAAATTGCTGCGCAGTGGAGACAAAAAAAAAATTAGGATCAGAGATGAACACGACAGTGGGATTTTTTTTTTGCTGACACTGCGACGGCAGAGAAGTTCTTAGCCAATAAAATCATTTTTCTGTCGCTGTCTGGCCATTGTACAATAATTCCCAATTGATGCCAACAAAACCGTTTCAAATCCAAAATTGCTTTATGCTTGATATTTTTTTTCGTGAAATGCTCAACTCTCAAGCAGAGGTACTCGAGTTTTTAATAGAGTACCTTACTCGACTTAACGTCAGAGCTCGCTCGGAAATTGCCATTCGAATTCCTCGTACTCGATTCGAGAAAAAAAAACTCTAGTTGATTGAAGAAATCCATTAAACAGCCTATACAAAACTCTTGGAAGAATTAAAGCGAAATATCCGCATCTTTGCAGTACTGAAATTGGTAAAGCTGCACCTGATGGAAGTCCACTAGCTCTAAAGCCAAAAAATAGCTATCTCGCTGCTCAATTGCCTGGAGTTACTATGAGATTTTTTTCACTATCCAGATTTTTTTGTCTATTGAAAGTAGTCCTACCCCTTAATAATACACATCACTTAACCAAAGATTTGACTGTTGACGATAATTTTTATTTAATTTCACTGATTATAAAATTCAGTCAACACGACGCCGAATATCAAGTCCTATAGTTTAACGCCATGACTGTTTCAAATTTAAATAAAATGCAAAAATGTTTACTTAATTATTCTTCAGTTTTACTACCAGTTTATTCTGTTATCACTCTAGTTAGGCTGCTGGTTTCACAGACTTCAACAAACCATTTATACTAGTTTTGATTTGGCGCGGCACGAAAACCGTTGATATCATTTATTCCACATTTTAATATTTCGTCACTGTCGATGTCGAAGGAGTCTCAGTAGCATTCAAATGGATTGAGATCAGTGGCCAGTAATCATTGGTCGCGTTGTATTCGAATAGCGTGATTTTTTTTTTCTGTATAAAAAAACAAACATTTAGAATAGCAAATGTGATTTATAAGCAAATTTGTGTCAATAAATTAGCACTTTCTGATCGTTTATCTGTGATATTTTACTGTGAATTAGTACAAAATATTCATTCTAGATTGTTTTTTACGTAACAAAAAAAAACTATTTTGATCAAAACTAGCGCCAAAATGTGTTGGAAGTTGTCATTTCTATTTGGGAATCCCTTCGATGAATTCGGCGATATAAATGTCAAAATGTGCTTCTCCGATTTGTAAGGAATTAATAAAATATTTTTCCTAAATTTGTATCCATTTTAATTGGATGACTACATACAAACGGATGGAATAAAACATCAGTTTTTTGATAGAATCAAATTCTGTATTGCTCTGCATACAAATTTTCTAAAAAAAAATCATACATCAATCACATTTTTAGCATAAACAAGATTGCTATACGAATTACTAACTTGTGGATTAGGAAATTGAATTTTTTCATTTGGAATAATCTGAAACGGATGTCTTTATTTTGAGGAAGTTTTGATTAGCTACATGGGCACGTTGTTACCACCATCAAGAAATGAGTCACAGAATTTTGCAAATGTCGAGCGACACCAGACAGTCGCGAAAATTTGCATTCATAAATAAATATGCAGACTTTCATAAATGCATGCAGCCGAACGCTAAACGTGCTGATCAGCATATTCAATTAAATTGTGCATTAGACACAGTAATTTTGTTTCCTATTTGGCTATTTTCTATAAAATCGAAACAAAATAAATATCCAATTTGAAGCAATAATAAAGTTTATCGTTTGATTTAATTTGAATTGAATTTTGAAAATTTTTCATCATCATCACAGAATTTGTGTCAAATAGTCAACATAGCATCAAAATTAGCAAAATATGTTTGTTCTTAGTCAATCTTTCTCTTTACTTCTGATCAACATTGCAACTATCCCTAACTACGCTTTTATTAGGCTCTGAATTTTTGAAGTTTTTCGCTTTAACTCAAATTTTAAGTTGAAAAGCTCCAAACTTTTTTGTCAACTTGAAAAAAATCCAAAAAAAAAATGTTTTAGGGTTTGCCCATAAAAAACGTCACGCTAATTTTCGGCCATTCAAACCCCCCATCGTCACGTTTCCTTGGAATTTTTTGTATGTAGTTTAGTACCGCCCTTCTCCCCAAATGTGTAACGTATTTTATGGACAGCCCCTTATGTTGAACTAGCTTGCCTACCCGTCGTTGCCAGGTTACGTTTTTTCAAATTTTTTTTTATCGTCTATGTTGGAGCTAAACTTCAGGCCAATCGGCTCGGTAGTTTCCCCGCGAAAGTGTAACATAGCGCAAAAACTAAGTTTCGAAATCACTTTACCCCCTCCCCTTACTCCCTCTACCTCTCGCGCTACTTTTCCGTATGCCTATGTTGGAACCAGAACTACCACAGACACTCATGCCAAATTTCAAGTCAATCGGTTTAGTCGTTTTTGCGTAAAAGAGGAACAGACAGACAGACAGCAGACAGACAGACACCAATTCATTTTTATATATTAGTATGATTTAACCATTATTTCTTTAATTGAAACAATTTTAATTGTTTGGCAATTTCGTGAGGTCAGCTTAGATTTTATCTCTAAATTTTTGCAATCTATTATGTTTACTTCTCCGTTCAAGAAAATTACATTAAAAATGTTTCTTTGATGCAAAAATACTCGCGAAATAAATTTATAGCAGTAAAAGTTTAACGAAACACTACCAAGAATAATGCACGTTTTTCAATTTTATTGCTTCATGTATAATTCTTGTTTATTTTGTGGTGTTTTTTCATATTCACCCAATATTTATACCTCAATTCTGCTTTTAATGAATTTGCATTCGCTACTTATGCTTCAAAATTATTTCCCAAGAGAAATTTTCTCGAAATAAAATGCAATCGACTTTCTCAAGTTTTTTTTTAAACGCATATGCATATTAATTTAAATTATTATGTAACAAATATAGATCTAACACATGCCGTTCATAATTATATGCAATATTTTTATGATATAATTTGTGTTTACATGAGGTTTTCTTCTTTTAAGGTAAACTAAGTTGATAATCACGTCATTATCTGTCAATTTTCAATTAATATTTCTCAATTTGCTGCCCACTAATGTTTGCAAAATATTTTAATCACGATTGATAGATGAGTGTAGATATTATTAAATTGCTTTTACAGATTTATGAAAAAATGTTAGGATTCTAAAAATTGGAATTGAAAAAGTTTTTTGAAAGTCTAGATTTTTATGCAATCCTATTTGTATATAAAAGGTATATTTCGATTAAAAAAAAAGAATACTTGAAATCGGTTTGTCAGAACTTCATAACTAATGCGGCAGTCACACGACGCTGTTTTGCCAGCGCTGCTAGATATTGGGTTAGTAGCGCTGGCAAATAGCAACAGCAGGCAGCGTACTAAGCGGGTTCACACGATTTATAACTTAGTAGCGCTGGCAAACAGCAAAACCGTCGTTTGACATTTGAATTTGGGCGATTTTTTAAATAATAAACGTAACACACAAATTTAAATGAATAAACGTAAAATAACAACTTAAAATAAACAAACTTTTCCACTTATCAGACTTTTGACAGCTCAGTAACCATGCAACAGGGTCACGTGATCCCTAGTAGCGCTGGCAAAGTAGAACGGTCTCTACTTCAATAGCGCTGCTAAAATCATCGCGCTGCTGCTGTTAGTAGCAGCCTACTAGGGTTCACACGGTGCTACTGAAACGGCTGCTAACAGCCAAACAGCTAGCAGCGCTGGCAAAACAGCGTCGTGTGACTGCCGCATAAGGATAAATAAAATTTATCAAAATATAGAATTTTGATCTCCACATAGGATAACTTTGTTTTTGTTTTTGACCACATATGGATTTTTCCCAAAATTAGTCGATGAATAACGCCCCTGGAATCCTACTTCAAGACTCCAACTTATATGAATCTGGAAGATTTTATACCATGTGTAGATTTTATTTTTTCATCGTTCACGCTCTTAATCTGATTTAGATTGCCCCCTTTATTTCAATAGAATTTCACTTGTGCGGCAATCTCCACACAAAAAGTCCAAAATTATTTCATTCTTAGACCACTTAGTCATCAATTTCATTAAATCACATTCTTGAGAATTAACCCCGCTTAAAGGCATCAAAATCAAAGATCAACTGCATTTTACTTATTTATTTTTAAATGGTTTTCTTTGTCAATTCATCTTTTTGTCGCTAATTGAGAAAATTTTACGTTTTGTTCAAATAAAACAAGAAAAGTTTAAGTAAAGAAAAACACAAGTTTTTGGGGTGAAAAAGAACGCCTCTGCAAAATGTTAACCCGATGGGGATATTTTTACTGATTCTTCTTTCTTTGGAGAGGAAATCCATAGACATCAAGTGTGAGACAAAATAGTTGGCATCTATTTTTGTACCATCGCAAATCTATTTTTAGATCAAATTTAACTCTTCAATACAATAAAAAAAATTCTTGATTTTTGGTGTAAAAGTTCAAACGTAATTTCTTCATGCGCGTGATGAATCAAAAAAAAAACACCAATGCGTACCAAAATTAAGTTGGTGACGTATTTTTTACACCTTTTCGAATTTATTTTTGGGAAACGTTTTTTTTTTCATATTTCGTTGAAAAAAAAATGTCTTTTTTGATGTTCGCTTTTTTTGAATTTCAACAAAATTTTAATGTATTGTCTTTTATTTTCGTTTTAGTTATGATAGATCATCTAGACGTAAGACTGAACGTTCAAAACGGTCACATCATAGACGTAGTCCTACATCGGGACGAAGAGCACATAGACAACATCGCCATCGGGATGAACGTTCCCATAGCAATTCCAGACGACGACATCGGGAGCGTGAACGTGCTAAAGAAAGGGAAGATAGGATATCACCAGCCAAGGTAAAACACTTCCATTATATATGCAGGAAAAAAAACAAAATTTAAACCATAAAAAGAATTAAAAAGAATTTCAAAAAACAAAAATTTTAAATTCAATCGAAACGACCGACGAAATAAAGTAATTTTACTCGCGCGTTTTCAAGAAAATGATCTGTTTTTCGTATTTTTACAATTAAAAAAAACTACAGAATAAAAAGAAATTGTTGGATTGCATTTAATTGAAAAAAATTATGTCTGCTAGTTTTAAGAATTTAATTTTTCCGTCTTGAATTGAAGTTAATGAAAAACCGTGAACGGAAAAACATTGAAATTTCGAAGGCAGTGTTTAATTAGCTTCTCTTATTCTAGTTGGCTAGCCATTGGCAACTAAAATCAGACAATATTGATTTCTCAATAATTATTTACCTTCTTGTTTTGCTTTTGTTTATTTAATTGCATCATGTAAACATGAAATGAAATCTCTGAAAATAACAAGTTCATGGCGAAAGCAAAGCAAACCACGAGTAAATTTGTAGTTCTAAGAAAATTCATTTATTTAGGCACAGTCTTTTAAAAAAAAAACCAGAACAAATTCTAGTTTTAAGGTATTATGAATCATATTTGGGTTTGAATTTATTTCATAGCATTAAGTTGGGTAAAATTCGGGTATTTCCGATGGAAAAAATCCTTTCGGAGAAAAACAATTGATGGGTGAAAATAAAAATCGGACTTTTTACAAAATTGATCCATCAAAAATTTACGACCTCGTCAAAAGTTCAGCAAACTTTCAGGGTAAAAAAGATGCGTTGAACTAAAATAAAAAAAGTATATCTGAAGAAACAGAAAAGGTAAAAAATGGTTACTAAAATCTACGATGAAAAACTTGTTCTTTTTTGAGTATAAAAGGTGTATTCAAGGCTGGTTTATGATTTTGCGGTAATTAAACGAAACATTTTGTTAAATTGAATGCTTAAAAAATATATTTCTTATTATTTTTGCATATTCATGACTCATTAATAATTTTTTTAAAGACAATTTTTTTAATTATTGGTAGTAAAATTTTTTGTTTCATTTGTTTTTGACTTTTTAGGAACGTAAACAATTCTTTTTATATCACTTATACGTTTTTAGGAACTTATAAGTGATATAAAAAGGATTGTTTTTCTTTATTTTAAATGCATTAATCCTACATAAAAGTTTAAACAGTGCTGCTTTTAACACACAGGGAATTAATAGTAAATCTAACTATTTCGTAATAGGGAATTGTGACTATTGCTAAAACAGGGCACCAATCATGTATTCCGACACGTCTCTGTCTTTCAACTTCGACGCAGCTTTTAACTCTTGACTTCGCCATATCTGCAGCTTGAAATTTCCTGGAGTGACAGTCAGAATCACGTTTCGATTCATAGTGACGATTCTGCGAAATTTCAGGCTGCAGATATGGCGAAGTCAAGAGTTAAAAGCTGCGCCGAAGTCGAAAGACAGAGACGCGTCGGAATACATGATTGGTGCCCAGTTAATTTCAATGACAAACATAACAAAAGCTATAATTGCCAATCTGGCAATCATTGGAGACCCGTATGGTGATATTCGTATCAAAATTCGAACAGTTGTACCAAAACTCCACTTTGAAGTCAAACTTTCCAATAAGATTTTTTAAAATTTATTCCAATCGGATTTTAGTGTATGGGAGTTTTATGTAGAATCATATCCTAAATAACTTTTGTTCTTGCACTTTTTTGATAAGATGTACCGTTTTTGAGATATTCAGAAAAACCGTTTTCGTTCGTATGGGGGGTACCCCCCCTAATGGTCCATTTTTGCCCATTAACGAACTTAGCCTCGCATTTTACGAAAAATGAATCTGCGCAAAATTTCAAGTCTCTAGCTCAATCCATGCGCCCGCAATCCGCGCCACAGACAGACAGACAGACGGACAGACAGACAGACAGACAGACAGACAGACAGACAGACGGACAGACAGACGGACGGACATGCAGAAATTAATTATTTTTATCATTCTAAACACACTGGTGTAATTCATTTTTTTGTGTGATGACGGGATCTTGGCGTTACAAACGGTAAGGCAAAGTTAATATACCCTTTGGTTTCACCATACGGGTATAAAAATAGTCAATTTAATCACAAAATAGTAAATTTTACTTCCAAGTGTTTAAATTTATTATACAAAAAGTCGATTCTGGTTATTTTTGTAATTGAAATTAATTATTTTAGTAATAGTAACGATTATTTATTATAAAATAATTAGATTTACTATTTTTTCTCTGTGTACACACCAGGATGGCATGTCCGTCCTCATACAGAGTATTTGATGATTGGCTCCAGGCAATTCTAGTTTAATTTTTTTTAACGGTCATTCATAGTGGATATTATGAGAATGAATTGCCGACTTGTTTCCTCACAGAATCTATTCTTTATCAGAGCGACTTTGGTGACTTTGAATATTTTCTAAAACGATTTACTTTTCATTTGGGTTGTTGAATCGTACTTCCCAATTTTTTTTTAGCCACTAGAAGAAAAAAATCCGCCGCAATGCAAAGTCCTTGTCGACGCATCCAATGGAAATTTTTTTTTCGCTAGAATTCCTCTCAAATTGTGACTATAGTCACCAAAGAAATAAACATCTTAATAGACAGATGGTAAATTATATCTATTATAAATTTCAATCTATAGATTAATCGATATACGATCAATTTATTACAGTTCGATCAGGGTTACGTTGGCAGTGAACAGCACTCGCCAATTTTGCGCCTTGATATCGGTCAGGGCAGGAGGTTCGCGATAGCATATTTATTCGACATTTACCAACTCAATTCTAAAATATGCCAATTTTATTGGTTTTCTATTTACATTCTCGAACAAAGAATAGACACTATTATGTAAAATTCTTAAATCGCTTAGCACCTCATCTTAAATCTCGATAAAAATGCTTTTCAAGATTCTGCAATGGTCTAAAACTGTTCAGTCCTTAATTTGTATTATTCACATTTGTTTGTTTGTTTTTTTTTTCGATTTGTTAACAAAATGCATGCATGCAAGGTTAGGCCATCCAAACACGAATTTTAGTTGTCGCAAACATTTCGTTTCGTTTACAATAAAATGGATCGTCTGCACCGTTTTTGGGAAACGCTGTCGACTCAATTGAGTGAAACTGTCGATACTGAAGATAGTTCCCAAATAGCCATCGTCGACGCTAATGTACAAAGGGCTAGGGAAGTCGAGGCCGAGGAAGAGTGGGAAAATTTCAAGACTGTAAGTGAATTAAAGATCTAAATTTGTTAGTAAAAAGAATTGCAGACATCGTTTTATGATTCATTCCATTTACTATTGTCGCCATTCATTATCACTTTACAGGGCGGTTCAGTTGGGAAATATTGGCGAAACAAGGGAAAACTATATGGTGTTGTCATTGTTGATTACTACACAATTATTTTAAAAATGAGGGTTTCAGAGGAAATTCCCAGTATTTTTCAACACTTGAAATTTTGAAAAAAAGCTACTCAGCACTGAACCCCCTGTAATGTTATTTCTTTAATTTATAATCGATGTTTTCTAACCTATTTTTTGATTTTTGACTTGTGGTCCTAAGCTAGACACACTGTTTTTTTTAAATCTTGAGATTTGTTTGGTGGTTTTTATGGTGCACCACATTTTTAAAATCGAAATGTGATTAACAAAAAAGAAAGAAAATTCAAATTGATAAAATCATCCCCCAGTAAAAACAAAACAATGGCGAAAGTAGTGTAGTAAAAGAGGCTTGGTGGAGGTAGAGGGTTCTACTTTTGTGGAGCGGCAAACTTTGATCCACGACAGGAAATTTCAAAAACCGTATATTGGGAAATCAAAAGAAAACTCTTGAAGTTATTGTCGGGAAACCTTTAGGGGGTACGTATTTTAGTATCTATTGATTATCTTTTTTTTCATTTGATCTCAAAACATAGCAATTAACATCCTGGCAATACTGTTTAATTTCTCATCACCGCTGTTTTAATTGTTTTTGTGTGAAGCGCACGAAATAATCAAAAATAAATAGAATATAAAATAAACAAAAAGAAAAAAAAACGAAAATAAAACTTTATAAAGCGATATAGCGATTCCTGAATTCTGTACTCACCACACTGATGTAAAAAAACCACAAGTACTACTCAAAATTTTGTTTTTTTTTTGTTTTTAGTTAAAATCTCATAGAAATGAGTATAGAGTATATGTTGAAAATGTAGTATAAGAACACAATATTAAATAAAATATCATGGGGCGATCTTCTCAATGTGGATCTTGTCTACTTTAAATACCATCATTCACATCGTCTCACATAATCGACGATACTAAAAGTCGATCGCGGACTTTCGGAGAGTCAATGCTGCAGATGTTGCTGTATCTTTCTGTAGTATATACGCAATCCGTTGAGAAAAACCCACTATCAAAAAAGTTTATATCTCGAAGAAATCTTTCACAGGAATCATATTTAGTCGGTGTACTGTACTAGAGTTTGCTTAGTTTCTAGTCTCTGAATCTTTACAAAACGTGTATGACGTGAGAAATCTATTTTTTCGTCCGTGTAGCCGTTGAGAGTATAGCGCGCGCGCGTTATGTTTGTGTGTGTGTGTATGCAAAAGTACTCCTAAATAGTGATTCCGTTTCTGATTCCTATATTCATACGAAAAACGTCTTTCTTCACTAGCCAACATTTTTTATCTTCAGTTCGTTCTGTCGGGCTTTTAAAGCGTTTTCAGTACGACTTGATTTTTTTTTTTATTGTTTAATTTTCTCTACACTGATGGCTTCTTCTAACCATAAAAAATCTACATCATAAGTGTAACATTGGTTCGCTAAACACACACCAGAAAATCACACTAACCAAGCTCTCTAGTTGCTTCGCGCCGCTCTATAACGATATATCCGTTTTTTTATTTATTATTATTATTACTATTCGTTTTACACTTTTTTTTTCTTTTCATTTACCTTAGTTTTATTTAATTTTAATTATTGAATAATCTATTTAATAAAATTTAGTGTGTTTGATATAAATATAAATCCTCTAGAAGAAAAAGTTTGGTTTGAGAAGAAAATAAATAAACTTTCGGTTCTCGGTTTGCAATTTGTGTTACAAAATCATGAAAGTGTTCAGTACCTGATTTTAAGGCAATCTTTTTTTTCTGTTCTCGTTTCTTGCAAATGAAGGCGTCTAGCCAACAAACGATCAGGTTGTCGGGAATTTGATTATTTTTGGTACTTGCTCGCAAAGAAGAATCAAAAAACGGATTGTGAACTTTCGAAAATTTATTTCTAATCGACGATAAAATGCCAATATTTAATTAACTCACCAAAAAAAAAGATGAAATGTGAAGAGTTTGTCATCGAAAATCAATCACAATAACATCAAAATTAGTGATGTGATTTTTTTGGAAAAGGTTTTTGATCTCTCGGATTATACATATATTATTGCTTGCAACAATCTGTTTAATAGAAAAAAAAAATAATAAAAAATGTGAAAGAAATTTGTTACCAAACTTTAAAATAGAATCCATGTTTAAATTTAAATCACTTTATGATTTATAATTTTGTGAGGAAATTAACCTTGAGTGTATTTTGTTCTGGACGATAGTCTGTTAAATTTTGTATTCCTTTATTTCATATTTTCTTAACACGGGAAACATTAAAATTTACGTTTTGTTTGACGCGTTTATTGGTCTCAACAACAGTGACCTGCAAAACTATTCACAATTACGCAAAAATAAATTCCATTTCAAGTTTCTGGTTATTTAAAAACGAATCTTTCAGTATTTATTTATGGATGTTTTGATAGGAGGAAATAGAAAGAATGAGATATGGGTTTTCCGGCAACAATTCGAATTGTGGCAGGCTTTTAGCTGCCCAGTTGTCAAAATTGCTGAAATAATAAACTCTTTTTTTTGGACGAAATTTTTGTTTTCGTTTGAAATTTCGAAGAACTTCACCGAGTTTTTTTTATTTTTATTTTTATAAATAATAACAGTTTTGGGTGGATTTTGAGCGGATACTTGCTATAGAAATCTTTAATTCTTTCTTGTAAAAAATAAGTGTAGGGGGTCGAGCGGGAAAAAACTAGGCATGTCAAAAATTTCTGACAGAAGATCATCTGGATTGAAATTTGAAATTTTGTTTCAACTCAGCACCTAATAACGCCTTTTCCAAATGAAGCCTTTTTGGTTTCCTCAAATAGGATATTCAGAAATATTTTCTTCCCCGCTTCCACACCAAAAGTTTTACCACCTGCAAACCGTATGTGAATTCAGGACCGAGGCGCCAAAATCGCCATTAGCCGAGTTTAAAATTAAAATGATTACAGCAAATTCGAACCTCTGACTTCAGAACCTTATGTGAAACTAGCTTGCATACCCGTCGTTGCCGGGTTAAGTTTTTTTCAATTTTTTTTATGGTTTATGTTGCAGCTAAATTTCAGGCCAATCGGCTCGGTAGTTTCTCCGCGGAAGGGTAACTAAGAGGAAGAGCTAAGTTTCGATATCACTTTACCCCCTCCCCTTACTCCCCCACCTCTCGGGCTACTTTTTAATGGGTCTATGTTGGGACTGGACCCCCGACGAACATCTATGCCAAATTTCAGGCCAATCGGTTCAGTAGTTTCCCCGCGAAAGAGTAACATAGCGCAAAAACTAAGTTTTGAAATCACTTTACCCCCTCCCCTTACTCCCCCCACCCCTCGCGCTACTTTTCCGTATGCCTATGTTGGAACCAGAACTACCACAGACACTCATGCCAAATTTCAAGTCAATCGGGTTCAGCCGTTTTTGCGTGAAATAGGAACAGACAGACAGACACCAACTCATTTTTATATATTAGTATGATGATGATTGACTAGTCATATGGGGGCTGGATTCTGGAGCGTCATATTTCAGAGGTAGCACTTTAGGTGACATTTTCAGACAAATTGTCATGACGTATTTTATAAACTGGGCCAAACAGTAGTTTTTTAAACTATTTCAAAATGTCTTCACACCTTTTCGCGGGTAGTTTCCATATTTTTCTTCATCCTAAAACATGTCTCTCTCAAACCCCTGTAATTCTCATCTCAATAATGTCTGGCGATTTTCTTTTTGTACTCTTCCGGGAATTCTACCGAAAATAGCAAACACCTGACCGTATGTGGTTTGCATATGTTCTTTTTGTTAGCCACTAAAGCGTTTGCTGAAAATCCATATTTCTCCTATACATGGTGGATGGCAAGTTATATTTTTAGTTTAAATAACAACAAGTAATATTTTTGGTTCATCTGGTCATGGATCCGTAAACATTTTCTCACGCTTGCTCCTTCCTTCCTGTCCATCAAAGAGCTGTAATTTCTCGCCATATCCCAGATGTTCGAATCCGCAAGCAATAATATTTTATTTGGGATTAATTTTTCATATAGCGTTCGACAAAAGAGAGAACACCTTTTCAAAAATCTGTCAAAATTTTGTCTTTCGCTGTGATTGGCGAAAAAACAAAAACAAAAAAAAAATAAAATAAAATAAAAAAATTTAAAAATATATTCATCTTCCTTGTGTGTGCTGACAGGTGAAAATTTTATTTTTAACCCATTTGTAAGGAAATAAGAGAGAAAAAAAGTGTCTAAGTGTAGTGCAGGTAATTGAAGTGTTGTGCGTCACTGACGAGTCATTAAGTATAATGTCTACGGAGAAGTCATCGCAAATGGTTAATAGCAAGATTCCACCTGGCGATACAGACACCTCTAACACTAGCTGCACCCCCCGCAATGCCCTGTTCTGCTGCTCTAGTCCGGTTTGTTTAAATATTTCGGCAGTTCCACAAATAATCCCAGTCGATTCAATGGACTCTGGTCTATTAGTATCCTCCAAAGAATCCGATGATGATGAAATTCATCTTTCGCATAACCACAACCACCAACAGTTTCAGCAGAAACAACATCAACAACAACAGCCGAATGTGCAGCAAATCATAGTCCCAATATCGGTACCTGATTTAGCCAAAATGGATTTATCAAATGCAAATGGAATTATTATCAATGGCGATTTAATAATTAAAAATTTCGATAAATATCCGCCGGAAGAGTCGGTGGAGAAGGTCAAAGTCATTCGCCGGATTCGTACTCCACCGTCGCGTCTCGGGGTAGTTTTGAAGCGTGTCACACCGCAGAAAACCACGATTCAAGTAAAAAAATCGGATGCGCCCATGTTGGGTGTCGTTTTGCGTAAAGTCGAGAAAAAAGTTGAACCGCAGAAAAGTATCTTAGATGATGATAAGCCACTTTATACGCTATCGATAGTCCGTAGTGATAATAAATCTGGTAATAATTCCAAGCCAAAATCCAATACGGCCCTTCAAAAAACCCAATCGCAAAAACAAATTCCGCCGCAAAGCCAACAACAACAAGCGCAGAAAACCACCCAAGGAAACGTCGCGATCGGGGGTGGTGCTGCTGCTAACATTAATAAATTGGATACAAATGCTGCCGCTGCTAAAAATCCATCAGCAACTAATAAACCTCAAACTACTACTAATAAGAGATGCCCCCCGCAGCCAGTCACTATACAAAAGATCGAGGGTGATAAAATTATCATAATTAAAAAGATACCCGTACCGAAAAATGGCAAAATACCACCACACCTTATCAATAAGGTTCTTATGTTCCAATTAGATTTTTTATTTCGTTCTTTTGCGTTCAATTTAATTGAATTTTTCTTTTTTAGTTTTCTTGCATTTTTTTTGGTTTTATTACATTAAAGTTTTTCTCTAGAATTTTTTACATAAAACTTTTGTCTGTTTCGGATCGGTTTTTTTTTGACAAAGAAACATGTTTTAATTGCACTTTAGTTGTTCTAGATCTCCCTCGTCTTTTTTGTAGAATTCATTTGCTTACATGCGAATACACACGATCAT
Organism: Chrysopilus asiliformis; assembly: GCA_964034945.1. NCBI lineage: Eukaryota > Metazoa > Arthropoda > Insecta > Diptera > Rhagionidae > Chrysopilus > Chrysopilus asiliformis. Next base: position 3,765,517 of record OZ035961.1, read on the forward strand.
TAGTCATACTCATATTTTCATTTTAAAATACTGTGATGTAGCTTGTGAAATTTTGAAGGCATTCAGATTTTTCTGAGAGTCAGTGATTGTTTCGGATAAAGGATGGGGTTATGTCAACTAATTCGTCTTTGCGGCCAATTTACGTCACTGTTTCGTGAAATGACGCGTCTAAGGAACTTTTGGTGCAATAGCGGTTTTTTCACCACTTGTATGACACGTAGCGCCGTCTTGTTGGAAAAAGTTACCTTGAAGATTAATTTCAAGAAAACAGGGCCACGAAAAATTGGTAATCATCGCCCGATATATCTTCCCATTGACGGTTAATGGTCTTCCTTTACCGTGCTCGAAGAACTAAGGTCTGATGATGCCACCAGTCCACAATCCGCATTAAACAGTGATTTTTTCCGGGTGCAATGACGCACTGACATCTTTTGTGGATTGTTTTCACCCCATATACGGCAATTCCGTTTGTTTACGTACCCAAATTTTCACGTAACAGAACGCGAATTTTTCTAATTTCTAGCCTTTGTTGAATTGTGTATCTTTGCATGATGAAATGGCAAGGCTTACTGAGTATTTATGTCACTACATGCGCTAAAAGAAGGGGTATTGTTGCCAGATGAAAGAATTAGAAAATTCGAACATTGAAAATGTAAAATCCAGTGAAGCTGCCTATAGACAATTTTCATATATTTACGACCAATTCAGTTTAAAAATTGTTGACATTTGAAGAAATTTTTGTCAATAATTTGTCAATTTCTTATCAAACTTTCGGTTAAATTTCAAAATTTTCCACCACCGGACCGCTTATCCAAAAAATTCTGTCATTTTCATGAGAACAAGAAAAATTTGCGCCGATTATTACAAATTAACACAAGTTACAAAATCCACAGTAAACATCAGTCCATTATAATTTCATTTTGTGATCATTTCTTGACTAATTAATTCGTGTTCGCATTAAATTTCGAAACATAATGGTGTAGAGTAAAAGATAACAAGATTTTTCCAAACACGAAAAAAATGATAAATTTCAGAAACGTATATCGACCTATGACTTTCCAATATTCTGTGAAAATGAAATGAGTTTATACCCAACACATAGTAGCGCGCCAATGGCATGTTCGCCACAAATTAGTGATTCGCCCCGGAATCAATCCAGTTTAACACTACAATTAACAAAAGAGAAACCATCAATAATGCAACAGCAAAAGAGCCAACATCAGAATCAGCAGCAACAACCATTTATCCCAATTGGTCACAGCAAGGTGAATTCCAATGTGAAAAGTGAATTTCAAATTTTCAAACCAGTGCCAAAACGGCCATCCTCAATATCACCGGCGAAGTCGACGACAACTTCGTCATCGTGTTCCTCATCGTCGTCACCATCGATTCCAGCAGCTGCAGCCGCCGTCTGCCCGCAATCCCCCGCTGCGTCTTCAGCGAGAAAAGCGTACGCGACACAGGAAAAGCCATCGAGCGCTTTGGCTGGCCTGGCGCGAATTTTAAATAGTGAAAACACGCTGCTGGTGGACAACCGCCAGCAGCACAAGGAAAACATTCATCCGAGTAATTACGCTAGTGGCAAAAATGACAGCTCGAATACTTCCAACTATCCACATTCACTTTATAAGGGAGGCGGAGGCAATCAAATAAGTCATCCGCAACAAAAACAACAGCAACAACAACGTCCAGTCATGCAGCAGGTGATGAGTAGTAGTACAAGTACCCAGCCTAAACCTGTCCCTCAGCAGAAGCCCGACTTGTACGACGCCGAGATCGATTATATGAGCAGTTACCTCAAAAGTCTACCGGACTATAACGAACTGGACAAAAAGATACACAAGGAATTTAAGAAATGCGAGGATCTCTACGATCAAATCCAGAGCATCAATCATGGAATTGCGGCAAAAGGCCAACAACAACAGCCCCAACCACTTTCTAAATCCACATCGTTTCAAAGTATCGGTAGTAATTTTGGTTCGTTTCCAACTTCCGTTTTACCAAAGCCAGTTCCAGTTCCCATAGAAAATAAAAGTTCCATGCAACAACAATCACAAAGCGGATTCCCATCGATATTTGCCTCGAGTAACAAATTAAGTCGCAGCACGTCCAGTTCAACGATGCCAACATACAACATTGCAATGGATCATCCGGATATTCCGGGTTTCATTCCGAAATCGGAACAAGGAGTGCCGGGTTTCTTTGTGAAAAGTGGATTACAGAAGAGCTCCTCGAATTCTTGTGTGAATAACCCGGCTGGCAAGCAGATTATGAATCAATTTTGGTCGGAGAATCTAAATAAGAATAACAAAAAGCCAGGATGGAATTACAGTAAGATCATGGCTTCTACACCCACAGAAGGGAGTCGAGCGAATTTTGATACCTCCAAGAATGCAGTTTCAGACCCTAAAGCCAACAAATTACAGAAAAATCTTTCGCTATCTCAGCTTGATGATAAAATCCGACAAAATGTGTCCAAGGAGGAGCTCTACAAGCTGATCTGCAACGATCCTCTGGAAAGTAATGTCCCTACGGAGAGATCAACACACAAGAGAACAGAGCCAGAAGTGCCAGACACGGCAAAAGGTTTCATGGCTCTTAGTAAAAGTGTATCATCATCCAATGTACCCTCAGCACTGAAAAAGGGTGGGATTCTCGGAAGACCTGTTGTTCCTTGTGTCGGCACAAAATCGGGTCCTCAACCACTCACCAAAAGTATTTCAAACACCAATGTTCCTTTCAAAACCAGTGGCATTTTAAAGCCACAAGACGTTGAAATTCTAGTCAATAAATTAAGTGAAGAGACTGCCAAACTCCAGCAGAAAGCACAGCAACATAGCCAAAATTCTTCGAATTATCACCGGCCACAGCCAGTCGATCGTGAAAATAAGAATTTTCCCACACTTTCTGGTGGGGTAGTAAAAAGTTCTTCCAGTTCTTGTATAATCGGGAAGAAGCCAGTCTATCAGCCGTTTTACATGCGAAAGAATGATGTGACGACATTGTTGTGGCAGGGCAAGCCAACTACGCTCGCCACCAATCAAAATGCTGATCGTACGTCACGAAATAATCAGGCTTCTAGTTCCAATGTGCAGGCGTCGCTGGCGCCTGCAAAACAACAGACCCAAACTAGTGCTGGTAATCAGAAGGTAGTCAAACCCCACCGAACTGTTTATAGCCAGCAATCGGTAGATGCAGCTCTGTTGATTAAACAGCAGAAAGCGCCAACGAATTCGGCGATTCAAAACCAGCAAAATGTCAGTACTCAAACGAAGAAACCTGCAATACCGACTAGTACTAGTAATGCTGGTAGCGGTCAGCACTATCAAACGAAAGTCTCATCTGTTCATATTCCAATTAATCAGCCACTAACGAAAGGACCAACTTCGCACAAAAGCTATGCCAATCATCAGCAAAATCCTTCCGCTGCTCCAATGTCCGCTTCGTATGACGAGAAAATGCTTTCAGGGGCGTTGGAGCTGGAAAATTCAAAGAAGCAAAAGGAGACCGAGAACAACATTGAGAAATGTTTGAGTGACATGATGCGAATTACATCCAATTATAATCAACCTCAAGGCGGTGCTGTTGCAGCTGTTGGAAGTGCCGGTTCTAAGAAAGTGAAGGTCGGTGAGAATAGGCAACCTGGCAACCAGCAACCGAACAGTAAACCTCCGGATAAATTCAATCCGCTGTGCAAATCCCACAGTTCTTCATCTGCCTACCATATATTAAAGAGCCATCGTCCATTGCTGCAGAGCCAACAACAGGTTCGCCAGCACCATAACAGGCAGCCACAACAGCAGTTGTCCGATAGCTGGAATCTGCAAGATTTTAATAGTTTTACGCCCAAACTTCCCGGCAAACATCATCAAGCCCCGCCACCGCCTCCGTCTCCCAATATCCAACAGCAACAGCAGTTCCATCCGCAGAATTACCAATCGCAGCAGTTCGGAAATAATGCGCCAACTTCCATGGGCGCCGTCGATGATCAAATGATGTCATCCAAAGCGCCAACGTCGGCGATCACATCGAGGGACACGTGTGGGAACAACCTGTACGGGAAGCCCGACATGAAAAATGAACCCGCAAAGAATTACTTCACCGGTTCTTGTACGACAACATCCTACCAGCATCCGATCATACCTCCGCCGCTTCAAAATCCGCAGCATCAGCACCACCATCCCAAGCAACAGGTGCTCTACAATCCGCTCACCGGTAAAAAGTGTTCTAAGTCCGTGGGCAAAACTGGGCTGGTGACGAACAGTGCAAGTCTATTGAGTGGCTGCCCAAAGGGGAAGATATCAAAATCTGACTTGTCTTACGGACACAGTAGTGATAATCAATTTGGTGCTGCGGCAGCGGCAGGTGTAAATCCGTTAACTGGACACGGTACCAGTGGATACTACAACGATCAGATACGATCGGATATATTAAGAACATTCGATCCGTATTTTGATCCTTCGACCTCGGCGGCTGCAGCTCAACCATCCTATCATCAAAATGTCTTTCCTCAGCAGCAACAACAGTTTCAGTATGCACACCATCGGGATAGTAGAAATTTAGTTCCCCCGGGATTCTCAAATAAAGATCCCGGCAATTTTTGTAACCCTTCGAATAAACCGACGACCCGATATTCTGCCACACAAACGATCCATCCCTTCTCTGGCGTTACAACGCCCGCCCAAGCACCGTTGCTGGGATATGAATATCCTCCCCCGCCCACCATTTCAAGCTATAATCAACAGCAGGGCGGTTTTATCGATAGCAATAATGTCCAACATACAGCACAATATGTCGAGGTAGTTTTTGATTTCATTTTATTTCATTAATTTATGTTTAATGTTTTTTCAGTGTGACTTTGTTTTATGTTATTTCGCTTCATACTGATTTTTGTTTGTGGTGAAATAAGTCGTGTATTTATTACAATTTGATTGGAAGGGCATATTTTTTAACAATATCGGGTCTATAATTTGATCCTCAAATATTTCTTCTTTCTCCAAAGGAAAATCGGGTCTCCTTAAACACTGAAGCTTGATAAGAAGTTCAATTGTTCTAAAAACACGACATTTATGTAATATTTTTTGCTTAATTTTATATCCTTGCAAGTTTTTGCTGTATTTTACTGACATTTTTTTAATTATTTGTTTTTTTTATGTTTATTTTCTTCTGTTTTACTACTAATTTCCGTAATTCCAATTGCAAATGTTGTTATTTTCATTAAAAAGTGAAATTTTGTAGACTGCATTTCCCTACGACATTTTTTCCCCATTTTCCAGCTAGTAAAGTGAACCGCAAATTGGTTTCATTTTTTGTTAAAATGGGACTAAGACATTTTGCCCACAATAGAAAATGCGCTCATTGTTGGTTTCAGATTTGTTCAAGTTTTCATCTTCATGGTCTTTTGTAGTTTTAAGATTTATTGAAGCGACTAAATGTTGAGGTCTTCGTGGCTGATCTTAAAGTCGTTATTGTTGCATAGATACGAATGCTATACTACTGCTTTTAATTGGAAATGGTTAATAAACTGGTGGATGGGTTTCTAGATTGTTAATCGTAAGATAAGAGAAATGCAATAAGAAAAGAAAGAAAAAATCATAACAAATAATAATAGAAGCGAATCATTACACTTTGACTTATGAAGAAGATCAACGCGAAATTGCAAGTAATTAGAGCAACGATTTTAGTGTCGCAGAAATTGAGGCCAACAGATTTCGATATTTTTAGCACACAAAACAGATTTTGCTATTTGATGTTGATGTTCATTCGTCAATCAGCAAACAATTCGCTTTACTTTGGGTGTTTTTTGTCTGATTTTATTGTGAAACTATTAATAATACTATATTGACAATATAATCTGAATTTGATTCATTTATGATGCCTGGATTTATTCTACTTAAGTGCTAGTTTCTTGAAGAATTGTAGCAAATGATTCATTCAATATTAAGGAAAATGAATTGAAGAGGTTTTTAATTGACGTGGATATAAATAAATGCGATTTGTAGGAGATAAAAGGGATATTTTTATAAAGTGACCATACGTCCCGGATTAGCCAGAACTGTTTTGAATTTAATCATGTTTTCCCAGAGTCTCTAAACTAAATTTTTGTCCCGCATTATTCGATTTAGTCTTGAAACCTAAAACTTTTCACCTGCGATGCAGTTTTTGAAGAGTTTCAGTCGCCCGCGTGTTTTCGAAAAGAAATTTTACTGCGGCGCACGTAAAATTAAGATAGCGGCGCAAAAGTTCTACTATCTATATTCTTAAGAAAAAAAAACAATGAAAACGATTACAAATTTTACTTTTTATTTATTTTTTGTTAGGGAAAAGTAAGATAGTACTTATTATCGCAGCGCTGTTTGTCTTGTTTCATTTTTTTTGGATTACCTTTTTTTAATGGTCCACATACATAGCTCTCTTAATCGGAGCATTAAAAAACAGATAATGTAACGAATTTATGTAACCAAGTAACGGTATTTATGGGATCGGTTACAAAATAACCAATTCGTGACAAGTAACTTTCCGTAATCGACCACAAAATAACCAATTTGCAACAGGTTTTTTTGTGACGGTTACAAAGTGACTTATATTCAACCGGTAACAAGGCAATCGTCACATAAACTAATTTGCTATTTGGCGACCAGGGTCATATTGTAACCCGAGTTGCAAATGATTGCTTGGGTACTTAATACTTGATGTTTTGACCATTGCAGTCGCAAATGTCTAGGGAAATATTCTTTATTCGTTAGAAGTAAGGCACATTTTTCATTGCATACGCAAACAAACTTTGTTAGCTCGCCTTAGCCAAGACACAAACCTGTAATGTTCCGGAGAGGTTTTTTTTTGAATATTTTCGAAATTTCAAAGAAAATTTCTTCAAATTTCATTGTCAAGCACTAAACATCAACGTGCAAATCTACTTTTCATCAAAATTTATGATTTTATAAAAATCTTGTGCTTCTGTCGACGTTATTTTGCGTTTCAATATTTGAAAAAGAAGAAAAAACTCAAATAACGATCACTCATTAATAAATTATCACTTTACAAAATAGAAACCTCAAATAAAAGCATTTAAAATGAAAATAGAGTTTGATTTACACGCAAGGTGAAACAAATCTCACTGTCGCAGAAAAAAAAATTAAAAACTTTTTTTTTTGTTTAATTTTTATAAATGCGACTCTGCCTAGACTTTTCCTCACTGCCAATCACGCGGCCCACTTTCTGTAAATTTCGTCAGTGTGATCGAAGCACGTTTTTCCCAATGATGATAAAAATAAAATTTTGCGTGAAAATAAATTTTACATCTTTCTTGCCTCTCGCCACGCCACGAATTTCTATAGAATAAAAAAATATTTTTAAAATGGATTTTTTTAGCAGGAAAAATGAACAAAATGAATTTCTTTTTGGCTACGATTTAAATGTTTTTGACCTTAAACGTTTGTAGATGCGTTCGATTCAAGGAAACTGCTGAGTTGTTTTTTTTTTAAAACGTGCGTACCTGGAAAATACAAAAAGAAATTTGGGAAATATTTTTTTAAATTTGAATAAAAATGATTTACTAATACAGTGAGACGATTTCGATCTGTTCGAAGTGCTTGAAACTTGATGGTCCTCGCTGCTGATATTATTTTGGTAAATTCGTGGATGCCTGAAACATTTAAAATTATTTGGCAACAGAATACGGACAATCACTTGCAAGCTATTATATAGGATCATAGTCAATTGTTTTGAACTTTTCAATTCAGTTGATATTAAATAAGTTCTAAAAAGTTTTTCTTTCCATTCGCCAACGGATTTCTATTTAGAATCGCTTCCCCTACGTTTGGATGATCATCCAATGATCGTTGGTACATCGATCGAATTTTGGTACTTGATCAAGTATTTCTCGATGTCATCGTATTCGATTTCAATTTGGACTTTTTTTCTAATTGAATTTTTCTCACATTCCTGTCTATTTCTGAAAGTTATTAGATAAAAACTCATTCGAATCGGGTCAAGTTTATACTTCGTACCTGTCTGTCGTACAAAATTGTTGTGAATGAGACCTAAATGAATAAATTTGCCAATTTCCTTTGAGTTACACAAATTCGTCTTTATTTTCCTAACCTTTTTTTTTTTGCTTAGTGTTTTTTTGCATCTAAATATTCACTATTTGGGTGCGATTCGCGATGGCGGTGCATTTTTGTTTTGGGGCAACTGATGTCAATCTTAATTTAAATTTTCGCAATAACTTTCCTATGGCTTCCAAATTCTCTCGAATCAAGGTGAGCACACGAAAAATTACACACTCAAAGAAATTCTGAAGAGGTGCCAATGTAAATCACGCACACAAACATTGTTTAGATGGACGAATTTTTGTCTTGAGATTTTGAATGTGTCTCTAAAACCGTGAAAACTCACAAAAAATATCTGATGTGAACAGCACATGAGTTTCGAATACAACATCTACGTTTCTGCACAATTTACACTATAACCTGACGAATAAAGTATTACATAAAAATATGAATTTTTATTTTACAAGATCTGAAATATCTCGATAACGGTAAAATATATCGATTTATGGTGAAAGGTAAAAATGTAGAGAATTTTAGTATCTCTAATTTTTCTTTTAACTATTTTTGTCTAAAACCCTTAGTTTGCTAGCAATTCGCAAAAATCTTTTTTTTTTCACATTTTATTGAAAATATCTCAATAACGGTAAAATATAGCGGATAACTGTAAAAGACAAAATTGTGGAAAACTTCAATTTATCTTAAACTTTGAATCATCAAAAACCCGGTATTTTTCGAGATAATCACAAAAAAACTGATTTTTTTAAATAATGGCATATCTCGATAACGGCTTGAGATATGCAGTTCTAGTAGAAGGCAAAAATGTAGAAAATTTTATTGCCTCCAAGTTTTGTCAACATAATACTACTGAAAAACGCGTAGTTTCGGAGTAAATCACGAAAAACAAAATCGCGATTTTCAAATAGCCGCCATTTTGGTTACTTTCGGTTAACGGATTTTCATTAAAATTTCATAGGATCGTCCCATTCCAGGACCAAACATTCCTGTAAAATTTCATGGCTCTAGCTCCTGCAATATTTGAGAAATCTTATACACAGACTAACGCACTGACAGACAGAAATACAATATTTTTGTAATATGACTCCAATCGACTGAGGGCGTGCTCGGGAAATGTTTTTTAGGCAAAATTAAGACGTCAAAATTGTACATGAATACAATACTTTATTATACTTCGTATAAGAAAGTAAAAATATTAAATCAGGGATGTTGAAGAAGTGAAAAGTCAAATCGAATTAAAAATAAAGGCGGTTCTCCTAGAACGCAATAGTTAGGTTCCTAGAAAATACACGGTCTAGAGCGTAAAGCTTTGCTTGGGAGAGAGATCGTTTGGCTGACAGAGAAAAAGTTTAAGTCCCTCAAATAAACGAAAATCGGCCCTTTTTTCTTAGTGCAAGGGTTGTCAATGAAAAACATCATGCATTAGAAGGTTTAAGTTCTGTACAAAAAATTGAGGAAAGCCCTGTTATGCGGCAGTCACACGACGCTGTTTTGCCAGCGCTGCTAGATATTGGGTTAGTAGCGCTGGCAAACAGCAACACCGTCGTTTGACATTTGAATTTGGGCGATTTTTTAAATAATAAACGTAACACACAAATTTAAATGAATAAACGTAAAATAACAACTTAAAATAAACAAACTTTTCCACTTATCAGACTTTTGACAGCTCAGTAACCATGCAACAGGGTCACGTGATCCCTAGTAGCGCTGGCAAAGTAGAACGGTCTCTACTTCAATAGCGCTGCTAAAATCATCGCGCTGCTGCTGTTAGTAGCAGCCTACTAGGGTTCACACGGTGCTACTGAAACGGCTGCTAACAGCCAAACAGCTAGCAGCGCTGGCAAAACAGCGTCGTGTGACTGCCGCATAAGCATTTTCGGCGTATGCCAAGTATTCTGTCAGTAAATCAGTGCTGGCGCGCACTATCATGGTAAGCATGTCAGTATTTTAGCATGCATCGCAATAGACTTACGTAGAAGTTTCAAAAACTCAAATTGCCATACTTTCCATGGCAGTGCGCGCTTGGGATAAGATATACATCTAAATAGTAGCAAATACGTGTCATATACCAGACAATTTTTTCGTTTTAGCAAGTTCTTATGATGTTTCTGAAAGAAAGTATTTATTGTTTTTTATTTTTCCCCTTTTTTATATAACATTTTGGGGGACCCTTTAAATTTTGGCGCAGATTTACAAATTTCAAATTCAACGCCCCTTGAACTATCATCCCGAATTACGACTGCTTCACAATCTGTTTTGGTATTCGAAGATGGATGCTTTTATATCCGTTACAAATGAATACAATTCAAATGTGATATACGTCTCTTTTCATCACACCCATCTGCGCCCCGTGTGGTATCCTATAAAAACATAAAAATTATGCAGATGTAGATGGAGATTAGTAAAATAGCCATCCATATTAACCACACTAAAAACAATATATCACAGCATAGCGAAAATATGTGGTGATTCGTTCTCGCTTGCTCTCTTTCTCTCTCTCTGTGTCTTTCCCCACATACAGAGAAATGCCGAAGATCCTTCTTAAAATAGATTCGACCAAAGTCAAATGTTTCAACGGAAAATGAATCAAGAAAAGCATTGAAAACCCGAAAAGAAAAACTGAAAGATCTGTGAGTGAAAGACGAAAATGTATGAAAATTCACATGAGAAGATGGAGGAAGAGTATTTTCCTGTATTTAACGACGTTTCTGCTGCCACCACCGCCGACCGTTTTTGTACCGTCGAATAGTTTGAAAATTTTATCGTTTATCCGAATTCCATTGTAACTAGATTTTCCCATTTTCCACTGTTTTCTGCCAATATTTTATGTTGTGAGGAATAATGGAGGTCGTCCCGGAATTTTCCGCAAAAGTGTATTTGAGAAACTGTAGCAGGAAGCTCAATCGAGTGCTGCTCTCCTGCAGCAGCTGCCTCAGTTCACCTTTTCGCTAAGGGAAATGCGGAAAAATTCAATTAAAGAATTTAATCTTGTGTGAGATTTTCCGCCCTGGATTGTGTTGTGTCGACGATGTTCTCGGTCTAATAATCGCGATTTTTCTGTTGCCTGGCTAGTGTTGTTTCCCCAAAAGAAAACTGATCGTCAGTCAGCATCTCGCGGAAAAGAATCGCTAAGTTTTCCTGGCCAATGTGTCGACATTTTCTCACTCAGCCCGCCGCGCTGCTGAGGTGGTGTGCACTTTTTTCCGATGTGATTTTCTTCGCTGCCAACGAAATTGTGGTTTTCTTGTTTCATTCTCGAGATTTGTTTGTTGTATTTTTTTTTATTATTATTATTATTTTTCTGGTTACCTCAAAGACAATTGCGCGCGCATGTTAATTCCGTCCTATTGAAAAATGTATACTTTTTAATCCGCTTAGCGAAATGGTCGTCATGATGATGACCGGGAAATGTGTATTTGAGATGAAAGTTATTTAGTGGAGTTTTAGTGGTTGCCGTTTTAGATTATAAGAAAATATTCTTACCACAGAGGAAATTTTCAATATTTTTTTACCACGCGAAATTTGAATATTCTGAATGGGAAAGAAAATTCATTCGCGGGTGCATTTGAATTAGTCATGTGTGTAAATTTGTGATAAATCCGAACCGGAAGTGGAATTATTGTAATTTAAAGAAATTCAGTTTGACTTTTAGCTTGTCGAGATTGTGTAAATATTCCTGTGTATTCTACCAAACTCCAGGTGTATAAAATTTGAAATTACTGCAATTATCATAAAATCTTTGTCGATTCTGGTGAAATCTTGAAATCAATTTTTATTGCATCGGTTTTTAAAATAGATGTTAGTCATGTCAGGATTCGAATTTTAAATAAATAATATATAAATCAATAGTGGTTAAATGTGATGATATGAGAGTTTGTTTGACGCAAAAGTAATTTTCTATTTTTGAATCGATTACATATATTATAAAACTAGAAGGAGAAAATTATCATACGTATATTTCTATAACACGAAATAATATTAAAATCATTATAGAGTGTCACGGGTGCCAAAAAATTAACGCGACATACGAAATTTTTGCTTATTATAAACGTGTAAATATTCTTCTGTGATTCCTACTGTAAGTGATGCTGATTTAGATACATAAATATCACCTAATTTTTCTAAAGATCAATTTCGGCTAATGGAACAGACAGAGACGGAGACAGAGGGAGAGAAAGAGAAAGTGAGAGATAGAAAAATTATGTGAGCGAAAAAAAAGGTCTATCAAGGAATTTATTCTGACAAGTGGTTTTTTCGATTCTGTCTCAAAATAAAATTCCTTTAATTTAGTATTTTTTTTTTTTTTTTTTTTTTTTTTTTTTTTTTTTTTTTGAAAACTACAGTCTAAAAAATGATTTGTGATAATCGTCAAACCTCTAAATTAATTGCTTAAATATATCAAATTGTCGTGAACGAATTAAATCGGAGGATTTATAGTTTCATATCGTTGAAATTTATTTTTTTAGCTTTACAAAATCAGGGTCTTTAAAACACAGCTGAGCTAAACAAAATACAGTCGAACCTGAATAAGTGGGATCTCATGAAGTCCACTTATAAAGGTTTCTCACTTACCCTAAGTTCCCACTTCTGTTTCGAAACGCTGGGACCGAACAATCCTTCCCAATTATAGAGGCTTCCCACTTACCTGACTCTGACGGAAGGTTAATTACCCTTCGAACGAAAAAAAGTCTTCTAATGGGAATTTCAGAACAGACCTTCCTGACCCTATTGTAGAATATTTTGAATATCAGAATTTGCTATAATTTTGACTCATAATCCAATCAAAGAGCAGATTAAGAACAGTTTCCTTATGAATTGATACCTCTTTCAAAGTTGAAAACAAATCATGTAGGAAGTGTTTTCGACAAAATTCTGATGGAAATTTGATGAAGCGTGGAAAAATAAGTGACGTGTCCTCCTTGAAAGTAGATTATGAATAATTCACGCGGGAATTGTAATCCTGCCAATTTCTATCATCATTGATGATTTTTTTAGAAATGTGACGAATTCCGATGGTCAGTAATGAATGATAAGATTGAAATATTTCGCGCCACATTTTTGTTTTGTTTTCTCTTCTGTACGAGTGATTCATCAAAATATTTAGTGATGAAGTGTTATGAAATTTTCGACATAATCAAAACATGTAGCGGAATTATATTTTTATACTCTACTAGCTTGCATACCCGTCGTTGCCGGGTTAAGCTTTTGTCTAAGTTTTAGAATACGAAGAAAACCGGAAAGAACTTAAAAACTTTTTAATGGGTTTATGTTGGGGCTGGACCCCCGACGAACATCTATGCCAATATTTCAGGCCAATCGGTTCAGTAGTTTCCCCGCGAAAGAGTAACATAGCGCAAAAACTAAGTTTCGAAATCACTTTACCCCCTCCCCTTACTCTCCCCACCCCTCGCGCTTCTTTTCCGTATGCCTATGTTGGAACCAGAACTACCACAGACGTCTCAAATTTCAAGACAATCGGTTCAGCCGTTTTTGCGTGAAAGAGGAACAGACAGACAGACAGACACACACCAACTCATTTTTATATATTAGTATGATTGGAATATAGAAGTATATTAGATTTTGTATACCGTTTGCAACGCATCGTACCAATCACCACAAGAGATTTTGATTTTCCGGACATGTGAACAATATTACTTTTGAAGATATTGAGCTACAGAATTGAAATGTTACACAGATAAGTTTCTCGTAAAAAGTGAGCCTAAGTTCTTGAACGGGCAAAATCGGACCATCCCCTCCTCCCATACAAAGGAAACAGTTTTTTGCAATTTTCACGAAAACAGCGCATCATATCGAAAATATTTTAAAGACGAAATGTGTTTAGAATATAATTTTACATAACTCTTCCCCACATCTTCATCTCGTCCCTCTACTTAGTAGTGAAATATACTATATTAAGATTAATTTGACTATTTTTGTGATAGCAATAATTTATTTTAGTTATAGTTCTGATTCCCCATTATAAAATAATTCACTATTTTTTCTCTGTAGTATTTTTGGGGTTGATTCTCCCTCGGGACCATTACAAGAAAATTGTTTGCGTTGATGTTTTACTTAAAAAAAAACAGTTAAATCGACACTTCCTTTATATGTCCCTAGAAAAATTAGTATTTCAAACATTTTCTCCATTCTTTTTTTTCCTATTAAATTTTGATTAAATCAATACATTTTTGTAATATCGTTAAATATTTCTAATACGTAAATAAATGTGTCCGATTTTTTTTTTTAGTCTTTTTAAGTTAATTATTATAAATTTGTTTGCTACGGAAATGTCTAAATTGGAATTGAGAGACTTTAAAATTGATTCAAATTAATTAAATTTCGTTGAAACAATAATAAATATCGCCATTTTAGTGCAAGATATCGTAAAACTTGATCTGATGAGAATAGCATTGCCCAAATAAATTATTAAAATGAAGCGTCTAAATCATCCTACACCATAAAAATTCTTCTACTTCGACTCGCTCTGTGTCTCGCTCTCTCTCTCTCTTTGTGTATGTCTCTTATGGACTGTTTCGAAACATCAAAGATAAAATCTTAAGAATTCGTAAATGAACGTCTTCTGGAAATTAGCCGACATTTGAATATTTCTTTAGACTGTGCAATAATTAATTCCTAATCGTTTTTCCTGTGCGCAGTACTCACTAAGACGCACTCCTCTAGCAGTGGACGAGAATTAGGAAAGTGCACTTTGAGGGTGCAATATCCACAAATTTCAGTGTTTTGAACATCCCAAAATAATGTCATCACCATCGTCGTCACCCAATTCGACGACGATGGGGTCATCTGACCGATCGTTGGATACCACCTCAGATTCCTCAGCAGCTGCGACACCGTCAGCATCAACAGCTTCTGCAGCGACGCTGGCTGCTGCAGCGGCGACGGCAGCATCAACGAGCAGCAGTGGGCCAGCGGCGTCGCGGCGCCATCGCTACACGCGAAGCTCAACGTCTAGTGTTACGCAGTTGTTGTCCGATAGCTGCAACAGCCTGTTGCAGAGATTTCGTCGCAATCCCAGCGAAAAAGTTGACAAACGATTGAACAATCGGTAAAGAAAAAGAAAATTTAGTTTATAAAAGTTTTACTCTAAAAAAAAATGTCGCTAAAATTTTCAAAAAGCATCAATCTTAAAGTCCTTATCGGAAATAGACGTCAACGATCAAGTGAATTGTCATTTGTCGGAAATTCTAAAGAAATCAATCAAAATTGATACGATTGGAGAGATCAATCATCTGTTTCGGAAGAGTTAGTGTGTTTGGCGGGTTTTTAAATAGAAATCGTTACACAGTATTTGTTTGTAGATTACTCGTATCTAAAGAAAAAAATCTTTAATCTCTGGTAGATCTTGTGTAGAATCGAATCGGCGAAGAAGAGAAAAAAAAAATAAGATGAAAAAAGAAAATTCTATTTATATAATTTTCAGTCGTTTGACTCATCTTATATTCGTTTTTGGTCGGATGGCACAAAGTTATGTTGTACTGCAGTGTTGCAAATGCTTTTTTAGGGTCAGGGACAATGATCGCAACAAAAACAACCAAAAACACAATTAATTTGCCACCTAGAAAAATCTTTCAATCTGTTAGATACATTGGGATTGTGATAATTAAATTATGTTGTTCTATATTTGAGAACATAAATCGCTACCTTCAGATGTTTTACAGACTCTGGGATTATACAATTTCTTATAAATTGTATCTTTTCTTGGCAATATGTGATTTGCGGTTTTTCGATTGCGAAAACATTGGTATTAGGTGTTCTTTAATTTGAACAAATTTTCGCCGGACTGTAATTAAAAAAGCAGCAAAATACAGAAAAATTCGGTTTACCAACCAAACCAAAATTATTTGATGGTAGATCGACGCTTAGGTATTGTCTATAAAATATGATAAACTTTAAAGGAGAAAGTGGGTCTGTGGTGGTATAAAGGCGATACAAAATTTCAAATTCGGTATTCGGAAAAAAGGGAGATACAATCAAACTAAAATTATCGAAACGTGTTTTATATGCGCAGAGAAACAAAAATACTAAATCTAACTATTTTAACATGGGGAATCGTGACTAGTGCTGAAATAGTTAATTTCAATTACAAAAATAATCAATTTAACCACAAAATAGTAAATTTTACTACTAAGTAGTCAAATTTATTATAAAAACAGTCGATTTTGGCTGTTTTGCAATTGAAATTCACAATTTTAGTTATAATCCCCATTACAAAATATTTAGATTTACTACTTTTTTAAATCTGTGTGTAGACAGCTCTATTTTTTCTTGTCCAATCCCTCGTCATTGCAAGTTGTACGGTGCCTTCCCCAAAATCGGGGGTTGATAACATTTGTTTTCTGCGCTTTCGCACCTACAATTTGACATCGAATTGTTGATGATACGAAATGTTTGAGATTTTTTGTTAATTTGATGTTTTTACATCTGAAATTAAAACAAAACATTTCCAGGCATTTGTAGGGTTTTGCTACCCATCAACAGTAGAAAGCAGAAATCATGATAATAATAGTTGCCGATGTTGCTATACAACACATTTTTGGTAAAGCAAATTAAGTGGACTTACATTGACTGCGAGCACAGGCTCTAGTGCTTTCTCCTCAAAGCCCTAGCTTTGCCAAAATCTTTGTTTTGAGCGCGAAAATTTTTGGTTAGGTAATTTGTTGAGGTTTTTTTCCCAAATTAGCTAAAGAGGCACACTACAGTTTAATTTTTGCAGATCGTTCCTTATGCGAGGTATCAATTAGACATGGAAGAAATTCTTCTCCTGTCATTAAAATTACGGGTGCAAAAAGCTATTTTCCGAACACTTATGTCCAAGACATTTAAAATGTCCTGCAAAATACTGCCTCCATGGGACACTAGTCGAGACAAGATATTTTTTACTTGAACCAAATGATAATGTGGTTATGATAATTTAAATTTACCTCTGAAATTTCTATTTATGCTATTGAAAATCAATTTTTAGAACCGATTTAGATAAAAACCGTCCATTCGAGCGTCGATTGTCATTCCCAAAACAAGGTGTAAACGAACTCGCAAGGGTTAAAAATTTTTGTCAGCAATGTCAGCAGGTCTATTTACCTTACTTCAGAAGTTTGCAAAAAAACATCAACAAAACCTGTAAAAAATGCAAGAAAAGAAAAAAAAATAGTTAAGGAAATTATTTCCCACATTTAAAAGTGAAAGAGAAGCCAAGATTTGAATTAAAAATAAATTGAAATTTAAATATATTTTTGACCCCCAACAAGTCAAAGTCTGTCTTTTAAGCAAGAAAATCGAAAAACAAAATTTTAAGAATTAAACAAATACGAATTAGAGGTGAGCTTTTGAATTTCGAAGAGGGGATTTTCAATTTGTTTTTTCCTTGTTTTTACGATAAATTTTCAACTAATTCAAATGAGGCAAAAAAAAAAACAAAAGATTAAGGAGCTTTGCCTTATTTCTTATATAGCCGAAAGAATCTCACAAAGTAAATAAACAGAATTTTGAAATTTTTATTTTCTTTTTGTACTGAAAATAGTTAATTGGCAATTTATCGCATTTTTGGGGATGGGAATTGTGCTAAAATAAAATTGAGGAAGTGCTGGCCACCATCCGAATTCGAACAGTGGCCTGTCGATGTCGATTTTAAGGTCGTTGGCATAATTTTGGTCAACATGTTGTTACTCCCTACTATTTTTAATCATTTTTGTTTCCATATTTTTCTTTTCTTGTGCGGAGCAGAACCATCTCTCACATATGGATATGGTGAAAAGAATTGTTATCACATTTTGTTTTCAATTTAAAAAATTCCGGCGAAAAATGGCTGAGGGGGAAAAATTTATGCAGATTAAAACCGAGGCTGGGCTTTTTATTCGCACTTCTTGGAATTGAAAATTTCAAAAATGCGAAGAAACAAGAAATTTTCTACAAGATTTTGTCGACAACGTATTTAAAAGTTTATGGCTTTCATGTGTTTTTCACTTGCGTTGCGACGACACAAAAACGACGTGTGGACGGAGACGTCAAGGTAGAAACGATTCGAATCCGAATTGAAAGATTCTTGTTTTTTCGAATTTTCGCTGTAGAGATGTCTCGTTGTACACTAGGATTCTTGCTTTAATTTTAGATTTCCACGTCGTTTTTCTTTGTGCGAATAAATCGACACTAAGCGACAATTTCCGTTGGACTTTTTCGTTTGTGACTGCCGTCCTTGTCGTACATGTTGTGTCATACAACTCCTTATAATCATATTTTATGGAAAGTTTTTCAACCACAATGTGGAAAAAATATAATTTCGAAAAGCCAAAGACATTGAACCAAAGTCACCACTCGGAAAGATAAAATTCCGTACCATTCAGGAAAAATACTTGATCGTTGCACGGTACCAGGTGCTTTTTGAATTTCGTGCGAAGAGTTTTTTTTTTTAAATTGATTTCGAAAAAATCGAATATTTTTTACTAGTCTAGTGTTTTTTTTAACTGTGGAAAACATTCAATAAAGAGTTTTCTTTCTTTTCTTGGAAAATTTGTGCATTTCATAGTTTCGAATTAAGTCCATCGAAATCTGCGCCGGATATAAATTCATCGTCGTCTAAGGGGGACCACATGGATAAGATCGGAAAACGCCATGGTGGTGATTCTGGCTATAGTAGCGGCTACAGTTCGAAGCATTCATCAGCATTAGATCGTCTTAGAAATAATTTAAGTCCAGTTAGTTCGTACTATAAGCCACTAATGCGCACATTTGGAAAACGCGATGACTCCCCAAAAGTTAGTAGAAAAAAATTCAATATTACAGCAGACTAAAATGCTGAAAGTGATGTGCCATGGAGATATTTTGGGACAGGTTAATTGGATTTAAAAAAAAAATACGAAAATGTTTTAAAATTCGCTTTAAAAGTGTTTTTTAGACTTTTGAAAAAATCCTACGGTTTCCTCAAGAACTTTTCTTCCAAAAACGATTCGAAATTCCGTTTTTAAAACCAATAGTGACCAAAAAATAACTGCAAATATTATCACGCTTTATTTTGAACCCCAAAAAAATTATCTTATAATTATATCGAAAAGTCACTGTTAGTGCGTTGCTAGAAAATAAAATTGTGACTCATAACCCCAACAAAGATTTTTTTTAAATTGATTCAAAGATTTTTGTGTTCTCGTCTGTGAATTTGTTTCTATTGCTCTGCAGACAAAACGCATAACATTGAACTTGGTCTCAAGTTCTTGGTTCCTTTCTTATTCTTAGAATTTACATTTCTTCTTAATTGTTTATGGGGACTTTTTTTTTAAACGAAATAAAGGCTCAATTTCGCGTTTCTTTTCGACAACAAAAAAAAATTCTTTTAACTTTCGAGCGTTAAAAATATTTTCTCAAGTTTTTTTTTATTTTTTTTTGCAAAAAAAAGAAATTAATAATTTAAAAATAATAAAAATATTATAACATTTTAAAACAAGTGGGTTAATAATACAAGCTCAAGCTTCATCCACGGTATTTTCGTTTTCGTCGAATGTTCTATTAAAATAAACTTGGATGATGTTTGCCAACAAATTAAGCCTTGAAAATTTATGTTTCTCAAATGTTTCAATGAAAATAATTTCTATCTAAAAGAAGACGACGAAAATTCAATATTTTTAAATAATAAAAAAGCAATTGCGTAGCCACTTTTGCAAAAATTAAGTGTGGTTTTGTCAAGTGTTTCTTATAACTTAAAAGTATATTTCATAGAGTGAAACATACCTAAGCAGCAATTATGTCAACCATGACGTTAGCGGTTGACATATGTCCTTACGATATATGTCAACTGTTAACGACAGGGTTGACATAAATATTGTAAAGGTATTCTTACCATACGTCCAGGAAAGTTCGGGACAATCATGATTTTTAGAATGTTGTATCAGCGTCCCGGACGACAGGTCCTGCTGTAAGCCAAATTGTTAAATTATGACCTCTGCGGGGCACAGAAGGCATAAGATCGAAATTTGATTCAAATGGCTTTAGGAGACGCACCTAAAAACATCAAATTTTGAGGGGGAATTAAAAAGCATCACCTTTTTTGTTACTTCACACAAAAAATAACGAAAAGGTTGACGGGAGGGGGTGTCGAAAAGCCTAAAATTAGCGTGATATAAAATCAGCCACTCCAATTTTTGCCTTTAAGGCCCTTCCTTCCTTCTTGCGTCTCGTATTTTTAAATTTTTGGTATGGCATTTCATACCGCTGACCAGTGGCGTAGCCAGAGGGGCTTCTAAAAATTACATGCTCAAAAAAAAGCACTCCTTTGGTCACAAAGTTCCCTTCTTGCCTGCTGCTTATCCTACTGCCACTGACCTCCTTTTCCCTAAATTCGTGACATAATTTACCAACTGCGGTTTAGAACATTTTCCCGATTCCAGTTTATTTTTCTGCCATTTATCTCAATCGCTCACTACTTTCAGCAGAAACGTCTAAGAATATTTCTTGCAACGTGTTTTAACAAATTATATTTCATAAAAACAAAACAAAAAACTAGAAAAAAGACGAAGATGACGATAAAACTCCCGTGCCATCCGATAGCAGCAAGCCAGTTTCGACAATATCACGCCTAGAATCCAAATACTCAGATGTCCTGGATCGCTTCGCCAAACGGCGAGGACGACGACAGGAAGTGGACCGTGATAAAACCCTGGAGCCAGCAGATCGACCCGGGACCACCACGGGCAATCCGGTTAAACGATCTGCCACCAATGTCTACTTAGCCAGCCAGAAACCGGCGATATTTAAAGTGGCCTCGGCCACTGGTATAATGGACAGAAAGGAGAGAACTCCGTATCGATTAATCCGAAATAAAAATAAATATTTGGATCCAATTGATGCTGGATATTCCAAAGCTAGGGCAGAATTAGCCATACTGAATGATAATATCACGGATTATGCGGATCGCCATAAAAACTATCATCGTACTAACAACTATGATATATCGCCGAGGTACAAGGACTCGATTTACGATAGCACGCATCCGTCCAGTGCCGCTGGTAATAGATATGCAAATATTCATGATTACTCGTATATACCAAGAAGTGCTCTAGATCATGGCTACTATGAATCACGGCGGGGCAAGGAGAACACCTTCAAATCGAAATACGATCCCGATTTATTGTACTCAGAGATCAATAACAACGCTACCGATTCGTATTATCGTGGACACAAACCGGATACGAATCCCGTATCGAGTCGTCGGCAGCCCCGATCTTATCGACGTGGTGGAGATTTGGGCGATAGCCGAAATTACGCCACAAACTATAGACAACTATTGGACTACGATCTCGATCGAATGCCAGACACTTCCGCCATCGCTGAAAGAATTGCTGCCGGCGGCGGTGGAAGTGGTGGTGTTAGTGGAAGTGGTTCCAATAAAAGTCGTAAAAGTTCAGGCTTGCAGCGATCACAAACGCAAAAGTTCTTTGATTCTGAGTATGTTGAGGACGATCGATCCTCGGCCGATATTGCTGCGATCATTGCTTGTCTGGAGGAGGATAACAATCCAACTGCCGCCAATGAGTTCAAGGAGCGAATGGCTAGACGCAAGGAGATCAAAGGATTAATTATGAAATACGCTCAACTAGACGATATGCACAATAAATCGATACCACAGCCAAGCGATGTCGCCAACAATAATACGAATGGCCATCATAGTAGCAATTCGAATCTAATGACCAGTGCTAGTAGCGCTGCGATCAATCGAATGAAATCGCCACCAGGTCTAAGTAGACTAAATCCAGTTAGTAATCATAATCAAAATGCATTTTTGCCACTAAGTAAGACACAGAGTTTCTCAATATTTGCACCATCCTCTGCCACTACATCCGGGTATTCTAGGTCTCGCATTCCAAAGACATTGTCCACATTTGTAAGAATCTAAAAAAAATCATTATTTCTTTTTATGTTTTTTTGTATGTTTTATGTTTTATAATTTTAAGCATTTTTTTCATAATCATATCGAGGGCTTTTATTAAAATGTCCACTTTTTACTAAAAAAATCAAATTTGTTTGGAACTTTTGTAATTTTTACAGAATTTTTTCAGTTTACTCTGAAGAAATGTGGAGTTTTTTTTGCTACTAACGAGAAATAATAAAAATTGAATTTGCTACTTTTAAGAGATTTCCTAACAGCCTGCTGGCCTGTGATTGATGTTCAATTCTTTTGAAAATATTGGATTTTTTATGTGAAACTTAGATTTAGGTAAATGAATTTTATTTTGTCAATGCTTTGCTATGAATTGCAGCAACAAACAAAACAAAATTGAGTGAAAAAATAAGTTATATTTCGAAAGAACAAGTTTTTCTTCGTTGGGGAAGGGGATCACGTTTAATTCGTTTTAAGGCTTAAGATTTTTGTAGAAGGGCTAGCATAAAAACAGAAATAACTCGTCGAAATACTAAAAATTAGCATGATTTAAAGAAAGTATTGTGGATGTGAACAGCACATGACTTTTTTTAATACAAAATCTACGTTCTAGTTCAATTTACACTAGAACCCGACGCTTATATAAAAAAAAATTTTACCACAAAATCTAAAATATCTCGATAACGGTAAAGGATATCAATTTATGGTAAAAGGTAAAAAATGTAGAAAATTTTAAGATCTTTATTGCTTCCTTTAACAGGTCGATTATCTAACACCGTGTCTTCACTTGGGATTTTTCATCGCAGAGATTTTATGATTGGCCAATCAGAGCTCGAGTTGATGACGATATCGCCGTCAAGTCGGGCTCTGATTGGTGAATCATAAAATCTCTGCGATGAAAAATCCCAAGTGAACCCACGGTGTTAGACGCGTCACTTTTCGTGACTCGAAATTGCCTGTTGTTGTTGGTACAAAACAACAAATACAACAGGCAAAATTCGAGTCACGAAAAGTGACGCGTCTAAGATAATCGACCAGTAACTGGTTTTTTTTTCGGAACGCCGTCAAGATCTGTGCACGAATCATAGTCACCGACGCGTCTGCGACACACCCGAATCGACGCGACAGATTTTGCTATCCTGCACCCCAATTGCGAGTGTCGTGTCGTTTTCGACAAGAGTCGTTTTACGTGTTGTTGTTGGTAGAAAAACACTAACAACAACACGTGAAACGACTCTTGTCGAAAACGACACGACACTCGCAATTGGGGTGCTGATTACCGACGCGTGTTTTTTCAGTTCAGTGCAGTGCTTTGATTGTCATATCTGTCAAAATGTTTGTACATCTGGAAAACTTGTTTGTTTTTGAGGAAAATAATAACCCTGAAGGAAATTTAAGACGCGTTTTTGCAGACGCGCGTCGGTGACTATGATCGGGCCCCTGGAATATCTTTTTTACAATTTTTTTTTTATCGTTTTCATAGTTTTGATAGATTTTTATAATATATTAGAAAAATTCAATTTCGAAAAACAATCAAATTTGACGTTTTTGAGTAACTGCTGTCAGATGAAAACACTGTGGTGAATTTCCTAATTTGTTAAAATCGAAATTCACCAAAGCCGTTTATCGAGAATACCAATTTCTATTGAAATTTGACATTTAACAGATCTATTAGGGCCTGTTGTCTACAATTAGGGAATAAGACTAAATTCATGAGTAGAACATGGTAAAATAATTTTAAAAAATCGTTAAAAATTATTCAAGATTTTAAACACTGCCCACTTCCGCCAACAATAAAAAATTAGTAAGAAAAATGCAATCCAACATTTGTTTTTATTTTTTCGAAACGAATTTAATGAAAAAATATCATTAATGAAAAGATATGGTCTGGTAAAACCATAAATTTTCATTTTTCCAATAGTATGGATAAAAATTTAAAATAAATATTTCTATTTATCTGTTTTTCAAAAAAAAAATAAATATACAGATCACAAAAATTTTTCTTCTATTCTCTTATAATTGCAGTTTTATTGCTTTGACATTCAAATATTTTTATCCATTGAATAGATTACTAAAATTTTTAGAATAAAAACGAACGTTTTTTTTATGAATTTCTTCACAACGAAAATTGCTAATATTTCTTACAATATTAGATTTAATTTAAAAAAAAATACCGTGCACGCATTTGTTGTTTGTTGCTGTTTTTTTCAAAGAGTTTATATTTTTCAAAGAATAACAAATTTTTGTTTATAATTTCTTTTTTAATTTCTTATTATCACAAAAATAATTTCAAAAAAAAAAAAAAAATGCAGCTCAATGCAAAATTTTATATTAAAAAAAATTAAAAAAAAAAAAAACTTTAATATAAAATACAAAACAAAAAAAATTTTTTTGTCCGAACTAATTATCTTACCGAAAATCGATACCGTATTTTTCTCGTGTTCCCCAATGGTGATGATGATGATTTTGGTGTGTTATCTTCAATGGTGATGATGAACTTGTCCACTTCTTCTCTTCTCCTATCTGTGGGTGATTTGAATTTGGTGTGACCATCGCAACTGTGCATCTGTACAACGATCGGAAACTACAATGGGCCACTCTATGTCTCTCTCTCTATCTGCCTCACTGCTCGCACTCGACAACACAACAACACACAATGATGATGTGATGACATGCAATTGCAATTGGCATGAAAATTGATCATTGATGATGTGCTCTCACAACTGATGGAATTGATGATGGATGACAACTGAATCAACAACAACTGCAACTACCGACTGATGGATGATGATGAAATGAACTTCAACTTGTCCTGATCACACTTGATGATGATTGAATTGAATTCTGTATCAACTATGCGCTACAAACTTCAAATGATTGCACAAAAAAATCTGGTAAATGATTGTTGTGGTTGAACAATCATGAATATGTTAAAAAAAAATACCAAAAAAATAAATGTTTTTAATCGTTTTTTAACGATACTATGAAACAAACAAACAAAAATACAACTATTTACATGATCTGATGTTGATGTGATGATACCATGATGATGATGATGGTGATGTGACGACTCACAAATGACAATTCATGATCCGATGGTGGCACAATCTGATGATGATGATGTGACATACACTAAAACAACACAACTTCATATGCAATTGAATTATTTTGTACGTGGATTTTGAACACCAACAGCAGCCGAAGCCAACAATTCAAGATGATGCTGATGGCCACTTGATTTATCACACCGGCGACATTCTTCATAACAGATGTTCGTGACAATTTTATGACAAAAAAATCCATAAACTGCATTTATTTATTATTTATTTATTTTATTTTTATATATATATATAGTTTTTCAAATTTCTTTCGTATAAATTTAAATTTGTTAAATCGTACAATTTAAAGGCGATTTAGTTTTTTTTATTGTTACGAATTTTCATTGGTTTTCAGTTTTTTTACCAATCATTTCGTGAAAATCGGGTAACGTGATTTGAATTGTTCCACGACTTTATCGAGAAATCATTTTAATTATAACAAAAATTTTGAACTATAATCGTTTAGTGATATGGCAAACGTAGCGCAATAACGAACCCTAATAGAATTTTTGGTCTATTGCACGTATCTGCCATTAGTATTTAGTGGCAAATACGTTACCATACACCAAAAATTCTAGCAGGGAAAAGCGGGCAATTTAAACTTTTAAAGTCGTCTCGATTAGACATAAATTACGATTTTTCTCATGACGTGCCATTGAAATGTGCCGTGGAGTCAGCATTTGTCAGATTTTTTTTAAAAATATATAAAAAATATGTCTGCAAGTGCCATTTAAAGAATTCTTTTGTTTCCAATGAACTCTGCACACGACACCAAATTTAAATTGAGAATTCATCGCCTGAGTGCTTGTTTAAGTCATGTGTATGGCCAAATGTATACCTTATGGCACAAACTAGCGTTCAGGCGAAGAATTGCAGTTTTACTACTAAAAAAAGTGATCCCACAAAACGCTTCTATTTGTAAAAAAAGCAATTTTTATTACACAATAAAATGACAAGAATTAAATAGAAACCTTTTGTGGGCGCAATATAGTCTAAATTTCCTTAAACACTAGAAAATAATCTACTACCGTGCGTTATCGCACTCGTTATGCCATATCACTGTTCAACGTCATAATTTTTTTTTTTTAAATAAAATCGGCACTAAAACTAGATAATCTCGGGAGTTTTTCGGACAAATCAAAACAAAATAAGAAAAATGTTTCACTTTTGGAAAAGATTTTTCTTCTTTTAAATTATTTTATTTCACATTTTCCCGAAAAAAATGTTGCGTCATTAAAGTTGAGTAAATTTCGGATTAATTTTTAAATAAATTGGGAGTTTTTTTTTTAAATTTCCTTGCAAATTTCGATCGCGCACATGACTTGCTAAAATTTTTCCTTTTTATTTGAAAAAAAAAATCAATTTATTCGCGAAATATTTTTTTGTTTTCAAATTTAATAAATCTAAAATAATAGAATGCAGGCACATAAAATATAATTTTCTTTTTATATATATATCTCTATATATGAAAAAATATTTACATGTGATATTTAAGTCCATATATTATGATGGGATAATATTTTTTGGTTGGCTTTTACAAAACTGAGGTAATTAATTCGTGTCCTTTCTCGATTTTAATTCGATTGCAGATAAAATTATGGCTACATTGGGAGAGGGTACTTTTGGCCGTGTAGTTAAAGTCAAGGACATGGAAAGGTAATTTATTCAATTTTATTATTATTGAATGGTAGAATAATGCGAAAAATTTTCATTTTAGGGATCATTGCATGGCCTTGAAGATTATCAAAAATGTGGAGAAATATCGTGAGGCGGCCAAATTGGAAATTAATGCGTTGGAAAAAATCTCCCAAAAGGATCCAAATTGCGAGCAGTAGGTTTCTCTTCTAATTCTTCAACTAACTATTTTGAATTATTTTAAATCAATTTTTCTTCTAATTTCTAGAGTCAATTTTTTAAAACTGCGTAATAATTTTTGCTTTTAATTTTTTCATAAATTTCTCTCATTTTTGGTCGATTGAAACTAACTTTTTATCACATTTTTTTCAATTTTAGTTTGTGCGTCAGAATGTTGGATTGGTTTGATTACCACGGACACATGTGCATAGCATTCGAAATGCTTGGATTGAGTGTTTTCGATTTCTTGGTAAGAAATACAGCCAGAGTTACCATTTTTTTACACAAATGTTTGATTTTTTTTCATGTAGATTTAGTATTTTTTCGATCAATTTGTTGAAGTTAACATATTATTATAAAAAGGGTTGACCACTGATTAGGGTTTTATTGGATTAGGGTTTTATTGCATAATTGCTTTTCTCGAAATGGATTTTTTTTATTAAATTTGTACCGGATTTCTCACGACGAACGGTTGATTAAGCGAGAACTTCAATTGGGCAGAGGCAGAAGCAGAACTTTAGAACACATAGCGTATTATGTAGGGATGCCAATCGTTGGTATCGTTGAAAAATATCGAGTTTTAACCTCGATGTTGAACAGGCCGATATATCGAGGTATCGATGTTGTTATCCACGATGTTAGAAAATTACTCTTCATAAAATTAGTAGAGAAAACTAATTTTAGGATTAGAGGGACTAGTTTTTAGATAGATTTAATATAGCCACTCTACTTAAAGATTTGTTTAAATTTCCTTTGGTATCAATTTTCGGTTTCCTCTTGTCGAAAGATTTTCGCAAAAAATACCAGAGCTAGCCATGAAATTTTACAGAGAAGTTTGGTCCTGATGTGGAAATCCGTTAACCGGAAGTAACCAAAACGGCGGCTTTTTAAAAACTATGCGGTTTTTTGCGATTTATTCCGAAACTAACCATTTTCCAGTAGTCTTATGTATTACAAAACTTGAAGACAATAAAATTTGCTACATTTATGTCTTTTACTCAGTGTTCAAAACGCTCCCATTTGTAGTCTTTCGTTCTGCTCCCAAGGAGGCATTGAAATCAATAGAAAATAAAAATCACTCTCTAGAGAACGAAATTCGGCATTTCAGAAAAACGCTCCCAAGAACGAGAACGAAATTATTGTTTTTACGTTCTTGCTCTTAGGATCATTTCGTTCTTAACTTGGGAGGGAGAACGAAAAATGTGCATAGCTCGTTCCGACTCCTAGCAACAGTACAGCGGAGCTGAAAATTTATCTCTTTACAGAACGATTGCGTTTGAAAATCATTTTCGTTCTTGAGAACGGGAGTCGGAAAACGCAGTAAGCGTTCTTGTCGTTGGGAGCGAAACTTTTAAGAGCGAAAAGAACGATATAACAAAATAAAGTTTTGAACACTGCTTTTACTAGAACTCCGTATCTCAAGCCGTTATGAAGATATGTCGGTATTTAAAAAAAATAGTTTTTTGCGAATATCTCGAAAACTAACGGTTTTTGGTGGTTCAACGTATAAGAAGAATTAAAACCGTGTCAATTCTACCTGGGTGCACTCAACCCACAGTAGAGCATTCGCCAGGTGGCTAAATTATTTATTAAATTTAACTTTTTCAAAACATCGGAAAAACATCGAGGTATCGGTGTTTTCAGGACGATGTTTTTTGACATCGATGTCGCCTTAAAAAAACATCGATTTTCGATATATCGAGGTTTTATGAACGATGTTGCATCCCTAGTCTTATGTGATGAGCTCGAATAAAGTAGCAGCAGAGGCAGTGGCAGAAGCAGAAACACATTTTCGCTCTAATCTCTAAATTTCTGCTTTCAATTTAACCTCACAAATCGTTATGGATATTTTTTGCATATATGGACGGAAGTAAATATTTATAATACTTGAAATGGAGGAGAAATTAATTGAATTCTTAAAAAACAACAAAATATTATACGACAAATCATGCCGCGGATATAAATACGTACAACATTTTGACAGGTTCCTGCTATTTTCGTCAGAATTCAAATTTCATTGTGGGACAGAAAGCAGATTCTGCTTCTGCCACTGCTGCTGCCTCTGCTCAATTGGAGTTCTCCCTTTATTTTGAAATGAATTCAATAGGGGAAATTGTTTTAGGAATTTTCAGTCAAGTTTTGGTTCCAAAGCCTATTAAAATGGACCATCCTCAGATCAACTAATAGGCTTCTGTTGGACAGTGAAACCGGCATAACATTAATAATTGCAAAATTTGAGCTAAATTCAGATGAAGAAATAAAATCCAGATTTCTATAAGTTTTTCTGGTCTAAAAAAAGACAACTTCCCC
Organism: Chrysopilus asiliformis; assembly: GCA_964034945.1. Taxonomy (NCBI): domain Eukaryota; kingdom Metazoa; phylum Arthropoda; class Insecta; order Diptera; family Rhagionidae; genus Chrysopilus; species Chrysopilus asiliformis. The sequence goes on from OZ035961.1 coordinate 3,794,727, forward strand.
GCTTTTCTACCGAAATTATAGCTTAGAATCCACATTTATTTCTTCTTTGTAACACAAATTAATTTTTTTTAATTAATTTAGCGCGAGAACAATTATGAGCCATATCCATTGGATCAAGTTAGACACATGGGCTATCAACTATGCTATTCCGTGAAATTTCTTCATGACAGTAGGCTAACGCACACCGATTTGAAGCCAGAGAATATTTTATTCGTGGATTCAGAATACACAACGCATTATAATCATAAGAAGGTAATTTCTATTAAAATCCGATCTAATTTAGTTGCTGTTCAATTAGCCGAAATGTGTAAGTATGACGGAGGGAGAGCAACTAAAACAGCACAGCAATAAATGATAAGAATTAACACTTTTACACAACATATATTATTAAAAGCACACAAACACACAAGAAAACATATTGATACAAAAAACTATGTATAAATTGAACATAGATTTCATCGCAGAATCGCGAGGTACGTCGTGTCAAATGCACCGATGTCCGTCTAATTGATTTCGGAAGTGCAACATTCGATCATGAGCATCACAGCACAATCGTATCGACACGTCATTATCGAGCACCGGAGGTTATTCTGGAATTGGGATGGTCCCAACCCTGTGATGTATGGTCAATTGGGTAAGTCTATACAGTCGACAATTTTGCACTACAGAATATTAACAATATTTCAATTGCATTTCTAATTTGCCCTTTTCAGATGTATTCTGTTTGAATTGTATTTGGGCATCACACTGTTCCAAACCCATGATAATCGTGAACATTTGGCGATGATGGAGAGGATTCTTGGCCAGATACCATATCGTATGGCACGGTAGGGAATATAAATGCCATTTTTGAATTTAAAAGCTCTTATTCTGGCACACATAAAAATAATAGTAATCATGTACTCCACAGCAAAACAAAAACCAAATATTTCTATCATGGGAAATTGGATTGGGATGAGAAGTCGTTGGCTGGACGCTATGTACGCGATCATTGCAAACCATTGTTTAGGTACCTGATAACCGATACCGACGAGCATATGCAGCTATTCGACTTAATTAAAAAGATGTTAGAATATGAGCCAAGTCAGAGAATTACATTAGGTAAGCAAATCAGATTTTTAATAATCTATACAATACATATAATAAAACTGTAAAGTTGATGGCCCAATAGAAGCTTTGGTCGCTACGCTAGCGTTACTCGCTTTGACAGTTGAATTGAACTCTGTGTTTCCTGAATTGAACTCTGGGTTTTCACTATTAAAGAGGTCAAATCTCACATCAGGAAAAGTTATCGCCAACTAATATTTACGCCACCCTTTGACCCGCGGCTAAAGGACGAGTATCTACAGAAGACGGGGTTGGTTCAGGGGCGGCGCCTTTATTACTATCTAATTTGAACTTTGTGTGGGTTTTGATTATGTTTTTTTATTATCTATATCGACGCCTCCGTCATAACTTACGACATTCTCCGTGGTAAATTTTTAATTCACTAAAAAATAAAATTTGCTAACTTTTTCGAGATGTTAAGAATTCACAATTGCAGATTGCACATCTGAAATTTTCGAAAAACGTTTCATCCATCACGTGAATGCTCCCTAAGGCGGAATTTTTCAAAATTCCACCTCTAAAAGGGGTCAACGGGGTGTGGGTAGGGAGTTGGTGCCTTAAAGCACTGATTTTTGCCATGAAGTCTGCCCATAAGGGGGCTGAGAAATGTGCTCTCGAGTTTTCGGTGTCGCTGATCACGAATCTGGTGTTAGAATTTCAAAATTTGAAACGGAAGTTCCTGTAATAATATTGGGAGCTTTTTTACTTTCTTCTACGGAGTATAATAAAGTATTGTATTCATGAAAAATTTCGACCTCTTAATTTTGCCTAAAAAACATTTCCCGATCACTCCTGAGTCGATTGAAGTCATATTAAAAAAATGTCTTTCTGTCTGTCAGTCTGTGCACAAGATTTCTCAAAAACTAATAGAGCTAGCGCCATGAAATTTTATAGGCATGTTGGGTCCTGAAATGGGACGATCCTATCAACTTTTGGTGGAAATCCGTTAACCGGAAGTATCAAAAATGGCGGTTTTTCAAAAATCGCAATTTCGTTTTTCTCGATTTACTCCCAAACTACGCGTTTTTTAGTGGCCTTAAGTATGACAAAACTTGGAGAAAATAAAATTTCCCACACTTTTGTCTTTAGCTATAACTCGATATCTCAACCTGTTATCGAGATAAACCGTTATTTCCAAAAAAAAAAAAAAAAAAAAACAGTTTTCTGCGATTATCTCGAAAACTAACGGGTTTTTGCTGACTGAATGTATGAAGTGAATTAATGAGAATGGCATTCTGCACAATTTTGTCTTTTACCGTTATTCGTTATATTTTACCGTTATTGAGATATTTTCATTAATATGTAAAAAATCCTATTTTTGCGAATAATTTCCAAACTAACGATTTCTCGACAAATTAATTTAAGGAAGAATTGGAGATGTTTAAATTTTCTACCTTTTTGCCATTTACCGTAAATTGATATCTTTTACAGTTCTCAAGTTATCTCAAATTTTGTACGTTTTTGATATTTTTGGATGAACCAACAATTTATTGGGAGGTCGTCTTAGGTTGACAACGCGACAGGGCTCTAGCGTAAATTGCGCAGGGTCGTAGATTTTGTAGAAGAAAGTTTTGTGTTGACCACAACTGATATTTTTCAAAAGATTTAAGTTGTTTCTGGCTTTTTTATGAAAAAAAAACAGACCCCACAACGACTGGTATACAATCTAGTTACTAATATTAAATTTTCTCTCAATTCATTTCTAGGTGATGCTTTACGCCATCCTTTTTTCGAGAAGCTGCCGCCTCATCAGCGTATCGGTGAGGCGGTGAAATCATCATCAGGCAGTAGCAGCCGTGAACGATCTCATAGCTTATCAAGATGAGAATCAGCCCGATTTGGTTATTATTAATTAATTTCTTAGCAAATAAAAATGGGATGAACGTTTACTTTAAATGATGCGCAACCACCAAACAAAACACAATTTAAAAAAAAACATATTACAGAGAAAAATCGATAAAAAAAAACAAAACAAGGGCAAATCCCCGAGATTTTATTGCATATTTTACATTTTTATCCTAATTGCCTGTATTTATATTATATTTACTTATTTTGTTACGCAAGTGATTTACTATAATATTCGATATTGAATAAAATTCTTATAGAAGAAAGATTTTTTTAAAACATGATTTTTGTCGATTTCTAAAAAAAAAATCATTGCCAGTAGTAAATTTGTTAATTCAACCGATTTTAATTATTATTTTTAAATGAATGTCACATGTTAAACAATAAACAAACCCTAAATTATACAAACTATTGTCGAATTTCGTTTTTTTTATAATACTGGATTAATTAAAAGTAACCAAATCGAGTGGTAAAAACAAAATGTAGAATTATAAAACTGCACTGTTGTAAGGAGTAGAGAGAGCTGAAAACGAATCGTTTCCAAGTTCATTATGAATGTATCATCAATATTGTTTCTTTAATTTAATAGGCATTAGTTTAATTTATACATTTAGTCAATCAAAAGAAAATTTTAAGAAAAAATTGGATAAATTAGTACAATTTTCAATTCAAAAATTGTTTTATTGAAAAAAAGAAGAAAAGAAAATCAATAGAAATTCAAAAATTCTTTTATAGAATAATCTCAAACTGTATTCTGGCTTACTTTTCCCCCCTTGTAACCAATTTTATACTTCGTTTTCTTGATCTAACAGTAAGCATTAAGTAAACCACATACAATTAGTGGCCACTCGCCCTAAATTACTTATAAAAATTGAAACTCGAAAATTATTAGAGAGAAATTTTTATTCTTCGTTTATGCAAATACTTGTAAATCGTAAATCGGACACTGAAAAAAAAATTGAAGATGTGCTAAAAACATCTACCCAATCGTGAAGATTTTACATTTTTTTTGTAATTTTTTTTTGTCAAATAATGATTGGAGATCGATTTTCTTATAGAACTCTTAATTTTATTGGTTAGAATTTTAGTAGTAGAAAAAATATGTTCAAGAAATAATTTATTTTCTTGTATGCGAAGAAAGAATAAACATTTCATACAGACATAACATTAAAACCGAGAAATGTGAACCATAAATTCTTTGGTTTTTTTTTTTGTTTAGTTTTATAGTTAAAACATTAGGATTTTAAGGAAATGAGGAAAACCAACTCTTGTACAATAAAAATAATAATAATTAAATACAATTTTTGTGTTTGAAACTGATATTTACCTTTAAATTTCTTCTTTTTTTGTTTTATTTAATACTGTCCACAACAAACCACATTATAATTGATTCGATTATTGAATAATGATGGCGGATATCACCATTTGATCACGAGTTTTTTTCTGTTTGCCATTTTTTTGTGATCCGAAATCCAGAGATTTTCGGTTGAAAATGATTTAAAAAAAACAAACAAACATTTGTAACTAATCACTTACAAATTGATAAATTAATTGAATGAAATTATGATGAAAAAAGCTCGTATATAAATATATTTTCATTGATATTTTCAAATTGTTATATGCATAAAGTTTTTAAGCTATCTGTAAAATGACAGGCTTAGTTAGTTTTTAAGTTGATCCAAGAAAAAAGTATATATATGAAAAATTTCAAATAAACACAACAACCGCAGAAATATACGAATTTTATGAAAAGAAATAATTTGTGTTTTAATATATGTTTTGTAATTATCCATATTTGCGCTTTTTTTCTAGATATCTACTCCGATTTTGATAGTCGTGTCGTTTTACGTATTATTGTTGATAGAAAAGCACTAAGAACAAGTAAAACGACTTGTCGAAAACCACACGACTATCAGAATCGGGGTGATTATTTCGGAGCTCTCCACGAAAAATGGCACACATTAGTGAGGAACCGGATGTTCGGTAATGTGACGGCAGCATTAAATCACATATCAAAAATCTTGGAAAACCACGAGGGGGGAAGTTTCAAAAAGGCGAAAATTAGCGTGACGTATTTTATGGACAGCCCCTTTTTAAAAAAATATCAGTTGTGGTCAACACAAAACTTTCTTCTACAAAATCTACGACCCTGCGCAATTTACGCTAGAGCCCTGTCGCGTTGTCAACCTAAGACGACCTCCCAATAAATTCTTGGTTTATTCAAAAATATCAAAAACGTACAAAATTTTAGATAACTTGAGAACGGTAAAAGATATCAATTTACGTTAAACGGCAAAAATGTAGAAAATGTTAACATCTTTAATTATTCTTTTAACTGATTTGTCGAAAAACCGTTAGTTTGCAAATTATTCGCAAACATGATTTTTTACATATTAATGAAAATATCTCAATAACGGTAAAAGATAACGGATAACGGTAAGAAACAAAATTGTGCAGAATGCCATTCTCATTAATTCACTTCATACATTCAGTCAGCAAAAACCCGTTAGTTTTCGAGATAATCGCAAAAAACTGTTTTTTTTTTGGAAATAACGGTTTATCTCGATAACAGGTGGAGATATCGAGTTATAGCTAAAGACAAAAGTGTGGGAAATTTTATTTTCTCCAAGTTTTGTCATACTTAAGGCCACTAAAAAACGCGTAGTTTGGGAGTAAATCGAGAAAAACGAAATTGCGATTTTTGAAAAACCGCCATTTTGGATACTTCCGATTAACGGATTTCCACCAAAAGTTGATAGGATCGTCCCATTTCAGGACCCAACATGCCTATAAAATTTCATGGCGCTAGCTCTATTAGTTTTTGAGAAATCTTGTACACAGACTGACAGACAGAAAGACATTTTTTAAATATGACTCCAATCGACTCAGGAGTGATCGGGAAATGTTTTTTAGGCAAAATTAAGAGGTCGAAATTTTTCATGAATACAATACTTTATTATACTCCGTAGAAGAAAGTAATAAATGAAATTAAGTTCAAAGTAATGAAACTTTTTACTTGAGAGACTACTTTTTTCTCTAAAAATAATTTGATCATAGTTTGTTGTTTCTGAATATTTTTACTTAAATACTTTTAGTTAATATCTTTAACAGAAAAAATACTTTCGACTTAAAATTGAGTTCAAAATCAAAAACTTGAAATTTAAAACATACAAAACCCTACAACAGCAAAATTTGAAATTAAACTAGAGTACCTCGACGCACTCTTCAAATCGAATGGATGTCATATTTTTTTTGAAAATATTTCACGTTTTTATTCAAAATACAGTATTGTGGAATCACACATCAATATCGTAGTTATGTTTTGACTGAAATACATTTAAGTTCATTAATCTTGAGATTGCCCGGGTGGCCCTAAACGTGGCCAAATAATTGCGGCGACTCACGCAATATCTAGATTCTAAATATATAAGATTCTCTGGAAAACTAACGGGTTGTAGGTGGTAGCAGGTATGAGATGAATTGAAGAAAATAGTATTTTCCAAAATTTGGTCTGTCATTGTTATTCGCTATGTTTTATCGTTATTCAGATATTTTCATCAAAATGTTAAAAAAACCTTGCGGATTGCTTGCTAACTAGCTTATGTATAGGACAGAGACAAATAAAAATACAAGTTATCGGCGCGGCAGTTACATTTATTCTGATCTCAATAGACGAGATTATATAATATTGAAGGTCCTGTTTATATGGACAATATTAAACAATTATAAATAACGCCTACACTTAAAAAATAGTTAAGAGGAAAATTAAAGACATTAAAATTACCTACATTTTACTGTCAATCGATATCGTTTACCGTAAATTTTGTATAAGAAAGTCATGTGCTATTCACATAAAGGTATTTTTAATTTTTTAGATAAAACATAAATATCTTAAATTGCAATAAATGGAATGTCTTAAATTGCATTAGCCGATAGTTAATAAAGAATCACTAGGGATTTATTATTCACTAAAAATCAAGAAGAACAAATCATCATTTGATGGCGAAAGAATAGATAGAAAAAATTTTCTTCCTTGTATTTAATTAAAAGGTTTTGAAAGCCAACAAGTTGTAGTTTCCGTATTTTGTTCATTTTCTCGCAATGAAAGTCGTATTAAATAAAAAAATAATTTTCGGATGTTTTTCTCAATCAACAATACATCAAATAATTGGCAAATTCATGATATTAAATAATTTTTTGCGATTCAATATGTTTTGCTGGAATAAACAAACTCTCCCAAGGCCACCACACAAAAATTACGAAAATTTTATGATTGAATGTTTGGTTCAATGCTGTAATTTACATGTTTATCGAATGACGTGTCACAGAACCCAAATTAATCAAACGAATCTGTGATTATCTTCAGGTAGATCTCATTTGATCATTTCGAGTTTTTGTAAACGAATCCCAAGAGGAAGTAAGTCATCTCTAAATTCCACGAATTGAATTCAAAAATATAAAATTCTACTCAATGGCAACAGTAATTGTCTTGAAATTAAATTCTAAAGGAAAAGTAAGAGTCATGCTACCTGAATTCCCTGACAAAAAAGTAAACAAGAGCCGGTCGCTATCAAATTTGATCCCCATCTACTAGCGAAACCCAACGAGAACCAGTCCACAAAACTACTACAACATGAGTCACGACCAAAGTTTTAATCTGTAACAAAAGCGCCAGGTTTTCGTTTTAAGGTGGTTCAAAATGACTTTCCGCTTGGAACAAAAGCACGGACGCGTACGAAAAGAATTCAAGAAAACACGTGTGGAGTGTGAAGCTGTGCAAGGCAGTTTTCTGTTTTGAAAGCATTTTGTGGTACGACAGCATATTGGACGACGATAAAGCAGGTTCCACTTCATTATATTGTGGTGGAAAAAAAATCCAAACAAATGGTGGAGCGAGCATATCATGGTTTATCTACAACCGATTTCTTTGTTTTCATCCATCCAGTTTTATGAAACAAAATGCATCCAGATAGAATTTCTTCACAACCGTCAAGTTGGTGTTTAAATTACGTTGAACAAAAAGTTATGCTTAATGCAGCCTAAAATGGCAATATGTAAAAATACAATGAATAACCGACATTCAATTATTTTAAAGACGTTTAAAAGGTTTGTTAGAAGTCGATCAGGAATTATTTGCGATTGTTATTGTTTTATTATGTGTATAAATATTTTTGCTTTCAAAAGTATTTTTATTGTGTATGAAAAAATTATGAAAACTGCATTAGTAAAGGTAGAAAATAATTAAAAAAAACCTAAAAAAATACCGTGTATGGAAAACGCAGAAAAGCGTTCGTATCAGCATTTTTAGTGAATGGGAAGTATCTGTCACTAAACGACATAAAATTTTAGTGGCAGATACGACCATAGACCAAAAATGTTGGAAAGGGTGTTGTTAGTAGAAAAAACGTTTTCAAAAATAAAAAAACGTCCTAGAAAATAAGAAAAAAACCCTTTCAGAGAAACATGTTTAGAAAATTTGAAACAGAACTCTTAACACGTTGGCTACCAGCCAAAAAAACGCCTACTCCGCTACACTGGGAAAAAACGCAAAAATCATTTCTGTACTTTGTGAGCCACCAGTGAACACAAGATCAATACAGACAAAAACGAACGAATCGAATAAAATATAACGGACAAAAAAACCCCTTTGTACCGCACGAGCGACTGCACTCAACCATGGAACTTGAGAAACTGACGGTAATGACAATAGTGTGTGTACACCGGTGACTCACATCGTAGCCAACGTGTTAATAAGAAAAACATCTGCACAAATTTAGAAATCGTTTTTGTGATCACAATTGCACAGTAATATTTTGAACATAAATATATAGATATTAATTTGTTTATCAGCTGTCAAGTGAATTCAATAACTTTAGATGAAAAGCAATTTATTAACTAACAAATAAAACGATTTACATCAAAAGTTATATCACCAAATGTTGATACGTCAATTACAGCTGATTTCACAAAAATATTTTATTTAAGATGCAGTTAAATACTTCCATTGACTCATTTGATTGTTTACATCAATAGTGTCGTCATATAGGACAGGCCTTAATTCCAGTATTTTATATTCTGTATATTTGCGTCAACTGGAATTTTAAGACGGATCAATGAATTCAATTTACAAGCAAGCGCTCAACCGGGCAGCCGAGAGTGTGGATTTAGCATTATATTTTTACTGGGCAAATTTTTTAGGCGGAAAATTTTAGTGTTCACTTCGGGCCTTATAGAGCGGGAGCCGTAGAACAAAAAATAACAACGAACAGTTGACGGGACGAAATATGTTTGAATACCTGGATCGTGATCTAACTAAGAAAAAATTCTTCTACGGCGACCTCCCAAAGTGGTGCTAAATGGGTGACAGATCGCGTTTTATACCGCGGTTTCGTTGTTAAAAAAAAAACGAGGAGTTAACGGGACAAAATTTATTGCAGGATCTAGATCTTGGTCCAACTAAGAAAAAAATGTTCTACGGCGACCTTGTCAGGTGGTGCTAAATGGGTGACAGATCGCGATAAATGACATACGTTTTAGTATTTTGGCAAGAGTTCAGTTTAGCGACAATGACGCTACAGATTTTTGGTGTATAGGGAGGGATAGAGGGAGGCATCCCCTATCCAAAATGTGTATTTTTAGCCGTCGCTCGCCCCCCTTGCCCCCTCCAGGGGTCCTCAAACTTTGTATGAAACTTTTTTCTGGGGGGTGGTAGGGGGGTGTGTGGTACCTCAAATGAAAGGTAATGAAGAGTACATTCCAAAAATATATAGCATGATGGGATTTCCCCCCTCACCCTTCGATTTATACCCCTTCGTGCGGTAAATCGAAGGGTGAGGGGGGAAATCCCATCATGCTATATATTTTTGGAATGTACTCTTCATTACCTTTCATTTGAGGTACCACACACCCCCCTACCACCCCCCAGAAAAAAGTTTCATACAAAGTTTGAGGACCCCTGGAGGGGGCAAGGGGGGCGAGCGACGGCTAAAAATACACATTTTGGATAGGGGATGCCTCCCTCTATCCCTCCCTATACACCAAAAATCTGTAGCGTCATTGTCGCTAAACTGAACTCTTGCCAAAATACTAAAACGTATGTCATTTATCGCGATCTGTCACCCATTTAGCACCACCTGACAAGGTCGCCGTAGAACATTTTTTTCTTAGTTGGACCAAGATCTACATCCTGCAACAAATTTTGTCCCGTTAACTCGTCGTTTTTTTTTAACAACGAAACCGCGGTATAAAACGCGATCTGTCACCCATTTAGCACCACCTGACAAAGTTGCCGTAGAACATTTTTTCTTAGTTAGATCAAGATCCAGGTATTCAAACATATTTCGTCCCGTCAACTGTTCGTTGTTATTTTTTGTTCTACGGCTCCCGGGCTATTAGCTAAGCCATACATTGATGGCCGGGAAACGGAACCTCATCACAGCTTGTGGGACTAAAGAAATTTCTTCAAAAAGCCCTACTTGGTTATGAATATTTCTGTAACAAAAAAAGTATACTGAAGTACAGAGGAATGCATCAAAGGGTTAAAAAAAACTTTCAATTCCTATAACAGATGTCTTACTCCGTCGATTTTTCAGAGGAAGTGAAAACTACAATTTAATTGGCTCATAATTAAATTTAATCCGTTAACGACAGACGGTGCTTTTCATCGATTTTTCAAGCTTAAGATCCAACTTAATAAGATCAAAAGATTCTAATCAACGCAAGCCATACGATTAGATAGAAAAAATAAAAAAAATACGAATAGTAACAAATTTAGTGTGTTGATCACATCCAATTCGAATGCAAATAAATGTTACTTGTTTGAATATCCACATAAATTAGAAATTTTATTTGAACATTTCCCCCGAGACATTTCTATGCATTTACGACATAATTTTTTTCTACAGGAAGAAAATAAATAACGAATCTAATCCCGTATCTATTCGACAGTCGTCATAGTATCTACAATTTCGTTGTTTCTGTTTGAAGATGCGCTGCATAATTCGAATAAGTTGTTTGACCAGCCACTATCTAAAATCTAAATAGATCGTAAATCTCTGCACAGTCGCGGCGCGGCATTTCAGACCCCCAAATATGGATCTGGATTTATTGATGGTAGTGGAGCAGATGAACTCTACCTACTTCCTGCATAATCGTTTGTAAGATTGTGGATAAAAGATGGATCCGAGTCTCCTTAAGTCAATTGTTTCACAACAAAGCCACAGCCAACTGCCGTGAACAACTTTTCCCATGGTTTTTTTTACCTATAGATATACCTTAAACCGGGGCCATTGGAGTAAGAATATCGCCGTTCCACGCCATTCCCCCCAAATCGATTTTATTGATCATTGATCCGAATCCAATCTCAATTGTGTACGATCGGCGGCGTGTGCGCTCATTGGCTTTCGGTTCATTCAAAAAGTTTTACTTTTAGCTCATAAAATCGGCGGCTATGATGCTGAATGCTCGCGTATCTAAAATTCTACAATATCGCATAATTCTGGCTCTTGCGATCTTGCGGACGTCGATCGATCGATCGATCGAAAATACCCCAAATTTTTACACCACATCCGAATCCACTGCGGCGACGAAGAGTAGTATCTCAGGCACGACGATAAATTCGAGAATCGTGACTACCGTGACTCCATTCATATCGTCATCACACAACATCATCATTGACGATCATAGTCGATTCTCGAGCTCCACATCGAGTACGATATTATTGTTAGTAACTTATTGTCCGTCATTCTAGCCACTAGCAAAATATTTGAGCCTCCGCTTTGTTAAGTTCACCGGAGTCTAAAAGACTTCGATCCGTTTAATTTCTTCCTAAAAACGCGATTGTGTTTTTGTATCTGCATGTACCGAGAATTTCTCAAGACCGGGAAAACTTGTTTTGTGAATTGTTTCTACCAACAAGTGATAATTGCCGCCAACACACAAAGCAGGAGATACACAGAAATTATGCTTCTTGCGTGATCAAATTGATCAAAATTATTATTAAGAAGTGTCCAAAGTGCATTTTTATCCAAAATGCGGTAATCATTTAAAATTACCAAATGATAAACAAGTGTTAAGTGGTGTATTAAAAGTTAATGTTGATTTAAGACGTATTTTTTGGGAAAAGAGCCTAGAGATCATTTGCAATTTTATTGTGGAAAATAAACAAAAATTTCAATTGCCAATTTGCGATCGCAAAATGCCATAGAAGAGGCTTTCAAGGTCTGGAATCTATGAATAAGGATATATTTGGAAATTAAATCAAGTAGGCATACATTACAGGTGAATATTAAGTAGCATTTTAATCCATTAACGTCCGGTGGTCGATTTTTCGACCAGTAACTTTGAGCCTTATTAATTATTTGAGTTTCTCAAATGAATTTTGGGCTATCGGTCATTATTACCACATATGTAGGTGTCAAAGTTCTTATTATGGAATATAAAGGCTGGTCCAAAGCGAGTTAAAACCCCTTACGAGTCAGTCCCTTCTTTTGGCTACTGATAATTTTTGGAGACTGAAAATTTGACCCAATTCAATCAATATTTGAGAGTTCATCGACTTTCTCGCCTAGAGAGCTGAGTGACAGCGCTATAAACAAAACAAAAATTTGAACCATTTCTAAGTCTTGGGTTTTTCGTAAGAAACCTTTAAACTTTGTTAATTTTTCAACACAATCGATGTAGGTGACGGAAATCACCGTCAAAGAAATCCGACCGGTAGCGAACGTGTTAAGAAAATTCTCCTAATTTGGCCTTGCCATCTGGATCTGCTCCGGCAAAACAGTTAAAAAAGCCTGTTTCTAGCTTGAAAATGTGAAACTAACTTATGGGTTAAGCCAGGTAATAAATATTAGTCCCATTTTTCAAGTGTGAAAGAGAAGCGATATATACCTCCCTTTAGCGACGAACCTAGGGTCTTCTTCAAGTCTTCGGTTTCTTCAAAACGGATGCTTAGAATTCACAAAAAGAGTGAATTATCGTGACGTATTTTACGGACCACCCCTTACCAAAAACTCGTTTCCAACATTTTCCTATACTCGTAAAAAATCTTCCCTAATTTTTTTACTCTGTGAAAATTCCGTAGTGAAAAAACGTGTTCTTATATTAAACAGAGGACAAAAAGCGTAGAAAGGTGAATTATCCATTAGCAAATTAGACCTAATTTTTTTGTTTAAAAAAACCCCTCTCGTTTGATTGATGAAAAAACCAAATAATTCAATGGCTATAGCATTTTTATTATAGAGAATGAATGACTCATTTTTGCGCGATTCTAACAAGATTTCAATTTGGAGTTTAAAGAGTTCAAAGAACGCGTCCAGCGCGAATTTTCTGCCTGCACAATGAAATCGTAGTAACCCAATGATAACGAATTAATTTGAATCATTCGCTGATGCTGGGAATCGCCAGTAGTTGGAATCAAATTTAATCACTGAAGATCACTTCTGTTTTAGTTGATCGTGACTACTGTGAGTAATCGAATTGGGTGTGATGAACGAAGAATGATTTCCAATTGGGAATTTGCTCCTTGGGAATAAACTAAATTGATATTCAAGGCATTTAATAAATATTTAATTTATGAAGAGTGAATTCACCCAATTAGGTGTTGATACATGCGATATGAAAGGGAAATCAATTAAAATAGAATATCGAAGCTGTAAAAATCTTCGGATCTTGTAATTTTTTTTTCTCAAAATTTGCGTCTTGGCCGTTTTCAAGATATTTTGTAACATTTAACTTTCTTGCACTAACGGTTTTTCGGTGGTTCCATGTGTGGATGAGTTAAATAAAATAGGGAGTCCAACATTTTTGTCTTTTACTGTTATTAAGGTATTTTAGATTTGATCAAGAAAATTTTTTTTGTGAACTGATGGTTTTTTTTGTGAGACAAAAATTAGGTGGGAACGTAGATTTTGTATGAGAAAGTCATGTGCTGTTCACATCATATATTTTTCTTAAGCTTTTGCAATATCTGAGATTAAAATTTTTATCTCTGTGCGCATATAAGAAAATGCCATAATGACCAGATTTTCTTTTACCTAAATTTCTTTCACAAATCTAAGCATAGGCGCATACTGCGATGGTAAGCATGTAAAATGATGCTAAAATGGCAATTTAAGTTTTTCAAAACCGTATTCCTGCTAGCATTTTTGGTGTATGACACGCGTCTGGCATCGAAAGTTTGTGTGTTTTAGGCTATGCATAAACAATTTTAGACATCGCGGATGTAGACTTAAAAAACGTAAGTAGTAAACTTCGACGCACGTTCCCATATCGGTTTTCGCGTGTTTAAAAAATTCAAATTGCCGCCTTACCACCATTCTACGCACTTACCATCGCAGTACGCGTCGCGGCTAACGGATGAGATTTCGCCTTTTTTAACGAAAGAAAATTATAGACTGTCAACGGATAATTAAGCTAATAGTTAATGTCCAGCACGAAGAGATTTCGAAATGCAGCATCATTTAGTTAAATAATTCTAGATCTGTCTATTCACGTGACGTGAGAATATTATATGAACTTTGTGGCATTTATCTCCAATCTGAAATCAAATTGATTGCTAAGACACACCTCTGAATCCAACCATATGTTTTCTTGCTAATGATGAGAAGACATGCTACACCATCTAAATGTATGGATAGGCCTGATGTACAGTTCAACCAACATACGTACTCCGAAGTCTATCTTTTTATCTATTTATGTGAAATGTTTACTTGGCCGACCAACTTTTAGTCAAATATGATAAAAAAAAGTCATTGATCGACTGTTACTTATTTTATGAACACCTTTCCGGCACGTAGCCTCTAATTAAGATACTAAATGTGATACTTGTAGCTCATTTTACTTTTAGTTTAAATTTACAGTCGGACAGATTTGAGTTTTTTATTTCATATTACGGCTATATTCATATCTATAACGTATTTTTTGTTGTTCAACCATTCGTGCTATTAGTGTCAATATGTTTTGAAAGGTTTTCGACATTTTTAGTAGCAATAAATAAACTCTGCATTGATATCAATATAGACTTGGGGGAAACGCCACAATCTACCGACACATTTTGAATAGATTTTATGACGCATCTAATGTGAAAAATTCTCATAGCGATGAAAATTTTAATGCATGTTTAAAGACTTTTTACAAAAATAAACATAATTAACGGTTTTCTATAACAACAAAATATTTATTATAGAAAAAAAATTTCTTTCAGTGTAAAAATTGATAATTTTAAACATTCTACGAATCGAACCACCAACAAATTGCAATTTCTTACTTCTATCATATTTTTAAATCACGTGAATTCCACACTTAGTTATTTTATCGTCGTTTTGCCCATCGAAAATCAATGAAAAGCGACCGTTCAACGATAGAAATTTCCACAATTGCCCCGAGCTTTGAAATGCCATTTTTCAAATCAAGGTAAAAAAAATATTATCGAAAATAGAAATCAATGCGATATAAAGTAGTGTTTATGAAATTAATGCGCGAACAACATAAAAAAGCATAAAAAAGAGACGGCAGAAGAACAAAATAAGAAATTAAGTGACCTGTAAATAAATCCAAACTCAACGAAAAAAATTCTCACATTAGTCTTTTTTCTTGAATTCGCGAGTAAAGAAATCCAAGTTCAAGCTCTGAACAAAAATATTTTCATTTGGTGTTTTTCGTTTTAAATAATTTTCGTTTAGGAAGTGAATTTCTGGAATTTTGTTTTGAGCGCGCAAAAATTTTATGTAACAGGGGTATTAATTTTATTGAATTGTTTATTTTTAGAATTTGTATCGTTTGTGGTCGGTTTAAACCGTTTAATGATTACAAAAATATTCAATTTTATTTAATTAATTCGCTAAAATAAAATTATGAAAGAATGGATACAAAAATGATGAAAAATGGAATCAAATATTCAGTGATGAAAAAAAACTGGTGCTTTTTAGCGATTTTTTCAAATGTTAAGGGGGTTTCTTTTTTGTAAGATTAGTTTAGGGAACTGGAAAGTTTATAAGAAAGCGGGTTTGAACTTTTAAACAATCCAATTTAAACAACTTAAAAATTTTATCCCTACAATGCAGTGTAGACCTGATGTTACATGAATGTTTTTTCGTTATCATAATCATCCCGTTCAAGTTTTTGCTAAATTTTCTAAAGGAGCCTCCACACGTTCAATGTTACTTGACAAGTATTATTGATGAAAATTTTCGTCAAGTAACATTGATGGAAATTGCCTCCACACGTAACATTGAAGAGCATCCAAACGATCAATGTTACTTGAAACATGAGTCATTCAAGTAAAATTGTCAAGTATCATTGAACGTGTGGAGGGTCCTTAAGACTATTACAAAATAAAAAAAGTGGCCTGGATCTTGTTTTTTTTTTTTAAACATTCCTTAATAAAAGAATATAGAAAAAGTATTGCAATAATTTTTTGCTATCTAAATAATTATAGAGTGCTCTTTTCTTTTTAAGTAGCGCCTTATCAGTCCCGTTTTTCAATTTGTTTAATGTTCTTTCTACATCTACGGACTCTCTTAAGTGGCCCCTAGACGTACAATATTATTGTGCAATATTTCAATATTGTGCAATATATTGACCGTCCAGGGGTCATATTGAACGGTTGTGCAATATATTGAAGGAATCAAAATCGGTTTGATTTTTATTGCACAATAAGGTTTATTGTACAGTTTGAGAGCGATATTGCACAATATTGGCTCAGTATCGTATGAAATATCGCTGAGAGTACAGCCGGTGCAATGACTACACAACTAGCTTCAATGTTATTTAGGGACATGTTGACTGCTCACGAATCAAACGTAAAATTATTTATTGTGCAATAACATTGCATCGTCTAGGGGCATGTCAATAATATTGTACAATATATTGCAAAATAATATTGTTCGTTTAGGGACCGCATTAGGGGATCTTTTTAGGGTCCTGCACTTCTTAGGCACGCCTCTGTGTTTTTTGGTGTGAGAAATTCAAAGATGAACAAATCTAATCGTTGTTAGGCCTTTGTAAAACTGTTGTAGATTTTAAAAAGACCGAAGATTTTTTTGCTACTTTTTTTTAAAAAATCGTCCTTTGGATCTCTGAAAATCTCCCACTAATTTTTCCAAAGAAAAACATAACAAAAGCTATAATTGCCAATCTGGCAATTATTGAAAACCCGTATGGTGATTTAAGTGAACAGCGAACAGTTGTATCAAAATTCCACTTTGAAGTCAAATTTTCCAATAAGATTTTTTAAAATTTATTCCAATCGGATTTTCATGTATGGGAGTTTTATGTAGAATCATATTATAAACAACTTTTGTTCTTGGACTTTTTAGATAAGATGCACCGTTTTTGAGATATTCAGAAAAAAAGTTTTCGTTCGTATGGGGGGTACCTCACCTAATGGTCCATTTTTGCCATTAACGAACTTAGCCTCGCATTTTACGAAAAACGGATCTGTGCAAAATTTCAAGTCTCTAGCTCAATCCGTGCGCCCGCAATCCGCGCCACAGACAGACAGACGGACGGACAGACGGACAGACGGACGGACATGCAAAATTCAACTTTTTTTATCATTCTAAACACACTGGTGTAATTCATTTTTTTGTGTGATGACGGGATCTTGGCGTTACAAACGGTAAGGCAAATCTAATATACCCTTTGGTTTCACCATACGGGTATAAAAAATAGGAATTGATATTTTTAATCTATTTATCTTCGATCTATTTATCTATCGCAACAATTTTTCGCTTCTACTGCGTACCTACAGTTTTATATGAATGAATTGCAACAATTGAAAGGTTTTTTGTCACAACCTATCAATAACAGAGGTTGTAATATTTTTTATAACAAACCCTATGAAAATTTATCTTTCAAAATGTAAACGGCACAAATTATATTGAATTTTTTTTCTATATTTTTTTTAGGTCGATTGGATACCCTGTAAGAGTTTCCCAGAAATAATTGATAAGAGTTATCAGCAAAGTAAGCCTGAGGTGATTAACGATAAAAAGTTTATTTGTATTCCAGAAGACCTGAGAAATAGAGCCTGTGCACTCTGGAAACAACGTACAGTTTTTACTAAAAAATCGTACTAAAAGTGTAAAAAATTGACACAAAAATACTTAAAAATGTGAAAAGATTGCCTTAAAATAGTGTCATTAAAGTTTTACATAAAATTTTAAGTGAAATCAGCAAAAAGAAGAAATTTAGAGATAAGAATAGTTACTCAAACACCAAAGCACAATGGACAAATTAATAGCTTTACAGGTAAATAAAAAAAATCAAACCTTCAAAGTGATGGAAAAAAACAATAGAAATCAATGATATAATTTAATAATCGATTTATTTGCGACTTATTCGATAGACTTGATGAATTATAGAAATTTCGAGTATTAATTATTGTTTGCACACCTGAATACCAGATGGAAGTTTTTTTTATGCCTCGATAGTCCAAAGTTTCTCCGATTAAGTCACTTTCTGAATCATTTTTGAATCTTTTTATTTGTTTTATTTGATTTGCGAATAAATGTTCGTCAACGGTTTTCAATTTTCATTGTTTTGCATTAAAATTAAATCACTTTTCCGTTCAATTAAAAAACTCTGTAAAACTTTTTTCAAGAAATTCCCGAATTTTTTCTCAATTTTATTAACTCGATTAAAAATGCGCAATCCAACAAAATTTATATATCATCAAATTTATAGTCTCTGCCCAAGAAATCAAGTTTTCATATAATTTTCTTCCCAGAAAATTCCCAATAATATTTGCTCAATAAAAGTAACTAAATCGTGCAAACAAAAACATCTTGAAGAATTATTTGATTGTTTTTTTTTACTTAAAACAATAAATTTTGCAAAGAACTAAAATAGAGAATCATGTAATCCACTTAAAAACATTCAAAATTGGTGGAGTTCAGATTTTTCGATTAACCCTTCGAGGCTCGCATTTTTCAGAAAGCCCATATCACATGAAAATTTATATACGGGAGTTTTTGGGTCGTTTATTACGAATTCGTTGTCAGATTTTCGTAATTAGCGACCCCCAAAAACCCCCTAAATTTTGATTTTGAGCAAAAAATTCACTCATAGTTCGTGGAAAATGATTTTTTTCTGTAAAAATGTGTATTTTTCACACTTTGCTTATTTATAATCAATGAACAACTCTGGTCAACATTTCATGTATGTTCCCATATCTATCATATTCATATACTAGCTTGCATACCCGTCGTTGCCGGGTTAAGTTTTTTCAAATTTTTATTTTTTTTTATGGTCTATGTTGGAGTTAAACTTCAGGCCAATCGGCTCGGTAGTTTCCCCGCGAAAGAGTAAAGGCTCAACTATGATAGACATAAGAACGCATATGTAAATGTCAAATTCCCAACGAATGTAGACATACATAGCTGTCAACATAAAAGCTAATCTTCATTTTACCTCAAGTGGAAATAAATATGACCACAATATTATTAAATTCACACTAAAATTTTAGGTTATGTTCACTATTTACATATGCCAGTTCCCTTTGTATCGAATTATTCATGCTTAACGAAAGTTTAACGAAGGTTTGAAAGTGGCACATGTCTATTGTGGGTAATTACATTGACTTTCTTATTCTGGAAATGACATATGCAACTACATATGCGTTCTTATGTCTATCATAGTTGGGCCTTAACATAGCGCAAAAACTAAGTTTCGAAATCACTTTAGCCCTTCCCCTTACTCCCCCCACCCATCGCGCTATTTTTCCGTATGCCTATGTTGGAACCAGAACTACCACAGACACTCATGCCAAATTTCAAGTCAATCGGTTCAGCCGTTTTTGCGTGAAAGAGGAACAGACAGACAGACAGACACCAACTCATTTTTATATATTAGTATGATAAGAAGCAAAAAAAGCCCCAATTAAATAAGAGATATTTCATAAAAATGTGAGAACAAATAGGTGGTGTGGTGAATATACTGACCACTATGCCTCAAAGCGTTAAAGTTTGATGATTTTTTTGGAAACAAAACGAGGAAGTGAAATTGAAACTGTAGAGCACCTGTGAAATTTCGCTCTAAAGTTCTTTGCTCTTCGGTTGAAATGAAATTCTTTAAAATATTAAATTCATTACTTTAATCTTTGGAAAGAATCTTTTAAGACGGTCCATTAATATCTGATGACTGACTGCTTTGAATTGGAAAAAATATAGAGTTCAAAGATATAAAGAGCGAGTTAAATAATAAATCATATTAAAAATAAATTCACGCTATGCAAGATGTGCGAATGTGAGGCAATATTATTGTTGTATACCAGGGGTGATATTTTTAAATATTTTGTATCATTTCGATATTCGTACATGATGAATTAAGAACAAATCTGTTTGTAACACATCGAATATAAAATTATCAACGGCTGAAAAATGCGAGTTTGAAAGAGCTTTTTGTGTTTCCTTAAATTTGTTAATGTTTTTTTTCAGTACAGTGAGTTTTTGGAGATTCAGTTAAAAGTATATTAACTATAAAAAAGCACTGCTAGCAAGAAAAAACTCTTTAGAGAACGGAAAATAATTTTTTTAAGTAAATAGTCTCAGATTCTGCTGTTTTGCAATCAAACTAACCGATTTTTCAGTACACCTAATATTGGAAAATTAGTTTAATAGTTAATTTGCTATAAAAAATTAACAAAAAAAAACAAAGAAAAAAAATTGAGAAACTGGAGATGCCGGGGTTTGAACCCGGGACTTCTCACATGCGAAGCGAGCGCTCTACCACTGAGCTACATCCCCGTACATCGGGACGCCAACCAAAGTCACCATGGAACCGACAGGCCAAAAGCAAAGCACACAAACTGAAGAGTGTGAGTCATTGCGAGTTATTTTCAGCTATTCACCATTCGATGTTGGAATTGGAAGAATTTCTTTTATTCATTTGAATGAAAACCGTTCACATAAAACGCTTATGAGAAGTAAATTCAAATGTCATAAGAAGTAAATTCAAATTTCATAAGAAGTAAATTCAATTTCTTTATACAACTTTTGCTTCTAGCAAATGTTTTTCGTTTTTTTTACATTTCCTTAAATATCCCTTTGTTTACACAGGAATTTCATCTCATATAATTTTCTTAGAGTGCCTAAATTGTTGTTTTTTTCAACAACGTGTGACGTTTCTACACATATCTGATGTGAACAGCACATGACTTTCTTCCTGCGCAATTTACACTTTAAACCGACGAAAAAAATATTAGTTTTGGAACGAATAAAATTTGAATTTTGTTTTACAAAATCTAAAATGTCTCGATAACGATAAAAGGCATCAATTTACGGTGAAGGGCAAAAATGTAGAGAAGTTGAATATCTTTAATTCTTCCTTTAACTGGTTGTTCAACAAATCCAATTTTTAACTTTTTAATGCAACGGTAAAAGATAGAGGGTAACGGGAAACAAAAATTGTGGGAAATATCATTCTCTATTCTCTTCAATTTATCTCATACATGCAAACATCTAAATACCGATATTTTCGCAAAAAAACTGAATTTTTTGAAATAACGGTATATTTTGTTAACCATGGACCGAGTGAATTAAGCGTAGCCTATGCTTTAACAAGCATTTAAGCCAGTTTCAGTACGAAAAAATGAATAAAATTTAAAGCATATGTATGCTATTTCATAGATGTACTAAAAAAGCTTGTAGCGTTTACTGACCTTGTTCCATTCACGTTGGTGTATACTCCGGAGTAACTCTAAAAAATGTTTTACTCAAGAATTCACCAAACCGTACTCTTTTGAATAGCACCGGCACTTGAGGAGTAAAATTGACAACTTTTGATGCCAGATGGAATCTATTACCAATAAATTATAACAGCCGGAAAACTATATTTCCGAGGTTAGGTTTTACTCCAGGAGTAAACTCCAACGTTACTGGAACAAGGCTACTTTTAGCAATGGCTCAATAACATCGTACCTTTAAGTATTTCCTACAAAAATCACAAGCTAGTCTGGAACAGCAGACAGAAATACAATTTTGTAATAATGCCCCAATACTCAAGAGTGCTCGTGAAATATTTTTTACTCAAAATTAAGATGTTGAACTTTTATTATTCTTCGTATAAGTAAAAATTTATATGCGCCGAAATTAATTTTTCATTTATAATTTTTTTTTTCTAGTTATCACTATTCATCCTTACGCTTCTACCCATCCAGAACAATGCGATAAATCACACCGACCACGATGAATATGAATCCGCCAAGGAGATTTGCTCGAGATGTACCTGCCTTGCATCCAAAGATGACCATCTCGAGAATCTGTACGTCCTCAGTTGCACATCGAAAAATTTTAGCCACATAATTGCTGAATGGCCAATGGAATTCGGAATCAACCATACAGGTAGCCACCTAATTTTAAACCACAAAAATGCTTTGCTAATGAAAAAAAAAATTATTTGTAGGTGTGGAATTGGTGGCCACATTTAGTGGAAATAAAATTGAAAAACTTCATCAACTACCTGCAACAAATGCGACGTTATCCTTCAGTTGCCAGAATTGTCAAATCTTCACCATTGATTCAGCAGCATTTCTAGATGTTCCAAATCTACTCCGATTGGATTTAAGTTGGAATAATTTAACTGGCGATGAATTGACACCGGATATTTTCAGAGGACGCTATAGCAACAATGGTTACAATCCTCTGGCCCTTGAGGAGCTAGACTTGAGCCACAATAAAATCTTCATCTTTGATCGTTTGGTTTTTGAACATATGTTGGCCTTGAAGAGATTGAATTTGGCCTATAACGTCCTCGATTCAGATATGGTTGCCAGTGCGCTTACGATTTCTGCTCCAAAAACTCTTGAGGTAATCCACATCCATTAATTTTTTTAAGACTCGTTTTTAAAGTTTTGTTGCTTTTAAGGTCCTGGATATTTCGTTCAATCATTTGGACACGGTGACTGAATACATGTTGAAGTCACTTCCCAATCTTCAAGAATTGTATGTGCAAGGGAATTTTCTGAAAGAGGTTCCGCAGAGTTTGGCCATTTTGGGACGATCGTTGCGATCGCTTACTATTAGCGAGAATCCCATAACAAGCATCATAGATGACAGCTTTTTGGGGCTCACTAATTTAACATATCTTAACATTAGTGGAATGCCACATCTTAAGGCGATTCATGTTGGAAGTTTTGCCGCGTTGAAGAGTCTAGAAGTGGTGATTTGTAACAATAATCCGAATTTAGCAGAGTTCGATTTGGGAAGTCTGCGACATATTGAGAATTTTAGAGAAGTAAGTTGATTGGTTTAGGGTCTGTTTTTGTAACACTTTTGATTTTGTCACGCAAACTGTCTCATTTATAAATATTTGGACAATAATATTGCAAATACCTGCACAACTTTCTAATGTAAGAAATTTTTATTAAAAACATAACAAAAGCTATAATTGCCAATCTGGCAATCATTGGAGACCCGTATGGTGATATTCGTATCAAAATTCGAACAGTTGTACCAAAATTCCACTTTGACTTCAAACTTTCCTATAAGATTTTTTAAAATTTATTCCAATCGGATTTTGATGTATGGGAGTTTTATGTAGAATCATATTCTAAATAACTTTTGTTCTTGGACTTTTTTGATAAGATGCATCGTTTTTGAGATATTCGCAAAAAACATTTTCGTTCGTATGGTCCATTTTTGCCCATTAACGAACTTAGCCTTGCATTTTACGAGAAACGGAGCTGTGCAAAAGTTCTAGTCTCTAACTTAATCCGTGCGCCCGCAATCCGCGCCACAGACGGACGGACAGACGGACGGACAGACAGACGGACGGACGGACATGCAAAAATTAATTATTTTTATCATTCTAAACACACTGGTGTAATTCATTTTTGTGTGTGATAATGGGATCTTGGCGTTACAAACGGTAAGGCAAAGTTAATATACGCTTTGGTTTCACCATACGGGTATAAAAAGCGGTATCAATTTGGTAAGGGGGGAGAGTGGAGTTGAAAAAATGTGATTGCGGCATAAAATGTCACAAAAATTTGGGAAAAACGTAACGATGACTCCATAAACTTGACATTTCTTTGAACAGCGAAACAAACAGTTGTCTCTGTTAAAGGTTTTTTTTAAATAAAATACCTCACACTTTTAGGAGAGCCTGCGATAATGTGACGGCGAGATTAAACTTCATATACAAAAAATCGCAAAAAAACGACGAAGGGAGGATCCAAAAATCCTAAAATTTACCGTGACGTATTTTATGGACGGCCCTCGAATAAAACTTACTAAAATGCTTTTATAAAACCACCAACTTTGAAATGCGTATTTTTTAGATTCTCTCGGATAGTTTTTAGACTCTCTCGGACAGAGGAGACAGTTTTGCGTTGCGAAAATTTTCAAGATGGGGTGAATTTAGTTTTTTTACAATTAAAACCCTTTTGTGAAATTAATAATGTCGAAATTTCCTTAAATATAATCCAAAAACTACGAATTTGCATTTGTTATTTGAAATACAAACACAAAAATTATAATTCACCTCTTAATTGCAGTTGGACTTGACGAATTGCAATCTAAAGGAACTCAACTACGACTACGAATCCTTAAACTCAACTACCGGGAATAAAACCGTTTGGTCACTGCAGTCCATTCTGTTAGCTGGCAATCCTTGGCACTGTGACTGCTCTTTGATTCAAATCGTTGAACAAATTTCGAACTTCGGATCAGTTGAACAGTACGATAGTGATGCTGCCCGCTGCCAAACTCCATACGACTTCTCTGGATATTTCCTGCACAAATTAAATACATCCGAGGTGTGCAAACTTCCGGTTCCCAGGCGACATCGAACGGCTGCTAACATTGAAAACGATTTGCCATTCTTCGCTCGCCCAAAGTCCATTGCATTGTCGATCATTTCGATAGCAGCTGTTGTTGCAGTTGGTCTTCTAGTAGGATTCGGAATTGTCTTCGTGAAAAGGCGGCTAAGGAAAGATGACTTTGTTTTCAATATTCCAATCCAATATACGCCGGTTCGAAACAGTACGATATCAGTTGAATGAAATCGATACTGTGTGCTTGCCAAGAGGCCTAAATTCAATGTAAAGCTAGTCGTAATTATAAATCATGTATTTGCCATTTTGTAAAATGTTTCTTTTAGTCTAATTAAATAATGTTTCCTATTTGAGAATTTTAAGTGCCAACCAAAGCGATTTGTATTATAACTACATATATAAACATTTTTATTAGTTAAGGTTTCTACTGTAAGCATATTTTCATTTGTGTACTTATTTATAAACAAATTATTTTCATTAAATAATAATAAAAAAAATAAAAGTCCAATTGTTTGATTGCTTTTTTAAAAATTGCTTCATTATGTAAAAATCATCATAAATATGTATAAATCGATATAAAAAAAATCAACGAGAAAAGATAATTTCATAGATACTCTCAGTTGACAAAAGATCACAAAAAATTCATTTACAAAAATATTCCATGCTTAAATTTGTTGTTTCAAAAATTTGCAAATAATAGCACTTAAAATTTAATCCTGTAAGCACGTTGCGAAATAAATTTAGTGGAAAAGGCACCTTATTCAAAAGTTTCCTCGGACTCGGCTTCGCTAGGAGGTCGAGCTGGAGGTGGCAGCAATTGCATTAAATTGATTGGCGATCGTGCAGCCAGAAACTGCCTCTGTTCTTCGAATCTATCGACGCGCTGGCGACTTGGACCAGGATCGGAAGCAGCAGATTCCAGTAGCTCAGCACTGAGGGGCTGTCCAGCAGCGGAAGGATCATCGTCTGATTGGCTGATGTCCATCGATTCAGGCTCAGTGTCGGTGTGGTGTCGTTTTTGACGTTGTGGTGAGACTAGTCTCCTTCGACGCACGATCCTCGGCTGGTCGGAATCATCTCCTTCTAAATACTCCGATTCACTCGTTTCTGAATCGTCCGGGTAGAAGACCCGATCGCGCTGAGTCAAGACGTGCGGTTGTGACAATGCGCTGGTGGTGGTCGCTTGTGAGGGCTGTGTAGTGATACTAATGCTCGATGATGAAGGTTCCGTTTCAATTGCTATGCTTTCGCTGGTATCCTGAGAATCTTGTCTCATTGGGTAGTCTCGTAAGGGCACAGGAGGCGGTAGATCATCAGCCGGTGAAGGTCGGGGGTTTTCAGCAGCATCTGAACTATCCGACTTTTCGCCAAACAATCGCTCAACATTGATGCCCTTCGCTTTCAAAACGGCGTACTCTTTGGCCTCCATTTTCAGTCGAATAGGCGCTAGCGACTTCTTCAGTTGCTTCAAAAGCGGATTGATGATCAGATCCTGGTCGAAAAAAACTTCTGCGCTGTTTGATGTCTGCTCGGAAGTGGATGCAGGCGAATAATTCATTCTGGACGGTCCAGCAATGGCTGGTCGATAACGCGGGACGCCCATTGGACCCGACGATGAGTCTGCCGAGATTGGAGCAACGCTAGGTGAAGAGCTGGCCGCTACCTCTTCAATTGAATCCGAAACTGGAGCGACTCCATCACCAGAGCTTTCCTGGCCTTCCTCGCCTTCGTAGTAGAAAAATTCATCGCCTCTCTCCTGATCGCCCAAAACATCGGCGGATCGCAATGGACCCAATGTATCCTCCTCGTCGTTTTCTCCCCGGCCATTACTGTTTGACGTTTCGTTTCTTGCCTCGCGAAGATCGAACATCAAATCAGGTCCAATGTCCGCATGGTATGCATTTCGAATGTAGCCATTGTATCTGACCAGGATTCGATGGACACTGATGCCAACTTCACGTAAACTCAGCTCCTGTTGACACAGTCGATTCGCGTTTTCAAGGAAATACTGATATTTGTCGGCCGACACTATAAAATCATTATTTCCTCGGTCCACCATTAAGTCGTGAATGGCATCGTGGATTTTGCGAGTGTCATTTGTGATAGCGATTAAACGCGACGTCACTTCCAGTCCAGAATCGCGTAAAATCTGCAGATCATCTCGACTCCGACGAAGTAACGAAGGATAGACAAAATTCACTGGACTAGGAGGACTTGAGGATTCTTGAATGAGGAACGTTTCGTACTCTTTCATCTCCGCTGCGCAGATATTTCTCAGTTGACGAGTGAGTGAAACTCCATCGTGGTAGAGAAACGGAACTTTTGTGCAGTCACCCATGGCGGATAGGGCCAAACGGTAGAGAAATTTCGATTGAATGTAGATGTAAATATTGCGGAATCCCTGGAAATTATTTATTTATCAATCTTGATAGCGAATTTTTAGTACACAGATTGAAGCAGCCTTTAGTAATAAATAGTGTTTTTAAAATGCGATTTACTGGAAAAAACATGACCAGATCTACCTAATTAACGGTTAGATATCTTTCTTACATAACTAGACCTCATTTTACACGTCCCAATGTATGAGTGGACATTGGGACGTGTAAAAAAATGCTGCTGAGCTGAAAAACGAGCGGGAAAAACTTTGAAAATTTGATACAATGTTCAAAATAATGCCAAAATAATTGAAATCAGTTAATATATAAATATAAAACTCATGTCTGAGATATCAAAAAAATTTGGAAAGTCGTAGTTGTTTTAACAAATTGAAAAATTCTAATCTGGAGAAAAAGCTGTTCTAACTGGCCTAATAGACTGTTCTAATTGAAGTTAATAGACTATCCTACTCATTAGACGTCCACTTTCTAGATTATAGTATCTCTAGACCTCATAAGTATCGCCACCAAGGGGCCTAAAGGCTCCTCGTAGAGAAGCAGTTTTTATTTTCTAACAGTACCTATACAAGAATATTAGTACCTAAAAAACCGAAACAATTTTCCCATATATCAAAATCTAATTGGACTCAATTAGCTTGTCCAGTCTGCCTAGAACCACATCCTATCATCTTAACCATAGAATAATAATAAAGACCCCCCAATCAGCATTTAGAAATGCTGTTTGAGAAGTTACCTCAACGCTTCCAGCGTGGAACTCTTCAACATGTCGCTTGAACAGACCTACATCGTTTAAGTCTTCAATATTCGAGTACACTGAGGTCAAGTAATCAGGTAACGGGCATTCCTTTTCCAACCGTTCCACAGCATGGTAGAGGACGAGTGTAGTCTTCTTAATGACGTTAATTTTCCGCCAAACTCTGCTCAAATCATCGGGACTAAAAATAGGAAAGAAAAAACTGAAAAGCCAGAAATGAGAAACGCTAAAAGCTATACTAACGAATAAGGCCCATTGAGGCTTTGGTGTTCGGTAAAGTAGGTGATGTATTTTAAAATAATATCGTTATAGGTCGAGCACGCTTGGATAAGACGCGCAATTCGATGGACAATGAGGCGACTGCGAAGTTTGGACATCATTTTTATACCAAAGAGTATACCGTAGCCACCGGCAATCAAATACAGAGCTCGATTTATGCCAAGGAACTCGCAAAATGGCGACTTCCGAGCTAACAAAATAGATGTGGCCAAACCAACCACATTCACCGGGGATACCCAACTTGGAGTACTCTCCACAAAAGATTGTCTGCTGGACAGCAAGTTGTACTCATTCTCGAGATATGTTACGTGATCGGCGAGCAGCAGCCCTGATAGCAGGACTTTCTCAATAACTTCACAGGCGACACTCTACAAGAAAAGGGAAATTAGATTCACACAAGAAAGGACTCCAAGGAACTAACGTTTTTCTGAAGGAGTTCCAAAGAAATATCATATGTCATCAACCGCAGTTGCCCGGGAACGTCGAGCTGCAAGGGGAGTTGTTTTAATCCATAATTCAACTTAAATGAAATCGCATTTACTTACCAAACGCCCTTCCATTGTTTGGTGCATTCTTCGGCACCAGTTTTAGATCAAATTCGTTCGGGAAGTCTTTCTTAAATGGACGCGAAACTCAGAGCCGATCTATTGTCGCGGCTTACGGTCCATAGGATAAACAGAACTAAAAGTTTGCCTTTTGTATTGTACCGCTGTTTTTCCGCTACAATTGTCGGTTTACTGTTGCAAAATCAGAATTAAATAGAGAAAAATAGAAGAACGCTTGCCCGGTATAACCTCAAAAACAAAATCAAATGACTTTTTCTCTATCGACCAGAATTTCGTCGCATTCACACTTAAGCAAATGCAATAGAATGCTAGCAAGCAAACAAATTTAGACCGTATATAGATCGTGTACAGGACCAAATATCTTGATAACCTTTCTCCAGTTCGAAAACTCACCACTAGAGTTAGGAGGGTGATTCAAAAATTGATGTTTTATTAATTTCACAGCAAAATTGAAAAATGATGTTTTCGAGTAGTAAATCAAATTTTTAGAAAACGTGTGTAATTGCAGATAATCTCTCTACAGACCGTAGAATTTTTTTTATAGATTATATCTTTTTCTGCATATGGGACGGTTTTTTGCTTGGCCTATTTATTACTACAATTTTTTTTCTTTAATTATTGACGAAACTTTCACAAAACTTTTATCGGCCACTAAATCGAGTTATAGGCTTTTTGAAACCTGATTGGAGCACTTAATTCGTTCTTGAAAGTTTTCGCAAATTTAAGCGTACATAAACTGGACAACTTTTCTTATATTCATCAATCTTATTTTCTGATATGATTGAATCAAATTAATTAAAGCCCAATAAAGATTTGTTATATCAGAACAATGAAGTTGCAAGTTTTACATAAATTACCCAAGGAGCACAAAAGGTCGTAAAGGAGTTGTCACGACTCCAAACGCTCGTATTGTATTCGACGTTAGACAACTTGAGTTCTAACAAATTAGAATTAAAATGTTCATGTCAATCGTCTTGAAATATCTGAAACTTGAAAAAGAATCTAAAATTGCCGCATTTGAATAAACTAAGCCGCACACATATTATTCTTTTATATTTGTAAGATGCTCAAATTTGCATTTCACATTAATAAAAAGCCGATTAAACAGTATTTTGAAAATTATATTTACGTAATTTCTATAACAAATAAAACGTGGTTTACAAAATAAATAAAGGAATTGATTTTCTTACATTTAATTTAAATCACATACACAATTTCACCCGAAAATCAGCAAAAAGCGAGTATGTGACAAAAATTTATGTGATGTGATACAGTTTCGTTCTGCTCATATAAAATGTATATAAATTAATTGGCAAATTTTAAAGCCGTTCTTCAATTTAGAAACGGTCAATGATAATATTATCTCTCATTCTCTTGCGCGTTTAACAAATAACTTTTAAAGATATCGAATGTAATTTTGATTTCATCAAACAATACTATAAAATAATTATTTTTTTAGTTAAGTTTTAAAAATGTTTTTTTTTATATTTTGATATTTTCGAAGGTTTAATGTTGTTTCCCCAATAATTCGTGTTGTTAATGTTTTTGTTTTGGCCAGCTGTAAACTGGTGGTGTGGCCGAAGGATAATCCAAATCGTACATTTGAGATTTAATAAATTTAACTTTATCTTTTGGTTCCGGACGAACTGATGCTAGTCCTAAAAGGTGGAAATTTATTAGTAAATGTATTTAAATTGGCGGAAATTTAAAGTTTTACCATTCTTATAGGCATAGTCCATGACTTTAGCGGCAATTTGAATTGAGCATTTCGTTATGGTTGAAAGTGGAGGATATAAGCTCCCCTTACTTAAATCTTCATCGGAACATAACGCAGCCAATTCCTATTAACAAATATTTGTTTTAAAATGTTATTAAAAAGCAGTGATTTTTGGGGGAAAAAATTACCTCTGCAGACATTATGAAGACCTCTTCTGGAATGGTCAACATTCCTGCGCAAATAACGCCTAGAGCAACACCAGGGAAAATATATGCATTGTTGCCCTGTCCAGGAGTAAAGGTTTTTCCTTCATACACAACTGGATCAAATGGTGATCCAGACGCAAACAGAGCTTTACCCTGAAAAATTTAAACAAAATCAAAATTTTCATATGCCACAAACTTTAAATGGAGCCCAAAAAATTTAATTCATTTTTTTATTTTAATTTTGATGCATGGAAGAGTTATTTAAAATTAGTTTTCATATAAGGAACTGCCCATAAAATACGTCAAAAAGGGATTCAATACCGCCATCACTTAACCGCAGACTCTTTCTTCCTAAAAGTGTGACGTATTTTATGTACAGCCGTTATGGTATACTAAAAAATAAATCTGTGGTCACAAGGAATAACCGCTTAAGTTGATTTTCGTTTTAGCTTCACCTGAAAATTGACTTAGACGGTTATTCCTTGTGACCACAAAAACGTTTCCAAAAAAAATACTAATAAAGAAAATTGTTGCCTAAATTTAAAAAAAAATTTCCTCCTTACATGGGTATATTTATAAGCATCTTCAGCAGTACATTCGGCCTTGCTGGTCGGATTTGAGAGTGCGAAAATTATAGGAGTTTTATTCAATTCGCCCATCTTCTTTAGAACTTCTGGTGTGAATGCACCGCGAATAGCGGCAGCACCAATCAAAACATTCGGTTTTATTGTTGCAACAGCTTCCGCCAAGGTATCAACAGGTGCATGTGCATGTGCGTAATCGTGCTTGTGTCCTGAAATTCCGCCACTTGGACGATCCTTGACAATAAGACCTAAAATTGTATGAATTAAAATAAATTTTTCTTTGCCTAAATTCGTTCACGGCAATACCTTTGCTATCAACGAGCCAAACACGTTTCCTAGCCTCTTCCCTAGAGAGTCCTTGCGTCATCATAACCAAAACGCTAAGATTAGCGATGCCAAGGGCAGCTTCTCCAGCTCCTTGGAACAAGATTACACTGTCCTTGAGTTTCGTCTTTGTGACACGGCAGGATGCTAGTAGGCCAGCCAAAGCGACCGATGCTGTACCCTGGATGTCGTCGTTAAATACACAATGAGTGTCCCGGTATTTATCTAGGAGTCTGAAGGCGTTCTTGTTGCCAAAGTCCTCGAATTGGACCAGACAATTCTGTCCGAAACGCTGCACTACTGCGTCCATGAACTCCTCGACGAATTGGTCGTATTCATCGCCAGTTACTCGCTTCTGTCTTAGGCCAATGTAGAGGGGATCGTCCAGGATCGATTGTGTATTCGTTCCGACGTCCAATGTTATAGGAAGGCATTGTGATGGCTTAATTCCACCCAATGCAGTGTACAGAGCCAGTTTTCCAGATGGGATTCCCATACCATTTGCTCCCAAGTCACCGAGACCCAGGATTCGTTCGCCATCGGTAACTACAATCGCGCGGACATCTGTCTCTGGCCAGTTCTGCAAAAAGAAGGTAATCTTGTTTTATCCAAATTTCGTAATACTACTTTTGTGAAGTGGCGCAACTAAGAAGAGTTGAGTCCCCTAAACTGGTTTTTATTGTTTCAGGGGACCCGAGCAATTCTATCGGTTGCGACCCGAGTTTTGAGTTACGCGCCTGCATTTTGGGGAAAATATCACATACCTTAAGGATGTTGTAGACATGTCCCTTATCATGAATTGTGATGTACATTCCTTTTGGATGTTCAAAAACTAAGCTGAACTGTTGACATCCCAGTCCTACAGTTGGTGTATACACAATTGGCATCAGGTTGACGATATCAGCTGCGAGAACCTTGTAGAAAAGACGCTCATTTCGTTCAACCAAACCATTGAGGTAGATGTATTTGTCCAGATCATGTTCGAGTCTTTTCAATAGAAGTAGACAGTGGTGGACTTGCTCCTCCTCGGTCTTAACCACAGCTGGTAAAAGACCATGGATTCCAAGGATTTGACGCTCTTCGATTGTGAATGCTAAGCCCTAGAAATTGAAAAAAGGATATTTGTTACAAAGAATTTTAAAATTTAGGCTCTCCATAAAATACGCAATCATTTGAGGGGGTGAAGGGTTCTGCGGTAATTTAACGCTGGAACAAAATTCCATTCAAGAAATTGTGGGTTAAAAAGGCCGAAAATTCGCATGTTGTTTTTTTTTAACAGCCCTTAAAAACTTGTATTTTTGCCCACACGAATCGAAGAAATCTTCAGAAACAAGAAAAAAGGTCGGTTTTAACAGAACCCAAGATATTGAGAAGCAAAAGACCATATTTTTATAGAAAATTTGTCATTAATGACGACTCATTACCTTAGCATGTCAATCACAAGAATCACATTCGATTAACACGTGAAGAATCGTCAGATGTTCAAATGTAGGTAAATAATTTAATCATATCGATTTCACAACGTGAGAAGTCAGGTCATTACATAATTTCGATTTAGACACGGTCGGCAAATAAATATCATTATCAGTTACCGCAAAAAAAAAAAAATTAAAAAAAAATTGATCATGCTCTTATGCGAAATGTTAAATTATGATTAATCAAATTTTAGTCAATTTGCGATAAGAAATGTGCTGACTTTCTTTTCGCTAAATAAATGTAAACAAAAATTATGCTCACATTGAATTATGAATTAAATTGACGTAAATCTTAGGATTTTTGTTACAATTAGATTAATATTGGGGTGACCATATTTATTTTGTGTCAATCTGGGCCAAGATGAGCGGGAGAACGGGATTTCTTGGCCCAGATTGACACGAAGAATGGCTGAACGAATTTTAGACGAAAATAAAATCCGGGCAAAACCAATGAACAAATATGCGCCGCTGGCGAAATTGATCATACAAGCTGTGAATTAATTTAAATTAAGGGCTATACAGTCCAAGCGACAAGTGACTTAATTTTATGTTCCATAAATAAATCCAATTTGAATTGTGAAAATTTCAATAAATAGAAATGCTCCTAAGCGAAAACTTTTGAAATATATGCGCCCGGGTAAAAATTCGATGAAAAAATACACCGTAGGCGAAAAAAATATGATCTACGGGACTCTCTGGTGGAAGTGGGGTATGTTTGCATATTTAGTGATTATTTTATTAGAGTTTAATATATTATAATTGAATGAATGATCCGGAGCAAACGTTTAGTTTCCAAGAGAACATGCCTGAATTCGGGATTGGTCCGGGTAATACGGGACGTCTGGTCATATCTTATAAAAACAATTAATTAAATAAGCTTTCTATCTACAAATACCATTTTTATAACTTTTAAATGTCCTCTTAAAATTTTGTAAAATATTTAGATCTCTTTTAATCGAAACTTTACGAGGAAAAAGATTAGTAATTCAGATTTGAGTTTCTCTTATACCTGTCATTGAACTAAAAAAGTTCATAAACCGAAACAGATTCGAGATGAAAAAGAAGTTAATCAGGGTACCAATCATGTATTCCGACGCGTCTCTGACTTTCGACTTCGACGCAGCTTTTAACTCTTGACTTCGCCATATCTGCAGCTTGAAATTTAGCGGAATCGTCACTATAAATCCAAACGTGATTCTGACTGTCACTCCAGGAAATTTGAAGATGCTGATATGGCGAAGTCAAGAGTTAAAAGCTGCGTCGAAGTCGAAAGACAGAAACGCGTCGGAATACATGATTGCTGCCCTGATCTTTAAAAACTTGAGACCGTTTTCCTAGTCGTTTTTTTAATATGAGTCTAAACTGAACGTTTGCTATGGTTCTTTGCCACTTTAAACTCATTTAAAGAAAAACTGTGTATAAAAACGCATAATCGTTTTCATCTATAATACAGGCAATTTTTCGTAAATGCATTTCTATGTACTTTTTTCAACAAATAATAAATATTTTCAACAAAATCGTTTGTTGAGTTCAATGACACGTGACAAAACTTTTTTGCACCTCCAATTGCATAATCTCACGTAGTTACTGACACGAAATTTATCCGGTCAGCGAAAAACAATTAAATAGTATGAGAACCACTTGACCTTTACCTAGAAAATTTACAACAGTAAAAATATTATTTGTAAATAAATCTATTTAACAAAAAAAATTGTCGTTTTTATCTAAAAATTGAGTAAAAACAGCAAGAATTTGTTGCAATTACAAAATAACCTTTAAAATGCAACTAAAAATTCGTAATAAACAATCGAATACAATAATTATTTAATAAAAGTCATGCAATTTTAAATTTTCACTCATTTCTGAAATGAAAATGTTTGCTTTGGGCAGAAATCGATGGTCAGTCAATATTAATTTTTCATTGACCACTGATTGCGGTAGACAGCCTCGTTCATTGTTCCAGTAAAAATGCGATTTTCTGACGTCGACCAGTCTATGGTTTGATTTTCCAGGCCGAAGTAGTAATGGCAGACCTCAATACCTTCAAATGATGCATTTAAATGAAATGAATATTTAATTTTCTAATGTTTTATTAACGAGTAGATTTGCGACAAAAATTCTCCACTTTGAGTTTAAGTTGATTGAATTTTATAACTACATCGCGTGTAAATTGCAAAAGTGTCCACTGTGCGTCTTTTAGATCACTAGCCGATAGTCTTGATGTCTACCTACGATCCCAAAGATTTTAAATCAGTCACTTCGATTGAACGGAGACTTGGTTGGAAGCATGGAAACATTTTTAGCTAACATAAGTACATATTACAGATTAACTGGGGCTAATTAACCGCCATAAAATTGAAAAGTATTTCGTTAATGGCGATCTCTTGACTTGTTCAACAGATACGGATAATGTTTTTTTTCTGTAAAACAGGTGTGTAAAACACTCACCACACAATGATCGATCGATCGATTATCTAATAGCATAAGTGTATCTAATTTGATTTACCTTTGGGTGAAAAAATCATATTTTTCATGGTGATTATACGTGAATTTAACATTTATGCATGTCTCAAGCATTGACAACATCGTGCAATTAAAATTATTACATTGCAAAGATTTATCATCACGATTAAGATACGTAACAAAACTATAGCGGATTTGAATTAAAATCCTATTCCAGATACATCTCAACTTTGTCATTGAAATCGACAAAAGTCAATGAATTCAACGATTGAGAGGCAGATCTTTGTCCAGTGGAGGTACAAAGGTGAGATCTGAAATGTTTTTTCTTATTTTTTTTATTATCTTTATAATGGAATAGAAATAGTGGTAGACCCTTTGGCCACCAAATCACCGAAAATTGAATCGCCTGACTTAAATCTCGAGCGCAATTTAATGAGTGGAATTTTTTCTTCTAAAAATCTGCTGGGAATTTTTTCGGATAGATTCGAAATGAGCGAACGTTTACATCATTGCGTCAGTTTTTCACCTGTATTACAACGAAATTTCATGCCATCTTAACCGCAGAAAAGCCTCCGGTCATTATGATTAATCACAGGTTTCAGCTTGACCAAGTTTTCGTTTTTCATTTGATTTTTTTTTTGAGTTATTTTTTCTCACTTTTGCTTTTTTTAAAAAATCTTGCACTTTGATCGAAGCTTGACGCAATTTTCGAGATCGAACCGTTTTTTTAAATACCGGCAGTATCTTTATTTTGGCTGATGTAAGAAGATTGTCACTTGGCGGATTATGGAAATATTTTTAAATATTTTTTTCCTTCTGTGTTTTATGTTTGAAATAAATTCTCTAATTTGTATTTAATTCGTTTGAACTTTGGATCTTTGATGTATCTTTTTTTCTGATTTCTAGACATTTAATAGCATTGTTTCGATGAATAATAAAAACAAACTTTGGACCGAAGGTAATGAACTGATTTCCATATTTATGCATTTTTATGATTAGCACCTGATCAAACGAACGCCAGACGGTACAAATTCTGATGTTAATATCTTACAGTATTGGATTTTTTCCAAGTTTTTTTTAATAAGAGCGTGGATGGAATCTGGAAATGTATTTGTTTAAATAAAATCTGCAGATAGTTTTTTTTATTGGTGCGCGCAATAATAATTTAAGATCGAAAAGTTTATTTAAGAAAATAATTTTAAGTAGAAGCCTGTGTGTCTGTATGTTCGTTTATAACTCCAGAAACACTTAACCGTCTTGTATGAAACTTTCATCGAAGTTTACTAGTTGGTTATAAGAGGCTGTTCAGAAAATACTCACACGTTTTGGGGGGGAACGGCGGGTTGAGAGTGCTGTAACGCCGGTACACCAGATTTAAAAATCACGAAAAAGTTTAAATGTAGGGGAAGGTCAAAGTCGAAACTCCTCATCATTTTTCCAGAAACGGATTTCAAATTGATCAGAAAGTTTCTATCTGCCCCTGTTCTCGAGTCGGTCACCATCAATACTTTCGTTCTTAGCTACCCTAATAACATCGGAAGTCACTGCTACATGGCTACGACTTAAAAGTCGAAGGAAGATGTCAGCCGCTGATGACGCGGTCAACATAAATGCTACGTGGGTACGCAGAGGAAAGTAAAAAAATATATTTTTTCAAATATGTGAGTGTACAAAAACCAATTTATCGGCGATCAATTTTTTGTGATTAATCATATTTGAGGCGTTAAAAGCTAGAGTGGACCACCCCACATGTCGAAATCGTCAATTTTTTTGTGTTTGAATCACTATTGCGAGTGAGTTTTTAGATAAAAATGTTTGGATGCACAAAAGAACATTTCAACGTTGAGTAATAAAGTCCACAGAAATTTTTTTTCCAAAAATTTACAGTCAATAATAATACAAAAGTGGAAAAGCTTCAAAAACTCGATTATGTGGCTTGGTCCACTCTAGCTTTTAACGTCTCATTTTATCTTGCTAATTTAGTAATATTAAAAGTTGTTAAATGATTTATAAAAAAAATTAACTGAAGTGCTTTAATTAGCTAAATTAAAGGTCCGTAGTTTCATTAAAAGTTCGTAGTTTTAGACAAATTTTATTGCAATTAATACAATAAAATGCTCACTTTCTGCCCCGTGGTGAATTAATGTTAATTTTACATTTTCGAGTTAAATTAACAAACTACAATTAAATCCTCTCACTTTCCCGTCTCCAGCTCGGTTTTTTTCCGAAAGTAGCATGTGAAGTTGTAACTCTAACAGTTACTCTGCTACGATGTATGGAAGATTTATGTAGAACTAGCTGGCATACCCGTCGTTGTCGGGTTAAGTTTTTTCAATTTTTTTTCTTTTTTATGGTCTATGTTGGGGCTAAACTTCAGGCCAATCGGCTCGGTAGTTTCCCCGCGAAAGGGTAACATAGAGGAAAAGCTAAGTTTCGAGATCACTTTACCCCGTCCCCTTACTCCCCCACTCCTCGCATTACTTTTCCGTATGCCTATGTTGGAACCAGAACTACCACAGGCAATCATGCCAGATTTCAAGTCAATCGGTTCAGCTGTTTTTGAGTGAAAGAGGAACAGACAGACACCAACTCATTTAAATATATTAGTATTGCGAAAATTGTAAAAAAATGGAAGAGAAGATAGGAATGGTGAAATAATATCTCTATGTATGGAAAAGTTACGCAAAATTGTATTCTAAACACATTTTCTGCACTGGTTTTGGGTAAATTACTTAAACTTTTATGCCGTGCAAAATTATATTCTAAACGCCTTTTGCCTTAAACGATACAAATAAAAACATCTTGTGACATAAAAAAATTCGTTTTACATTATTATACACTTTGTATACACAAAATAATTAAAATTAGATGAAAACATTGAGTTTGGGAAAATCCATTTGTAAATCACGTTCCGTCGGTTACCTACCACTTAGAGATTACAGAATTTCGCATTTTTTTTTAGCTAATCTAATACTGAAATTTCTCTTATCAACAACGTTTTTGAAGCTGATTATCACATGTTATGCTGAATTGTTATATACCCACAATTACAAAATCAACAAGTGATTGGGGATGAAAGCATTGACACCTATCTATTATTAATCGTCATATATGGGCCGAGTGAGTGATTCTAGTCAAATCAATCTAATTGAAGGCAAATTACTAGAATAAATATTTTTGTATTATTGTAGTTGTTTTTTTTTATTATTTCTTGGAATTACAACTGTGTAATTATTTTATGTAGTAATACGAATTATCCTTTATTATCATAGGCTATAAATTGTTTTGAGAAAACCACCTGGAAGGATTTTTTTTACTGTGATATGTTGAAAGCTGTGTAACGCAAAAAAACATTTAAAAACATTAAAATTATTAGGTGGTATTCATAAAATATATAAGTAATGTGAATTTTCGACCCCCTTCTCTCTCGTCCCGTTTTTGTCGTTATGATTTTTCAATTTTCTGGGAAGCTTTCCTATCTGAATCTCCAAACTTTAAGTAAAGGTGGCAGAAATATTCGTGGGAATCGTTCCAAACCATAGTTGAAGAATTCCGCGACTGCCCCGGGCGAATTATCACCTTATCTAATATGAATAAAGTGATTCAAAATATAATACAATTTTCCTTTCGAAATATTTGTAGAATATTGATAAAACATTTTGTAGTTATGTCTGCAAAACTGAAAACAATCATTTCTATAATTTTCACATATCATCATTGAACCAACAACAATTTACTGGGTGAAAGCAAACAGAAGACTCGCTTATCGTAGAAATGCTCAAATGTTTATTGACTTATGGGGATATTTTGGTTTTGGCTTATCACGAACGAAGAACAATTATTCTTGTTAATGTGTTTCTCAACTAATTAGTTGTAATTGACGCCATCGAGCAAGGTGGGTCAGTATTAGGGTGACCATACATCCCAGAATGGCCACAGCAGTCCCAGAATTAGGAATGTTGTCCCGGCGTCTCGGAAACTAAACTTTTGTCCCGGAATTATGCAATTTCGTGATGTAATTTCTTAATTACTAAAAAAATTGGTCTCGAAATATAAAATGTTCGCCCTCGGCGCATTTTTCTCACAAAATTTCGCCTGCAGCGCTTTTTATTAAAATTTTTTTTTGAATAGTGTGATGTTTGTTTCTAAAAGTTATATCAGTAAAGCAATCTTTGTTGTATTTTGAAAACATACAATATCCGTAAGACATTTTATCTAAAAAAAAACAAGTCATAAGGGCTAAGCCAAATTGCTTTGTCATTTTTCAGATCAAGACAAAATAAGTCGTTTTTCAGATCAAATAAAAAAAACCGAATTTACTTTGCTAGACAAAGCAATTTGGCTCTGGTCAAAAACGGACTCAGCCCCTTATGATTTATAATATAATCACAAGCGAAAATCGAAACAAACCATCCTCCCTCTGATCGGGCTATCAAAAATGTTAATGATTAATTTTGATTAAAAAATTTCTCACCCTTGGTCGCCCCCTTTCTTAGATATGTTCACCCTAGTCAGTATGGAAGTTCACACCGATCGACCTTGACAAGGTTGACAACTCACCCCACGCGTAGTGTCGGAATCCCCCCCGAAATGACGCAGCGATGAGGCGGAAAATCCCCTCGATATTAATTACATTCCATTTAAACTATCGACGTTCATTTTCCAATCTCAACGCTCGGAAAACATTAGTAAAGTTTTCTTATTTTACCAAAAAAAAAGTTTTTTCGATTTGAGCGAACAGACAGAAACCAAATGGCCAGAATTTAAAAAAAAAAGTATTTTCGATTTAATTGAACAGACAGAGATCAAATGGCCAGAGAGCTTAATAAAAAAAAACTTTTTGGCACAGGTTTTCCTACTTAAAACGTAGTAACCGCCCGCTGCCGGTGTTGGATGAAAATTTGTGGAAAATCAATTGATATCCCGATGCTACGTTTTCGTTTGAAGTCAACATTCGCACGATTGACAACATTCACCCCGAATTTGTTGAATAATAAACATGAATAAATGAAACCGATTCAAGTTCATGGTGTCATACAGAATTAGAAGTGAATTTAAAAATAAATTTGATGCCACTTTCGCCGACTCGGCATAAACAAAAAATCCGATTTGGCTTCGTATGGCGAAATAATTTGGGCAATCCAAAAAGGGTTTGCAAGAAATACATTCAAATTTGTACTCACCTTATTGAATTTTTTCTGGCGTAGTCTGTCTAAACCGGAAACATTTCCAGGTGTTTCGGTATCTCCGCATAGTCCCCAATGTCCTAGACGGTCTCGAGATCCTCCTGATTGACTCATTTCGGTATTTTTATTAGATTCGGTACTCGTACAGGAGGTTTCCCAATGTAGTTTACAACAGCAATTACAATTCTTGCAGTAGGATTGACAATTTCTTCCCTGTTTGGTGCTCGCTAGTTCAACTACACCGTTTGACAGCACGTACTCGACTAAATTTTTGTCATGCAAGTGATGTGGACAAAAGTAGTTGCCTTCGCCGCTAGCCTGCTGCTGGGGGAAGTTTTGTTGTTGTTGTAAGCTAGCGCAACAGGGTCGGTTCGCCATAGGGTGAGTTTTGCACTGATGTTGGTTTGTGTTCGGGTTCTTCATACAGAATCCATCTGAATTCGTGGTTGTGGTCGTTATACACGGGCAATCTTCACGATTCACGGGTATAGTTGTTTTGTACACATGAAAGCCGCCATCCATGTTTTCTGCCCCGTTGTTATATTGGCCATAGGGCGCATGCGATGAGTTTCTCGATGGATATATCGGACTGCAAGAAAACGTAGAAGATAGAATGAGATGAGATTAGTTTCGGGTATATCGAATTATGATGCAAACATAATGATTTATGCCATAACGGAGTATTGCAGAGAGTGAGAAAATCGTAGATAGTGGGAATATCGCATGAGGTAGAGAGCTTTTCAATGGCGTAGTAACGGTTTTTATTTTATAATTCCGATAGAGTTTCTACTATTAAAGATACTTTGTCGAATTTGAATTAAAATTAATTTTTTGAGGATCTTGAAGACGTCTGGTGAAAACGGAACCCTCCGTCAAAATAAAAAAGTTATTGACAATCAAAAATATCTCAAATTCAATCTCTTAAAATTCAGGATGCTGTAGAAAATTCAGGATGCTGTCAAATTCAATCTCTTAAAATTCAGGACGTGTTAACACGTTGGCTACCAGCCAAAAAACGCTTACTCCGCTAGTATACACTGGGAAAAAACGCAAAATACATTTCTGTACTTTGTGAGTCACCAGTGAACACAAGATCAATACAGACAAAAACGAACTCCATGCTCCACAAAAAAAAACCCCTTTGTACCGCACGAGCGACTGCACTCAACCATGGAACTTGAGAAACTGACGGTAATGACAATAGTGTGTGTACACCGGTGACTCACATGGTAGCCAACGTGTTAAATACACGTTGCGATACAGCCGTCGCTCGATTAACGAGCCAAATTTTACGTCGTATATCGAAACATCGCATATCGAAAATATTTATATCAAAGTATGGAAAAATTTGGGTCAAAATACTTGATTCAAAGATAATCTTAAAATCGAATAAAAGTTCAAAAATTTAAAACTTCCAAGATAATTTAAACTTTAGGAAAATTAAGCGTCAAGGATCAAAACTGGGAACAAAACATTGAGTATCGTTTTTTTTGTGGATCTTATGTCTAAACGTCGTTATTCGGGAATGGGTTCTGTTTATTTTTTGTAATAGGGGGATTCATGGAATCGCAAAAATGCCCCGTAAACCGCATAAAGTGCTGTTCACATCAGATATTTTGTTTTTACTGTCATCAAAAACAAAAATTCTTTTCAGAATTTCAAATTGGTAGAATTTCACGACAAACAAGGTCGATGTTTAGTCAAAAGTCTAAATGAAATTGGTTAAGGATTCCAAAAATGATGGAAGATTTCTTTCTTTGCGAAAACGTGAGGAAAATAATCCAATCTGCTGTAATGTTTTACGATACTCTTAGATAATCCAAATAACAAAATTACCTGTCTGGCATGGTTTCAGAAAATTTCAAAAACGTTTTTAGATTCACAAATTGAAAACACAAATTAACTCTGAAAAATCCTTTGGAAATATCTTAAGTCGTACTAATCACACAATTAAAATGTCTTAAACTTTTACAGTCAGTTATAAAAGGACAAAGCGACTACGCGAAGTTCGAATCTAAATAGAACTGATAATCT
This sequence comes from Chrysopilus asiliformis, assembly GCA_964034945.1. Classification (NCBI taxonomy): domain Eukaryota; kingdom Metazoa; phylum Arthropoda; class Insecta; order Diptera; family Rhagionidae; genus Chrysopilus; species Chrysopilus asiliformis. The sequence goes on from OZ035961.1 coordinate 3,837,435, forward strand.
GGCCTATTTTTAGCCAATCGAAAAATCTACTGAACGATTTCAAAAGAACACTGTAACAGATCCTAGTAACAACTTATCACGACTTGATTTGTTTGAGAATTAAAATTGAACTGTACTTTATCAAATAACGTTGGATCTTTTATATACTATCAAATAATTTCTTCTTTTTTGTCTAATTTTGTTTACAAAATATTTCACGTTTTTTTTTCAATTTCAAAGATCTTTATACTCTAGATGAGAATCATATAGGAGTATATTAGATTTAGTCAAACCCAAAACTGGACTACACCAGGGTATTTGGTATGACAAAATATTTTGAATTTCCATTATCTGTCCGTCCGTCTGTCTGTCCGTCTATCGATAACTTTCCTAAGGATTGAGCTAGAGACTTGAAATTTTTTGCAGTTGAGTTTCTCATAAATAGAAAAGCTAAGTTCTTCAACGGGCAAACTCGGACTACGTCCCTCTTCCCCCATACATACGAAACAGTTTTTTGCACTTTTCTCAAAAGTGGTTAGTCATATCGAAAAATTCATAAGGGGAAATGTGTTTAATAAAAGATTTTACGTAACTTTTCCATGCATCAAAATCCAATCGGACCACTCCTTTCCTCCTCTCCCACACAAATAGATCTTTTTTAAATAAACATCCTCATATAGAGTATTTGACGATTAGCCCCTGGCAATTGTAGCTGTATCCAATAGATATTTTTCTTACAAATTTGCTTGACAAATTACTTGAATTTCATTCATTATCAAACATGTGTACTAATCGTGAATTGTTAAAAAAAAATAATTCGGTGGGAAAGAATTTTTTTGTACCAAAAGTCATGTTGTGTAATCACATTGATAAGGATTTAAGAAACTTTTTATAAGAAAGTGAGAAGATTTTTCGACATGGATCAGTTAGACTTTTTGGCTGTTGCCTACAATTTGAAGTCACCTTCTTTTTGTGATTTATTAAAGTACACAAATACCTTTCTGAAAAGGTCAAGAAATTTTTGCGAAATGAGATCATAGATTTTGAATTTTTTTTAAGCAAATTTTGATTAACCTATAAGGGACCAAATAATGTTGACTAAAAAAACTTACGGCAAAATAGGAAAAAGGATATATAATTTCATTATGGCAAGAGGTCACATTATCGAAGGCTTAAATTAATGTTCCAGAGTTTCTAAATTTTATTTACTAGATTAAAAAAAATCAAAGTGTTTTAGCAGTAACAAATCATGTAATTTTAAAACTAGTTTTTTGGTTCCGCCACTGGTCGTTTTTTCTTGAGAATTTCCAAAAAATGAGTAATACGCGAAACCAGCTGACTAACAGCAACTGCTTCAAGATAATCCAGCATATATAGACGATTGTTTTGATTGACTACATAAAGGTATACTACATATTTGCAAAAATGAATTAATGACGGATAGCACAACTACAAGCAATATGTAAGGTAATTTTGTCGGGCGGAGAACGTCACTGGCCGATTATATCACGCCACACAATGGTATGTTTTTGGTTTTTTGCACACATTCAGCCACCATTTGAACCACTTTATAGTGAGAGCTTTATTCATGTTCGACTTTTCTCATTTTCACGTTTATTGTGAGTAATAAACGTTATTTTCAGTCGAAGCTATCATGCGCATGTTTTATGTATAGATCAGCTGATCGAATGCTTTTATGGAAGAAAGTTTTTGTAGAATGGTAACCTCTGCAAGTTCTCTAAAAGTTTGGGAATTCAAAAACATATTTTTATCAACTTTTTAAGAGTTTTAACACTAGTTTGATTTTTTATTGTAACCCTGTACTGCAATACGAAATGAGTTAATTATTTTTTGGAAAATTATTAACATTGTAAGTAATTTAGATAACTGAAACACGTATGTTTCTATCATAAGCACAATTCATGCATGAACGCTACTTTTAAATGCACTGCAAAAAAATTGACGCACTTACAATCATTTACCCCTTCTTAATCCAACCTTTTATAAGAAAAGCTATAATTGCAAAATACCCCATATAATCGTAAAATACCCCATATGAGAACACAAATATTCATTTACCTATCGTTGACTTTGGATTGGCTTGAATTGGATTACCCAAGCAACCGTTTGTGACTCAAGTGACAATGCGACTCAGGTGACAATGTGACCCTGGTCGCAAAGTAGTGGTTGCAAATCAGTTTATGTGATGGTTGCCGATTACAAAAATCGTTAAAAATCGGTTACTTTGTGACCGGCCGCAAAAAACCTGTTGCAAATCGTTTACTTTGTGGCTGGTCGCAAAAAAACCGTTACAAATCGGTTACTTTGTGACCGGTCGCAAAAAAATCTTTTGCAAATCGTTTACTTTAGGCTGGTCGCAAAAAACCGTTGCAAATCGGTTACTTTGTGACCAATCGCAAGTTGTTGTTGTTTTTCGTTGTTTCCATTGTTCTCGTTTCCCGCTGGTCATACTTTGCCACAAAAACGTTTCTGGATAATGGTTGCACGACAGTTTTTTTTTAACTTTAGTCACAAAAAAAAAATTGGAAAAAACGGTTGCATGAGCAATTTGTTGTGACGTTGCAGCAACCAATTTATAACCCCATATATTTTAATAGGGGAAACTTTTCCTAGGTTATTATAGAAACAAGTACTGTTTCATATATTGGCATCCGTCTAGAAAATCTTCACCTGAAAATTCGGCAATGACTCCAATTTTTTCGCCCCGTGTTTTGTCGTTAAAGTGGAATCTAGGTTTGTGAACGCCTCAGCTCGTGAATTACTTTTAATCCCCAAAAATGTCTCGGTTTGTAAACAAAGTTTCGGTTTGTGAACAAAATTTCAGTTCTCCGACACGTGTTTTAGTTCATAAACAAATCGCGGCGTTTATGAATGTCTTTCAGCCACGGAATAAATGCACGTACCGTGATTTTTTTTTTGTTTCCTAATCCAAAATTTATTGTGTGCGTGATCGAAGATGCGTTTTGACACTACATATTTGTTATACTATTGTAGTAAATACCACCCGCCTTTAAGGTTTCGCAGTAAATTTTAAAATTTGTGGTGGAAAAAAAGCTTTTAACTTAAAAAAATATTATTTTATACACTTTCAAGAAAGTTTAAAGTCTAAAAATCGAATTTTTCCGATTTATTTTTAAATGAGCTCTGTGGATTTTTTCCTCTAGTAACATTTAAGTGATTCCATACTAAGTACATGCATCACAAAACAAAAACAAATGCTAAACTTTAAACTCTACATATGATTAAATTGAATACGAGTCTGGTGCGATAATGACTGTCCAGACAAGTTAACATTTCATGTAATGCGATAACATTCAAATGACGAAATCACGTGCTTAAATTCAATCAATGTTATGACTTTCCACTCGAATAGAGTTTCAGGTCGCCTTCGGAAGGTTATAATCTTTCCAATCGTCCGTACTTAGAGTAAAAAAAAGTTAATTGGCCTCACTATAATATCATTGTTTAAAAAAATGCCGATTTAATTGGATTGATCAACTTTTTAGAATAGGTATATTAAAATATAAGCAAACATTTTTTTAAACAGCGATGATTTAGTGCAGGTTACTTACCCGGTTCCCATGCCTGGTTCAAAGTACTGTGTCGCCTTCCGGTCCGAACAGAGTGATCCTGAATTGCCCATTTTAAATGCACAATCGACACACTTCCGGTTTCAAAAACACTTCAGTTTACTCTGACAAATTTATAGAAATAGTCGCAGTCTGTTGTCGGAAATGCTTCTAAACAGTTTTGTCTCCTTATAGGAATTAACACTTGTCGAAGTAAGGACTATCTGTTTTTTTTTTGTTGCTCGAGTGTTAGAAAGTGGTAATTACGAATGATAGGTCAGGAGGCGACTATTAACTGCTCGTCAAATTTCAAAAAGGAAGCATCGCGTTTTGGTGTTTTGGATCAATAAAATTGTTAATGGCAAGAATACCTCCATATTTATCGTTTAAACAGTTTTCTTATAGGTTACTATATTTTGGGAAACGAAAAGGTGTTATTGTTGTGACATTTTCGAGTTTTCTTCGATTGGTTGATTAGTATCCTTCTTTGGTTTAACTTTTTCGGCACGCAATATTTTCATTTTGCATAAACTTAAATGAATTCCAACGTACAATTAATATTTATAATGAAATTAGTATAATTTCTACCTTTCTCTGTGGGGTTATAGAAGAGCTAGCGACTTGAAATTTTTTTTGGGATGAGTTTTACTGAAATCGTAGTTTTTTATCAACCTTTAAATAAAATTCTCTAGGACTATTTATAGGTTCACCATAAAATACGTCACACTAGTTTTAAATTTTTTTTTATAAAATAAAATGCCTTAGAGAGAATATTAAACAAAAATAAATTATTTAAATTTTTTTAGTGGTTTTCTTGAATGAAAATCAAACTCATCCTACTACAAATTATGTAAAAGGCACCACAAAAGGTGGGTATTTAATTAGCCCTGACATAATGTCTGATTTTTTATATGGCGCACATTCTGTTTACATTTAGAAAAAGGATGTCATATGACAATTTTGATAAGGTATTCTCGGTATTTGCAGAATATCCTGCCTGGAAATTTCCTCATAACTCACTTGTTATTTATTAAGATTTACATAATTGGTGAAAGAAAATTTGAGGAAGCTTTTTGAAGGTATGCAAACAAAAAAATGTGTTCATACCTTTGAGTTTATTAACAAATTTAAGATACCTGGTGAAAGTGTTAAGCGCATTATTTACACATGTCGTGTGTAAAAAAATTTCACACTTTTTTGTTTGATGTTTTCAATGTGTATGTGGTAAGAGGATGTTAATAGGATGATAACTTGGGCTTTTTATTCAATTGGTATAAATAATCCAAGTTTTGCTCAAAGTTTTCTTAACACTCTAACTGCCACGACAGTTTTAACTCTTTTTCGAATATTTAGTTGTCAGTCAAAAAGGCACTAAGAGAAAAAAAATTGAAACAAAATTATACCTAAATGTTATTTTATTACCATAAAATGTGTGCAACTACAAAAAATCGTTGCGGTTGCAGCGAACACTTTAATAATTTTCATTGTGGCCGTTGTGTACAATTAGGTGTCAGGTCTTTTTTACTGACGTGGCAGTTAGAGTGTTAAACTGTAATATGGATTTTTTAACTATTAGTATTTTTAATTTGAAGATCAGGGCACCAATCATGTATTCCGACGCGTATCTGTCTTTCGACTTCAACGCAGCTTTTAACTCTTTACTTCGCCATATCTGCAGCTTGAACTTTCGCGGAATCGTCACTATGAATCGAAACGTGATTCTGGCTGTCACTCCAGGAAATTTGAAGCTGCTGATATGGCGAAGTCAAGAGTTAAAAGCTGCGTCGAAGTCGAAAGACAGAGACACGTCGGAATACATGATTGGTGCCCAGTTTTTCAGGTAAAAGATCTCAACGCTTGCAAGTGTGAAAAATTCTAATACATTCTTTCTGTTCTCCATTCAAAAAGTAAAAGTTTATGCATTAAATCTGACTAATAAAGATTAAGAATTCAATTTTAACCTTGGATAAAGATTTTTATAGACAACCAAAAGCAATAAAAAATTTTACTTGCCCGATTGTATACCAATTTTCAAGGTATGAAAATTTTGCTAAACCTTTTTTTAATAATTGGCCGACAATAAATGAATTTTTATTTTTTAAATCTCGATACAAATTGCCAAATTCAACTTAAAAGAAATTGTTGATTTAAAAACGCTTTTCCTTTCTCTACTAATCTACACTTCCTCATTGGCCTTACATCATACTTCCTACATTTATTATTTAATTACGAAGGAATAAAAAAAAATACATTTGAAATCATCACACAATTGAATAAAAAATCGCTTCTTTTGTAAAGTGCCAAAGTTAATTTCTGCCGAGATAAGTTTTTTTTGTGCATTAATTCAAACATTTGGCTTTGGTATGCCTATTTACGGCCAATGCGATATGTAATCATCGAAATCGTAGTCTCACAGGGTAAATTTGTTGAGCATAAGATATGTTAGACTAGATACAAATATATAAGATATGACTAGCATGCAATAGTACTCGTATGTAGCGAGCCACGGGAGCGTTAAGCATTTTCCAGGCATTGAAATCAAATTTTTGTTCATTTTCAATGTCATCAGATATTTCCATGTACAGTAGATATTTTCATGTTTAAATAGCAATCAACCGAAAATGGAACCATTGTTGAAATAACAAATCGCTAAAGTTTTTTTTAACAACAATGACGACAAATTTTGTTATACATTGTTGATCCAAATTCACCGAAAGTGTCATCGAAAAAAATGTTTGACTTAAATCTTGTCAAACGCCTTTGATTGAGTGAATAATGGAGAAAGACAGACGGAAGTAAAAAGTTTAATTATTTTTTATATTGCACACGAGAATATAATAAAAAAGGCATGAAAAATGTTGGCACACTGACTTACATGCGATTTTAATGGAAGAAATTTAATTTATTGTTTATTTGATTAAAAACTGAAATCATTTCATTCGGTCGTTGGTTTTTGAATTAAATTTAGAAAAAAAATACTTAAGTATTGTAAAAAAATCTAAATAATATTAAAAAAAGTAATAAATCTAAACAAGAGAAAGTATTTTGAGCAGCGTGTAATTGATTTTTGATTTATATATGGATTTTTAACGGACGACAGGAAATTATCTTGTATGAGTAGAAAATTCAGGTTAAATTTCTATGCCAGTTTTGTCTCTGTGGTCGTCAAAAGGTTAATGCAATTATTATTTTTTCGGTCTTTTCTAAATCAATTCAATTTTTTTGATTCTCGCATATTGCGTCTATTTCATACGCAGGGCAAATTGCCGGGCATTTCATATTCCAGCATGGTACAGAATAATTTGATTTTACAGCCCAATATAACTATTATCAAGGCCCTGTTATAAAAGCTATTTTACGACATTTCAAAAACTATTATTTTTAAAAACAGCAGGGCAACGAGTTTCTTATTTTCTCATCAAAACCCACTGTTTTTGATTGACCTGCAAACAGCATGGCAAAATTTGCCCAGCGTATGAAATAGACGTTCACATTTTTGGAAATATTTTGGAAACGTCGAAATACGAAAATATTTTATTTATTTCCATAACGAAGGAAGCGTGATAGGAAGGGGGGTGGATTCTTGTCATTAGGTATTAGTTTTTTTTTTGGTTTTAAAAATAAACTCTATTATCGAGAAATTCGCAACAAAGAATGAATTTTTTCCTTTAGCAGTTTTTACGTATCTTTAACGGTTCTCGAGATATTTGAAAAAAAAAATATATATTATTTTTTACATATTTTTACCGAAACTGAATATCGCAGAGGAAAGTTGTGTGTTGATTGCAACTGATATTTTTTTAAAGCGATTGTTAATTCTTCGTACAATAAATTAATTTAAGCCAATTGCACTAATTTGATAAAACGCGTTAACTACCATAATTAATTGTTGTTAACGAATTTAAATTTCCTAATTTAGGAACATCTGTCCGTTTACAATAAATGAAAACTAGAAAAATAATTTCAAAAATGCATTCTCGTGAGGCGACCGTAAAAAAAAGACTGTCGTACAAATTATGCTCAAGGCGAATCAAATAAATCATAAAATTTTATGATCTTATTAACTACCAATTTCCGGCTTTAGTGATGTTTAATTAAATTAAATTAAGTTACAAAATTACAGTCCAAAATTTGTTAACACACTCTAATTGGGAATCACTTAATTCACACACGAATGACAAAAGTTTTTTAAGTAACGTTGATTTAATTTAAAAGTGCTAAATGACCGTTACACCAATAACCAACGACTCGACAAGATCACAACGCGATCGCTACAAAGTTTTAGACTGAAATAAGACGTCGTGTAGAAAAGATCCGTAAATGCAATGGAAGTTTGTGCCTTGGCATCGATTTCACGCAACTACCAACAGTCCATAGTCGCTACCACGGTGCACACCTCAACTTTAACATCTACTATTATTAATGATTTTGTTATTGTGGCAACATTGTGTGGAGTGCTGCTTGTCAAAACATCGCTCAAGAAAACCTTTTCATGAGCAATATAAGTGGTAAGATCAATTTATTCTACGTTACAGGTGAAAAGCTCAATGCAACGGAAATTTCATTACTAATTTCAATTATTTTCATCTATACACGGTGAAAAAATCTAGTGGTAAATTTTTTCCAGAATTTTGTAAAAAAAAAACTTTGTTTGAAAAAATAAATAGTTTTCCACTAAATCGCAAAACTCGGTTTTTCTCATTTTAATTCTCATCGCCCATTCATCGATTTTTATTGTCAACTAGGGGCTGCGCCCGAAACGCTTCCCGGTTCACCCCACTCTCCTCGGCATACGGCCACGAATCGTTCGCGGCCCCCAGCCGCGCGTCTAAGTTTCTAGATCACTTTACCCCCTCCCCTCACTCCCCCACCTGTCGGGCTACTTTTTAATGGGTCTATGTTGCGCCTGGACCCCCGACGAACATCTATGCCAAATTTTAGGCCAATCGGTTCAGTAGTTTCCCCGCGAAAGGGTAACATAGCGTAAAAACTAAGTTTCGAAATCACTTTACCCGCTCCCCTTACTCCCCCCACCCCTCGCGCTACTTTTCCGTATGCCTATGTTGGAACCAGAACTACCACAGACACTCATGCCAAATTTCAAGTCAATCGGTTCAGCCGTTTTTGCGTGAAAGAGGAACAGACAGACAGACAGACAGACAGGCAGACAGACAGACAGACACCAAATCATTTTTATATATTAGTATGATATGATGATGATTTATATGAACAACATGAAAGTTAATCAATTCTAAGTTCAATCAAAAGTTATAACTTTTACAGAAAAAATGATCCTATTTTGGTGTTTTCCCCAACCTTCTCCAAAAACTACAAAACTTTGACAAAGCGACAAATTTCTATATTTGATCTCAACATTGTTAACTTTTTTTAAAAACATTTTTTATACAATTTGGACAATGTGGAGTCACAGGAAATTTTTCCAAGTGTGAAGGCGTGTATAGTATGGTTGTTGAACATTTAACATAATCTATGCAAAAGTATAACATACTCGTATGAAACCCACAATAAACGTCAATCTCAAGCTCAGGCAAAGTTTATGATTATCCGGTCCTATAAGCCCCCCTTCTTTGACTAAAGTTTACGCACTCCCCGTAAAATCTAACCTGCAACAAATCGAGCATAGATAATTTTCCATAGCTATTTGTTTTTTCTTTTGTGTTGGACTGCTATTAGTAACAAAAAAAATGTATATATATTGCCATGTCAGGTGGGCCCGCGACGAACAATGTCTTAACTCTCGCTTTTTATTTATCAAGAACTTTTCAAGTGTGACTTACCTAGGCTAATTTTTTTAATATTGGAGAATGTCGGACTAATGGAGGCCCCGAGGAGGTATTGTTTAATTTGCACGAAGGTCGAACACTGGATTTTGCGACATTCTATAGTATACTTGATGGAAAATAATATCGCTATATTATTAACTGTTAAAATTGTTTTATTTTCATATGAACACAATGTGCAGGGGAAAATGCGAGAGCCGATAAAAGAGAAAAACATCTTAAACGTAATTAGTTTGGACCAGTTTTACGACATTTACAAGTATGTGCCCCGATTGACTCAAATTGATTATTTATGATTACAACAGCCGTGAATAATTTTACATTTTAGGCATATTTTTTCGGTAATACGAAAAACCATAAATTAAATCTCAATTGTCGCACGTTATAAGTAAAATTGAATACATTTTTCTAAGATGTTACGGAGCATGAAGAATTTAGCTAAATGTACCGTAGAATATGAATTGCTTATTATCTTTTTGCACAAAAAATTACTTTTTATGTGAATTTTCCGCAATTTTCATGCAAGGAAATCAAAGGGTTGACTTTCTTTGAAATGATTTGAAAATTATGGTTTTATAACTATATTAATGTGACTTTGTATTTATAGCTTATTAATAAAACAATAAAAGTGATCTATCTAATAGGTGGTAGCAACTGAGTGAAAGAAAATTTATTTAAATGATCGTTTTTTCTTGTCTAACTTACACTTGCGATTTTTTCTTCAATTTCTCTGCGAATTTTATTCAGAACTTATTCCGTGAATTTTATTTATGTATCGCAAAAGAAATTCGCCAACAAAAGTTGTCAAAATTTGAATTTATTCCAACGGTTTTATACAAAAAAGTTAGAATTCCGGCAACTTTTAGGAATCAATTTAAAAATGTTGAAGCAACATGAATTTAGTGTCGCAGAATATAATTTGCAGCATAAACTGTCAGATATAAACCTAAAAATTTCAGAAAAAATCACATGTGTAGATCTTACAAAGTTTTTCCGAAATGTTTTTGGGACGAAAAAGCAATTGTATTAGGTCTTATCTTCGAGGAAATTCGTTGAGATCCTGTAAGGATAACACGAAGAAGGCATTCTGAAAAATCTTCCGTTTTCTAAATATTTACGAGTATATGGATACTCCTCTACAAATAAAATTGGATAAGTACAACTTTATTATTAACACATGGATCAATAAGTCCCGAGACTAACCCAGAGATGACGCTCGTAGTAAACCAGTAACCACGTCTTTCTAGAGTACTAACCTTTGCTTGAAACGTGTCAAAATTTTAAGTCGATCGGACCAGAAACAGCTGAGTTATCGAGGTTGGAGTAAAGTCGTTTTGTAGTTTGTTTAAAAAATGGAAAAAACCGAGTTTCGTGTTCTGATAAAACATTGTTTTTTAATGGATAAAAACACCGTGCAAGCGAAACAATGGATTGAAAAATGTTACCCGGACTCTTGTCCATCAAAAGCAACGATTTGTCGGTGGTTTGCCGAGTTTAAACGTGGTCGTACCGACACAAATGACGCGGAACGCTCGGGTAGACCTGTGGAAGCCGTTACACCGGAAAATGTGAGTGAAGTGACAAAAATTATAATGAAAGATCGTAAAGTGAAGCTCCGTGAGATTGCTGAGATAACACAGATATCATATGGAAGTGCATTTACTATCCTTCATGAAAAATTGAGCATGAAAAAGGTTTTTTCCAAGTGGGTGCCGCGATTGCTTTCGATGGAACAAAAACAGCAACGAGTCGATGATTCAGAAAGCTGTTTATCGCTATTTACTCGCAATAAAAAAGATTTCTTGCGTCGTTACGTGTCCATGGACGAAACATGGATACATCACTACACTCCAGAGTCGAAGCGGCAGTCATCTGAGTGGCGCACAGCTGGCGAAAGCCGTCCGAAGCGTCCGAAAACGCAGCAGTCAGCTGGCAAAGTCATGGCGTCAGTTTTTTGGGATACGCATGGCGTGATTTTCATTGACTACCTCGAAAAAGGTAAATCGATCAACAGTGATTATTATATTGACTTGCTGGTGCGTTTGAAGGAGGAAATCGCAAAAAAACGACCGCACATGCAGAGAAAAAAAATCCTTTTTCACCAAGACAATGCACCCTGCCACAAGTCGATGAAAACAATGGCAAAATTGAACGAATTGGGCTTTCATCTGCTTCCCCACCCCCCATACTCGCCAGATTTAGCCCCCAGTGACTACTGGCTCTTTGCTGATCTTAAAAAAATGCTCCAGGGAAAAAGATTTGGCTCAAATGAGGAGGTCATCGCTGAAACTGAAGCTTATTTTGAAGCGAAAGATAATTTTTTTTATAAACATGGTATTGAAAAATTGGAAAAGCGTTGGAACGATTGTATCACCCTAAAAGGTGATTATATTGATGAATAAAAAAAAATTTGGCAAAAAAAATGTTGTTTTCATTGTTAGTCTCGGGACTTATTGATCCATGTGTTAAATGGTCCAAATACAATTCCAAAAAATATTTTAACTTTAGTCAATTAAATGAATAAGTTTATGTTTTTGTTTGCCTAAAGTTTGGTTTTCCTTGTAGTAACTTTTGTAATCAACTTTGAACGTAGCTGTTAAATAAATGCCCCAAAGTGATAAATAAAATTCTCGTTCTGTTGCAACAATCATAAAAGTTTGATGAACTTAATTTGTTCTTAGCAAAAAACCCCAAAACATCGTATCGAAAAACATGATCGTAAAGGAAAATATAGAAATAGGACGCGGAAGTATTGCAAACGTATTGGCCATCAGCTCAGTATAATGGCTGACCTCGTCCTCGTGGGCTATCCGGAATTCCTTAGTATCCATTAAGCAGCTTTATTTGATTGTTATTTGGGCATCTTGTAATGGGAGGATTCCCTGTAATTGAATTGTCGACAATCCTTGATTCCATTTTTCCCCCGACAAGGGAGAATTGATAACGTAACTACACACATTTGTGTGTGAGAATAACAAACATGTGGCGACCGTCATAAGATATTTAATGGATTTTTGAATATTTCACGTTCAATTGACGAAATTTGTGACACACATTGTAGGACGTAAATAACTTATACAAAATCATGTCTTTCATTAGTGTTTAAAAGAACGATTTTTTACAAAATACAATTTTGCTTTCAAAATATAGTGCCGTAATCAAAATTCCAATAAATCCTTTTTTACGGAACGTTTTCAACAACAAATTCTCCACAGAAAATAAGAAAAAAACGATTAAGAAATGTGCACCACAGTAGAATTTTTTTTAACCAAATGCGGCGTGAACCCGGTACTAAAAAAATCCTTGAAAAATTGAAGAATCCCAATACAAAAAAAAAACTTTGAAAAGGATAAAATAATATAATCATTGGAGTATACATATATAAAACTGGTGCACGTCGAGACAGCCTTGCTACACAAATCCAACGACAAATAGGCTTTCCCGACGCATACCAATTATGAATTACTCCAATGATTCAAAGACTCTCACCCCAAACGCATATACCGTCTTCGTTCCGTCGGGCGGCAAAATATAAATAAAGAGAAATGCTTCGCAGGCCTTTTTTTTGTATATGCGCCGCAGGAAAATTGTCAAAACAATGCGCCGCAGGTGAAAAAAATGTGATTTACTGCGACTTCTGACCGATAAATTAGAATTTGATAATTATAGCACTATAATTATATGGTTTCCATCAGAGGATATGATGTTGAAATGCATGGAAGAGTGTCCGGGACAAAGATAAGTTTCAAAGTTCCCGGGACAACATGCCCAAATCTGGGACTGAACCAGCCATTCTGGGACGTATGGCCACCCTAGCTATAATAAAAGCCTCTTATATTATTGAAATTTTAAGAAAATTAAAGTAACTAAAGGTACAAGTATAAGAAAATTACATGATGATCATATCAATTTTTTCTCCTAATATTTTTTGGGAGAAATATTTCCACCCAATTACGTAGAAATATTGGCTTAACAAAAACGAAACCCTCAATTGATGATTCTTTTTGTAATCGATTAGCTGCACGTACACTAAGAGCAACATAAGGGCATAATAAATTATGATTGCAGCGAAATTATGAAATTGTTTTCTCACGAAAGAACTTTCCCAGTCGCTCAAACTCAAACGAAAATTCTGGAGAAGGATATTTTCAGTTGGATCGATATTATTTGAAATTAATCCCCTCGGTTCCATGTCAAACTTATTTACTTGTAATGCATTCTAGAATTTCCATCCCTCGTCACGTGCCGAATATTAGATCGTCATTGGAATGTAATAAATTCCGAGAACGGAGTGAGAGTTACCACTTTATCCAAGATTCGATAGGTTTTGGCCACCCCATAATATTTTGAAAACCCTTCAAGTCCTTTGCAAACAAATTGGTCTTTGTGGAGGAGAATTTTCTCGGTAAACAAAAGTTCAATGGGCTGACAAGGAGGCAAAATGCTATCACTAAGTCTAGCATGTGTGTATATAGTTTCTTGCACGCTAACCTTACTCACCTATAAATGTTACACCTGTTCGATATTTTCATTGTTGGTAGTTTGTGGAAAACGTAAACAGACCACTTTTTTTTATTGTATGTTTGCCTTCGACTTGGTATTGCATATTTCAGTGTTTTCAGTAGTCTGTCCTCGGATGTCCTTACAGAACGACGTGAGTAGGCCTTGCAGCCGCCGCCGTTTGAATGGAAATTGTCAAATAAAAGTGGAAAATTGAAGGGAAAATTGCTGGAAAATCCTTTTTGGATCGGTTCACATTTGGTGTGAAAATACTTTCGTGACTTATATTAACATTAACCGAACATGGTTTCTTTTTAGATTTCGATTCGACTTTATTAAATTCTTAAGAAACCGCAGAAATGTCAGAAAAAATTAGTTCAAAAGATGAATTCTCCGATGATGAATATCAAAATGAGGTTTTCGAAGAAGAGCCAATCGAGGAATATGAGGATGTGTCTGAATGTTCCGATTTAAGCAATGCTTCAGAGGTAAAATAGCAGAATTATTAGTTTTTAAAATTTTTTTTAAATAAAAATGTTTTTTTGAAGATTGCATCAGAACAGAAACCCGGGGAAGTTTCCACTGAGGTGGAGATCAACACGATGGAAGGAAGCGATTCGAATGTTGAGTTAGAAGTTTCTAGCAATACTCCGACCGATTTTGATTCTGAAGACCATGAATTTCACTTGGATTTCTTGCATAGTTCATTGACAAGACTTCCGGAGTCTGAAAAAAGGTAAGGGGTTACCCGAAAAATACGTTACACTTTTCGGAGGCTCTGAGTAGTGTAACAACAGTACCAAGGCTTCATAAAAAGGATTACGAGAGGGGCGGGTCCGAGAAATCTAAAATTAGCGTGACGAATTTAATTAACAGCCATAATGAAAGTAAATTGGAGGAAAGCCTGAGAAATTTTATTGACTTATTCACTCTCAACACAAGCTTTTTTTTAAAAAAAAAATAAAAATAAAATCCAACAACTATCGCATTAACTTGTTCAGCGGATACATGCCGAAATGTGAACACTCGAGTTAATTCGAGTGTTGTTGGATTTTATTTTAAAAAAAGCATATTTTGAGAGTGAATGAGTCAAGAAAGTTTCTGGGGATTTTTCTAAATTGAGAAGGAATTAATTAACATTTAATTGAACGTAATTAAAATTTCTAATTGCGAAAACCAAAATTCTTACAGATATAAAAACGGAACCCGTAAAAGTTTGAGTTTTACCAATGAAAGAATGCGTGAAATAGAGCGTCACAATCGGATTTTATTGCAAAGAATCTTAACAAAAAATTCAACATACGCTAATACAACACCGAAAAGGAATCATATTTCTTATTCAAAGGTGGTAGAAATCAAATTGTATTTTAAATTTCAATTTTTTTAAGGATATATTTTTAATTTTTTTAGAATCCTCCCCCAGGCACTAGGGTAGCTAGTGCGGCGATAAATCGAAAGAATCATCAAAGACAAATCGAACTGGATAATCAGGTGCTTGGGAGAAAACTTGCGAAAATTGCTTTTAGGCGCCCTCGACATTAAGGTTAATTAAATTGGTGTGAAACAAGTTTTCTATATTTTCTAAATCAATATACGGTTTTTGTACTAAGGTGAAGTTTTTTTTTTAATTTTATATTACTTCTACGATCCGTATTTAGAGATGTCTTGGACGGTATTTTATTTTATACCTCTTGCTATAATTAGGGCCTGTTCTACACCAGGTAATCACAATATTGTTTTTAAAACAGTTTTAGAGATTTGACCGTTTATAGTCCAATCCTAAATTTTAGTTTAAAAAAGAGTTGGCCCTACAACACATTTCCGATCTTTGCCTACAGAGGTCATCCCGGTTGCGTGCTATTATTTTCGTTAAAAAATGTAAATTATTGTGCAGATCACCTCATCATGAGAGCTTTTTCCTAAGAAAACTTCAACAATGCCAACAAATCTTAGATTCAATCCAAATGCCGAACAGTGCAACTTAAAGAAACTTTAAGAAAACTTTTAATAAAATTATATGATGAAAATAAAAAATAACTAAAAATGCTATTTCTGTTGCAAAAAAGCTCGGAAAGTGGTTAAGACTTTAGCTCAAACAAGTTCTTTAATTGATCTTGGAAACCATACAAACTTTTTTTGAGTAAAATAGTAAATTATTGTATAATAAAAATTAAAAAAAAAATACCTAGGGATTTGACCTCTAAAATGAGAGCAAGATAAAAGAGTTGAAAGTTTCTGCATACTGCATACTAACTTTTACTTACATTTGTTTTTTTCTGTGTGGTTCAAGGATGTATTTAAATTCTGGATTTTGCTTTGATTTTAGTTCCTAAAATATAAATATTTGGTTCTGGTTCACCAAAATTTGAATACTTCAACGATTTTTGGTGTTGGTTCATATTTAGTGGTTTTTGCATTTCCTGATTGTATTAGTTATATTTTTTAAGATACGAGGCACGGAAAAAATTCGAGTTACACAGATTTTGGTCAGCGATTAGATAGTAGACATGCAAATTGTAAAACAATTTCTAATTTTAGTTCTTCAATTTGGCAACCTCAAGGACGGCGTTATTCAGCGTCTTTATAAAAATATATTTTATTCAGCGGAGCTTCAACCAATCGTGTGCCTCCCCATTTCATAAAAAAGTCCTTCAGGCGCGAAAATTCAAACTGCAAAGCACTAGATTAGAGATGGTTCAACAAATTCCTTTCAAGAAGAAAAAAAAAACACTGAAAAATACCTTCGAATCCTAGTTTCCTCACCATAAAATATTAGAGAACTTCCATTTAATATCAAACCTTGCATTAAATACGTTTGTCCAAAGTGGAAATTCGGAAAATGGTGGTGATTTTCCCGAGCAGAACTTTGTTTTGGGGTATTTTAAGCTTTCTTGATGGGGAAATCCTACAGAATCATCTGACAACATGGACTTTTGTAAAGCGCGCCTACGCTAGTGTGTAGCGGCCGACCACGTGCGCACACAGGTGCTGATTACGGTGTGTTAGTCTTCTTGGTAAAGAAGTGACAGCCAAATTGAGGGCGTTTTGGTTCATTCTCCAGTGGAGAAGTGACTTGAATCGAATATTCGATTCGCGTGCTCTGGCAGTCATACAATCACCTCCTAAGCTAAACCGCGCCGTTAGATGGGAATAAATCCAATATAGGACTAAAAAGGAGAGGCAGGAAAAAAGCAACAACAACTACAAGAAAATAAGGAAAATAGAACTTTGTACAAGGAATTTTCACGATAAAATTTCTATTGTTCGGTTTTAAAATTGAAACGCGTTGGTGATTTATATTTCTGTCTAAGGGGGTGGGTGGTTCCAGTTGAGAAAAAAAAACCGTGTGTGTTGTAAACCATCTAACTGAAAGTTTCACTTATTTCTACCTTTCGGTTCCGTTCACCTTGTCCTGCCTGCTGTTGTTTATCATCGCTGGATCGCGTGAAGCTTCTCGCATTTATCGATTTTAGTTTTCTATGTAAACAACTTGGTTTTGGAGTTTCAGAGAGGTTCCTCTGCCTCCGTCCGTTTGTGTCGTGTGCTGGAGGTTTTTACTAAAAAGCGGGACGTGTGCGGAACCTACCAACAGTGCTAGCGGGAAAATACGAGAAAAACGTATCGCGGGCGTGGAAAATTGCATCCAAGAAAATTCTTAAAGTCGTTATTAGTTTGTTTCCGTTGATTGTGTCTTCCCGGCCGAGCGCTAAGTTACTGGAACGAGTAGCGGGTGGTATTGCGAACAGCAAAAGGGCTGGCTGTAACGGGACAAAAGTGAATTCCTTCAAGTCAAGTGGGATTTGGTTGTGATTCTAGAGGTGAATTAAGTGGACGGAAAAGCGAATACACAAACAGAACGTTTTGTGGGAAAATCGAGTGCTGGGGGAGAATTTTGGTAGGCATAAGAAACGGAAAAGCCATGGAAATTATCCAAGTTGTGTAGCCCGTGAGGAAAGTGGCTCTACTATAACACCGCGTGTGCTAAAGGGTGTTACGGAGGGCTAAGGGAAATTCCTCGCAGCATTTCACCGTTTTCCTTTAGCCACAATAGTCGCGTTAAATGTATATAATTTCAAAGTAGTAGCTGTCGTTTTAAGTTTTAATTTTCTTTAATCGCCGAGGGAGACCACAAACAGGAGCGGTGCGAGTCATGACACCCGCGCGATGGTTCTAAATACGGAATGGTCTCAAGTCGAGGTAATCGATCTCTTTAATGACGGGAACGGGCTGGGCTTTACCTTGGTCGGCGGACGGAGTACGGGGGTGGTAATCAAGGCTCTAATACCAGGCGGATTAGCGGAACGCGACGGTCGATTACAGAGCGGTGACCATGTCCTACAAATCGCCGATATTAATTTACGCGGTTTCAGTTCCGAGCAGGTGGCCACCGTACTACGTCAGACCGGGCCACATGTCAGCATGGTGGTCGCGCGGCCCGTTGAACCCATGGGCTCCGGGTTCCAGTCGTTAGGCGGAAGTCATGCCCCCATCGTGCCCACTCGCCTTCTTTCCGATCCCGATGAACTCACCAAACAGATGTACCAGCATTCGACGTATGCGGCTGGCGCTAGCTACATCCCCTCACCCGTCAACGATATGCCAGCATTGTGTCCATCGCATCTGGAAGTGGTCGCTATAACCGATTTCTCCCCAGAATCCGTCGCTGCCGCCACCGCAGCCTGCATCACTGCCGGTCATTTGAATGCGATATCTCCGAGTTCCATGCACCAGATTCCCTCGATTGTGACGAATTTCGTGGAGCTGCCCGAGACCGAGTCCTACGACGTGGAGTTACGGAAGAACGTCTACGGCCTGGGCATTACTGTGGCCGGATACGTGTGTGAGGAGGAAGACCTATCCGGAATATTCGTGAAGAGCATTATTGAGGGAAGTGCGGCCGAAATGAGCGGGAAGATTCAAATCAATGACCGGATAGTTGCCGTCGATGGGAAATCATTGTCTGGCGTCACTAATCACCAGGCAGTGGAGATCCTTCGTAACACGGATATCATTGTGAACTTGACGTTAGAGCGATTCCTTCGTGGCCGAAAATATGAGCATCTGCAAGTGGCATTGACGGAGGCGAAAATTGAAACACAATCGCAGACATCACTTCCGCAATCGCCGTCGATAGCGACGTTTTCCTGGGTACCGGCCAAATCTGATGCGGACTCTATCGGTACGGAGGAGTGCGGCGAATGCCAATTAGAATACGAGCTTGCATCGCATACTACTGTTGACTCGAATATGTCAATGGCAGCATTGGATAACAACAATTGTGAGAATCACATAAACGCCGTGATATGCCATGAAAATAGCAATGGCAGCATCGATGGTGATGATGACAACTGTGATAGTACCAGCACTAGTCCACGGAATTCCAAGCACAATACACCGACACCGACGCCCAGCATGGATTCACTGCATGTAACCTGGACGGGAAAGTGTCCGGAAAGCGAGATTATTGTGGCGGATATCAACAAATTGTCTGGCTTGGGGATAAGTCTGGAGGGTACGGTGGATGTTGAGTGTGGCATTGAGAAGCGACCGCATCACTACATCCGGTCGATCCTTGAAGAGGGTCCTGTCGGCAAGCATGGCAAACTGAAACCAGGCGACGAATTGCTTCAGGTTAACGAACACAAACTGCAGGGGCTCAAGCACACGGATGTTGTGAAAATCCTGAAAGAATTGCCAGCACGAGTGAAGCTCGTGTGTGCGAGAGGTCCGACGGCGCCTTCCATTATTAACACCTCGCAGAATCCGGAAGCGTTTGAATCGAGAAGTCTATTGCCGGGTGGATGCCTTCAAGGACTCATGACGAAAGCACAATCGGAGAGTTCTCTATACACCTCGAGTACGGCGACTTTAACGGATCAACAGCGTTCGAAATCGGTGGAACAGGTATCGGGTCTGGCGTTATGGAGTAGCGAAGTATTGTATATAAATATCGAGAAGACGGAACGGGGTTTCGGTTTCAGTGTTTTGGACTATCAGGATCCGTTAGATTGCGAGGGTACCGTTATTGTTATACGCGGCCTGATACCTGGCGGTTCCGCGGAGGCAACGAATCTTATATTCCCAGGTGATCGATTAGTCTCCGTTGGTGAACAGAATTTGCAGGGATTAAGTTTGGACGAAGCGGTCACCATATTGAAAGGAATGCCCACCGGTCTAACGAAAATCGGACTCTGTAGGCCCTTATCGACATCGGATAATAATATAGCTTCACCTACCGACTCACCGACCACATAGCTGACGGTAAGTCGTTAAATCGTTCTAAATTATTATCCTTAAAATGTCCAATTGCAGCCGATATCCCTACTATCATCATTTGACATATCCTTAATGACTTACAATTTGATGAAAGAGAAAATAATTTCAATTAGTTAAATTGTATGCTTTACCAATTTCGTGTATTAAAGCATTTTGTTGATGCGAACATTTTCGGAATTGGTAACAGCAACAACTCAAATTAGTTCTAAGAAGTCATTATATCTTCATTTATTTTGATTTTAACAACTTTGGGGCCCATTTTTCTAAGGAAAATGGTAGAGCCTTGATTATGAGATAATGGAAATTTATTTTACTTATTGTTAACAATGGAGTACTTCATTAAATAGCCAAACCTTACTTCAGTTAATTGGCGATATATTCAACTCTAATAGGAGTCTATCAGATTCTGGTATTGACTTTTGAACTTTGGTATTCATTTTGTCAGAATATTGAAATAAATAGTCGACAAATGAGGCTACAATTCATTTATAAGGTTTTTATCCATAACTATTGGATCTATAGATTTTTTTTTTGCTATGTCCTTAATAAAATAATCCATCACGAAAGCTAAACAAACAAACTCTGTTTCATTAGAAGTTTTCATATTTATATATTGTAATATCTATTAACCAAAAACTCAGTAAAATCTAGTCGGCAACCCAAATTTAGTACAAAACCCAAATTTAGTTTGGACTTTCACTTCTTCTACTCCCAGACGAGCTGTCAAATAAATCTCTAAGCCAAGTGCCTAAATACATGATAGTTAATAATAGTACTGGTGTTTTCTTTTTATTGTTGTTTAGGATGATAATTTAGAGCACCGAGTTGCATCCAACACCGGGTTTACTACAGATAATAATTTTGTATAATGTTGTGGCACGTGGATGACTCCATGTTGGCCATATGACGTTGTAGCTTTTATTTCTGATCTGTAATCGTATTTTAAGTTAGGTGCGATAGGGCCTTTATGACACGAAGTAAATGCTTATGGAGCATGAAATTTACTCGCAGAAATAAATTCGTCGAAAGAAAGTTAAATGTCCCCTTGATTTTTTTTTAAATTTTCGTACAAAACCCGAAAAATCTTTTCACTTTCCATTCGCTTGAAATAACAATATATTTCTACACAAAAAGAAAATTTAAGCTTGTTTGAATTTAAATTTGATAGACAAAATGTCAGAAACCACAAGTAATGTTTATATAACTGAAAAAACCGCATGCCGATCAAATAAAAGGTTTTCTTTTTTCCCGTATATTTATATTGTAGTAAAACTCAGAATAATAAATTACTATTATAAAATCTCATCTGTCAAAAGCTACTGTTAAAATCTTGTGAATATTCTTAAAATGGTTGAAAAATTGTAAAAATCAGAGACAAAGCTGAGGTAAGAAAAACCACTAACGAAAAATTGTATCTATTCATCGTTGGACATATGATTGAATACATTTGAAAAGGAAAATCCTGAGTAGATTGAATTAATGTTTTGCTAAAAATTACTGAAAATTTGCAAACCAATGGACGTTGCTTATAATCCCCTTGGAGCAAATGTAATGAAATTCTATTCTTTACCTAAAAAGGTTGATTTTTGTTATGTCTTCAGTTGAAAGATAAGAACCACTTTTTCTTATGCAAAAATTCATAGGCAAAATGGTTTCATTCAATTGGAAACTTTATGTAAAACAGCAGTCAGAAAAGGGGACCTTGATTTTGTTTCTTGTAAATAACAAAGAAAATTTTTTGACACTGGATAATGCAATTTTTATTTTTCTTTCTATATTCAGAAATTTCAGAAAAAAAACATACTTATTGTTAACTCAAGGTTAATATAAAGAGGAGGTTTTGTGCTAGGTCTCATGTTCGGGAAATTCATTAGGTAATGTAAGAATAACGCTAATATCATTTTCTTCAAAATTTTCTGGGTTTCAGAGGTCATTGACCACGAATTTGGTGTGGAATTTCGAAATCTGAAATTTTTATTTAGTTAGGATAACGTAGGTATACTTTTTTTCCTCTTAATCTCGGGAAAACTAGCAATTCGGGGTTTTAAACATGAATCTAATGTCAAAATTTGTGAATTAGTACCCCAAGGTCCTGTAAATTTAATGATAGTTTCTCAAAAGTCATTAAAAAAAGATTTCTGGAATTTTTTGCTTTGAATTTCCACAATGTATCCAAATATATATCAACTCGGCCACGATGGATCCACTTTCTTAGTTATTCTTGAAATTTTCTTGGTCATTAAACTGAACCTTTGGAACATAATTATATAACGATTCACATATAATAATTACATTTTCTTTAAACATATTGAACTTTGATATATTTAATTTTCCAGACTAGAAAGAAAGCATTTTAAAAGTTAGAACCTTTCAGGATTCATCAAATGATGAAAAAAAGCCAACCCACCCACCTTCAATTGCACATTTTTCCGATTTTCTTTTGCTTTTTTATATGCTTGAATTCATTCTGTCCTCATCTAAAGTCAATTTCTTTTTCCTTTTGTCTAGACATCATTTTCCAATGACATCAGCAATAAATGGTTTTCCTTATCATGAAAAAATGTGATGCTATGAATATGTTGTTCTTTTCTTTTAAATCTAAAATGTCGTCTTTTTTCTATGTACTTGATTTCAAATTAAATCAAAATTCGTTGAAATGACAAAGTGAGTGCCTGTGCAATTTTATTTGCACAGTTTCCTTATTCAATGTTTGTAAATTTAAGCATTTTGTCGCTTGTTGAGCATTTTGAAGAGCTGATCCATTTTACTATAGCAGTTTCCCCAGAAATTTCCGCCTTCACATGAATCAGTGATTCTGTTTACCAACATGTTTTGTCTCATACACAGAAAATAGGAGAAAAACCGAAAAAAAGACACGTCTTTCGTCGCCCCTCTCGAGATACTACTTCAATTTAGAACGATGTGGGGCGATAAACTTCATTTGAATATCCCAGAAATAACGTCAAGTGATGGTCCATTATACGAGTGGAAAATTGATTTTCATTCTATTTCGTATACCGCATTTCCTGATTGTCAGTCAATGTTGCATTCCGTTTACGCATATTGAATATTGTTTTGCATAAATATTTATGCGAGGAAAATTCAATTATGATGCAGAGAAAACGAAATTGTGCATCAAATCGAAATGGTTCTATATTGGCCCGGAATTTGCATTCAGTTTGGAATACATTTTAGGCCCTTATGGATGTGAATAGTTTGGAACATTGATTTTTAATTTTCCCACAAAAATTTCGTATTTAATTTTTCGATTGTGTGTCATCCATATTGCATTTGTCAAGGAAAATATTTGCCATTTTCAGATACACGCATACATTAAAATTTTTATTCAATTAATTTCTTCCCCATCCTGTCTACAAGCAAACATCCTTTATAACATTTTAATTAACTCACAAAACATCTCATATAAGAGTATGGAAATTTAAGAATTTCTTGGAATTTCAACAGAGTTTTTTGCTTCATTTTTTTTAATCTATCGTGTTACAAACTCGGGAAAACTCATTGATGTTTTTTGCCCCACTTACCCTAGAGTAACTCAGTTCATTTTGGTTCTAAAACAAATAAAATGCCCCAAGTAAAAGCCTAAAGCAACAGACCCTTATTTAAGGAAAAACCCATTAACTCTGATAAAATAGAGAAAAAGTTGTTTGTTTGTGTAAGAGTAAAAAAAAAATTCCCGAGTAACATTTCCGGTCATATGTCATTAATGGCCAACACTAACTGGAGTTGAGGTTAAATGATCATTTAGGAAGGTAGACAATCGACTTGAGTAAATGGGTTTTTAGAGCATAATATTTACCTGGCCAGAATAGCCTAGGTAAACATTGATATTCATAGGTACGCTTCGGTGGCGCGAAATCTTCACATTATCAATTCAGGAATTTCGACCCGTTTGCAAAAAATAGCTATTTATTTTGTAAAGTTCTTTCAATGAGAAATTAAATATAGAGGAGGGGGTGGGGGGGGGATCATCTCAAAATGCAACAGGGTTAACTGAGGTCATTTCTCTTTGATAACTTGGTATTAATACAGTGGGCACTAAGTCAAGTGGTTTTAGCTCCATTTAATGACATGGGGGTGAATGAAAAGCGAGTTAGGTACACACTTGATGCCATTTTTCCCACGAAATTTCCCAGAATTTACCTATTTTGCCATAGAATACGTCGATTCTTCCTTCTTCTTTCCCTCAGAACAAAACCTTTTTTTCCCTCAAAACAAACTCTTTTTTTCCGTCAGAACAAAATCTTTTTTTCCCTCAAAACAAAGTTTTTTAAAAATAGTCAATCTAATTATTTTATAATGTGGAATCAGGAATGCAGCTAAAAAGGCTAATTTCAGTTGCTAAAATAATCAAATTATTTAAGTTCAAATTACAAAAATTATCAATTTAATCACAAAATAGTAAATTTTATTGTACTACTAAATTTTGGAGTTCTTCAATACCATCATGGTGAACTTTCAAAGTTCTTATCGGACACACTCAGAAAAATGGAGGCTAACTTGACGACCTACATACGGCGTAATTGGCCTCGGGCAGGCGCGCGTTCGTCTGCATGTGGGCAAGTAAAACTGAGTTGACCTGTGGTCGGAGAAATTCTGAAATTAAGCCACCAGCAGGTGAAGTAGGGCATTGGGAGCTGCACGAGTTGACCTTAGATAGGTTAACTCTGACCGCTAGCTGGCTTACAGAAACCTCTGTAAGGTCAGAGTTAACCTGACAAAAAGTTGACCTGGACATTTTTCTGAGTGCAGGTAGATCATTTCCAGATTCACATTAATTTATAAAATTAATTGAGAAATTCTCGTAAATATCTGCTATCATGAAATCTCCTTTTTTTTGTTTTACAGAGGTCCTAGGTTCCCTTTTTCCTATTTAGGTTGAAATTTACTTTACAAAGGAAAATTTCACACAATCTGGCATCATTATCTTCATCCCTCGATTGCAATGGACTTTCATCAGTGTTAGTGCAATGTTAAATTTTTGCCTAGATAATACCCAAAGTATTTTTTTTTTGCATTATTAACATTCGATGACTTTGAAGCACTAAAACAAAAACAATAAACATCTGAATCATATGAACAAAATAAATTAACTCATTATGATTTCAAATAATTTCGATAGCCATTTAAGTTAATTTAAAATAATTCAATTTACCGCCACAGAGAAAAGCCAGTTGCAAATTTTGAGCCAAAATAAATAATTAAGAATTTTATCAATAAATCTGAATGAAATTTATAAATAATGTGCTTCAATTGAATTATATAAGGCGTAGTAACAAAATTTTACGCTTTAGTAATTGCAATTAATGTAAACAAATTACCATCTCTGATATATTAATGCGAAAATAAAATTAATTTTATTATTTATTTATAAAATATTGAATTGTATACTTTCAACACTTTTTTTCGTTTTTTTCCTGGTGTATTGTTAGCTAGCATTAAGCTACGGTTGTTACGTAATGATTAAATTATGTTGATTAATATTAAAATTTAAATATCGGAGTGTACAATTAATTTAAAAATCGATGAATATTATTGGTTGATGACTTGTGTTATTTTTTAAGATTTATGGCAATACGCAGGAGCGGATTAAGGCTTCAGGAGGCCTTAGAAAAATTTGAATTTGGATCCCCTTCAATGGCGCACGCAGGATTTTCTTGAAGAGGTAGAGGAGGGGGGGGGGGGCGAGTCAATTGAAAAAAGAAATAAATGTTGATGAATTATCCTCTAATTTTATCAATGGAACCCTAAACACCTAAAAGTGACCCGAGATTTCTGTTTAAAAAAAACCCCCAATTATTAATACAAATTCAATACTCGCAAATTTCTTTTCAACTTTAACTACTCGTAAAATCAAATCTAGCGAATCCACATTCAATTTGAAATGTATTTTCTTGACCTTGATTGAAAATACGCTAGATTTAACCACAATCTGGATTTAAAATTCGAATTGTGTTTGTTGTGTGTGCCTGTCATATCTTCGTACTTGTCGTAGGTATACACACGTATTCTCTAAAGCAAATCTCACGTTTTCCTTCCGAACGATGGCATTTGAAAGGAATTAAATTCAGTCGTTTATATAACAATTTGACAGACGTTTATATTTTCAACGGTGAAAAATATGAAATAAAAATTCATATCTATATTGATTTTGCTAAAGGTGACGGGGCACAACGGCTAAACACCAGCCACCGGCAATGGCAGCTGTGAAAAATCGTATGTCCTGAAAACCTTCGTCTCGTATATTCGCCTGTATATTCAGTGCGTATGTGTGTGTGTGTATTTTTGTGTAATTCAAGTGCGAAAAAAGGGTTAAGGCTGGGTTGATTTGGTTTGGTCTGGTCTGGTGCCACACCGGATGCCACATTGTATGAGTATGTGCTGCATTAATTTATTTTCCATTTCCAACAGACGTTTTTCAAACATTTATCAACGAGACGAAAGGAAATAAAAAAAAAACAACAACAACAAATAAAAAATTTAAGGAGATATATTCCGTATGGGAAATGAAATTTTTAAGATAACCTGGAAAATTCTCATAATTACATTAAATCAAAATTAATTAGACGGGCAATTTACAATTGTTATCACGTGGACGAGAGTTAGGTTTAATGAACTAGAAATTGGCTCGATTTCATTCTTCTTTTCCGAGATAAAAATAATAATAATATTAATTTCACAGCCATAACGTTTTTTCTTTAGGTTTATGGAGATTAAGGCCAATCTTAATAGAATTAAAGAGAGAATCAATTTGAGCATTCATGAGAATTATCTAACATTGATGTACATATCCGATAACTTTTGAAAATTTTCTATAAATAGTTTATCAATGAATTACGGTTGCCTCATCAATCTATTTTAAACGCAGGAAATTGATTCCAAAAGCGTTTGCGTGTCGATAAATATCTCTCCAATTATCTTAGGAATAGAAAACTTGACTATAAAAAGCGTTTTAAATAAAAAAAAAAAGTGGATGCCTCGAATTAATCTGATTCAATCTTGTAGAAAACATAAAAAAAATTTCCTTTTTTTTTGCTTAGAAAAAGTTTTTTTTTCACATTTTTGCATTTTTTGTTGTAGGAGTTTTAGGAAAACTGTTTTTAAACATGATGAAAAATTGTACTTTGTGTCAAGTTCATACAGCCTATTTTTCAATAATTGCGGGAACAAAGGAAAATCTTTGCCATAATTACCATAATTGCGGGTGCAAAGGAAAATCTGAATAAAACTCATCGTTACATATCGGTTTCGCACAACGTATGATGCAAAATATATGGGGTTACAAATTGGTTGCTGCGACGTCACAGCAACGTTGCTGCAAAGGTTTTTTTTCAGTTTTTTAAGCTAGAAGGTCGAGAAAACCATGAATCAGAAATGGATAAATGGTTAAACACAAAAAAAAAGTTTTTTAATTACTATCGTTACAAAAAAAACTGTGGTGCAACCGTTATAGCGAAAACTCTTCTGTAACGAATAATGACAAGTGGAAAGGGCGATGGGCAAATCAAGCGTGACGTCAATGTAAACTTGTAGCACAAGAATACATCAGAAAACTCTGTAAGTATGAATTCTTTGGTCCAAAGTCGAGTTCGATAGCACTGTTTGTCGTGAATTATAAACGAGCACAATAGAAACAAAGAAGAACAACAAAAACTTATCGACTGGTCGCAAAGTAACTGATTTGCAACCATTTTTTTGTAACCGCTGACAGTATAGCCAATTTGTAACGGCCTTTAAGCGACTGGGTACAAAGTAACCAAATTACAACTGGTTTTATTGTGACCGGTCACAGGTTTTTTTTTACTGCCACTGCTTTACGACCTGGGGCACATCGTCACCTGACTCACAAATACAATGTTGGCAAAGTTAAGAGAATTTTCTTCAGCTTTTTATTTGTGAGGTTCTATGATTATTTTATTCAAAAACCAAAAGAAAAAAATATTTTAATTAATTAGAGCAAAGCAAATTTCGTATTTTCTCTGATTTTTTTCACAAGAAATGCGAACCTATATTTTTTTTTTGAAACTGCAATAGTTACATTTAAATGCAGACATACAAGCATGCATTTTGCTGTACGACATTTCAAACTGGTAAAGAAATTGACTTAATTAAAAGCTTAAGGTATACACAAATACCGAAACATCGTAATTAATGCTTTTTGTACATGACGGTATGCTGATTTGATACTTTTTCGACGTGCTATGAAGACATTTCTATGAATCAAGTTGCTAGCTTTGCTGAATTATGAGACACAAGTTGAAAAGTTTTAAACAACTTTTGTGGTTTTTAGTTGAATGGATTATTAAGCAATTAATATAAATCTGCTGTAAGGGTTGTGAAAGCAGGTAAAATTTAAATTTTAATACGTAGAACTTAATAATTTCTTGAATTTATTTAAATGTCTGTATTACTTTTTTAATTGTCTTATTTTATACAAAAAGTTTTGAAAATTAATATTTTGATCTTTAAAATATTTGAATTATTGTTTCGTTGATTTCTATACTCCTATATGAATATCATTAAACCGGTATACAAAACACTGACGGGTCCAGATTCTAGTAGTTTCCAAAACATACCTAAATCGAAAACATAACCTATGTGAACTTGGCTTGCGAAGTGCGGAAACTCGAAATAAAATTCACATGAAAAAATTGTACTAAAATTGTACTAAATTGTACTGCATTTAAAAAAAATTGTACTCGAAAGGATTCGACAGAAATTAAAAATTGAAAAAAGACCAGCCGGCAGTGTTTTCGGAAGAAATTTTTTTTGATGCAGAATAATTGTACTAAAATTGTACCGCAAAGAAAAAAAAGTGTACTAGTACAGTTTTCTAAAAAATCGAAAAAAAAATATTTTTTGGTTTCGGAAGAAATTTTTTTTCGTAGAATAATTGCACTAAAATTGTACTAAATTGTACCACAAAGGAAAAAAATTGTACTCGTTCAGGTTCCTCGGAAATTGAAAAAAAATCGAAAAAAACGATTTTTCGCGAGAAATCGACAGTCTTGTTTCGGAAGGAAAAAATGTTTCTGCAGAATAATTGTACTAAAATTGTACTAAATTGTACCGCAAAGAAAAAAAAGTGTACTAGTACAGTTTTCTCAAAAATCGAAAAAAAATTTTTTTTTGGTTTCGGAAGAAATTTTTTTTTATAGAATAATTGTACTAAAATTGTACTAAATTGTACCACAAAGGAAAAAAATTGTACTCGTTCAAGTTCCTCGGAAATTGAAAAAAAATCGAAAAAAAACGATTTTTCGCGAGAAATCGACAGTCTTGTTTCGGAAGGAAAAAATGTTTCTGCAGAATAATTGTACTAAAATTGTACTAAATTGTACCGCAAAGAAAAAAAAGTGTACTAGTACAGTTTTCTCAAAAATCGAAAAAAAAAATTTTTTTTGGTTTCGGAAGAAATTTTTTTTATAGAATAATTGTACTAAAATTGTACTAAATTGTACCGCAAAGAAAAAAAAATTGTACTCGTTCAGGTTCCTCGGAAATTGAAAAAAAATTGCCTTACCGTTTGTAACGCCAAGATCCCGTCATCACACACAAAAATGAATTACACCATTGTGTTTAGAATGATAAAAAAAGTTGAATTTAGCATGTCCGTCCGTCTGTCTGTCCGTCCGTCTGTCCGTCCGTCTGTCCATCCGTCTGTCTGTGGCGCGGATTGCGGGCGCACGGATTGAGCTAGAGACTTGAAATTTTGCACAGATCCGTTTTTCGTAAAATGTGAGGCTAAGTTCGTTAATGGGCAAAAATGGACCATTAGGGGAGGTACCCCCCATACGAACCAAAACTTTTTTTCTGAATATCTCAAAAACGGTGAATTTTATCAAAAAAGTCCAAGAACAAAAGTTATTTAGGATATGATTCTACATAAAACTCCCATACATGAAAATCCGATTGGAATAAATTTAAAAAAATCTTATTGGAAAATTTGACTTCAAAGTGGAATTTTAATACAACTGTTCGCTGTTCCCTTAAATAACCATACGGGTTTTCAATAATTGCCAGATGGGCAATTATAGCTTTTGTTATGTTTAATTTCTGTTGAATCCTTTCGAGTACAATTTTTTTAAAATGCAGTACAATTTAGTACAATTTTAGTACAATTTTTTCATGTAAATTTTATTTCGAGTTTCCGCACTTCGCAAGCCAAGTTCACATAGGTGAAAACATCGAGTTAACTTCAGTGGCTAAACTGAATTTAACTGTTTTTTTTAACAAATATTGATTCCCAAAATTTGTGCTTAAAAAAATCCATCGCACATTGAAATTACAACATGTATTGAAGAAAATGTCGAATTTATTAGGAAAACTGTTGCTTTTTGGAATTATGAAAAGCACAAAAGGAAAATACAAGTAAATAATCTTTAAACACTTAAATATTAAATTGACAGATTCCATTCTGAGACCGGAATTCAAAATGTGGATACTGTGGAAAAATCGAAAAATCTCACAGAAAGATTCCCGGTTGTTTTTTGCTCTACACGTGTATTTATTTATTTTTGCTCATGGTATGTATTACACTCAATCAAAACAAAATGATACCTGAATCGCCAGGGGGTACGTAAATCGATATGATTTTATCACGTAAATCCACTGTCAACGTTGTGTACCTTTTCAACTGCAAAAATCTCTAGGAAAGCCGATGAAAATGTGAGGGGAAAGGGAACACGGCAAAATGAACGGTGATCTAAAAGAGAAACTTCAGAAAGTTCCCATGGGAATAAATATAACAACTTTAATATTTTCGTTTTCTTGGGGGAGGCTTCATTCATTCATTCATTCAGCAAAGTAACCAATTAAACGCAACTTTTTGGTCTACTCCACTTAATCTCTCTGGGGGTCAGTAGCAACAACCCGTCAACGAAAGTTAGTGAGGGTTTCCCAGATTTTTCTTTTAAGAAACTTTCAATGGGATTTTCCCAACTTGATTCCCGTTTGATTCTGTGCATATCGGAATTTATGACAAGCACAGAGTCGTGAATATTTAATTAGAAACAATTTTCTTAGTGCGACACCAAAGAAAAGTTCTTCCTTTGCCAAGTAAAATCGCGATGATGGGAAAATGCGGGAAATCCACATTTTAACTTTTCGATGTTAGACACCCCACCCGTATTATTTTATTACCTTATGGTTTTCGGAGTGGGATACAAAGTGCAAATATTATTGCATTGTGTGAACCAGGAATTGAAACTTTGCCTTTTAATATTCTCAAACAGTTTAACACTCGAAAGTTTCGTCCTGCTACACGAAATTTTGCTTCCCAAAGGAGTATAAAATCATGCCATATACAAAAGTCCTGGAAAAGTTTTCACCCTTAGTTGAGTTCTAACTCATTTATTTTTGCAGGTTATATACGTTTGCTCACTTTTTATGATCTTTGAAAATATATTCTGCTTAAATCCTTTTGCTATATTAACTCGGAACTGCAACTTCTTAAAATGTAGATACACTGCGAAATCCCATTTAGGAAGTAGCTTCGTCCATCGTTTGGAATAAATATTTTTTATTAAACTCGAAGTTACGAGGGATATTTTAAGTTACCAAGAAGCATTCCTCGGTTGTAAGATATTAGATTTTCTTTTTCTGTTATCTGATAGTTTCTCTTGTTGCGCTTATTACATCGTTGTAAACTTTACCTTGAATGTGGAAATTGTTTTGTTTTTTTTTTTGAAGATGAAGAATACCTTTTCTTAATCAAAATTTCATCTTCTCTAGTTGTAATAATTTTCTCTTAAATATGCAAGTTTAATGTTGTTTTGAAGTCATCCAAATATTGCTTTTAATTAAATGCTGAAATTTTTGATAACTAATTTGGATATTTTTTTGGGTGTTGGTAGAGGCTGTCTATTATTTAAGCTTTTCCGAACCCTATCTCGAGATTTTTGTATGGAGTTTAGTATCAGTGTCATAATGCGGCAAATGGCTTCTTCCTCTTCAATACCTTTTTTTCAGAAGATTGAACTCCAAACTACTCAACCGATTGAAATGAAATTTTGGCTCAAGTTTGGTTTAACCCTTAATTGATGAGGTGGGTCCAGTGGATCCACATTGATTTTTCTCTCTTTGCTATTTCTCATGTTTTCAGCACAGTGACTCTGAAATCTTCAGTACCTTCATACAGTATGGTGTTGTATGCCGAGTTAAAAGCACGGATTTGGTATGTGATTAGAACAAGTCCATTGGAAACCACCTCATCATTTACGCATATGATTTTCACCTCATAAATTAAGGCTTAACAGGAAAAAATATTTTCTATAAAATAAAAGTTTATTAAACTTTGAATATGTGTCAAAAACGGACGTGTCCATATTAGAAAGAAAAAATATTTGAGGATCGGTCCCCAGCATACAGAACGAATTTCTGCGATTTTCTCGAAAACGGTGCGTTTTATGAAAAAATTGTAAAGAAAAAAAGTATTTACAATTATGAGGATCACTGCTTCCCCTCTCTCCCACAGAAACGATGAAATTTATCGCGATTTTCTCGAAAACGGTGCGTCGTCGTGTCGAAAAAACTAAAAACGCAAAATGTGTTTGAAATGCAATTCTACACAATTTTCTCATACACCCAAATTCGATAAGAACTGTACTGTATAAAACTGCTTTTAAAAATTGTTTACAAAAATGTAAATACTTTTACATATCGATCGAAAAAAATCAGTTAATTGTTAACATAAGTACCTGTGGTGGAAAAATATTTTAAATCCCTACAGGTCTCTATCGATATGGAAAGCACCAAAAAAAATTAATGATAATAATTTAAGGTAAATTTTCGGCACAAAAAAAATTATTTCACGTGTCTATATTAGGTTTTTCCTTTCAATTAGGGAATTTTATTTTCAGTATACAGCGAAGACGAACATCGTGTCGCTTTTCAAGTGACGACAGGAACTTGAACAAAATACAAGGGAAATGATGAAAGCGAAAAAGTATAAATAATGTTCTTGGATTTGTCGAGGACTCAAATATTTACAGACTCAGCCGTAGACAATTTTAAAATTGTTAGAAAGCATAAAAACGTTCAACGGCAACGAATACACGAGTACGCCATTCAAAAAGGGCATCAGCCATATGAAAAATACTCGGGCCACATCAGTTTCAGTTTCTATCTATATTTAAGTGTCTTTTGGTTATATGTATCGTATTTTTAGGGAAACCCCCATATATACTTGCAACCGCAAGTATGTCGAGAGTGGCGCTCGGATGTAGAAATATGAAGATGATGATGATGATGATGAAAATTATTATGTTGAAAAAACGTTTTTCTTCTTTATTTTTTTTTCTTCGCCCCACATTGCTAACGGTCTTGAAGGTGGCGACGACATCAATGGTGGCACTTTTGGGTTAGGGGTTGATGTTGTCGGGAATGGTAATTGTAAAGACGTTGACAATGGGGGAAAATGTATGTAAAGAAAGTGGAATGCGCCCGGGGAAATATTGTATGTATCTTGTCAGGGCAACATTAATTCCCATTAGGTTTCGTCAACATGAAAATGAACGCTAAAGAAAACACCTTCTATATTGATTATGATGCCTCTTAGAGCCGCAACGAAACCGAGAAACGCCATTATCCTCGTCTTGTTATTGTTGAGAATTGGTTATTCAAAGATCGAGGAATGGTTTCACTTTAAATTCAATTATTTTAAATCTATGATAAAAAGAAATTCCTTTACTATTTCAGTGCTGCCATTCTCAAAGGATGGTGTATTTTTTTCGAATGTTTTTGGCTTATGTGTTTTTTCTTCTAGTTGAGGAAGCGTTCATCGAATACTAAATACATATTTGCATCTGCATGATTCCCATAGAGTTGTTCGTATCCACACAGCACTTAACTTTTATGCTTCTGAAAATTGTGTCACATTATGCTCTAAGCGAACATTTTATTCAGCCAAACGCTTCATGTGGAAATGTGAAGAACTTTAGAAAAGTGTTTCCTGCAATTTCCATACAAACTTATGCGGCGACGATAGTCA
Organism: Chrysopilus asiliformis; assembly: GCA_964034945.1. Classification (NCBI taxonomy): domain Eukaryota; kingdom Metazoa; phylum Arthropoda; class Insecta; order Diptera; family Rhagionidae; genus Chrysopilus; species Chrysopilus asiliformis. The sequence goes on from OZ035961.1 coordinate 3,871,589, forward strand.
CTACGGAGTTCGCTTAGCAGCTAATGTACCCATAATAAATTTACTAAATGGAAGCACAATAAGATTCTCATTTTGTCTGAGTCGGATAACATACCAAAGGTTTTTTTTTTTGTTTAAGTCTCGGAAAGTGTGGAAAAATTACCGATTTCACTGCTTTTTTAACAATTATTTCGATTATTTGACCCCCCTAAATGTGTTTAAATTACAGATCAATATCTATGGCAAAAGTGGACCAAATTAAAGAAAAATTCAAATAATTACTAGAATAGATAGAGAATTACTTTTTTTATTTTTGTTGACTTTTTTATTTTCACCCCCTTGAAGGCATTGACAAAAATCGGATAAGAATGGCTTCTGTGGTTCATGGAATAGTAGTAGATGAGATAAGAAGGATGGGGAACCTTATGTTATCGTAATAGTCTGAAAAATTCTTCATTTTATTAAGAAACTAGCTTGCATACCCGTCGTTGCCGGGTTAAGTTTTTTCAATTTTTTTTTATGGTCTATGTTGGAGCTAAACTTCAGGCCAATCGGCTCAGTAGTTTCCCCGCGAAAGGGTAACATAGAGGAAGAGCTAAGTTTTGAGATCACTTTACTCCCTCCCCTTACTCCCCCACCTCTCGGGCTACTTTTTAATGGGTCTATGTTGGGGCTGGACTCCCGACGAACATCTATGCCAAATTTCAAGCCAATCGGTTCAGTAGTTTCCCCGCGAAAGAGTAACATGGCGCAAAAACTAAGTTTCGAAATCATTTTACCCCCTCCCCTTACTCCCCCCACCCGTCGCGCTTCCTTTCCGTATGCCTATATTGGAACCAGAACTATCACGGACACTCATGCCAAATTTCAAGTCAATCGGTTCAGCCGTTTTTGCTTGAAAGAGGAACAGACAGACAGAGAGACAGACATACACCAACTCATTTTATATATTAGTATTATTACCAACGAACGATGTATTTGACAGATATGAACCATATAGGGCTGTCCATAAATCACGTCACACTAATTTCTGTCTTTTCGAGCCCCCTCAATTTTTAACATTTTTTTTTAATTTTTCATATGTTATCTCTAATACTACATCCGGGGCAGGGAGCCTCCCTAAAAGTGTGACGTATTTTATGGATATCCCTTATGCATTGGTGGCCTTACAGTCCGAGCCGGGACAGTCTCAGAATCAGGCGTGTTGTCCCGGAAACTAAACTCTAGTCCCGGATTTCTCAATTTAGTGTAAAAACTTATCAACTGCTAGCAAAAATGATCACTAAATAAGCAGAAAATACTCTACTTCGGCTGGGAGTTACCGAATAAAAATATTTTTTTCCCCGCGGCGCATTTTTTCATCGATTTTCCATAAATTAAGAAAGTATTTCGAAATATTTCGCATGCGGCGCTTGTGTAGTGATTGGTATTATTACGATTGCCATTTATGGAATGAAAAGAGCGGGAAAAATTAAATTAATTTTCATTTAGGAATGTTGCGCAGCATTCTGTTAAAAAAAATCACACGCGGTGCCCATTTCTAAATTCTTTTTTCTTGAAAATCCAAAAAAGTTTTATTTTCAATAAAATATTGTTGTTTCATTGGTGTTTAGTTTCAGGTATCCCCCCTCCCCTCACCCTCTTATCTTGTCTGTGATTGACCCAAAAATAATATTGTCATTTTACTTACGAACAATTCAAATTTTTTATGCCTAGGTAAAGACATCTTTAAAGACATCTTTCTCAAACAAAAAGTAAACTTGTTAATATTACAAATTGTGACACAATGCTGAATGTGAACAAAAAAAGTTGTTTTTAAAGTGAGATTTCATCAGAGAATTGTAATATTAAAATCAATAAACTCCAAAATTATACAAATATTTCCTCCGTCACAAATTTTCTTATGTAAATGGAAATCTACTTATAGATTAAGTAATCTACCCCTGGGCATATCCATCTATCCATCCATCCATCTATCTATCTATCCATTTTCACTCATATGACAGTCAAAATGTATATTTTTATCCAGGTAGAATGATGGTTAATAAATTAACGTTCTATAAATATAATCACGCATTTGAAGCCAACAAAAACAGAGCAGTTGACAAAGTGACAGTTTTCTTATATGGATATGAAAAGTTTACCAAAAACTCTTTGCTCCATTTTTAAATTTTTATAAAGTTTGCGTCTGGTTTTAGCAACTGAGGCTTCGGGCTGGAAAAGCCATGGAAAAATATCGCATATTCGTATGTTAAATAAAATCTGTCAAAAAGACACATTAGATGGAAGTCGGGTAAACTTTTATATAACTTTTCTAAGAGATCATAACTCCACAAAAAAATAGAAAAAGATAATGTGGAAAAGCGTTTAAAGAGAATATGGAAATTTATCAATGTTGCTACCATCAACACAAAATAAATATTGTCGTTTTTAACCTCCGCATATAAAATTTATGTCCTACATTGAAGCATAGATTGGTAAAACTTTGAAAAATATCATAAAGGAGCATAGATAAAAAACACTTTATGCAATTGTATTTTTGGGGTGTAATTTTATATTGTTGTGGGTCTAAAAGTACCGTTATGAGTGGAATTTCGAACATACTGTGAAAATTTTAAATTCACAGCTGCAGGGATTTTGACGAGCCAGTCAGTTAGTCAATCCAAAAAACGGTTTTAAATATATAAATTGTAAAAGCAAAACATACATACGCACACACAAAAGAATGGCAAAATACTATTTTATCTCAAAAAAGCATTTTCGTTTACATAAATTTATAATCTACTTGTTTATGCAAAATAAATTTATGATCATTGCAGAAATTTGAATGTCCTAAAATGAAAATTGGTTTTTATTCGAAACAAATCTCAACTCTTTCAGATTTAAATCTCACAAAAACGTAAGAAATTCATTTTAATGTTTGTCGCTCCTTGAGGAAACTATGTGACAATAATTCATTATAGAAATGTCTATCTCTGACATAATTTCCTCTTCTTGCTATGATTTTATATCCTTTTTACTCAATACATCTCAACAGATTTATAGTTTTCAATTAAATTATCTAGGAAAAACATTGGGCTTTAAAAAACAGAAGAAAATCCCTGTGATAAATAAATTTTATCGTGGACTATAAATTTAGGGAATCATTGTATTATGGACATCATTTGAATTTATTACGGCACATGTTTGCTATCCAACACCTTCAAAGAATATTAAAATAGGATATTAAATAAATGTTATTATTGTTTAGATCGTTTTGATATGAAATTTCTCTGTAGAAATTCTTGGAAAATTTAGACCCATTTGGACATTTGAAAACAAAAAAAAACCCTTTTTCATGGCTCATTCATACATTTATTTAATACGGGAATCTGAGATGAATTTTATGATTTCTAACTCGATATCGTTGGATTTCATTTCGTTAAGAATAAAGTGGACATAGAAAATTGATGAAAAGCTGAAAAACTCCACCATTCCTTCCCCCCCAAAAATGAACTAATCAATTCTTATATAGGGCAGTATATATAAGCCATCAAGTAACACAGTTTACAGCCAATCATTGTAATTGTAAGTGACTCTATCAATATTTGATACGATTCTGTATCAATAAAAATGAAATTGTGTATAAAAAAAGGTAAAAAGTCAGCAAAAGCAAAACCAAAAGAAAAGAATGTAATAGGGATAAGAAAAAGATAAATTTTCTTAAACCTATATAAGCTGTCTACTAACATGGACATCAAATAAATACTTGTATTTATTTCTCCCAAAAACATCAACCTCTATGACCATCCCCTAATACTGTTCCCATTAGGTCGGGTATAAAAAAAAAGGAAATCTTAAATGGAATACGTTCGGAAAAGCGTCGGGAAAGCGCGCCAACGTTCACAGCCTAGTGTTTTGATCGAAAAAAAAATCAAAAGTATATAGCAAGATTTTGAGTGCGTGCATGCGAGTTATATGTAAGTATATGATGGTGTATGTGGAACGATGACATGACAAAAGGAAAACGTGTTCCATTCAAAAAGATTTTCATCAAAAATTCAATTTCATTTGGCCGTAGTTTCCGTCCGTCTTCAGTCCACATACCTCCTCCCACTCCATCCGCACCCACCTCCCCTCATCCAGTCAGTTAGTTCAGTTAAAGTTTCCTTTGGTTGCCTCAGGGTAGGTCGCTCATATTTGGCTTCTTTATGCTTCAGCAATACGACCAGAATCTGAAGTACAATATATCCTTTTTTACCATGAACAGATCCCCGGATTTATCCCTCTGCCGTATGTATATTTTTTTCCTATATACGATTCGATGTTTGTGAATCACTCGAAGCTTTCAAGAATCCGAACCAAACCAGAATTTTAGATGGGGGCAGGCAAAGCACAGTAGTGCCTCGACTCCAATCAGGATGAAAAACCCCAATTTGTGAACCCTCAAGGGAAAATTATGTATTTGCAGACCACATTTTCCGCCTAAAAAATTCTCTGCCACCTTGATTTTCAGATGGTTGCGTTCTTTTCTAGTTTTTTTTCCCTCCTTCCTTGTTGGTTTTTTTTTCGTTTCCTGTTGGTCCCTGGCGTCGTGATGCGGTTAATATTCAGATCCGTTTTTAGCGCCACTGCTGCTGGTAAACCTGTAAAATCTGCCATGAAAAATTAGTTTTTCAGGAAATCCCCAATTGGAAGTCGCCATAGGACTGGATAATGAAGGTTTTCGGGGAGCTTTAGGGTTAATTTTCAATCCTGCATAGCCGCACTAATTTGAAGGAAATTTTCTTCGCTGATTAAGAGTTATTTGACAGAGTGAAAGCATTTTTTTCTGTTATGAAGAAGGAAACGATTTTTATCATCTGGGGTTTATGGATAAATACGCGAATCTGAAGGAATTCTTTGATACTTATGAGTTTTAGGCATTTAATAACGATTCGTGTTGCAAAGATTTACTAAATTGAGTTTTTCGCGGTTTTTATACGCTATAGTAGGAGTTCTTAACATTTTTATCTCTCGCAACCCGGTTTTTTCGAAATTTAGAATAAAATTAATTAAAAAGAAATGCGCCACAGTCGAAGATTTCCAATCTAAAATATAATCACCATGTTGTTGAAATATCAATACAGTTGAGGTCTCTTTTTTAAAGAACCTGTAGCTTTATTAGCAGACTCGTTACTTTTACAATTTCATAAAAAAGTTGATTTTATAAGGCATAATTTATAGCGCACATCGCGACCCCCCTTAAGTTGTTTGGACTCCCACCAATGTCACAGATTGAGAAATCGTGCCTTGTATAGATATGAGATTCATATACGAGTACTTGAAATTTAGGGGTTTTTTTTATCATAATTATTTCACTCGAAACCATTTCGAATGCAATTAAATTTTTAAGTGAAACAATTCGGAATTGGAATATTTTTCTATCAATATTTTCCAATTCTTTGAAAAATTTTCTGGTCAAATATTTTGAATTGACGAGAAAATCGCCAAAGGTGGCCGAACCGAAGCCGATCAATCAGAGCAACAACATTACTAATGTTTACATCACAACATTAAAAACATTACTAATGTTGTTGCTCTGATGCTGCATCGGGATCGAATCTTCCTATCAATTGATGCTCTCTGAAGTTTTGTGCAGATAGCTAAATTTCGTGTAAAAAGCAAAAGTAAATTCTTGAATAAAAAAAAAAACGGGCCATTCCCTCTTCTTTCCGTTATACAAAAAAAAATGGTTTTCGACGATTTTCTTGAAAACGGCTCATTGTATCGAAAAATTTTTAGATACAAAAAGTGTTTAGAATATAATTTTACAAAATTCTTTCATACATGAAAATGTAATCAAACCACTGCTTTCCGGTGCAGGAGACCTAAAGTTGTCCAGTGCCGAGTTGCCCCAGAGTCGAATTATAGACGGTTCCCCCCTGTCCATTGTATGTATTTTGGGGTTGAGCAATTTGAACAAAAATGTGAGATTTGCATACATTTTAAGTAATTTTAAGTAAACAAAATTTATCATTAATATACAGTACAAAATATGTTTCAATTTAGTATGCTGTGTCACCATTTTCTAGAAATCCGATTTGTTTGTAGAAAAGCATTTGCAACATTGAAGAATATACAAGACTCAGCATATTTTTTTTACCCTAGGAACATTTGCAATCAAGAAGAATTGTTTGGTGTGGGGGGGGGGGGGGGGGGGAGAGGACATTTTCGTTCGAATGGATTAGTCCGAATTGGACGAATACAAGCACAAATTGCCAAAATATGACCGATTCTATTTGAATGTGGCTTTCAAAATTATCCCGGGGCAAGCGAAACTACCATACACGTTTACAACACGCATACCAATGAGCGGAGTGAAAGGATATGAAGCTTATAGCTCTACTGTTGAAATAATATTTGAACAGGATATCCCTTTGGCCAGCCATGAACATTCAGCTATCCGCAAAAAGAGGAAATATACCCTTAATATCGAATCAAACTAAAACTACACACGTGGATATATGAGGCATTGATTTTGATATTCGTATGTGCACAATTTTGACAAAAGTACACTATTGTGGCTGAACCAAAATATTGTATTTTTGCCACGCGACTGAGTATGCTATATATCTGAATAACAGCAACAACAGCAACAACAACAACAACAACAGCAACAATACAGGGAGGGCAGAAGCATGGGTTTTTGGCTTCGTTACGGTTTAGCTTTTGCCTTTGGCTTCACTTTAGAGTGATAGATATATCTGAATCGATTTATTGGTACAATACAAGTATCTATCTATATCAGTACAGTACACAGGATCGACCCATTTCAATATATCCCTCCTCCTCCTCCTCCTCTACAGCGCCAATATCAATCCACTATTATCTCGATATATTTCGATATCGGATATATCGAAATCGACTTCGGGCACGTATCCATATCCGCTTAATACGTCAAACGATAGCGATTTATTCTTGCACTCTTGTAGTAAAAATATGAAAATCCACTCATACACATGTAAGAGTATTACCAAAAAGTGAAAATAAAGGTATGAGGACGATGTGGTGTGAAGAACAAATATTTTATGGTATTTCTTTTCATGTCAACAACTTGGAATGATATCAGCTCAACCTGACATACACGAATGAATTTGTTCCACAACTTTTTTTTTCAATGTCCTGCTTGCATTTCATTAGGTTAAATTTTCAGAAAATAAGAAAAAAACTTGAAAATGTGGAAATCCATTAAGAATATTTTATTCTGAAATGTAAATGTTGAATTTTTTTCTTTTTTTAATTCATACACAGTTTCATAAATTCGAATTATTCCCCAAAGTTTTCATTTCATCAAAAAACATTTTAAAAACTGTTCTGCATGATTAAATTAGCTTAATAAAATATTTTTCCTACGTAAATAATTGTTTTTTTGTTTTGACAATGGACAAAAAATCGAAAATGAAACATCAGATATGAATTGTTTATTCATTTGTGAATTCATTGGTTAAAATCCCTATAGATTTATATAAATTTTATTCCATTTTAATATGAAAACGATGTAACTTATTGGATGAATATGAAGTAAAATTTATTTTAACTTTTCAAAATATAATATCTGATGTGAATAGTAAAGGGTGTTTTTTTTAGACGTGTGGTTTTCAAGAAGAAATAAAACGCATATAATTTAATGTCATGGCCAAGAGTTTAGCTTTATTATAAAGATAAGGGTTTGCCATTATGTTTTAAAAATGATTTCGGGCAAGTGGCCGCCGCGGCTGGCTCGAATAAATTCCAGCAGAGAATGCAGCAATTGGGGCCGTATGTCAGCAATAACGCGCCGAATATTATCTTCCAAGGCGTCAATCGTCTCGGGCTTATCTGCGTAGACAAACGACTTCACATAACCCCACAAAAAATAGTCCAGCGGTGTTAAATCGCACGATCTTGGAGGCCACGCCACAGGCCCACGACGCGAGATAATGCGCTCACCAAAAGTTTCCTTCAATAAATTGATTGTTTCGTTGGCTGTATGGCATGTAGCGCCGTCTTGTTGGAACCAAAGGTCGTCCATATCAACATCCTCCAATTCAGGCACGAAAAAGTCATTAATCATGGCTCTATAGCGTTCCCCATTGACTGTAACATTATAGCCGGCTTCATTTTTGAAGAAATATGGACCAATGATTCCCTCTGCCCATAAAGCACACCAAACAGTGACTTTTTGAGGATGTAACGGCGTCTGAAGAATGGCTTGTGGATTACCATCCCTCCAAATGCGACAATTTTGCTTATTGACGTACCCATTCAACCAAAAGTGAGCTTCATCGCTGAACAAAATTTTCTTGTGAAAATCGGGATCGGTGGCCATCTCGTTTTGGGCCCGTTTGAAACGTTGTTCAGGAGTAAGTCTATTCATTACGAAATGGCAAACCAAACTGAGCATAAATCAAGTGACAACTGTCAAAAAGACCAACTCCGAAAAAAGTAGTGCCAGATTGAAAACCACACGTCTAAAAAAAACACCCTTTACATAACTTTCCTCTGCAATATTAAAAGTTTCGGAAAAAATATTACGTAAAAATCGTTAAAGCAAAAAATATTAACTTAAGTTATATTTTTTCTCCAAAGTGCATAGTGTTGAGAAGTTTTCAAGAAACTAATGTCTCAAAACCGAAATTCGGTTGTCCAATTTTTTTAAGGATTTTTTAGGTGGTTTTTCAGAGAAAATTTTTTACTACACATTGTCTGTATTTTTAAACAAATTCCGCATTCGAATGAGTTTTCATGAAAGTTTTGGATATTATTGCGCCGAGGGTGTGGTAACCCGGATTACAATTTCATGTTAACAATAAATTATATCCTCCTAATTGGAGTTAAAATTTTTGTTTCACATGTTTTTATAACATAATTACCGCCACTATGCGGCCGACATACACAAACCTTCAGTAATTTGCTTTCATCACAGTACGAGTGGCTAAACGTCCTGCTAGCCAGTTACTCCACACAAAGTAGATTAAATAAATTATTGGTTAAAAAATCGTCTCTATGCATAATTGCCATAATTGTGGTATCTGTGTTCGATATAATTTCCATGATATTACACGTAATGTGAAAATCCTTGCATATACGCTTCAAGCATACTAACAACAATATTTATTACACATAAGTATCTGAACAACTAATCTCAACAATTTATTGATTCAATTTGAAAAGATTTTCCAAGTTTTCTGTTTGGGTCACCAAAATATGTATAAAATCAATAATTTTGCCTTGTTTCGATTTGTCTGCTATCCGTTTTGTTTGCCGAGGTGTCCAATAATAAAGACAGAGTGAAGTAATAAAAACAGAATACTATAAAGGAAGAAATATCACCATGACCATGATTTATTAGCCGGAAAGATCTACATTCACTTCCTTCTCATTCAAGGGGGGAGAAAAAATTTCACTTCGACTTTTGTTCCATAGTTTGTAGAAAGATTTACTGGAATGTTGTCAAAGACTGAGAGTTGAACAAACTGAACTAAACATAAAGGCAAATTGACACGATAGTTTCATTACACTGATGTAGAATTACTAAAATTGTATTTAGTTTCCCTTTCCCGCTCTTCCAAATGTTGTGTGTTTTATAGTAAGTACGCAAAAATAATAGCCTAGCTAGACTAAAGGAAAAGTAAATATCATATGGGAATTGTGTTTGCACGTGTAAATCCGGTTCGTTATGCTGGATATCTTAACCAAAAGAACAAGAAAAGTCAAAATAATTAAGGACTAATTTGCACAGACTACAATGATTTATGTAACCATATAAAACAATTTTCATATAAAATGACAACACATGCTAACTCATTAAAAGCTTTTTATTCACATCGGGTTGTTGAATTAAAATTTTAACGTGTTTAAATATTTATTAAATTTGCTTTTCTGTTATATTTCTGATAGTAATTGTAGGTTCTGTGATGATATCAAAAGACTCGAAAAATTTAACTAATTTATCGTGACTGCTACTAAAATAGTCGTAATCGTAAATTTTGCTACTAAATAATTAATTTTATTTCAAAAACATTCGATTAGGACTATCTTTCTAATTGAAATGAACTGTTTTCGTAATAGTCACGATTCCCTGTTATAAAATAGTTACATTCTTCTAAAAAATATTTCTTATGATCTAAAATTTTCTATTCCCAGCAAATCGACAAATTTTGTAACACTATTATAACGAATAAAATTACCTCCAGATATTAATTTCAAAATACTGCCAGCCTGGCAACTCGTTGCTGGGTGAGGGCAGCCCGCTGACGTGGTTGCAAGGGAGATAAAGCGTCTGCACTCGCAAATAAGTAGCCAAACCGGCAGCAGGCCATAAGCTTTACCTGTCTGGCACGGCAGCGGGTTCGCCGATATAAATGGCAGATTGAAATTAAATTGAGCTAATAGTAAAGAAAAGAGTATAGTTATACTATTACAAGGTTAAAAAGAAATGATGGTATTTTTGTTGTGCCGGATATATCACAATTTATTAAAAATGAATTTTCCCTCGTAATCATTTTAGGGAGTCCTAATTTCGTTATTGTCAATAAAAATGGCCGTAATACCATTTTTGTTGTTCTATATTACAATTTCTGTTTGTGTGACAATAGCCGCATGTATTATAAATATTGCTTATTTTTTCTGACCTAAGGTTTTCTCATGAGGCACACAGGATTCTCCTATTTTTTTGGGGGGATGTTTAAATTCAGCCAACGTTTCACTGCGGACAAAATCCAAGGTCACCGTCACAAAACGATGAGACAACAATTTTTGCAAGAAAAATTATGTTTTTCTGTTTTTACTTTTTTTTCCCCCGTAGTTGTGACAAGAAGCAAGCTAAGGGAAAAAGAAACTTTTCCTTTGGATGTGCCAAGAAAACTTATGAATAATTAAATATTAAAAGGGTGAAAGAACAAAGGTCACAAATTCTTCTATTTGTTTGCTAAACAACAAGAGCCTTGACAGAATCCTCACAAATGCACGACACAATTTCAACAGTAACGTGAGAATTCCGGGGAAGAGATTTTGAATTAGGCGTTAAGCATAAATTACGAAAGCGTTGAAGCTAATTTGTGCTAAACTTTTGTAGTTATAATTATAATGGAGATTTTAGTAAACAGGACGAAATGTAACTGGATTTTTATGTAAATTTCCCCCTTGTGCTATTATCTAGAAGAATGGTAAACTTTTTCAAAAAAGTTGTTTGAATAACAAACAGTTACAGTTGAAAGCCTAATAGTTTATCTCGATTGCATAATACTGTAAAAATATTTCAAAGGATTTACAGAGATTTCAAGGATACTATATATTGAAAGAAAGTCACATTTTGAAAGCATAACAAATCGACATCTATTCTCAGTGGATATAAATTTTAAGGTATAAATGCATAAAAATTGTAACACATCACATAACTTTGAGCGAAACCTTAATGTAGAAAGGAGTGTGCGGTATAGAGCTTTTTTGAAATTCAAGTACAACAACTTCTTCGAGTTTATTTCCTTTTTAAACGAACGAACGATAGTCACCTGACAATGAAATTCTGTTTGAAAAGTTTCACTTTATCCTTTCGTCTTATATATTTATCCATGTGTATGTAGCTATACTTCGTATGTCGACAACTTATAAATATTTACATTTTAACGTCTTCGCAAAGTATATAAAACGGTAGCAACAAGGTATAATCGACTTGAACAAGTTCCACTTTAGAATACGTTAAACAAGGTGCAGTTTTCTGTGTACATGTCCAGGGATATACCAATGAGTTGTGAACAAAAACGAAAATCTCCACGATGATCAATGTGTGGGGGGAGGACGAAGTCAAGAAGAAGAATTGCAATATTTTTTTTCTTCTCCAAGTATCGTTTTCGACGACTGAGTTTCTTATAAACTTCAAAACTAAAACTGCTTGAACAAGAATTGTGTCATCGCACACTTGATACAATGCAATCAACCATACTTTTTGAGTTACCATTTTACAAACTCCACTCTATGGATTTCTATCCATTGTTTCTGTTTGTAAAACACTTTAAAAAATTCGTATTTAGAAGTGTATTTGGGATTTTTTTCTTTGATGGGTTGGACAACAGCGGTAGGGTTTTTTTTCGAATTTAACTTAAAATTTCTCTAATTGCCCATGAATCTGCATGCATTTCTGAATCCACTAATAAAAACCTTTTTTCAGACGATATTTTGATAAAATTTCAAGCTACATTTTTTGTGCACAATTCTAAGCCATTCAGCCATAAGATTCTTTAATCCGTCTACTCTAATCAACTCTAATGAATACTCCAAGAAATAGTGTTTGCACCCGAATTAACTCGAGCAGCGTTGCCTACCCAAAAAATCGTTTTCATGCCCTGAATCTCAAGAAATCAGTGGTTTTTGCGTTTCCAGATCATGTTAGGAAACGCAAAAACCACTGAGTAGGAACCAAAACCAAAAACTCCTGAACCATTGAAATTTTGGGGAACCAAAATCAGAGCCAAATTTTCAAATTTGAGAAACCAGAACCGAAACTAAAAACCAGAAATCGTATTCACCCTTGAATAGGATGAATATACGCCAGTCCCAGATTAAAGCGTGATTTTTTTTTTAAATTTTTTTTAACACAAAATGTATACATATGTATATGGGTCAATAAGAAAATGAGCTTTCAAAATTTGGATAGCAAATGTCACCAAACTATATTCTTTTGGTTCAGAAATTGAACAATAAGGGCATAAAATCGCCGGGTTTTAAAACAATAGATCTACAGGTTGATTCACATATTAAATAAATTCACTGCCATCTAAAGCAAGCTAAATAAGATAAATTACGAGAAAAAAAAAATCTTGAGAGTATATTGCGAAATTGTACGAATGGAGTTTTATAATTCAGATGAAATTATGTACCACACTTGTTGTACTCGTATACATGTTATGTTGTAATTTTTACCTGTACATATTTCATTCCCCCACTGCTTAGATTCAGTGTAGCATTTGGTCGTCTTTCGTGTATTACACTATAATATTTACTCCATTTTGTTGTATTACAAGGCGACCTCATGATATGAAGATATACCCTCTGATTCCGATTTAGAGATTGAACTTATTAACTCGGGTTAAGAGGATCTTAATAGATTTTAGATTCTGGATAACAAGTTAAAAGATATCAACCTCTTACCTTTCTTGGTGATTTTTTTTAATAAGTTTTGCGATTATGAAAAGAAAGTTAGCAGACGGTTCTGCCTCCAAAATCTCGTAACTTAAGAGGACCCCGCCCTTGTCCTCTTAGGACCTCTTAACTTTTGTGTTTCATTTGAAACTAGCAAAATGTATTTCGGAGAGGCCTCCAACAACATTTTGATGTTTAGAAAAGTTATGTAAAATTGTATCGTAGTACTCTGTCTTCGATCAAATTTATCCTATTTAAAACAAATCTCGGGAAAAGTTGGATTTGCATAGAGGACGAGGAATTTCAACATTTTTTATGTAAAACTCATGAATGTTTGTTTCTGTTTCTCAATTGGCGACCATTAATGGCACCAACAATTTTTGATCTTAGATAAAATCAAATGACAAAAAATTGTCAAATTTGACATTTATGGAGATATATCTACTATGATAGGTCTCTTAAAATCGAACCTCACTAAAGTCTCTAATCCAGAATAACATTTCTATTAAAATCCTAAAGAGATATCTTAGCTTTCGTAATTCGGAATAGGGGGGATAGCCAGTCATGTTTAGTGCTAAGAATATAAAACATCCATACAGCCACCGTGATTCTTCGTCACCTGATGTACTTTATGTAAGAACTCTCATCAAACATTTATGATAAGTTTGCATGAATCGTGTTAATGCTCTGAGTTCTCTTGAGGGACATTAATAAATTCTGTGGCCTTTCAGTTATGCTGGGTGGTATAACAACATACATGGACTGCGAACAAATCGAAACAAGCAAAAATGAAATGAATGAAATCATAGTATAACACATATTGCTGTACATGGATTCGATCTGCTCGTATAATACAAAATTAAAAGGAAAAAATCTTTAGGCAGGGGAATGAAGGAAATGGTAAAAAGTCCAAGGAAACATGCTTCATTCACCTCTATCCAACCATCCATCCATCTATCGTGCGCAAAATACCATCCATCTAACCATTTATGCTAAGGTAACAAACAATATTACAGGCACACCACATCCTCGTGCTATACAAGAACCTGCTTAGCTTTTTTTCGTCTCAACCTTTACTGTACATGCAGTAAAACCTATACGGATTCAACATTTTCAGGAAATACAAAAAAAAGTTAAAAATTTGTTATATCAATGTTTTGGGACCATTTGTTCCAATAAATCCAATAAACAGGGGGTCTGGGACATATTTGTTACAATATTTCTCCTCTGTCCGTTTGGCCTCGCTCCTTCTAAAATATGATTAAACATTTGAACCCGATTAGCTGACTGGTTTTCAAGTTAAAGCTTTTGGAAACCAGTATGGTAAGACTTGTATTTTGGACGCAATCTTGCATTTAGCGAGTGTCCATTAAATATGTGACAGGTTTAGGAGGGGCGGCACCCTACGAAAACTTCGGAAACGGTTTGACGAAGGAGGGAAAAAAAGAAGGTCAAAAAATTAGCGTGATATCTTTTATGGACAGCTAATAAAACAAAAAAAACCGTTCCCCAAGTTTTCGTAGGGTGCCGCCCCTCCTAAAAGTGTCACATAGTATGAATATTTATTTTAATTTAAAATTTATACTTTTATGTCGCTTTTATGCCTGATGCACAGCGTCCAAAAAACTATTTTTTCTTCTTAGTTATTAAAACAAGAAAGATTTCTCTGAAGCTGTTTCATTTGGCGATTGGCGATTGGTGGACTAAATGGTGTCTGCCGACCGCCATTTTATTTTTTCTTGAACGTGTATTAGAAACGCTGGTAATCCTTTTCCGACAAACAAAAAAGCAAGCTAAATAAAGGCTTTAAAAATGTAAGTTTGTGACAAATATTTTATTTTCAATGATATACTATTTATTTTATAATTATATTTTATACACAAGTTGATGTTTTATAAATATAAAAATAATACATTTTGTTTTATTTCTAAAATCTTTATGCTTTATCTTTGTAGTTTTTTTTTGACAAAATGAAACCTGAATTACACTTAATTATGTTTTCTTAATTATTCTCGACTATCTAACTTCCACTGTAAAGCATTTTTTTTGCCAAAACCCCATGGATAGCGTAATGTATCCGAGGACTAAAAGGTGAAAAGAATTCTCAGCCAGACGTTTCTTAATGTGTCCGTCAGCATTCTTTCTGACACTTTTAGTGCTCGCACCTGCAGAGATGGCCCCCATATTTGCCCATTCACATTAAATTTTGTCAGAGCAAAAGTTTCTTATCGTTAGTCACACTATGGTCGAATCACAAGGATGATGGTTAGCTTTGGATTTGAATCAAGCAAGGATATTAACCATATATACAGGTCCGGATATGCTATGGGTGATATAAAATACGACTCTAAATGCCATACGATATCCTTTTTTTCGAGTTCACGCCGCCAAGGGCGTACAGAATTAGATTGGTTACTTTGTCGAGGACATATTTTTTTTTACCTGCATGTCATTGTTGTGTCGTACAACCGACCGACGACGGACGTGTACAAAGGATTCTTCTTTTATTCCGGAGTCGTCGTTTTTTCGGTTACTGTTTCTGGTTGACTTTTGCCATCAAAAGGACTCCTGCAGTGCCACGTTCCATCAATGTGTTTTTTGTTCTGGTTGGCTTTTTTTACTATTTTTGGGCGACATTTACGAACCGCACCACGTAGCACCTGTACAGGTATGTACAATCTACGATTACGTGTAGCCAAGGTAAAAAGAAAGCCGTATTTTTTTCTATGATCCTCAAACCCCGATTACTTCATCCGCATGGGGTGCTATGCGGGCTGTCGCAAATTCAGCCTAGTTCCTAGTCTTTGCCTCCATCATCGTCATCGTTGTCACACGCATCAAGCACCTGAGTATAAAAAAGCCATTACTTTGATTACCTGCCTTCGATGACTGAAGATTCTCTCCTTGATTCGGGACCGAATTCTGCCAGGCGTTTTTCTTTGCAGTCGATTTAGCCCTTAGCCCAATAGCTCAGCCCATCCGCAGCCCAGTCAAAAAGGGGGTGGATAGGTGAGCAACACAGCAGGTGGAGTATTCTTCCGATTTAGAGGAGGAACACTTTCGTCATGCAAAAGCCACTGCTTTACTAGTACTGAAGGCTATTAAGTGAACCTTCCGGGAATGGGGATTGTGGATGAACCACCCTCGGACTAACTAACTGACTGCGAAAGAAGTGGTTGTGTATTTGACTGGAGTGGCGCACTGTTGGCCGGTAATGGTATTTGGAAACCCTCCTGCGCTGTTGCTGCTCTGCTAATTTTATTAGTTTGTTACGCGTACTTCAGCTACTGTACAGATATCTGGCAAAAAGGGAATTTCTCGCTTTTTATTCTGTCGACAGGTGAGACTCAATCGTGCGTCAGGTGTAATGGAATATTTTCCTTACTCGTTTTCGGGGGTATTTGCATTCGAATGGGGAACGTACGTTCGATGGATGCCACAGAACGTTTTACACAACGACTGAAAAGGTCCTTTCAACAATTCTGTTTTTATTCTGACGGCAACAAATTCTATTGCTTAACAATGTCGAATTTGTTCCTGACGAGTAGGCGAATCGTGACACTTAAGGACTTTGCACTTCGACGACGGAAAGAGTTCTAACACGGATTCACTCCACAATAAAACAGTATTTTTTTTAGAATACTTTAATGAATAGAGGTTTTTTTTTGTCTGTTCATGTATATTTTTTTCTGACGAAGAATTCAGCTGCACATAAGGTCGTGTTTAATCAAATTTATTTCAGTATCACATTTTTTTTTGTAGTAAATTTGTATAAGGTGTGCTAGTCTAACATCAGATTTTATTACCGGGGAGTGGAAATTATTTCAAAATTGAGTGCAAAATACTTATATAATCTATTTATAAAGAAATATTGAATTGGCAAGGATGGGCTAAATCAGATTTCAATGTTTTTCGTTTTAAAATTTGAAGAGCATTTTAATTTTTCTCTACAAAACAAAAGTTTTCTTTATATGTAAACATAACAAAAGCTATAATTGCCAATCTGGCAATTATTGAAAACCCGTATGGTGATATTCGCATCAAAATTCGAACAGTTGTACCAAATTTCCACTTTAAAGTCAAACTTTTCAATAAGATTTTTTAAAATTTATTCCAATCGGATTTTAATGTATGGGAGTTTTCTGTAGAATCATATCCTAAATATCTTTTGTTCCTGTACTTTTTTGATAAGATGCACCGTTTTCGAGATATTCACAAAAACCGTTTTCATTCGTATGGGGGGTACCCCCCCTAATGGTCCGTTTTTGCCCATTAACGAACTTAGCCTCGCATTTTACGAAAAATGGATCCGCGCAAAATTTCAAGTCTGTAGCTCAACCCGTGCGCCCGTAATCCGCGCCACAGACAGACGGACGGACGGACGGACGGACAATCGGACAGATGGACGGACGGACAGTCGGACAGACGGACAGTCGGACAGACGGACGGACAGACGGACGGACAGACGCGAACAGACGGACAGACGGACAGACGGACGGACGGACGGACAGACGGACGGACATGCAAAATTCATTTTTTTTTATCATTCTAAATACACTGGTGTAATTCATTTTTGCGTGTGATAACGGGATCTTGACGTTACAAACGGTAAGGAAAATTTAATATACCCTTTGGTTTCACCATACGGGTATAAAAAGGAACGCGAAATTCTTCCAATTTCATTTATTCGGGGATGAAAAAAGGACTGCACTCGGTCTCATTTTCAGGAAAATTTGTTAAGGACCTGTAAGGATAACGCAATAATCCTTTTTCCAGTTTTTTTTTTTAAATTTAGAGGTTGCTAATCATGAAACGTTTGTCGTTTAAATTCGAAACCTAAGAATCCTGTAAGGAACACGCTCTTTTGTATCGCTCAGAGGTCGCTAATCGTGAGACTGGTATTATAATTTCTTAACTCGAAACTTAAAGTCCTGTGAAAATATGGCAAATGTCCCTTTCTCAATATTTTCTCTGAAAAATATCGTTAAAGGTCTTTCGAAGTCGCTGGCAACGAATCTAATAAGGGTATTCACAGTCCTCTTTTAAATTGCGAGTAATTTTACCGCTCGGTAATTCAGTCAAATTTAACAGATTTTTACCGAGACGGTAATTTGGTTCATGTAAAAATGAATTACCGGATTCGGTAATTGTAGACATGCCTTGAGTCGTGTTTTCCGGCCCGGTTATTCGGTATCAAGAATCAACCGCGAGTGGCGCTAGTAATGTTTTTAGTTGTCAAATTTTTTCGCTGGTTTTTTTGTTAATCTCATCGGACTGCAAATTTTTTCAATTTTGATAGCCGTTGCCACAATAGAAATTCAAAAGAATACATCAAACATGGATTTAAAGGTATGTGACAATCAAATTCGCAGTTCATGATTTGGTCACGTATCAAATAAAAGCGCTGTTCTCAAATCTGTGTTCACAGCAGAATATTTTCAGTCTTTTAATATTACCGAAAACACCGAATACCCAAAATTAAAAGAGGACTGTGAATGAATACCCTTAATGTGAAAATCTTGAAATCTCTACCCGAAAGTTCTGTAAGGACAATACTACAATATTTTCTCACAAATTGTTGAGAAATTGATTTCTGGAATTTTTCCTTTCACCCGGCAACGCAAGTCCACATTCTAGTTTACAAAAACTTTGCGAAAAAATTTCCGGCTAAAAGAAAAAAAAATTAGAATTTCTGCTACATTTGTAGGGTTTGTACATTACAAAGTTTTTGAAAGAAATACCTTGAAAAAAATATTTTTAGTGTGATAGATACCCTTAGAAAATCAAAAAAAAAAACCTTACATTTCAAAAAATTCAACATAACTTTAAAGAACTGGGAAAAAATATATCTTTAATTGAATTTTCTTCTAAATGAATTTCCAGATGTGCAGCGAATAATTTAAAAATTGATTTGTTCCACTTTTCAAATATCGTATCGTATCTACATTTTGCCAACTATTTGTTTATTATCTATGCTTGCTGTCGTGCACACTATTATTGATATCGAATGGAGAACTGGCAAAACTGAATAAGATATCGAAATAAAGTGTATTAAGCTGGAATGTATTTGAAGATAGAAAATATGTTGATACAATTGCAATTTGTTTTGATTTGAAAAGGATGCCATCCGAATGGAAATTGTGTATTTCATATAAATTGGTCATGGATCATTCACGAACTACTACAGAACAGCATAAAATTTATTTATCGATTTATATTGTATTTTGTAAATATCACCAGCCATGCAATATCTTTTATGGATTAACGTTGCAAAGACTGATAATGTATTCTTGATGATATCCAAAAGCCGTTCAAACTCCGATAAATTGAATATATTTTAGGTTAATTTTCAAATGTTTCTCATCTATTCATGATTTCCTATTAACTCCATTCTGACCCCAGGGGTATTAAGGTTAATTCAAATAGATTAGTCGAAATGCTTAAACATGATAGCATTGATTTAATTCTGAACAGAATCTGTAGCTATAAGGCAAAACTAGTTTAAATTCCCACAGGAAATCTTTCTATTCGGGACAAGTGGAAATTTAATTGAAATTTATCTCAGGATTAATTTATTAACAATATTTTGATTTTAACGTAGATATATTAATTTATAGAAAACAATAACAATATGTATATTAACATATTGTATAAATTTTACCCATTTTCATCTACATAAGTCCCTATAAATTATTGTTAAATACGTGTCCCTATAATTTATTGTTAAATCTCAGGTTTCTCTTGATTGCACCACATCTCGAAGCGATACTTGATTTCCCTAAATTCAGTTTTTGATCAATTTTCTTTTTTGTTGTTGCTGCAGTTTAGATGAGAAAAATAAAGAAGGTTTAAAGAGGGGGTACTGAATTTCGCGAAAAAGTTTGAGAAAGTTGAAAATAAAAAATCATTTTAAATATTAAAAAGCCCTGATTCCACACCTCTCTGTGGCAGCCCATAAAATACGTCATGCTAATTTTTGAACTCTTCCCCCTACCCTCGATCCGCTTTTTCGCAATTTTTGAGATAAGATTTAATTCCGCCGCCACCTTATCGCATTCTTCGAACCAACAAAAATTGTGACGTTACACAATTTCTTCCTCGTCAAATCTTAAGAACGTATCTATCCTGTCATGATAAATGGATATTTTTTTGTCAAAATTCGTAATTTTTGAACATCTTGCAAAAATTATTATTAATAGCAACAGTAATTTGCAACATATACAATTCAATTTCCCCTTAACGTGCCGCATAACCACGAGTGGTGGTAAACCTGCTTACAAATAAGATATTTCCAAATATTCCCCGCAATATGCTTGTTTCTATTCCGATATTAATCTAATGCGAGATTCTGTTGCTTGCTCCACCCTAAATCAGAATCCCTTAATATCCATCATGCTAATAGCAAATACCGTTCAAAAGCCTTAAATCAATATTAATTTTTGTGTCACGCACTTATGCTTGGGTTGGGTTTCTGGAGTAGCATCTCTAATAAATTTTCAGATAAAATCCAAGTGAATTGTAAAATCGATGTAAATAGATTAGAAAAATAATTCAAATTTTACTCCCCATTCAAATTTTGGTTCCCTGCAGAGCAGCACAGTAACTGAACGTTCACCTCAAGTCAGTCCAAGTGAAAATTGTGTGAGCAGTTGAGAATGATTCAAAGAAAAATATGTACGTAGTCAAATGTCGCGGTTAATTTCTTCACTACGGTGAAGGAACAGTGAAGTTAGTGTCTATCAAAAGTGAGCAAATATAAAGTATATGAAAAAGGATATACACTCAGAAAAATGGAGGCTAACTCGACGACCTACATACGGCGTAATTGGCCTCGGGCAGGCGCGCGTTCGCCTGCATGTGGGCAAGTAAAACTGAGTTGACCTGTGGTCGGAGAAATTCTGAAATTAAGCCACCAGCAGGTGAAGTAGGGCATTGGGAGCTGCACGAGTTGACCTTAGATAGGTTAACTCTGACCGCTAGCTGGCTTACAGACACCTCTGTAAGGTCAGAGTTAACCTGACAAAAAGTTGACCTGGACATTTTTCTGAGTGTACAAATAATCGAAGCTGCGAAAGTCAAATGGTTTGATTTGGCTGTACTAATGTGACAATTAAGAACTACATAAATAAGCAAACCCTTTCAGGTTTCGGGAAAACTAAAATATCAAGTATATTCACTTAGGATTCTCCAGGATAACTCACTAGTGGTGAAAATTTAAGCCACAAAGGTGGAAAGTACATACCCACATACAAAACAAAATACATTTCGATATAATATTTAATAATTAACTTATTAACTTACGCTTGGAGCACAATGAACGCGAAACCAGCGCGAAACCAACGCAACTACAACGCTCTGAATTGTCACGCAGTGCAAAATTCTAGCGGCAGAGCACAATGGCAGCTCGTGAAGTAGTACAAGTGACATAATTTAAAGTGGTATAAACTTGGAAAAATTACAAAAATGGATAATTTTGAAGCGATAATTTGCTTTGTTGGTCTTTATCTTTGTTATTTGCACTAAGGCTATCAATTTTTCCTCGAACGACATTTTTCCAACCTCACTTTATGAACTGTCAACGCAGAATTCTGCGGAGTTTGTAAACTTTTGCGTTGCGGTTACGTTGTAGCTGCGTTCTCTACGTTCACTGTGCTCACTTCAAACAATTTGTGGGAACCAAACTTTTAAGTGACAGTTTCTGCGCCAGTTTCGCGTCGGTTTCGCGTTCATTGTGATTTCAGGGTTAAAACAACTTCTCGTGAAACCGCAAAAATGACGCAAGAGCAATAAAAAGGCACCGGATTCTTGTTTTGGCAACGCTGAGGATCGGTGTTGCCAAATGTCAATAAATTACTGTTTTCTTGGTAATTTGTGTTTAAAATTAGGGTAGTAGTGTAGATTTAGCGCCAAAATACTCAAATTACGTTATTATTGTATACATTTTATTGTATGCAGGGGGGGGCGCGATGACAATTTTGATTGAAAATTGGGCCGCGAATACTGAAAGGTTGAGAAACGCTGCCCTAATGATTTCACCGGTGGAGAAAACCTAACACCATTAGAGGTACCTCTAGTGAATCGTAGGTGAATTCACTAGTGAATTTACGTTCATCCAAGTGAATGTCAACGAATCATTAGTGAATCACTTGACATTCATTTGATCTGGTGGGTATTTAGATATGCTGTGGAAGCCAGCCTTCAATTTACGGCTTACGTTGTCTTCGAAATTTATTAGTTTATGATTCCTGCATTTTGGTAACTCTCTTACTCCCCCGCCCCACAAAATCCAGTAGTCTCCGTGAAAAAAATGAGTTTTTTTTTTCACTTTGTGTCGTATCCGTTTAATTTAATTTATACTCGAACGTTATTTAAAATTCTGGCAGAAAACGTTTCCCATTGAGAACGTGGTATCCTTGATCCTTGGGACCGGCTCGCTAGTGAGACAAAGTCAGCCTTATTTAAAATCTAAATAAAATATATATCATGGTGGAAAAGGCAACTTTGTAAAAATCGATCAAAATCCACTTTAGTATTCTCTTGAGGTACCATTTGCGGTTAAGTTGTGTGTACCCGGGATTGCATAGTGCTTCCAAAACAATTTCAAATCAGTCCTATCCTAAATGCTAAATTCTCGGCCCCCCCTCCGATAACTCATTCCCTATTTCAATTAACCTTCCAATAGGAAGTATCCCGAGAGCACGAATTTAACAGCAAGGATGTCCAACTGGCGATCGTTCGCTTCGTTCGTTCGGATGATATATGAAGGAGACTATCTACATAAATAAAATATAGATAGGAAGATACAGGCCGGGCGATATGGAAGATGAATGATTATAAATTTGAATGAGTTGTTGTACAGATTGCGGATGACTTTGGGTGTGGGAGGAGGTCGTTTTTGATGTGTAAATCGTATAACGAAATAAGTACCTCGAGTAGAGTAGGTATTAGATTTCCAACTTAACTCGGCCCTTTTCATCACATGTAAATCTCTTAATAATTCCATTGCCCTAATCCTTAATCATACCATCGTCTAACTGTAGTAGTAATATAGTAGTGGCTGTTATTGCCGTTTGGTTTGCTCCACAATTTTACACTTTTAATGCAAAAATAAATTTTAAATTGTATTCTCGAGTAAACCTTTTGAAAATTTGACAAAATTGTTTATGACTTTAGTCCCATGTGCCAACATGTCTATATATTAACTAAAGCACAATGTATTCAAAAAGCACCAGAGCACCCTTTTAACTTCCATTACATATAAACGGATTAGACAAGGTGTAATTATACCCGAGGATCATGAACGCCTTTACAATGTCACTTCGAATAATTAAGTAAACTGCTTGGCAATTCCTTAAAAAACGAACATAAACTGCGAAAAACTGTTTTCCGTTGTTATGCCATTTTGTATATCGTATATTTCCAAAGTAATATTCACGAAAGGCGGTAGAAAATTTCTAATGGCGATGGAATGACAACTTGAGAAACAGTTAAGGGTGGTAAAATGTTGATGGCACCGCGTCCAGATTTAGTATCGTGATTGTGGAGCAGATGGAAGATGCTCACAAATTGCGAACCCTTCCCATTGTCTAATCTCATTAATTCTTTCAGTTTGTTTTATTTCATGGCAAACGCCGGTAAATTTAAATAAAATGCCAGAAATATGGGGGATCGTAATGGGGGTTTCGAGAGAAGAAATAATCAATTATTAGAGAGGAACATAACGAAAATATTTATAATGTATGATTCTCATGGTAATATATGCTATTTATCAACTTAATTTCGCATAAAATTTCTAATTGGAAAAATATGTTTCATCGACTTTGTATACATTATTTACTTTGTATAAATTATTTTCGAAAATTCGTGCTTTTTTCATTTTTCTTAAAAAGGTTTTTCAAAAAAAAATTGCCAAATAAACACAATTTTAAATCAGAGACGCAAACCAAAAGTTTTCTGAGTGTGGTTCGGTTTTGGCTCAAGGGTGAATTGGATTTCTGTGGTTATTTGTTTTGGTTCCAATCGTTTCAACATTTGATTCTGATTTGGGCCTTAGGTTCTGTAGTTTCCGGGACGCCGGAACAACATGCCTGATTCCGGGACTATGCCGGCTATTTGGGACTTATGGTCACCCTAATAAGAAAGCAATTATCCTC
This sequence comes from Chrysopilus asiliformis, assembly GCA_964034945.1. Taxonomy (NCBI): domain Eukaryota; kingdom Metazoa; phylum Arthropoda; class Insecta; order Diptera; family Rhagionidae; genus Chrysopilus; species Chrysopilus asiliformis. Next base: position 3,895,861 of record OZ035961.1, read on the forward strand.
TCAGATATCCCAAAATTTCACTTCAGATAGACATTGACTCAATAAAACACCTTTCGACAAACGTATTTAATCAACGGCATTGGAAATGGAAAAAAACCTCCAAAGGATATAAAAGTTACTGTTGGAAATGTGTCAGAAATGTTACCCCGGTTTACTTTCACTTTAAAGTTCAATTGAAGCCAACAGGTTTCATTGCATTACCCCTAATATAGATCAAGAGCGGTGTTATAATTTGGTTCGCCCTGTCTCTTTCGCGCTGTCTATCTCCCTCTCTGAAATCGAATTTCAGTCGTCCCAGTATATCCCGGGTTTATTGGGGTTGGTTTTCTTTTGTTTTTGTTTCGATTTAACAGGCGAAGCCAGCGATTATCCCCGTATTCAGTCTCACCTCCATAATCGAATTTACCTTTTTAATCCAATAATCGTATTAAAGCCCCAGCCATCGAACAAAAGATCAAACTTGCCACAGGTATACGAGGGTTAAAGAGGGTCCGGCCCAGCGCCAGGCTCGGCCGGTCCAATTTCCCGTAGAAAATTGAAAAATTAAATTGCACGTACATCTGAGATAAATACGAGGTGACTTTGTGCCGCTTTACGATAAAAGGGGCAAGGAGGGAAGAGGGGCAAGGAATAATGATGGGAGAGGGTGCAAAACTTAAATCAGGTGGGTGAAGGATTCTCTAGCAAATGGGGATGTGCTGATACAGCTGTGTCTTAATAGGGTATAAAATATACAAGACTATGTATGTATCAAAACTAAAAGATTGGTGGAAAGTACCATCATCCCTTCTGAAAAGTAGAGATGTTGGTACTTGAAGAGGTAAAATTGTATTTTTCTCAAAAGAATTTTTTACGATAGTTGAGAACTGACTAAAGGGGGATAAATAGGGTGACCATGCGTCACGGATTAGCCGCGATAGTCCCGGTCCCGGCGTCCTGGAATCCAAATATTCAATTTATTTTGAAAAGGAAAATTTTTGCATGCGGCGCAGTTTTGTCTTGAGTTTCTACCTCCATAGTATCTCTATTTAAAAATAATCACCTTCGACGCATTTTATTATAATATTTTTATTCTAAGATATATTTTTCTCTAAAAATGTTGCCTGCGTATTCTGATGAACTCTAAATTAAAAAAAATAACTACTTCGACTTATTTCGTCCTTTTTGATTTATTTCAAGGTACTCAAAATTTCCCTTATCTCATTCCACTCACTGGTCATCTGTCCCAGATTCCAACAAAAAAAAATATGGTCACCTTAGATATAAGGATATTTATAGACCTATATTTCCCCGTTCAGTCCGAAAAAAACCACCTGACTACGGATAAAGTTTCGTGGCAGTGGTGGTTTAGGTGAACCGCTTTCGGGCTAGCATCATAAGAATTCTCATATTCGAGATCCTTAATTGGGGACGCCACTTGTAGAGCGGATAAATCTCAAAAAGAGAATCCTATTTCCTTGAAATGTAGTTGAATCTTGGATACTTTCGGTGATGTGTACTGGTGTTTCGTAGAGTTTTATGAAGCTGTGAAAGGTTGACTGCTATATGGAGCCACTTTTTGTCACATTTATGTCCAAATAACCGTCTCTTCAGACAACGCCGCCGATTCACAGAGTTCCAAGACTATAATTTTGTCTTTTTGGTGTACTTTTTGTTTTATTTCTTGTAAGTTTCCTCTCAGCGAATTGAGGGATTGGAAATATTCTACTGCTTATGGGGATGAAAAACGATAAACAAAATGTTAGAAAATGTGGGAAACTAGAAGCGTTGGCTGAGCTGTGCGAAAAAAAAAAGTTTTAACAAAACCAACACAATCTCGGCGTACAAATGGTTTGAAGGGACATTAAAAGGGACGCACACGTTTTCCCTTCAAATTGAATAGAACTTTTGTTAAACTTTTCTCTTTTTTGGAATATTTTTTTTCTCTCAGATATACTTTTATCTATATGGAATACTTTATGTTTCATATACTCGCTTTTTTGTAGTTACATATTATCTAGAAATAAGGCAAAACTTTTCGCCCATATTACTTTCGCTGGTTATAGACGTGGTCGGTTCTTTTTATTTTCCTTGCGTTTTTTTTTTGCGATGAAATTTCTGATTTAATTTTTCCCGCCCCACGAGGTTGGGGTCAGTTGTTTCTGTGGGGCACGTCCAGGATCAATGCGAGTTTAACAATGTCTTTCGTAGTCAGTCAAATGTTGTTACACAACTTTGGAAATTGTTTATTGTTTAGGAAATTAGTTTAATCGCTTCAAATGTTTTTTTTTCTTTTATCGTTTGTTTGTTTTTGTTTTTCGTATAATTCACTTCATTTTCATTTCTCAAAGGGAAAAACTTTACTCGTCGGCGGAGATGTGATTAATAGCGGTCACACTTGATTGTAGGCAGATAAATACGAAAAATCCACTCTCTAAAAAATAACAAAGTTTTCCTTGTCAGGCTAATTTAATTTTAGTCTCAATTTGAATGTTAAATAAATATTGATGGAGTCTTACCAAAAAATCGAATGAATTTTAGATGAAGCAAAAGTAAACTAAGCTAAATATATTTTAGTCTCTTTTCTGATGCTGAAAAAAATAAAAGTTTTTACGTTCGTCGTAAATAAAGTCAGATAACAAACTCAATATGAATTCAAAAATCCACATACTTTTGTTTTTTTTCCAGAAAAAATTTTACGGTCAAAAATCCTCAAACAATATTTTATTATATGCTGTAATAAGAAATAGGAACAAATCAAATTATTTGAATTCGCTTGAATAATTTCGATATTATAAAATCCTATGCGATTTTTTCACGTCCCGGAGCGTAGATCGTCAAAGAAACACGATTTGGCGGTACCAGAGATACTTCATAACCTTACAAACACATAAATATCTAGTAATTTTAGATTTTTTTCCAGTTTATCCTGAAAATTTTAAATAAAAAATTTTTTTTGCTGAAATTTAAATCTAAATAAAAAATGTAACAATTCAATCCTGATATTGGATTTTACTCCTTAGCGAGATGTCCCACTGGCCATCAGCTCCTGCAGATGACTGATCCCGACATCGGGTCGCGCAGCTGCAGGAACTGATGGCCAGTGGGACATCTCGCTTAGAGGCTCTGCATAAGGGAGTGCCATCTCGCGGAAAATTCGAAATTTTATTACGCCTGATCTACCCCTATGACTGGGCTGAAGTCATTCGAGCCTGCGGTTGCTGTTTTTCTTACAGGAAGAATTAAAAGTTTCATGCAGAAATTCCTGGTGAATTTCATATAGAAATTCCTATAAAAATTTTGTCTGCGTCGCATTTTTTTTTAAATAATTTCTCCCTATTTTACATAAAATTTTCCTGCGGCGCAATTTTTATTGTATACCGAAAAACTAAGATACATTTTTTACCTAGAGAATCACAAACCAAAATTGAGATAGACTTTTTTTCCTGATCAGTGATTCATCCGGTGATCGGTGATTCAAAACTTCAAAAGTTTTCGTTTGCAGCACATTTATGCTTGCGTATTTGAAAGTCCAGTTGCATTTGTTGATGGAACATAGAGAGCACGAAAAATTAAATTAACTCTCGCTTGGGAGCGTGCGTCTCTTGATTTAAATAATTGCGCTGCATTCTTTAGGCGAGAAACACAATTGACGCAGCGTGTTGCAGCGTTGTGCTTTCACGCAATGGAATGCATGCAGCAGCGTTGGTTGATGACATAATTGATGCAGCGCTGCAGTGCAGTGTCAAATGTAATTTGAAAAATTTATGGTTGCGCACACTTCAATCTTCAAAGAAAACACGCATATGTGGATAAGCATTATTGCAGCATGCAGCAACGTTTTAATTTTTCAAAACGCTGCGTCGATGCAGACGCATGCGTTGCTGCTGCAGTATCAATTGTGTCTGCAGCGATAAGAATACACGGATCTGATGCATGCGTCGTCGTTACTGCGTCAATTGTGTTTCTCGCTTAAGAAACGATTTCGCCTGCGGCGTACATTTATTACTTTCCTCGGATTTGATTTCTTGGTTTTCGTCCAACTCATGTTTTAGTTTCTATATAAAATTTATTGTTCCGTTCAAGCCATTCTTCCTCCCCGTCTCTCCTACGCTTGTCGTGGATTGACTTAAAATAAATATAGTCACCAAACTGTGAAACCTGTGTGTGCACGGGACAAAGAAAATTTGTTCATCTTATATTGTGTTTAACCGTTGAATCATTTTTGATTTATGGTTTTTACTCGACCTTTCATCTTACTCAGGTTTCCGGCTTATCCACGGTCAGGCTTATACAGTTTTCACTGTAAACATTTTCTAAAGAAATTAATTTATTTTCAAATTTTGTATTAATACATTCTTCATAGAAATTTTTCAACTTTAATTAAATTTATTTTCTTTTTCCTGATGCTTTAAGTGGAAAAGTTGTGAGACTTCTTGGTTATTAAGTTATGAGGTTTTTTGATTAAATGTAGTACATCTTACAGCATTTGAGTGATTACTAATACATTGGAGAATTTGAATTTGTTGCGAGAACTTTGTATTAATTTTTATGTGTACGAGACGTCAATTGCAGAGCCATAAAAATTGAAATTTTACTCTCATAGTAGCTGAAAATAGGATACGGATATGCAAATAAACTCAACTTTTACGACTCAAATATCGTAATCGTAAGAAACGTTCATATAAAAGTATTGCTTAACACTTACTCAGCATCCCGTGAATGTTATACAAAGTATGTTTTCTGTATAAGCTTTTCAATGTCTCGGAATCAACAAGATCTAAAGATTGTGCAGCTTTTTCTAATATAACTTAATTTGTGAACAACATTATAGCTTTATTGCGAGCAGAGCCAGATTAAAAGTTATTATCAAACACATTTGGTGTGGTATTTATGTGAAAATATTTGAAGAATTTCTAGTTTTCAACTAATTTTTTTGCTGCGAAAATGCATACGAAGTTTTAAAAGTTATGATGTAGAGCGAGTAGGAAAGGGGAGGCGGGGCTCCGATAGAATGACGGGAATATCAAATTCCGTACAAAAAATCGCGAAAGGATGAAAATTAGCATGACGTATTTTTTAGCCACGATGGAACTAAAACGACGATATGCGTTTGGGATGAGAGGTTGTCATACCCTTCCCACAAAATCGATTTCTATCACGTTTTTTGCATTCGGCTGGATATTACGGGAAGAAGGTGTTAGTGCAGAAAAACTCACCCTTCCCGCGTCACTTTAAACCCCCTTTCCTTATGAATTCTGATCCACTGGACCGATTTCGACCCAGTTTCCGCCATTTGGTTGGTGATGGAACTAAACTAACGATTATTTTATCTCTTTTAAATGGGGTTTTTACAGTCGGATATTTTTTAAAATTTTTCATTTTGTTTTTATAATGGTTTAACAACAAACAAAAAAAATTTGCTAAACCACTAAAAAAACAAATGAAATCATATTCTTAAATATTTATGAAACGTGCAGAGAACATAAAACTTGGTTGATATTAACTCGGGCATTAAATTAAGTTCCCAGCAGGATATCTTGAGTGTGTTTTTTTTCTGCCTTACAACAAACTGGCTCCAAGTTAATAAATTCTCAGTGGCAACTTAAAAGACTTTTATTGTACTTTCTGCATTTGACATAATAATGTGTGTAAAATCGCTGTGAAGTTATTTAAGTTGTTGAAAGATTTCCCCATATACAAAAACATAAATCAAAACTTCTCAAAATACTTGTTACGTATTTTCTTAACTTTATGTTTTGAATGTTCTTTCTTTACAATTTCCACAAATGCCTGCTGTTACAAAGTACGAAAAGTCTATGATTATTATACAACTTTTAAATATTCACGCAGGAAAAAAAATGTGATATCGTCATCACGAGATTTTTGCATGCAAAAGAAATTTAATTTCTATAGCCGCGAGCCTATGGCAAATAGTAAAAAAAAATTACACTTTAAAGAGTTTCCATAAAACACGTTTTAACAAAAGAATTCCGAGGAAAATACCACAAATTAAGACGAAAAAAAATTTTCAGTAAAAAAAATTGAAGCTCGATTTAAAGGCAGTTTTAAACTTTTGTTGTTTTTTGCGTTTTCATCATTTTCACTATAATAAAGGGAAACTGTGCAAGTTCTAGGTAGTGCATCTTTTAGATTAACAAATAAATAACATTTTGTAATTTAGAATGGATGATAAATTTGGAAAACCCCTTTAAATCTTCTATATTTTTGATACTAGAATTTTTTAAATATTTTTTCCAAAATCAGAATGCGATTAGAAATCAAAATTTTGATCAATTAGAACAATTCATGCAAGACCGTATTTAAAATCCACTAAATTTGAATGAGTCGAGGTATACTAATAAACATAAATATTTTAGTACTTATTTTGAAATATCTTTTTCTTAACAAAAAATGTTCAAAAAAGCCTCGTATTTTCGAGCATCCTTGGTATTAGCTGTAATTAATTGGGAAAATTTGGTTTAAAGTACACAATTTTCGGAAAACTCGCAAAAAATATATGTTTCGTTTTGGAGAAGGTGCAATACAGTCCAACTTAATTTTGGTATATGGAAGAGATATTTGAAATCATATTCTAGACACTTTTTGCCTAAATAACTTTTTCGGTATGACGAAATGGTTATTAATGACATTTTTTGGGAGGGGCGGTGGAATAGTAAAAACTCGACCTTTGCTTTATTTAGCTTCATGCAATTTTTAAAGTATTCATATTGGTCTGTTTTGCTTAATTCTGGTACTTTTTGCCACATTTTCTTAATCACAATCCTTTTCTGTACAATATACGCTTATACACAGACAAAAAAATGACTTAAAATTCTGTTGCGGAAGGATTTCTGCCTGCTGCATGCATCAACAATGTATGTTGAAGTTTCAGCAATAAATCAAGTCAATTAGTACTGGAAAATGCGTCCTGGATAGCCCATTTTATGTTCCCATTTTATGTTTTGCTAATTGTCTTAACAACCAACGGTGATATTCAACGCACCAAAATAAATCCATTGTGATGCCGGATTGCATTGGGAAAATGCAATAATATCCGTACGAAAGCGATGCATATTTCATGTCGTCAATTCAAGCCGAATGTTTTCAAAGGATTCCATCGCGGGGCTATGAACAGTAGATGAATTTGACGGAATTTATCCTGGCAACATCATGAAAACAATCAGAAATCGTATGTGAATATTATTTGGTGGTGGAATGGATTTTTTCCCACAGTTTTAGTCATTTTTTACCTCTTGGTTATGTTTTATGTTGGTATGGATATTTCAATTGAGATGAGTTGAATTCTTTGTGGCAGATCTCATTAAGTTGCGGCTTTTGTTTCGCTACGAACAAAGACCCGTGCAAGTCGAAATGACTAAAGCACTTTTAATTAGAATGCTCCTGGTTTTTTTTTATCCTTGTTTTACAATTTTAAGAGTTCATACTGCATCAAGCCGTTCAGTATACCAACTTTAGAATACTTTAGATACGGATTTATGCTGCAGGAAAAAATTCGCTCTACTAGTACTCTGTATGAGATGCGAACAATGACAAGGACTGAACATCTCCAGGACATAGTCGTCAATAGTAGTGCTGGCATACAGTCATTTTCATCACTCAAAGATGCGATCATAAGGCAGGACGAGTAATTCACTAAAACAGCTAAATCCAGCACATTTATGTACGAATGCAAACATATATCGCCGTCAGGAACAAAAGTAATTCGAGTGTTTTTTTGTTGTTGCGGAAAGTAGAGGGGGAGGGGGCGGTTTGAAAGCTACCACAATTCGAGAACGACAGACAAGTGCATAATAGAACTTTAAATATGCATCTCCGTTGTTGCCCCAAGGATATCCTTTTAATCCCTTGACTTTGAAAGGATCTCCGCATCTAAACAGCAGCTGCTGTTCTAGTTGTCATCTAGTTGTCATGTATTCATGGGTTTTGTAGGTTGACTGAAAATGGCGGAACGGGAATATGCCTTCACATGTTTAGTTGACCTCGTATTGTCCACTGGATCCGGGACGGACAAAAGCTTCGTCTGGAGAGGTTTATAAAAAAATTTACAGCGGTTTGTTTTATCGATTTTTGTTTATTTTTTGCAAATGTCCTGACAAACAGGGACAGAAAAGTCTTAAATCTTTTAAACTGATGCTTAAAAGTACTATATTATGATTATTATTTTTGCAAAGAAGTTCCTATTAAATAGGGTTGTTTTTTTAATATTCAGTTTTTACAGAAAGTCCTTAAAATACTTCTTTCTAATTTTAGGCTTTTCGGACTCTCCTCATTGTCAGACTTTTTCCTCGATTTTTTGTATGGAGTTTAGAACGGTTTTTTTATTACTCTATCCTTTCTGGTGTTGATTTTATTTTTTCCTGAATCATGTTTCAAAGCTCTTTCATTGAGACCCCACATGATAGATACTTCGTTTGTTCGATTTTGCCACCAGAGTTATGTATGTGTGCTGATTGAAAGTGGTAAAGTGGAAGTAAGTCAAAATTAGATTACAAGATTTGAACCTAACAAACAAATAAAAAGAAACTAACTAAGAAGTGAAACTATGATAAATTATAAAAAAAATCCGATTTGGGAGAGAAGGAAATTTTTTGAAGTGACATATTTTTTTAAAATTCCTTCGAAATTTCAATATTATACCTCATTTGCCTCTCGCAGATTAGCTTGAAAACCTCTCAATTGGGTCGGCCAGGATGAAATGAGAATCTCATACAATGACGATATTTTCAGTTGCCCGAAAGCTCGTTACAACCAGTTTCCACTGTAAATAAAATGCATTTTATAGTTTACTACATTATCCGTGTCACAGTGAAATTGTTTAAGTTCCTGCCAACGCAATCCGTATATATGTAGGTACTATTTAAGGGTATATATTTTTTATATTGATGTAAAGTGAAATGTGAATAACCGTCTTCAAGTTTATGATCCGAATGAGACTTGAAGGATTCCACAAATGTATGCAGCAGAAATGGGAGAAAATATATGCGAGGTAGTCCCCGGGGAGACGCCATCACTCGGAAATTTTCTTAAATAGTAGGAGTCGGGATCGGCTGTCTAAGGAGGAGAAAAAGAAGTGAATGCGGATAGGATCGGAATTGAGATTGGGATAGGCTTTTTTCTCCTTTTTTTATATCATTGGGATCGGATATGCTTGACGGGTTGTAGCATCGTGCTCTATCTTGGAAGAAGTCGGAAGAAAAAAAAAATAAAAGAAGTGTGGAAAAGAAAAATGCTGGAAGTGAGATATGGGTTATGAGGCAAGCAGGGATTCTTAAGCTACAATTGGGGATCGTCCTATACGGACGGGAGTGTGGAAGGTAGTGGGATATTTTCTTGCATTTAAGTAAAAGGGTTTCATAGCATTCTAAAAGCAGTTCATTGGTTGATATAACCTTTAGGATATGCTTCGGCAGCGACATGAAAAGCATGACGATATACGGCTATGATGTGAGATGAAGTAGGGAAAGTGCAAACTTTCCTGTCGCCCCTTAGTTCAATGGGAAGCAATTATGTTTGGGAAACTTGGGATATTTAGGATTATTGAAAAGGGTTTTATCGAAAATTTGGCGGCCTATAAATGGTTTCGTGCGGTCTCAACAAACGTGTAACATACCGATATCACTTGCGGATTCGGTTGTATTTTTATAGGCTCAGGTGAATTTTTTTTTGTTATACTTTCTGAGCCCATGATTTTACGCACGAAAAAGATTTTTATTTGCCTTTGACGGTTTTTTTCATTCAATTTTACGTGTAAAATACTTAGTTGGGTTGTCTGTGTATTTACATTTTTCCAGTAAAGGCGATTTTCGGAAATCCATAATATTTTGCCTAAAAATACATTATGCGATGGTTTAATGAAATTCAAATATAGTTTTTTTTAGCATTTGTTTTAGGCATTAGGGTGTATAAGGCCAGCGATCCCTTTTAAAAGCACTTTGAACTCGTATTCTAAATAAAAACATTTCTTATATCATATTGGATGAATTGATAGTACTTTTATGTATTTTTTAAACTTTTATGTATAAGTAAGTTTTTTTAAAACCTTTTATTTATTTTGCTTTTATATCTGCTTGTCATGGTTTTTGGCACACTTCCACATATTCGATTGACTTAAAACTTAGCACATATACATAACTTCGGAGATCCTGTCAGGTGCCATGTTATATCAATTCTATGCCAATGCCAATCATTGAGTGAGATTTTAAAAGAAAGGGCTGGGGAAAATATTCATAAACTAAGGGCTGCGTCCCGAACCACTTGCCTAGAAAACTACTCTACCGATTTTCGTGGCCTCTCCATCCTTTTCACTCGTTATTATTTTCTTTATAGTTCTTTACATTTCGGGAAGCTCATCTCTTACTATCTTCAAAAATTGAAGTCCGTAGACTAGCAGAGAACCACGGATTAACTCAGTGTCTAAGACCCACTCCTTGATGTCAATAAGCTTCCCTGAAAATTTTATGCAAATCGGTGCAGTGGTTTTCATGGTATAGGCGAACAAACAGAAAAGCAGAAAGCAATATACATAAATCGAGAAAACTGGAAAACCTTGGGTTGATCCATGATCTGGAACCCACCTTTTGATGCTAATAAGTTCCTCTGAAAGTTTCATCCACATCGTTTAAGTGGTTTTCGAATTTCAAGTGAACATACATAAAGGCCTATTATAATAGATGCACTAAAAAGGAAAAAGAAATAATTTTTTGGTCGTTGTGTATCAGAAATGAAAGCGAGATAAAAGTACGAGGGCAGTCCGATAAGTACTTAGCCTCACCGCCCGATGGCGCCACTATTGCAGGAGAGATTTACTATCGTGTAGTACATTGCTACAGTCAAAATTTCAGCCGAATCGAACTCGTAGTTTTGTTTTGACCGCGTATGGAAGCGAGCGTGTCTGCGGATTTCAGAAAAATGGAAAAAGAGCAATATCGGCCGGTGGTTCGATTCTTGTTTCTGGAAGGGAAATCGCGCAGCGAAATCAAAAAGCGCTTGGATGCTGTGTACGGTGACTCTTCTCCTTCGATGGCGACCGTCAAAAATTGGTGTAACGAGTTTCAACGTGGTCGCACGTCGGTTTTTGATGAGCCACGCCCAGGTGCTACGAAAACGGCTGCCACGGAGGATAACATAACAAAAATCCACGATCTCGTATTGGCAGACCGCCGATTGAACAGACAGTAGGCATCTGAGACAGTAGGCATCTCAAAAGACCGCGTGGGTCATATCCTGCATGAAATTTTGGGCATGAGAAAGCTGTCGGCGCGATGGGTGCCGCGTTTGCTCACTCCGGACAACAAGCGCAACCGTGAAACCACTTCACAACAGTGTTTGACGCTGTTTAAGCACAATCCGAAGGAGTTTCTGCGTCGTTTCGTGACCGTCGACGAAACATGGATCCACTGGTACACACCAGAGACTAAGGAACAGTCGAAACAGTGGACTTTACCCGGCGAACGTGCTCCGAAGAAGGCGAAGACTGTCCTATCTGCCGGAAAGGTGATGGCCACCGTTTACTGGGATTCACAAGTTGTGATCTACATCGACTACCTGGAGAAGGGCAAAACGATCACAGGGCTCTACTATACCGAATTATTGGGCCGATTTGACGCCGAATTGCAGAAAAAACGGCCCCATTTGGCGAAGAAAATAGTGCTCTTCCACCATGACAACGCACCGGCTCACACCTCCGCCGTCGCCACGGCCAAATTGGTCGAATTGGGCTACAAACTGCTGCCCCATCCACCGTATTCTCCAGATTTGACCCCGTGCGACTTCTTTTTGTTTCCAAACTTGAAAAAGTCACTCGCCGGGCAGAAATTTGAGTCGAATGAGGAGGTCATCGCCGCTACGGAGGCCTACTTTGCAGACCTCGAGAAAACGTATTTTTCAGACGGGTTAAAGAAGTTGGAGCATCGCTGGGTCAAGTGTATCGAGCTAAAAGGAGACTATGTTGAGAAATAACACAAATTTTCCTTTAAGATTATTTGAAGAGTATCTCTTTAGGCTAAACACAAATCATAAATGCTTGTCGGGACATCTCAAAAATTTTAATTCAATTTCATTTTGAAAGTCAAACAGTGATCCTTCATATATTTTTTTTATTTGTTCATAAAAATTTCTTTTGCCAAAAAATATATTCTCGTAAAGCATATTAAAAACACATTTCTCTCCTGATGACTTTATAAAAATTTATTTGCCCTGGAATATTGCAGCAACCCTTTTAGCAAACGAATGGATGAAATAAACGATGGATGGGAACACAAAAGCTCTTTTTCGCATACAAAAGCGCTCAAAAGAATTTTAATTTAACGCAAAAGAGAAGTTTCCACGGAATTTATGTCTCATGCAAAATAGGGGGTTGTAAAAATTCCTTTAACTGCAATATGAAAATTACAATTCATTCAATCATTCAAACGCTAAAATTTCGATATTTTATATTAGACAACATTCAATAATTTTAAAGGTAATAAATTTTCAAACATTAAATGACTGACAGCCCTACACATGTTTAACGATTTTCTAATATGCGAAAATGTAGGGATTTTTACGAGTCGCGATTCACGATTCGCTGACAATGCATTGTTAATCGAATAAAACATTAAAGTTCGCCCTAAGCAATCTACCAGGATTACACGAGATTGTCCTTAAGCTGTGTTGCCATTAACGATCGATTTCTGTTTACGATCCAACAGCAAAAAGACGAAAAGAACAATAAAAAATTACATTTTAAAAGTTGATTTTGTTGTTGCTTCTGGTGATTTTCCCCAATTTCTTCCTGGTATCGATGATGACTTCCATTAAAACTTTATAAATTTGTCCCATTTATTAAATGCCACTGGGTTTGAGGTCGGGTCGTGGAGATCGATGGGTGGTGAGAATATTTTTCTTATCGACCCGGCGTAAAATATTATCAACCAGACCCAGTTAACTCTTTAGAGTGGTTAAATTTGCGATTGGAAAGTTAATTTTGGGAGTTTAGGTTGTAAGGTTTTGAAATTTGATAAATTTAAATGGGCTTTTCTATGATTAAAAGCACAAATAACAATCGGTAATCGATTGAAATTTTTGTTTTGTGGATTCGTAGTAGGTAATATAAAAGGAATTTTAATCGCCAGAAATTATTCTTTCCTGAATATAATATCTATATAAACAGGATTTTCATATATGCTTAGTTATGAAGGTCTGCCGAACTGATTTAAATGATTATTATGTTAAAAAGCATAAAAAAAATTGTGACCAGTGATGTCTGTTTTAGAGGGAAAGTTATTCCTAAGATTTTTTCCGTACTTCAAGAAGATATAGAAATATAAATGACTGGTTATTTCTTAGAACTGTAATCTCATGCAAAGTAAACAATCTAAGATTTATTCTAACATAATTTGCAATAGAAAATTTTGTCCCATTTTTGGAAAAAACAAATTTCTCTAAGTAATTTCTGCATATAAATCAAATAAATTAATTTCCCCAGTATTTAATCCGTTTTTTTTAAAAAAAAAAAGCTCTAATTGATTAGGTATGTTGTTTGAAGTTTTCATTGAGTTACATTTTCCATTCATCCAAAGTCGGATAAGAAGAATGGCAGGAAAAATCAATTCTATTTTCCAATTGACTACTAACTTGATAATAAAACAAGATTTACAACTCATCTTACAGATGTTATTTATTATGTCCTAGCCACAGAATAAGTTCCTGACCGTTATCAAAATTAAAGACTGGTACAATCTTTTAACAACAATAAGTCCCAGAGGATAATCCACCCCATCTGAGGATTATGCGCCTCTCAAGGGGTCATTCACAATTAAAGTGAAGCCACAGCAAAATGGACATCAGCTGAAATTTTCACGTCACTCTATTTACCTTTTTCTCATCTGACAACCGGGATGAACCCCAGCTAATTAATGAGCAACAACAACAATCCGAGCCAAAAAGTATGCGACCTTGGAAGGATTCTTCTTTACCTTGTTTTTGAATTTTTCTTGTTTCCCTGCTTAACAATGAAAAGTTTTTGTGTCAGCGATCTTATATTGATTGCGGAATGTTTAAATTAAGGACATGCCATCAGCCTGTTATTGATTTTTATGTTTTTTTTTTTTGTTTTTGTGTTTTGGAAACAAAATAATCCAATATACTAAACTGCAAG